>JAMXBB010000006.1:83455775-83786544 GCA_024138015.1 Lumnitzera littorea | reverse complement strand
ATACCGAATATATATATGATATAATAATATCTACTAACTAAAATAAATTTATAATTATGTAAGGAGTAGGTATATAGATATATATATATTACCGTAAATTAGGAAATTACTCATTAAAGTAAATTATAAAATTTATCAAATATACTATAAGTCTATATATATGTGTGTGTGTATATCGTGAAATATAAATGAGTAATAAGAAAATAATGAATAATAAAAATAATAATAGCAATAATAATAATAATTGTAATAAGACTAAAATCTCAAAAATAGGAAAAGTATGCTTAAAATAATAAAAATATCAATTATATGATTTAAATAATTATTAAATCATAAATATATTAAGAAAAAACTAAAATTAATATTTTATAATTTTTAAACTAAAATAATAAATTTTATGATATTTTTATATCACAATTCAAACTGCAAGCTACAACTTTTAAAACGGATCTCGCTACAAGAAAATACACTAAAAAACGATCAAAATAGATTATAGGTTCATAACGATTCGTGCTAAAACGAAAAAGTTATATGCGATTTGATAAAAAGCTTGAATTGATAATTTTGCGTAACTAGGTGAAGTAAATCTTATAAAATTACTATACTAGTTTAGCTTTAAATTCCCAAACTTACAAATTTTTATTATTCTAAAGTGATTTTGATATTAACCCTAAGCTGCCACCAAATTATTGTGACTCTTGAGTCAGCTATGACTGAGTTAGTTTTTTCTAATGATTCTATACTTGTTTGTGTTTATAGTTAGTGAATATAAGTTATGATCGATAAATGAATGTGTATGGGGTTAAGTTATGCTTATGTATGATAATTGGTTGATAATGGTGAATTTACTTTAAATTACAATAATGTATTAATTGTTGCATAATAGATTCATTAGAAATTGATTGTTTGTAACTTGGAATGATCACTGAATAAATAAAACCTAATTTTACTCGACTAGAAAAATTAACTTAGATCACGCATAATTATGTATTGCATAACTAATTCCGGCAGTCACATTACATAGAGGCAGCGAGAGACCATATATGAGTTGATTATTAATTGTTATAAATTTCATACGGTGCATACATGTAATATGACCTTACCCTGACCCGTAGGATGACTAAGTATTGGAGGTATTAACTGCCTAGCTAAGAGTCAAGTTTAAAGGCCTTCATTTAGGGGTAAGTGAGGGCTGCATAAACCTACTCACAATCATATGTAGAACTTGTTTTGATAAAACTGATAATGGATATACCATTACATTTTAAATATGAAACGCGGAGTTTCGTTATGAGATAAGTTCTAATATGATACTCGGATCTTACTATGCTGATGTATCTCCAACCTTAATTTCGGAAGGCGTTAAATTTGAGTTACATGCAGTACTTGGTCACCTGCATGTATTTGTTTGGTATACTGATTGTTATGCATTTATTTGATTGAACTTAATTATTGTATGACTTGATTACTGTATGGTTAAGGAAATTATCTCACTAAGTTAGTTAGCTTATACCCTTGTAATCTTCTTTCGCAAACCAAGTTATTTGTGGAGCCAGGCCATTGTATGCCCGAGGTTAGTGTTCTACACGGGGTTAATGTGGGAGCAGAATATGATCAAAGAATACTTATGATAGTTTATAGAGCTGATTATGTAATTGAGTAATACTAGTTTGACTTAAGACATGTTTTAGACTTCTTATTTGTAAATTCTTATATAAATAGACTATGTGTTATGTTTTTATAATTTATTATTTATCATGAAATGATATTGCTTATATTTCTGCACTCTTGGTAGTTAATTGTAGCTATAGACTTGTATATCGTATAAAAGGATCATCGATTGTAAGGGAATTTAATCTATAATCCTTTATACGGTATACGACAACTGCCATGACTAGCTCTCTCGGGTCGTGACAGAAGCTTTCATCGCATCTTCTAGAAGAAGATATCTATATAGGGAAATCTTGATTTGAATTAGTAAAATATTTTAGATATTGAAAATGAATATTATAAATTAGGACGAAGTTGTCTAATTAGTTGTTTTTCCTCTTAGATGGTTATGCTATTTCCTCTTTAGACAAATATTATATTCTTTGTCAAGGTAGTTTATTTCCTCTAATACAGCTGTTGGTTTTTTTTTTTTTTGTGTTTTTCTTTTATTATAGTTACTAGTATCGTCTATAAATATTATGTAGCTCTACTAATTAAGGGTGACATTAGTTGTTATTAAATAAATTTTATTCTCTTTATGAGTGTTGTATTAAATTTTTCATCCTTCGTATTAAATGTGCTTTTTCATTGATCTTATCAATTGGAATATTCTTTTAGTTGTAGCCATCCTTTTAGTTGATCTAGCGTTGTGTCATATGGCTAGACAATTAAACTGATTTCCATAAATTGTAAATATTATTAGTTGCGAAAGTTCCAATACATCTTCATTTTAACTATTGGATTTCAAATTCAACCGATTGTCGATATCCTTTAATTATTGTCTTTATAAACACAAAGTGACCAATAGTATTTCTTTTCCATATGTTAAAACCCTAAAGAATACAAAAAGGATTCAAATTTTTTTCAGATTGTTGTGCATCTTGTTTATGCTAGATGCTCCTTGAGGATTAAGGCACATCACACACCCAAAAAGAAAAGCACAGCATAAGTGGGGAGAGCAAATTATAGAAAATAGAAAATAAAATTAAATATCTCTATATTTTGAAATTTTCATTTTATTTATCTTATGATTTTTAAAATTTTTGTTATATTTTAACAAGGGAAAATTAGGGTTTGAAGGCACATCTTTGATAATTTGGTAATCTATAAATACTCAATTTCAATGACAAAGATATTAAGTACAATGAAAGGAAACTTTTCTTTTTGGCCAAAGAACTGAATTTCATCTTATTAAAGACATTGAAATCATGTATAAACAGTAATGACAATTTGAATAAAAAGAATGTGAATAAAAAGAAATAGGGTGTTATGACTCAATAAAATGCCCAAACAAAAGAATAAGAAAAAAGCCAGAATACCTTATGGACTATATGACTTAGACATAATATTTAGAGACATAAGCATACAAAATTTCATTAGTTAGAGTATTAGGGTTTTTACTCGCAATTGTTTTAGAGAAAGTGGCTTGGCCGAAGTTTGGGCTGTGAAAAGCTAACATGGGATCTAAAGATCCAATTTGAAAATAGACAAAATTCATAGATCAAACCAAAACAAATTCCTTCATAGTGGCAGAATGAAACCCGAAACTCGAACTAGAAAGAGAAAGTAAACTTAAGGAAGCATATTTGCAATCAATCTAAATAAATAAGAAATATGTTGCATATTTTACCATATAAACTTATATAGTTAAAGGAGAAGGAAGAGCAATCAAACTTGGTATATCTTGTTAGAAGATCTATATTTATATAACTTAAAGGTTATCAAATAGTGTACAATTAATACTATAACAAATATGTCCCTTAAATGTCACAATAGGAGACATATCCACATGTCTTTTGATGAGAACCCCCTTTTACTCCGTAGAATAGATTTCATTGTCCTGCTTTTACTATAGAGTGTAGAATTTGTTGTGACCATCTTAGATTTGAATAGGTTCATTAACAAACAAAAATGGCCTTCACAAAAGAATGTTAGGATAAACATAATTTAGGAAGAAAAGATAAAAAATGGAATAAAGATAAATGGAGAGAGATAGAATTAAGAGCGACGCACTAGAGCCATTTTACGTTTCTAACTTGCATTTATTTTATTCTCTTTTTGCGTTCCTACTATTTTTTTTTTCCTCACAATAAGTAATAGAATAAAATTTCATTCATTAAGAAATGATGGTTTATTAATTAAAGTTTCATTAAACGCTATATATTTATTAGTAGTCATATAATAAATGATTATTATATTGTCTATGATACGAATGTTTCATCTTATCGTATAACAGAATACTAATGACAGTTACCTTACTTAATGTACTATCTCTTTCTCTTTCTAGAATTCAAATTATGAAATCGAATGAATATTATTGGAAAAAAAATTATTTTCTAATCATATTTTTGTAGCGTTACTTCTGCAAAAATCTTGCAAAGTTGTCAGAAAAAAAAAAAAAACTGTAGCAAAGTTACATTTATATCACTTTGTTCTGTTCGTTATACTTATAATTTTCTTAAACATTTTATGTGATATATATTTTTTTAACAAAAATCACTCAAATTTTATAAATAAATTTCATTTTTTTTTATAAATTGATGATTAAGTTTCTATTGATTTATATACCATAATGAAAAGATGCAATTTTTTTTTTTTTTAACCTCTAGTAAAGTGCAGTGAACCTCCATACGCATTTTAGAAAAAGAATTTTAATTTCCTCGTGTCAAGGGTGCATTTATTAACAAATTCCTTTATATAGTATATAAGATACACTGAATACTATATAATTGCTATAACAAGTGGATACTTTTCTATATTTTAATAATGAATTAAACAAGATACCCGTTCCTCTAAGTTGTATGGTCACGTATTTATCATGTCTGAAAGCAGTGCTAATATCCTAAAACTATATTATTAAAAGAATCACGAATAAAACAGCTATTATCGGGAAATAGAATAGATACGGTAGAGCTTGCGCTTTTTATTCGATAGTTCAATAATCGGAACTCTAGGCCTCTGAGTCTATATTAGTTTAGGCCTGACTCAAGAAGTTATGTACTATTATTATGGATTTTAGAAGCGATTTAGGTGTTTTAAGCATAAAAATTTAAAGATATGAATACATGCTTTGGAGTTTAGAATTCTATATCATAGTAGACCAATGATTACGGGGATGTATTGCAATTTGTCCTAAACAAAATTACAATTTTCGGATGTCGTCTCCAATATTGTAAAGGTCCAAGCATATTCAAGCATCAATAAATGAATACTAACCACTTAAAAGGGATGTAATATTGTATTTTCAAATATTCAACCAAGTTTCCAATTTAGAATTTTATATTACAACACTTCCACTGATCTGTTCCAAAAAATATTCTATAATATTGCAATAAATTAATGTGTCCCCGTAAACAGTAGTAATAATAATATAACGAGTTGGATTTTCAAGGAGAGTTTCAAGACTATCTGCCATGAGTGGGGTCAACAAAAACTGTTGACATAAATATGTCGAAACAGTATGCCTCGCTTCCTTTTCTGGCCAGGTGTCTCACATAATTAATTAATATAAATATAATATAATAGCTTTCTCATTCTCAATTGCTACAATAGAATATGAAGAAGGATGGGATTTCGCCTCAATCGTCATTGCAAATGTAAGCTGATATTAACGGCCTTGGCCGAACATTTCAAGACAAATTATCAATACGAGAAAAAATGGATTAAGCTCTCATCAATGCATGCTAGTGAAGATGTGGTTGTTGCAAGAAGAATGAGAAATAAACAACAGTGACAGCTAGGTCGGGGTGTATATTAAGAAGAGGAAAGTCATTTGTATTTGTAATATTAAACGATAGAAACTCTATTTACTTTAAGTGGATTGTTTAAAGCATATATGTGTCTACAGTTGACCAATAAAGTGTCTTCGTTTGTCTTCCACATTCAATTCCATTACATCCATATAGATTGCCTCAGTAATAGTAATTATTCCCAAATATTTGTATTTCATGATAAAAGTACAAATGGGAGGCTTATTCGGTTTAACAATACTAAGTGGAGAAGATTTAAATTATTTGATTGAAAAACAAGATTTAGATAATTATGTATGGCTTTAGCTAGAGGACCTTGTTTAGTTGTAATAAATATATAAAGCTTATATTATATATATAAGTTTAAACTTTTATTTTAGATAACTATAAAACTAAATTTATCGTACTTTTATTTTAGACAACTATAGAACTAAATTTATCATAATTGGAGATCCTAACTTCAAAATTCTATACCATCGTAACCCTAATTTTGGCTTTATTTTCTCTTTCATTGTTCATGAGCGAAAACCAAGAAGATCAACTTGTCAAAATTTGCTAGCAACATACAATCTCTTTTTCTTCTTCTTCCTCCTTTTTCCTCTAGCCTAAGATAGTATGTAGTCTCTTAAGAAGTTCATATTAGTTGAAAATTAGTGGCTAGTAGCTATGTTCTCCCACTCTCTGTAGGTGAAAGATGGGTAAGATAAGAACCTTTATCTATATGTACCTACAAGCATATATGTTTAAAAAAAAAAGAATGGTACCACAACGTATTCCATGACCCCTTAGAAATGTCATAGAACAAGAATGTACAAGTTCTAGGTGACTTAATAAATCCATTAAATTTTTTCTTTTTCTTTTTTTATTTCAAACACTACCCATTTAGACCAAGGCCAACTTTTACTCATTTCAAAATAATTAAACTTAGTACATTTATGCAACTTCCACATATAACTAGATGCATGCAATAGACCATCTAAATAAAACATTAATAAACATTAATTTATTTCTTAAAGTCCTTTGTCATAACCATAAAAGGGGCATAGCAAGAATACAAAAAAAATTTCATATCAGATATACACTCATTGTATGAAAATCACTTTATAAGTCAAAGATTGTAAAATTTTATCTAATTAATTACTAAGGCTTAATTTTTAATTCGGTGAGTAAATTCAAAATATAGATGATTATGGATAGTCGATAACTTGCAACCTATTAGGATAGTAGATAATTAGTATTTCCTACCAAATAATAAGATAGGATAACAAATTATAGAAATTTGCAACCAGCTCAAAATTACATAAACCTAAACAAGAAAAAGTTATTTCAATTTAATGTACCAAATCATCTAAACATTTCACCTTCTAATTTTTAAATTTCTACTATGTTTCTTAATATTCGTAACCTACACTCGGCTCTCATCACAATCCCAACAATCACTTCACATACGGGGGAAAACTGTTGAAGAATAAGCTACACAAGCTTAGTAAAATATTCCTCATATTATACCAACAAGCAAGTTTTTAAACAATTAAATAGATAATCATATGAATGCATAAACAAATAATATATCAAATAATGTATGTAGTTAACTAAGCATTACACACAACTTCAAATTTAATGCCATCTGAAATTAGGGTTAGAGATTCATCAGTATCAATCACAACCAAGTTCTAACACCTTAGTTGTAACTCCTCAAAACCTGAAATGCCATAGACCACCACTTATCCCTAGTCTTCTAATGACACATTAGACTTTAAAAACCATAATAAATATTTCAAACTTGACATTTATAATCACCAACATAGGTATAAAAAAAAAAAAAAACTCCAATTTCATAAAATTTAAACTCCATAAGTAGCAATATAATTAAAGAACTCTTTTGTCTTTCACAATGGAAATAATATAAATGAAATCAAACAATCAGTATGAAAAGAAATTAAAAGATAAAACAAGTCTCAATCATAGTTCCATTTCAATCCTTATTACTACTCCTAATGCTGTTAGCTATCATCATAATAATAGTCTCCAAAACCGACATCCAGGTAGTAATAACTATCATTCTAATCTTTAACTCCAGCATTCTCATAACCAACATATTTTTCATAACTATAATCTTCATAAACATCATTTTGACCTAGAGTTGAGAAAAAGAAATAATATAATGAGTTGAAACTCAGTACGTAACATATAAACACATAAGTGTAATCAAACGATACATATTCACATGCATAGAAATGCAAAACAAATAAATCACATAATTCATTTAATTATCTTTATTTTTACGTCAAACACACAGCATGTGATAATGGTTCTCATGATCCAATTACATCACAACTCGTATCATAACCTAGCTTTGGGTGTGCCTCTTCAGGTACCTTTAGAACTTAACGTTGGGCATGTCTCTTTGGGTCCTTCTACAACAACCTAAATCTACCCTAGATCATTTTCGTATGAAACTCCATAAGAGACAATGCATCACATAGATCATTGGGGTTACTCCTAAGGAATCTGCTACTATGGGCCTTAAGGAAACATAAGCAATAAAACAATACATAAACTAGATATATATTTAATTCATTTTAATTTTTACTATCCTAACACTCACATGCAATAAGCAAGTGTCATATACCTTGATATTTAGAATCCGTTATTAATGGATCAAGCCTACTTTTAAATCCTAGAAATAATAGATACTCATTACACTTCTTTAAATATTGAATAAACAATGTCTCTTAGCTAAAACTCACCTTTAGACCATGTGGATCTCCTTAAATTCACTAAATGAAACATTAAAAGGGTTTACTTTAGAGGTAACAAGGGAATAAAATAAAAAGAGGAGGAAAACTCAACTTAAAGGAGCAAATCCTATAATACGATTAGGGACATGATTATGTCTTTTTGGTCATGTAACTTGCTAAGTTACACTTAACTACTGCAAGGGACACAATTGTGTTTTTTGGTCTAGCAACAAACGTCACCTACTATAAGGGATACGACCCAAAACATGGTCATGTCACTTTTTGATCGAAGTTTTTTTTTTCTTTTTCTCTTCCACCTAAACTCCTTTCTAAACCCAACAACAACAGTCCACATCACAAACCCTGGATTCAAATCAGCAAAACCTTCCCAAAATCTATTTCTATAATGTTTTTAATTAAGAAGGCAAAACCAAAACTTGTCAAGAAATCAGGAAATTTGGGGATTCTAAGGAATACACAAGAATTACCTTAATCTCGACAGTCCTTTAAAGTTTCTTACTTTTCCTTAACCAATTACTCATAACCTTGAATGGTTAAAAAAAATAAAACCTTAGTTTCCAAAAGAAAGAAAACTCAAAATTGCAAATCAATTTTCGCTTACTAAGGTCTTCTAAGGTTACGTTCCTCACACAGACTACTCTTGCTCTTGAGGGCTTCTAAGAGGGCTTCTAATAATTATAGGAGAGAAGTCTAAGCTTATAGTGCACAAAGAGTCTAATTGTACACTAGTTAGGTTAGGGTTTTATTTTAACTCTTTTCTTGAATTTTTGTTATCACCCTTCATTAAACTACAGTTGAAGATCTTAATACCTCTTGCTCAAAACTTAATTACCCTTTTGATTTTATTAAGACTTTTATTAATTAATTACTCCCCTTTCCACCCCACCCCTGCGCTGATGACCCACACTACCCCCCACCCTTTTTTTTTTTTTTTGGGATTTCATCCTCTCCCCCTTAAAAGACTTTCGTCCTCGAAAGTTACTTGATTCTTGGAATAGTTTAAGATACTTCCTTCTTATCTCTTCCTCTAACTCCCAAGTACCTTGACATAAGGGATCATCTATCTTCTTAATGCTTGATTCTTGGTATCCATGATCTTTACAGATCGTTCCTTTAAGGTTAGATTAGGTTGTAACTCTAATGACTCTAGTCCAACAATTTGTATACGTGGTTGTTTTGACTCTTGCTTGGGATTTTCCAAAAACTTCCTCAACATTAAAACATGAAAGACATCATGAACTCCTTCTAGACTTAGGGGTAGAATCAACCTGTAAGCTATCTTGCCAATCATTTCCTGTACTACATACAATCTTACATATCTTGGGATTAGATTTTCTTTCAATCCGAACTTGCTAATTCCTTTAGCTGGATAAACTAACAACAGTACTTTATCTCCAACTTGAAATTCTAAAGGTCGTCGCTGCTTGTCTATGTAACTTTTCTGGCAACTTTAAGCTACTTGCATTCTTTTCCTAATAATTCTAACCTTCTCTATTGCCTCTTGCACTAACTTTGGCCCCAAAAGTTGCCGTTCTCCTACCTCATCCCAATGAACAGGTGATCTACACTTTCTTCCATATAGAGCTTCATATAGAGCCATTAATATAGTTTCTTGATAGCTGTTATTGTCAACAAACTCAGCTAATGGAGGATGCTCACTCTAACTACTACCAAAGTCTAAAGCATAAGCTCGTAGCATATCCTCTAATATCTATATTTGCTCAGACTATCCATTGGTTTGAGGATAGAATGTTGTACTAAACTGTACTTTAGTAACTAGAGACTTTTGCATAACCTATTTATGAATCGTGTATCTCAATCAAAAGTTATTGTGATTGAAATCCCATGTAATTTCACTATCTCTTGCACATACAACTTAGTTGGCCTCTCCAATCTGTAATCTAACTTTATAGGAATAAAGAGAGCTATTTTCATTAGCCAATCCACTATTACCCATATCACATTATGCTTTTCCTTAGCCCTAAGAAGATGTGTGACAAAATCAATGGTCACATGCTCCCACTTCTACTTTGGTGTAGGCAAAGGTTGCAATTTATAGGCCAATCTCTTATGTTTAATCTTTACCATTTGGCACATAGCACACTTAGAGACATTCACAATTTTTTGCTTCATGTTGTTTCACCAGTAGTGTTTCTTTAAGTCCTTATACATCTTGGTACCCGCAAGATGAATAGAGTATTCAGAGTAATGAGCTTCTTGTAAGATTTCTTACTTCAACTCTTCCTAGTTTTGCATATACAATCTATATCCATACCTCAAGATACCTTCAGCATCGCTATTAAATTTAGTTGCTTTGCCTTGTTCTACTTTACTCTTGATTTCCTGAACACCTGCATCCTTAAATTGTATAGCTTTTATTCTATCCACAAGAGTTAATTAGATATGCAAATTTGCTAATTTGGCCCCTACCTGTCATGTCACTATTTCTAACTCTAGTCTGCGCATGTCTTCCAGTAAAGGTCTCTGTGATGTGATTAATGTTGCTATGTTACCTTGTTTCTTCATACTAAGAGCATTTGCCACCGCATTAGCTTTACCTGAATGATACTAAATGTTTACATCATAGTCTTTAATTAACTCCAACCATCTCCTCTATCTTAAATTCAGCTCCTTTTGGGTTAAGATGTATTTCAAACATTTATGATTGGTAAACACTTGACATCTTTCCCCATGTGAGTAATGTCTTTAAAGTTTTAAGGCTAAGACAACTACTATAAACTCTAAGTCATAAGTAGGATAATTCTTTTCATATGGTTTCAGTTGTTGAGATGCATAAGCAATTACTCTCCCTTCTTACATTAAAGCACACCCCAATTCCTGATTAGAAGCATTGCTATAAATAACATACTCCTTGCCACTTTGAGGCAATGCTAAAATTAGGGCTATCACCAATTTTTCTTTCAGTTTCATAAAACTTGCCTCACACTTATCATCCTCGACAAACCTTAATCCCTTTTGAGTCAATCTAGTAAAAGGTGCTACTATTTTAGAAAAACCTTCAACAAATCGTCTGTAATAACCTGCTAACTTAAGAAAGCTTCTAATTTCAATCATTACTTGAGGTCTTAGCCAATCCTCCACTGCTTTAACTTTTTATGGGTCAATAGAAATACCCTCTTTATTTACAATATGCCCGAGAAAAGATACTTACTTAAGCGAAAACTCACACTTCTTGAACTTAGCATATAATTTCTCCATTTGTAACCTATTCAACACAATCCTCAAATGCTCTTCATGCTCTTCCTAACTTATCAAATATATTAAGATGTCATCTATAAAGACAACTACAAACTTGTCTAAGTAATCTTGGAGGACCCTATTCATTAGATCCAAATGCTACTAGTGTATTTGTGAAGCCAAATGACATCACTAAAAACTTAGATAAACCATAGCAAGTTCTGAAAGTTGTCTTCTAAATATCCTTTTCTTTGATCCTCAATTGATGGTATCCTAATCTAAGATCAATTTTAGAGAATATCTAAGCTCCTTGCAATTGGTCGAACAAGTCATCAATTTTAGGAAGGGGATACTTGTTTTTTATAATCACTTTATTCAGCTCTCTATAATCTATACACAATCTTATACTTCCATCTTTTTTCTTAACAAAAAGCACTGGTACTCTCCATGGCGACATGTTAGGCCTAATGAAACCTTTCTCCTTTAACTCTTCTAACTGAGTTTTTAATTCCATCAATTCCACTGGTGCTATTCAATATGCAGGTTTTTTAATTGCCTTTGTATGTGGTACTAAATCAATACTAAACTCAACCTCTCTAGCTAGTGGTAAACCAGGTAAGTCATTTAGAAACACCTCTATAAACTCATTCACTATTAGAATTTCTTCAATTTTCTTATTGCCCCTTGCCTTTACAGTCATGGTAGCTAACCTACCCTTACCCCATAACTCATATGTAGGGATACTTATCAACCTTTAAATTTTTAACTTTAAGAAGAACCGCTCTTCTCGTAGGGAATCAAAATACACCACCATGTTATGGCAATCTATGGTGGCATGATACTTGGATAGCTAGTTCACTTCAAGTATTACATTAAAATTTGTCATGTCTAAAACCCATAAATCTACAGGTAACACTCAACCTTAAACTTCTATGCACACTTCTTTACAAAGTCGATCTAGTACTGCCCTTACTCCTAAAAGAGTATTGATACTTAAGGGTTCGCAAAACAATTTAGGTTTTAAGTCATATGCTCACATAAACACATCAGATAAGCATGAATGTGTGGTACCCCTATCAAACAGCATAAAAGCACTAGCAGAGTATATAAGAAGCGTACTTGCCATGGTGTCTTATTTGGTATACTCTTGGTGCTATTGTTGTTAAAGGGTAAATACTCGAGTTAAAGCTCTTTGTCTTGGCTCTTAAGGTCTAACAGTTGATGTCCTGACTTGTGCCCCCATTAGGCGTTGCATTAGAGTCTGTTGTGGAACTATAGTCGCTTGTCATCCTACTATCCCACAATCAACTGCTTTATGGCCTCTTTACTTGTTAACGTTGCAAAAGATCTATAAGATGGATTTCTCATTACATGTTCTACTTAAATGCCTAATCTTACTACAAGAGAGACAAGCCCCTTTGGGCTAACTGGATTAGATCAACTCATGAGACCCCATACATTGTGAACACCTCTGTACTAGGGCTATCATTAGGGGTAGAGATGGAGGCAAAAATGGATAAGTTGGCCTAGGCTAGAAAAGCCTAATTAGAATGGCCATAGGTTTAACTAATGGCATTGGGTACATAGGTCTCTTGCCTCGATTTAAACAAGTGATACTTAGCCTTGGTCTCTTATTATGAACCGCACTTGCCTTATGAGACTTTTTCTCTTCTCTTCTTCTCATGCATTGATCTAACCATTTAGCTATCTCCATAACGTTCACATAAGTAGTTAGTTAAAAAGAACTTACTTCATATTGTAAGTTTGCCTCTAACCCTCTTAAGGAAATAATGAGCTCATGATTGGTCATTAGCTCCAACAACTTCTAGCAAAAATTGGCTTAGGCGGTTCAACTTTACCTCATACTCAGCAATAGACTTGTTTCCCTACTGGCAGTTGTAATATGCATTCTCTATAGCGTCCCTATGCTATTTGAAAAGTACTTCTCATAGAATAGGTCCTTGAATCTCTACCAATTAATCGATTCCATCACCAATCTACATTGATTAGTCCACTATAAAGTTGATGTACCCCTTCAACTTATAAGTAACATAACTAACCTTTCTCTCTTCTAGTACTCTAAAAGCAGCAAAGACCTTCTCTACTTCTTCTATCCAATGATGCACTTCAATTGCATCCTCCTTCTTAAGGTTGATTTGTCTAGCAAACTTGTCTAGAGTGAACTGTTCTTGTTATCGCCCTATAAGTAACCCTAACATGTTTTTCATAGAATGGAGTAGTTGAACACTATTTACTACAACTTAACCTTGACCTCCTTGGGGTAACTGTCCATCTTGTGATATCTGACCACCTTGCATGGTATCATCAATTGGTGGAAATTAGCTACCTTGCTATTGCCTTCCTAAGTTTCTCTCTACTTAAGCATCTTTCTTGGTTCCAACCTCGTTGTTAAATATAGGGATTCTTGTAAGTAGCATTCTACAAGAGGTATAAGTATAAAAGAAGATAAACAACTAAATTCTAACAAAAGAAATAGAGGAAATCTTATCGGACAAGAAGTAGAGCAAATACTTAATGTAACATAAGCACTAGATAAAGTAAAAGAACTTAAGCTAAATTACTACTACTTCGGTCCAAAAATTCTACTCGTTCCTAGATTTTTTCATCCTTTTGTAGATTCATCACTTATATATCCTATAAATCCTTTAACCTAAGCTCTGATACTACTTAATTTGTAACAAAACTTGAAATGCCATAGATCGCCACGTATCTCTGGTTCTCTAATGACATGCTAGGCTCTAGAAACCACAATGAATATTTTAAACTTAACATTTATAACCACCAACATTGGTATTAAAAAAAAAAAAACCATTTCATAAAATTTAAACTCTATAGTTCATACTCCATAAGTACCAACAAAATTAAAGAACTCTTTTATCTTTCACAATAGAAATAACGTAAATAAAATCAAATAACTAGTACGAAAAGAATTTAAAAGATAGAACAAGTCTCAACTACAGTTCTATTTCAATCCTTATTACTACTCCTATTACTGTTGGCTATCATCATGATAATAGTCTCCAAAACCGACATCCCGAGAGTAATAACTATCATTCCAATCTTTAACTCCAGCATTCTCATAACTAACATATTCTCCTTAGGTATAATCTTCATAAACATCATTCCGACCTATAGCTAAGAGAAATAAATAATATAATAAGTTGGTATATAACATACAACCACATATGCGTAATTAAACGATACATATTCATATGCATAGAAATGAAAAACAAATAAATCATATAATTCATTTAATTATCTATATTTTTAAGTCAAACATACAACACATGATAATAGTTTTCATGACCCAATCACATCACAACTCGTATCACAACATAATGTTTGGGAGTACCTTCTCAGACCCCTCTATTACCTAACATTGGGTATGCTTCTTTGGGCCCCCCTACAACAACCTAGATTCATCTCAGATAATTTCTGTATGAGACTCCACAAGAGACAATCGTCATACAAATCATTAAGGTTGCCTCTTAGGAATCTGCTACTATCGCCCCTTAGGAATTTGGCACTATGACCCCTTAGGATGAGCCAAACATAAGTAACAAAACAATTCATAAACCGGATATACATTTAATTCATTTTAATTTTTGCTATCCTAATACTTACATACAATAAGCAAGTGTCAAATACCTTGATATTTGGAATTCATTACCAGTGAATTAAGCCTAGCTTTAAATCCTAGAAACAATAGATACTCATTAAACTTCCTTAAATATTGAATAAACCATGTCTCTTAGTTAAAAATCACTTTTAGACTATTTAGATCTCTTTAAATTCACTTAATGACATATTAAAGGGGTTTACTTTAGAGGTAATAAGGGAATAAAATAAAAAGAAGAGGAAAAACTTAACTTAAAGAAGCGAAGCCTATAATATGATTAGGGATATGATCGTGTCTTTATGACTATGTAACTTACTGAGTTACACTTCACTACTGCAATGGAAATGAACAAGGATACAGTTGTGTCTTTTGGTCATGTCACTTTCTGGTTGAATTTTTTTTTTCTTTTTCTCTTCCACCCAAACTCCTTTCTAAACCCAACAACAAAACTTTACATCACAAACCCTTGATTTAAATCAACAAAACCCTCCTTAAATCCATTTCTATATTGTTTTTAATTAAGAAGGCAAAACCAAAACTTGTCAAGAAATCAGAAAATTTGGGGATTATAAGGAATATACAAGAATTACCTTAATCTTAATGGTCCTTTAGAGTTTTTCGTTTTTCCTTAACTAATTACTCGTAACCTTAAACAATTAGAAAAATAAAAACTTAGTTTCTAAAAGAAAGAAAACTCAAAACTGCAAATCAATTTTTGCTTACCAAGCTCTTCTAAGGTTATGTTCCTCACACAAGCTACTCTTACTCTTGAGGGTTTCCGATAATTGTAGGAGAGAAGTCTAAACCTATATTGTGTAAAGAGTCTAATTGTGCATTAGTTAGATTAAGGTTTTATTTTAACTCTTTTTTTAAATTTCTAATATCAGCCTTCATTAAACCACGACTTGAGACCTTAATACCCCTTGCTCAAAACTTAATTACTCATTTGATTTTATTAAAACTTTTATTAATTAATTACTCCCTCTTTTTTCTTAGGTATTACATTAGCTTTTGATCATTCTCTTTTGAAAATTTCATATTCCATTATTTGAGGAAAATTTTCACATGTTAAGCTTCCAATAACAACAAGCCAAATCCTTAAGCCTGGAGTGAGGTGGCTACTATAATCCATGCTTATACCCTATGTAGTGGTCTCTAAATACTACCCTTAGCCACCCATAATTAGCATATTCGGACGCCAAGTAAGCCTATGAGCCAAGGGTAAGGTCCTATTATATAAGTGCTTTTATATTGTACTAATTATAAATAATCTAATCATATGGGATCCTTATCCCTATAAGATCCTTCATTACGGCATGAGGTGATGACTAAAACAGTAAATGCAATGTTTATGATTATGTATGATCCATTTAATTTAAATAAGTCATATGCAATTAAGTTAAATTATTAGGTGATCAACCAATATTAACAAACCATCCGATCATGCAATAGTTAACTAAACAACCAATTGTTTATTATTATATTTAAAAAAATTTTGCAAAACAAACAACCAATATTCAAGTACATGGATAACCTTAACCTTAAGCATTAATCAATTAATGTATATAATTTAGGTACACTAGCTTTATGTACAAAACAAGTATAGAGTCCCTGGGATTACTCACATGACCAAAGTTGCTAGGAGTCATAACAATTAACTAATAGCTAGCCTTCTTCATCGATATTTCTTTATAAATAATAATAAGAGTCTAATTAGTATTAAATGTAGTGTTAACGTATCTAATTATCTAACCATTTATCTTAAGATTCCTAGTTTGCTTAGGTCTTAAATCATATGTAACTTTTTAGTTTTACTTTCAATTTTTTGCATTCTCAATAGTTGATTTTTAATGAATTTTGGTGTACTTTTTCAATGGTGGATTTAAGCTAAAATTTTCAATGATATTTCACATTGCTTGACTTAACCATTGTAGTAAATAGGAAATATTATTTTAATATATTAGCTAATAATACATTACTTAGTGAATATTATATGATAGTAGATTATCTCAGTATTGTAAATTTTGTATTTCATATTGTTATATTATAATTAATTTGTAATACCTATGAGAAGTGAAGTAAATAGTAGTGTGACAATGAGATATGGTATAAGTTAGTAGTAGTAATCTTTTTAGAGTTAAGTAGAAAATATAAAATTATATTATTAATCCAATTACCTAGTCATTAAAACTCCAACCCAATCATAGTGTTTTATTATTATAAGAGCTATCATGTGCATATGCATACATATATACTTGTTTTAATTCTTGTAAGTGTATCCATATATGATTCTATATCTTTATTATAGATATTGTTATCTATAATAATATCTATATTATTAGGGTTAAGTAGAAAACATGGAAATTATATTATTATCTTTATTATTGTTATCATTTCACATTATTATATATTGTCACTATGTTTCATAGATTTAATCATTTGTATAAATGAAAACACGTCTTCTTTAAAATGTTTAAGCCTTAAGTATATATTTATATGCATACATATATTTGTCTAAAACATGCATATATATGTATATATATATATATATATATATTTGGCTAAAACATACATATATATATATATTATATAGAACTATGAATTTCCCAACAATTTCACATTATACAATTTTGCCTTATATGTACTTTATGATGTGTGTTTGTTGGCTTCTCTCTATAGAGAATTTATGTGTATATTTGTAAACAATTATGCTTGGGTATTTATTTATTTTTTAGGAGTTTATCCTAATTATCTATCTATAGGGCCATATCACTTGGAAAACTAGTTATTTTACTTATCTTTCTCAACTTTTCCTAAATTTTTAATTATCTAACTTAGACAATTGAGTTAGGTGAAATGTTGGAGATTTTTAATTGGCAACTTAAGGATATAAGTTAAGTAGTATTTGGTTAGAAATTTTGAAGTTAGATTGAATTAGAGAGTAATTTAGAAGATAAGTCAAAAGTTAAATTAGAGTCCAAGTAAGAAACTAAGTCATATATTGTTTAGAGCAAACTAAAAACCAATAAGCTAATGTCAAGCTGAAATATATACACATTTGTATGATCTAAAGTTGACCTTAGTAGTATTTATCCTTATTAGGTGAAGTCACTGAAAAAGGAGCTCGTGTTAATGAGAAAGCTTAGGAACGTATTGCAAGCTAGGTAAGTGAATATGTGTATAGAGAGTAGTTTTACATCTACTCATTAAGAAGTGAGTACCTTTGTAAGTGATTGTATTTGTAATGAATGAATTTGCTGTGTAAAGTTCATTGTAATGTTTTGTTCTGCACATTTAATGTTAGCTTATCATGATATTGTTGATGTGCTATGCTAACTTGGATATATGCTAGGTATTAACCCCACTTCTTAAGGCGTTTATTTAAGTGAACTCGATACTAAGGTTTTAGAAATGAAAAAAGGGAAAGAAAATAAGGCTCAAGTTTAGTTAAAAGAATAACTAAATAAGCTTGGTTGCTTTGCTTAATATTCATAAGAGATTTGGTTAGTGCATTCATGGCATGGCAGGAAAAGAACCCATAGGTATATTTCTGAAACTTATGATTTTGTTAAGATAAGTTTCTAAAGCTGGGTTTTTGTGCACATAGTTTTTCATTAACCAAAACTTTAACTACGTTCCATGGTTTTGCTAGGCTAAATTATTGTTAGGTTCTTAGATATATTATCTAGATGCCCGAATTTGAAGTCGACCAAACCAGATAAGTTGCTAGGTTGGCTAAGATATTGGTATCGATGCATATCATGTGCATTAGCATAGCATGCACCATTTGCATTATTTTATTTACTGGCTAGGTGATTAACTTAATATGATGTTTGTATGTCTATGTTATGTGCATTATTTCATCACTTCTTGTTTATCTACTCTCACTTAACTTACAGTAAGCTGAAGGGATAAAGTATTTTATCCTCAAGTTAAAAAGTAGATTTTAGGGTATCATCGTCAATAGGGGTAACTTTTGAGATCACTACTCAGTGTTAGCTTTCTAGAAAAGTAAAAGTTTTGCCAAGCAAGCATAATGGAAATATGGGAGTTTAGTTTCGGCAAATGAAATTATAACTTTTGGAGTTTATGAGATATATAAAAAATAGTATATAATTATAAGAAGAAAGGCTACAGCTAGACTCATTTTAAGTGTTGAATGTACAAAATATGCATTAGTAAATGCATGTGTGTGTGCGTATTTATATATAATATATTATACTATGTTATATATCTGAGAAAACAACTATTTAGTATACATACATACATACATACATATATATATATATATATATATAAGTGGTGCCATATGGTTGTACATGTAAGGTCAAATTTGAAATTTATTAATTTATTATTGTAGTTGGCTTAAATTGATTAATTATTATTATTTAAAATTTCTCTAGTTGTTTATTATCGATTTTGCTCAATTTCGTATTTTTAGCAATAATTTTGTTGGTTTAGGGTTTTATTAGGCTAAATTTTTTGATTTTATAATCTTAGGGTTTAGAATTTAGGAGTTTTATTAATTTCAGGTGCAAATTTTTGTAAGTACGCGTATGTAGGGTTTAGGATTTTCGATTTTCTTAAACGATTAAGGTTTTCAGATTGTACATTAAGGTTTTCCATATTTTTCTTGAGTTTATAGTTGTTAAAATCATAAATCAAAAATATGATTTTACGAGTTTATGATTTTATAATATTTTTTTAATCAAAATGGACGTAAAATCATTTATGTGTATTATGAACTTTTATATACGATTGTATAAGCTTACAATTTTACTAATTCTTTGCATTCAAATGAATAGTAAAATTATGATTTTGATAACTATGCTTGAGTTCGAATTAAATATATTTTTATCTTAAATTTAGTCGGTCTTGTTAACTTAAGGAAATATCTAATGCACTCAAGTTGGATTCAAAGTCCAATTGAAAAATTTTACAGGGTTTATATCCTTGAACTATAGATGTTGCATTTTAAATTAGGGTTTTATGTTTAATAAATTGTTTTTTATTTATTTTCTTTTATTTACATCCTTTTTTAAAGATTATTTATTGATAAAAATTTATCAATCTCCTCTACAATAACTATATTTTTAACAATTGTGAGTGAATTTTTACATTCATCCTTATATTCAAAATCTGTACTCGAACTTGGTGCCCCCAAATTCTCTATCAAATATTTACTGCAGGACCATATCCCCAAACAGGAGAATACACAAAATTATTGGCTATCTCGTTTCGGCTGGTCATAGTTAACAATTATACTTTGTCCTCTAAAAGCATTTTAAATTCTTGGCTAATCATGTAATAGTCAATAGTTAAAACTTTGACATCAAATGCAATTATCAAAAGCTCAACAATTTTTTAGGTCACGAAGATATCCCATCGTTGATTGTTGGAGATACCGTTAGACAGCCTTTATTATTTTTATTCTAGTGTACTGTATTTTGAGTAAATTTACCATAATAATGAATTGATGATTTTTTAGCCATCGTGATAATCATAGGTTTTGTCTAATATCAAGGAAATAAATCATAAGTTGTTACGGTTACAATCGATAAGACTGCTACTTAGTCGTATAATTTATCCTGTTCACAACCATTACTACACCTTTCTTTGCACTTTATTATAAGCATGTTTCTTCCTCATTACGTACATGCCACAGTGACATGTGCTTACTATTAACTAAAAAGTAAAACAATTCTAAGAATGACTTAATAAAAATAATTCAAAGGATTGAGATAAATAAATCAATTAGGCCCTAATATTTATAAATCTTAATTCTAATACCACAAGTAAGTCATACATGTATAATATTAGAATACCACGTAAACAGTTATCATCAATAGATTTTCTTGATTGAGTAGACATAATTGATAGCAGAAGCCATTGATTCACAATATCACAAGCTACTCTCTCTCTCTACTCTCCCTCTCGATAGTGATTCTCAATAGATAGATTCACTAGTTAAAAATGAAAAGGAAACTTAACCACATGTTTACATAATACTTTAATAGAAACCCAATCAAGTCTTTTACTAGGCCAAGCTAGATAGTCACCTTGCTATACTAGTCCAACAAGATATGCATAACGTATATTATATGATCACATTTACTTGATCTTATCATGCATGTTTCCATATCGGGATCAAATCATTGACTTGTTTTATTAAATTAAAATCGTCTAATTAATATTAATCCACAATAGGAAGATTTTCAACATCTTCAGAAGTCATGACCGATCATCTTAGATTTATGCTTTTTGCATTTAAAGGAAAATGGTAGAATCCAAAGTAAATATGTTGGAGTTCAAAGCAACGACTTGGTTTATAGCTTCACTTTTTTTCCTAATTGCATGGCTTCACCGCCAAATGGTCTCGTTCTTCTCTTGTAAGAAGTAAGATGGCTAAATTCTCACGTGCTTCGTGGTCATGTAATTCTATCTTAGAGTTACAGAAAGATCAATAAGGCACCGGACATTCTAGCAAAGAGAGGGCTGGCATAGGATGTGCTTTGGTTTATTCAAGATCAAGTCTTCCTCCCATTATTCAACGTCGTGCGTGTGATGATATGACGATAGAGTCCTTACTTTATTTGTATATTTTTTTGTCTCTATCTATTTCATTGAAGTCAATTCTTTGGAGAGGCCACGTCAACGTTCTATTCATTCCTGGAATTTGGCTTCTTTAACATAATAAAGAGTAAATTGCTAATATGTTCCTTGTCATATATTCTTCGTATACTTAACATTTTTATCTTCAAAACTGAGTGTTTATATCTCAAATTTTCAAAACAATGGTTTAGCCCCGTAGAAAAACATTTTACTCTTCAAAAAAAGAAAAAAAAAAGCTTTTTATATTTTCAGTTATTTAGTCTAAGAAAAAAAAAAAAAAAGTAAAATAGGATTTGATGATACATTCTTTAAAGATTTTGAGACCCAAGGCCTTAACCTCAAAGATCATCAAGTAAAGTGCACACAGGAAAAATATAAGATGATGTATTTGTAATTTAAATCATGACAACATTGTAGATTACATTTCTTTTGATATATAAGATTTGCTAATAAAAAAGAGGTCACTGTATAATTGTTTCATATGTTTTGTCGCCTTATTTTAAAATTTCATTTTTAATTTGTATACTTGTCCTTATAGAGTATTGCAGTTGTCATTCTGTAGGAATAACTTACCAATTATACTTGCATACCAACACGAGACCGGCCAGTTCGATTCTAGTACTTGTTTAAGTAGGTTGTTTATATTGGCACCGGTTGCAAGAATGATATTCTCATAGCTGTTGGTATTATACATGCTCCATGGTTCTATAATTAGATAATATTTATCCAGGAACTGCTAATTATTGAACATGAAAGTAAAATAAAGCAAATTAAAAATTAAAAAAAAAGAAGAAAATTACAAAATTTCCAAATGGATACCATATAAGACGTTCATGAACAATCATTTTTCAAACACAATAGACTTAAAGCTGAGGTTTAAGAAATATACAGATCCTTTCTGTTTTTTTTTTTTTTTTCTACGCTACTTATTCTCTATTTCTTCTTTTTCTTCAATATATATTTTTCTTTGATTCATTATTTTTTCTTTAGACTTTTTTTAATTGGTTTTTATCTTTAGAGGCGAATAAAATGATATAGTACAGTCGGCTAAGATGTTATTTTTGATGCTTAAAGATTTGTTTTGAAACAAAACAGCGAACTGTACAAATTAAGAAATTAAGATATCATTTGATTACGGTATTTTTATGGCACAATACTCGAAAGATTTCATTTAATCTGTATATTATTGAGATTATTGGACAAAAAGGGCTCTTAATATACTTGATTAAAATTATAAAATTTGTACTATATGTTTGGTAGTATAAAAATGTACTTTACAATACAAAATAAAAATAGTCCTACATCAAGTTCCAAAATCATAGTATTAAACTTCTTTTGTTATTTATAAAATAAATAATTATTTTTTTAAAAAATTTATTAAATTTTTATTAATAAAAATCTGTATCTAACACTATATATACTAAATGTAGTATAAGAGATTTGTTTTATCTATTTTTCATCGTAATATACTATACAAGTTTAGGTTTGAATCTTTTAAAGTTATTTTTTTCCTAAAATCCCTAAAGTTACAAATATTGATTGTATCTTTTAAAGTAATGACATTAGAATGATGCCATTGGATATATGAAATATCTAAATAATAACTATCATTTATTTATAATTTTTAAAAATTTTAGAAAAAAAAAATTCAAAGGATCCATTTCCATTTGGTTCTTATGTTATCCTATTTTATTAACCAAAAACTGCCCAAGAAAGTTTAAATGCAATTTACCAATTTTAAATGCCAAATACCTACACGCGTCTTGTCTTGCCCCCCTCCAGTCCCTGCATATTGTCTTCTTGCTGGTTTGACTATTGTAATATAGATGGTCGAACTTAACTATAGCTTAATGCCACTTGAAAAATAATAATTGATTAACTAAAATTTAGGAGTAGTAAAAAGAAACCTTTGAGACTTAGACATCATCTGCATTGCTGATAATGAGATATTAAACATATCTCATCAATCATACAGTATTTTCGGAACGATAAGAGACAAGGTGGTCTGATTATTTTTCTTCGGCTGCAAAATTGATATCAGTTTTAGTCGTATATAAGCCATCTAGTCATGGGAAAAGTACACGTCCATTCTTCTACGTTTTACTTACTTTTCCATTTAACTGCACGATTTTTCTTTTCCTTTTTCTATTTAATTTGAGTCCTTCTCGTTTCCATCTTTCACAAAATAGGATTAATGCCAACTTTGTTAAAATTGCCATCTATCAGAGACATAACAGTTCCCGATTAGTTCACAATAATGGGATAATAATAAATTAATAAATTTCATAACATAATAAAATAATATATAATTTATTTAGTTACATAATATACTATAAAGAATAAAAAAAAAAAAAAGAAGGAAGGCTACAAAAAATTGTGCACACCATCCTGCTCTACTAACCAAAGGCCAATCAAAAGTTAGTATATATTAAAAGTAGATGGAAAATTTAATGGAATTGATAGAAGTATATAGAAACAAGAATGGAGTTTAGAAATTAAGAATGTGATTCCAACGGACTTATGATTTAGCATGATCACTTCAAGTGTAGAAGATACTATAAGCTCAATGTTAGTTGAATCATTTATTGTCGATCTAGGTATGTGTTACCTTCGTGTGTTGCCTGTGCTTGTGTAGTATTACTCTAATTAAATGGAATTAATCAATATTTAGATTGTTAATATTGCTTGCTATTTGTGATTGGTTAGGCTTAGAAGGTCATAATACTAGTGTCCCTATGGTGGTACTTTAATGATCCTTAGAACACGTTATTCCCAGTAAAGTCTTCCTTAAAAATAATATGAGGTAGATAGAGTTGATATCCAAGGATCGTAGTATCAGTATTGTCATAACCCAATGGTAGCTTAGTTGTGGTAAGCGACATATATTGTACAAAGGACCATATATTAGTTTCTCTTTTAATCAATGATCCTTTATATGATATGCAAAGCTACTATTACAACTATATACCTGAGAGTATATAGGTAAAGATAATATCACATCATGCTTTTATTAACATAAAGTTTATACAGTAACAACACTAAATAAGTGATATAGTACTCTAAAACTAAAATACCAGTAATATAACTACATAATTAACAAAGTATCATAAAAGTCTAATTAAGAGTCTAATATATATTCACTCAACTCTCTTCATCTATATCACACCTTTCCTAAAAAGTCCCAAAACTAACCTCGAGCATGTTTCGGTTAGCTATAGTAAAAAAGTGTTCTTATATCAAAAGTCTATAAGGATAAGCTATTAAACTTAATGAGTTATCCCTTAACAATTCAGATAAGCAAATTATTCAAATATTATTTACAAGTATATGAATGCATAAACAAGTAAAATATCACACAATTACATATAGTTGATCAAGTATTATATGTAACTTAAATTTAATACCCTCCGAAGTCAAGGTTAAAGAATACACGGTACTAGTCAGATCCAGATATCGTACTTGAACTTATCTAACTACAAAACTCCACGTTTTGTATTCAAATAAAAAAAGTATGTTTGGTTTTGGTTCAAAGCAAAGTTTCAAGTATGATTATGAGTGAGCCCCCGCAGTCCATACTTACTTCTAAAGAGGGGCCTCTAAACTTGACCTTTAATTAGATGATTGGTGTCTCGTAATCTCGCGGGTTAGGATAAGGTCATGTTATACGTATATACTATACTAAAACACTACAATAATTAATTAACTCTCACATAGCCTCTCATTATCATTGTGTGATGTGACAGTAGGAATAATTATAATGTAATGCATGATCCAATTTAGTTTAATAAAATCATATATAAATAGATCTATTTATTATATGACTAAACAATATCATATACCATCAAATTTTTACAAAATCTACTATGCAGCAACAATTATTATCATAATTTAAAGTAATTTCACAATATAGCAAGACCCCATACATCGATCAATTATCAATTATATTTAAATATTCCTAAATATGAATAAAAATAAGCATGGAATCATTAGAAGTACTCATTTGGCCATAATAAAGCTTAGGGATCATAATAATCGGTGAGGAAATTTGCACCCTCATCGAGATCACATGATAATTTTAAAATAAAAAAATAATAAATACCTAAATGAAATAACTATTCTATGTAAAGCTCTATCTAAAAGTTAATCTAAATTTCCTATCTATTTTATAAAATTTCCTATTTTGAGCTTTTTCATTAATCACATATAACTTTTTTGTTCTAGTTCGAATTCTAATTTTTATGAGCTTGTAGTCGATTTTTATCCTTTTTAAGCATACTTTCATGTAGCAAGGTTTGTTGTGAATGTTAAAACATGCATTTTTTTATTATGGGCTTGAAATGTTACGAATTTAGTTATTTTAGCCTAAATAATTTTATTTATTGATTGAGTTTTTCTTTATTATTTTGTGATTTAATTAATTTTTAAATTATATATTTTTAGAAATTTTATTTTTGAGTCCATTTTAAATTAATTTCACTATTTCTTCATTTTAATCATAATTTACCAATTATGCTAATTTTTTTGCTATTATAATAATTTCCTAATTAATTATTATTACTTTCTATTTATTTTTCCTAATTTGCGATTTAATTGGGAATTTATGGAAGGTGCTAATGTAGCACTTTCTCATTGGTCCACATGGCACATTTGTCAATTTTTCTAATTTTTATATTCTTTTAATTTTGTAATATTAATATGTATACATATATATGTTATTATAATTTATTAATTATTATAAATGAGCTTCAATTTCTCCATATAGGTTTCAACCCACTTATATTTTTACATATATACATATGTATTCTTATTTATTAAGTTACTTAACATATTAATAGGTATACTTATATATATATATATACGTATTTATACTTATACTATACTAATACTATATGTAGATTTACACATGTATATATACATATGTATACTTTTATTATACTACTATTATGTGTGTATTTATACATATATGTATGCATATATATATATATATATACTTGTGTTTTCTAAATCTATTTTTTAAGGAAAAATTGATATATTTCATATATATATATATATATACATACCTATATAAATTTTCATTTACCTATATATATATGCATAAATACTTAATTTACCTTATGTATGTGTTTATGTACATATTATGATATATATGTATATAGGTGTATATATATATATATGTATGTATTTCCATCTTATTATTCTTACCTATTTATACATGTATTTATACTACTCATATACGTACATATACGTAACTAAAATATATATCATATCCATACATATGAGTATATATCTATGTATCTAAGTATATATATATATATATATACATATGTAAATACACTTCTAAAAGGAATAAGATTGTATACATATATACATAAAATTTCTGCTACAAAATACTAAGATACATGCCAATACATCAAGTATGGAAATACATAAAAATATACAAGAAAATACATAAAACCTAATTTACATAAGAAAACTAATACTAATATAATACAAAGATAATATATTTACTTGTTCTTGAGAAAGTTTGGTGATGAATTCCTCCTCTTATCCCCTTATTGAGTTTGGTTAAATATGGAGTAGGTAGTGTAAATGAGAGTACAATGATAGGTGGAAGAAAAGAGAGAAAACTAAAAGAAGATGATGTGAAAAAGAGAGAGAAAAATGTCATTCCACCTCAAGGAATAATATATAACATTTATGTGTTTCAATGTAACAAAATGAAGAAATTTAGAGAAGATTCGAGACATGCTTAGATGGCTTACGGAAAAAGAAGGAAAAAAGAAAAGAAAAACAAAAACAAAAGGAAAAGAAAAGAAGATAAAATGTTGAAAGTGACACTTTGACTTTGGTCAAAATTTATAATAATAATATTACATGTACATATATCAACCATAAATTAGAGAAGAAAGAAAGAAAATAAAAAGGAAAAATAACGAAATAGGTAAATAACTAAATAAATAAAATAATTTTTTTCTTTAAATATTGTTAACCTTATAAATAATATTTAAAATAATATAATATGATTATGAAGGAAATTATAAAATATTAAATTAATATTTACTATGTAACTTGTAAATATAATATGTGTAATAAAATTAATTTTAATTAATTAAATCATTATATCAATAACATACATATATATTTATAAACAATTATAAAATAATATTCTTAATTTTATGATTTTAATTCATTAATTTGTTACTCCTTACGTTTATTAGTATTTAGGAGTTATCTTTAGTTACTCATTAACAATTTTAGGTGATTAAAGGTACTAATCAACAATTGTACCCAATTAAGGTTTTATCATCGTAAAAGTAAATTTGTATATTTACAAGCTTAAAGTCTTAATTTTAAGGTGTAGACTCTGTAAATTTAACCTTCTAAACATGGTGTTGGACTCGAGTATCGTAAATATTTCCCTAAGTCGACAAGACCATATAAAATGAAAACCGACTAAAATTTTAAACTCAAAACTTAAAACGAACATAAAAAGCCCTATTATACAATTTGAAAACCCTAATCATACAAGAAAGCCTCAATCTCTACATATGCGTACTTTTAAAAATGTAAACCTAAACTTAATAGAAATCATAAATATTGAATCATAAAAATTTTTAACACTCCATAAAATTATCTAAATACTTGAAAAGCCATAAATAAATAAAATTATCAATAATTTTATGAAATCATATAAAACTGATAACAAATGAATTAAGGACTACTTCAAGTAATAATAAACAACAACACTAAGCTAGTTAAAGGAATAAATTAATAAATTTACAAAAATTACTTTACTTGTGTACATAAGTAGCCCCATAATATGTATATATATATATATATATATTATTAAGCAATTTCTTTCTCTTTTCTTAATCTATCATATATATACATATATATATATATATGTTGCCTAATAAAGTGATGTTCTTAAGTAATTAGGCCGATTGAACCTTAAGCTCTTAAGTGTAAGTCAATTACTCCCGAGTTAGTGAAAGATCCTAAAATATACTTAAACTCACTCGAACCCTAAACCATGGGATAATTAGGGACTTATAGCCCTAAATAAATAATTAAAAATATAATTTAAATAAATAATTAAAAATATATTTTATTAAAATTTAGAAAACTCTAAAATTTCTTAAGAGGCAAATCACAATCTACAAATTAATTTGAGAACCAAACCCTAAAAGAATTTCATATAAGACAATGCCCTTATTTTCACTTATAAGCTATTTTATATATAGATAAGTTGTAAACCCTATTTTTTAGTGGACTTGTGATTCAACTAAAAACACTTCCCAAATGTTTCCAAGTATAAAATAAGCTAAGAATTCAAGTTTTCATTTAAAAACGAATTTAATTTTTTAATTCAAAAGTTTATTATCGATAAAAACTCAACTACGAGAACTATGGACTCTAAGTCACTCAAAACCTTAAATCCTAAAATAATTAAGGACTTATAACCCTAAGCGGCTAATTGATAATTAAATTTGAATAATTTTATTCAACTTTAGAAATTTTCATAATTCTATAAGAATTAAATCATAATTTACAAATCAATTTAAGAAACAAACTCCAAAAGAATTTCATATAAAACAATCTTCTTATCTTCATGCATAAGACTTGTGCACATAAATAAGTAAACCAACCAATTATCCTAAATAACTTATTAATTGAGAGTTAGAATTATTTATCAATTGATAACTTATCAAAAACTAGTGATAAGACATTTTCCTTATCACACTATAACTTATACTATATATAGATAAGTTATCACATTATTTTATGTGTTCAACTTTTAATTAACTGACAAGAAAACACCATGCCCTATTTGCTCCCTACTTGGCCAGTTGGAAAAGAAGGAAAAGAGAGGCCATGCCTTGTCAACTTTCAATAACTCAATTATCTTACACATCTACTATTCACCCCTTAATGCTTACATCATCTAGTCTTGTCAAAAAGTTGGCATTTGTGCATACTAAAAGATAATCAATTAAAGCTTCTTACACATACTTTTTCTCCTATTCAAAAATCTGCTACTCTCTCCCTCTTTCACTCTCATTTTCACTTCCTTTTCTCTCACTTTAAACACTAATCAAAAGAAGAAATCCAATTCTAAAAAATCCCAACATTGCCGCCACTATTTTGCTTCCATACTCACGGTACCAAGCTTTATTTTATGCCCTCTATTTGTCAACTTCAAAAACCACTTTTAGAAACTTTAAAATATCCTCAAAGCCCTACTTCAAAGATCAAGACTCTAGTTTCCAAAGGAGCTTGCAAGAAGAAGGAGGAAAAATAAGGAACATAAGAGAGTATTTAGTTGCACAACCACCATTTCTACGCTTTTAGGACGAGTAAGCTATTTCTTTGTGTTAGTGGTTTAGTATTACATGTTAGGAGACCATGTTTTCAAGAAAATATTAGCATGATCATAAGATGATAAAATAGCTAGATCACCTTAAGAAGTAAGCTTATGAACCCCTTTACATGAAAGTTGAAATATGAGCATGCTAAGTTGGTATTATGTGAAAATATATGTTTAACATTTAGAATGAAGATTTTAAGTTAAGAAAATCATGAAATGTATACATGAATGAGGAGACATCATGCTGGACATGGAGTGTATGTGAGTCATTTAAATGTTATTTCCATTTCTATTAAGTTAAAGATGTTCAAGCCTAACCTTAGGTAAAGGAAAATTCATTACATAAAGCTTTTATGAAGAGACTAACCTTATGAGATATGAACTATGATATGGAAGTCATGATAAGTATGAGATCTACTATTTTCATATAAAGTATGAGCTAAGTAATCATCCCATGAAAGAGAATTTAAGTTAAGATTCGAATATAAGTAATTTAGATTCATGATCTAACCCTTAAATATAAGGAAATGATGAAATAAGTTAAAAAATCAAGTGAGAACCCCTTAGATTCATCACGACTAGATCTAGAACATAAGTAAAAGCCACTTAAGAGCATGATAAAACCAAGTGAATAAAGCTAAAAGATAAACCAAAGCGAAAAGATCAACCAAAGCGAGTATAACAAGTATGCAAAGCCTAAAACTCTTAAACAGAGCCTAGAACTCTAAGTTGGATCTTTATTAAAATTCTGATTAGCACTTTAAAATATTAAGAAAGGTTGTTTTGAAGCCCATAAGAAGTTTACCTAAGACTCCATAAGCTCAACAAAGTCACTTATTTTAGTTTAAACAAAAAACAAGCCCATTTAATAACTTAAGCCTACATAAAAGCCTAAAGAGTTGTTGTTGGCACTAAGAGTGTAAACCAAAGTTGGAAATCCGACCTTAAGGAGTATTTTAAGTTTGAAATAAAGTCTTAAGCCTAAGCCCAAAAAATTTCCTAAGTTACCAAAAAGCCCTTTAACCAAACAAAGCCTAAAAGCACTCCAAATAATGAGGATTGCTACTGTTTTGACTTATGAGCAATTTTGCATGCCTCATCATGAAAATATAACCTCACCATGTTAAAGTACACTAAAAAACGATGAAGATTGACTATAAGATCATAAAAATCAGATTTAAAATAAGAAAGTTATACGCGATTGAACTTTTAAGTAAAATCGGGAAAATTATGAAACCAAGTAAAAAATCATATACATTCATATGATTGTGTATCTAATAAATTTTTATCATATGGTATTGATTAGGGTAATTATCTCACTAAATGTAAGTTTACACCCCAGTAGTTCTTTTCCTTATAGGTTGATCGATAGTTGGGATAGGGATAGGGATAGGGATAAGAATTGAGTACAGAGTGTTACCATTGAATTAGTATGACGAAAAGCTTATATAGTTACTTTGGAATGCTCTAGAAAATAACTAATATTTCAATTAAGTTTAGTATTTTTAGTAAGTTTAGAATTTTCTGGAATTGTCTATCTTATTTCACTATTTTGGTAGGGGATACTGATTCTCTGCAATTCTAAGGAATTGTGGAAAAATTGATATCCATAATTATTTATATTATATAATGAGTCAATGAACTAAAATTAAAGAGCCTAGTGAATAACTATTTAGAGTCTTGCAATCTCTGACTTGCAAGGCGATATTCTTATCATGGGTTCATACATAATATGAAAATTCTAGGCAATATCATTATATAAGGTTTTTATCATATTCGGTTTTAATCTCTAGTATTTACACACTTATAAGGTTTATGATTTTTATACACGATTAAAGTTTCCATCAATACATTAGGGTTTTTCTCTTTAGAATAGTTTAGGGTTTATACTTTACTAAAGTTTTTAGTTTATCTAACCTCGTCGACTCATAGAGTTATATAGGACACTTGAGTTTAAGTTAAAGTTCAGATTGAAAATTCACAAGGTTTACAAATGTCTTAACACCATGGTTGAAGGGCATAGAATTGCCCCTAGCATCCAGAAGCTAAGGGAGATGGCGTCTGGACAACAGTTGTAATCTATAGAATTCTATAGATTGTAGTAATGCTTCATCTGTTGTGTACAACCCCTACTTCTACCATTTTCAAATACTACCACTCCTAAAATGACTACCCTTCAACAGCACACTTCCGCACCGATCTAAACATCCCTTCACATAAAAAACTCAAATCATACCATCACAATTTACACAACAATATCTACAGTTACAAAGTATGTAAGGTTACATCATTTCTACCTTTAGAGATTTGTGTGCCATGCTTCCACCACCTAAAGATTTGCTATAGGGTATGAGTAGGACTACCTTAAGGTCATTTACCTACTGCCTTAAGCAAAAAAAAAAGAGATTCCTTAAGAAGTTCTACTAAAAACTCAATTAAGAAAATGACCTACAAAAGCTTACCTTGATGTGTTTCGCCTTAATTCAAACCATGAAAGATTTAGTGTAGGATTCACAAATAACTCCCTAAATTTATTTTGAGATGCTACCCTAGAAGGAAAAGCGAGTTTTCTTATTCAAAACTGCTAGAAAGCTTAAGAAAGAGAGCAATTCAACACCTTAACTCTCTTGTGATGGATCTTTGTCAATAGGATTGGAAATTCTCTCTATTAGATCAAGGCACTCATAGAAACCTAAGACATAAGTAGCACTCGTGAGGAAAAAAAGTGGGAAAAGGGTTTCTCATAATCCTAAGTGACCCTTTTATACTCAAGGTTCGTAAACATTTCCTATACCTAAAAATACCCTAAATTAAAATGGTTAATACCAAGCTTGCCCTTAGTTTATAACACCACTTTTTTTTTTTTTTAATACTTTAGTTTTCCTTTATTTGGGGTTTTACATACATACCATGTATTATTAGAGTTCTAACACTATACTCTTATATATATTAAATAAATTCATCTATTTCAATTCCTAAATATTATTTAGCTAATAAATGAATATAAAAATTATTAAACACATTAAAAAGATAATCTAGGACTTCTTAAGTAGATCCTAGATAATAATTTCCAAATTAGAGACTATTCTAATCTATATGAACAAAGTAAATAGGATTAGAGTTTAGAAATTAAGAATATAATTCTAATAGGCTTATTATTTTGTATGATCACTCCAAATGTAGAAGCTATGATTAGCTCAATGATAGTTGCTTATGCATGTGTGGTATAGTTGTAACTAAATAGAATTAATCAATATTTGGATTGTTAATATTGCTTGTTGTTTGTGGTTAGATAGGCTTCGGAGATCATAGTATTGGTATCACTAAGGTGGCAAATCGATGATCCTTCGAACACGTTGTTCTTAGTGGAGTCTTGCTTGAAAATAATATAAAGTAGATAGAGTTGGTGTTTGGGGTCATAGTACTAGTATCATAATACTAGTTAGGTTAGGTGGTGCTTAGGGTTGCAGTAGTAGTGTCCTAGTACTTGTTTAAATGAGGGACATAGTATTAGTGTCCTGACCTAGGAACTTTGAAGTGGAGTCATGACTTAGTTACAAATGATTCTAAGCTTGGAGTTAGTTGCAAATGATTTCAAGCTATGTTGTTTGTTGGCTAATAAAATATAATTAAATGAATTGATTATTATTTTTATTGCATAATTGCATGTGATATCATGCATGCGATTGTGGTTATATGTTTCTATACTAGGCTTCAACTCATTCCTTATCATTTTTCAAAGGTAAGTGTTTAAATTAAAATTATAAAAATAATTGAGTTTGGAAACTTTTACCAAGGCTATTAGATTGGGAATTGGCTTTTAATATTGCAACTATGAGGGTGACTTTTGAGTTAGAACACTTAAAGTTTATTTTCTGATAGGTATCTTTTGTATGAGGATTTAAATAATTTATTCAGTTGTTATACCATTTTAAATTGGAGAATAAAATTTAATGAGATTGTTTGAAGATTTTACAGATGTTTTGGAGTTTTTGTTAGATGTTTACACTTGATGTATCGATGAATACTAAGGACAAGTGGCAGTCGGTGGTGTTCTTAAGTCTGGGGCATTACAAAACGTTTGCTAAAGAATTTTTCACTACTATAGAAGTCTCTTTACAGTATGTTTAGAAGCACAACTATGATCATCATTTTAATAGCAAAAATTAAATCCAAGAGGAGTTGTGAATTTCAAAAAGGTAGTTACATTGGAAATTAAAAACTTTTTTGTCAATGGGAATGTCTAACCTTTGCATGCAACCTTAAAAAAAAATCCTATCTAAGTGCTTGGGCGGCACCAAGGAAAGGTCTTACCAAAGCTAAATTGTGATGGTGCATGGAGCATGAAAGTGAATGGAAGCAATTTAATAGAACCATGGGTAGTTTGTACTATTTCTCTTCTTAAGATAAGCTTAGATGACTGTTGCCTTGTTATAATTAGTAGAGAGATAAGTGCATATATCAATTAGATTACACCTTGAGGTAAAAAGAGGATGAGTTCATGTTGGTTGGATTGGAACCAATAAAATTTCATATTTAGTCACCAAAATTTCGTCAATTCTCATATATATATATATATATATATATATTTTAAGGTTTAAATGAACACATTCTAAAATATTCATTATATGTACTCATACTTACAAGTTTAATATATGTGTGACTTTGACCAAGCCAAAGCACCCAATAATTTTATTATGTTTTTTAGTTACAATTTATTGGGTTGGTTTCTAAAACCACACAATACTTTCTCTATATCTCTTGTCTTATAATGGTGCATTTAATGATATGCTCCTGCAGAGTCAAAGAGCATTCATTAATCAAATATTTAGGTGCTACCAAACCAGAACTTTAAGTTACATACAACTAAATTTTGGAAAAATGCAAATAAATAAATAAATAAAAACAACTCTCTACTTTTGGCTACTTACATCATTTATGCTCATAATTACAATATTCTAAAATATTCAATATATATACTCATAATTACAAGTCACATATCTTTAGTTACTTTTCTACTGGAATTGTACACCGCATTGAAGGTTTCCATTTGACTAATCCATCTCTCCAAAGAGATTAAAAGAAGCTATATCTGTTATATCGATCAATGATTCCAGTCATTTTTCCCTTTTATTTTTTTTGTTTAATTGACGAATCGATTATTGTCGAATTAATATTGGTTTATGCTAGCAAACATAGCCGTTAACGAACATGATGAATTTTTTTTTTTTTTTTTCCGATCCTTTTAAAAGAGTCATACATGAAATACTCAAATAAAAATACTAAAAAGGTGAAAGGTTTTTAGTAGAAATATAGTAAAGGATAGTTACAGTACCCTATAACTCAATCAATTTATATATATATATATATATATATTTATACGGTATATTTATCAAGTTTTAGGGCATTAAACATTTCCATGTTCAGAGCTAAAAAGATATCCCATGATATTGCATTTATTAAACAAGAAGGAGAAATTATTTGAAAAGTTAAAAACACAGCTGAGAAAAGCTTTAATGATTAAAACTTCATTTGGATTAATAAGTAAAGTATAAATATCAATGAAATTTTAATATATAAAAACATAGTTGATATTTTTTTGAAAAAATATATATCTTTATTATCACAAATTAAAATTTATTAATACTTATAAATTACTTATTAATCTATATGAAGTATCTGTATCATTAAATATTTTTCTCGGCTAGTGGGTTACGACTTTTATGCACGATGCACTAATTTATGAAGTGGTTCGAAGCAAGTCGTTGACTTGTATATTGTAACCATCTAGCCTTCATAAGTTTGGCCGCCTTAAGTTGACCCCAAAAGAAAGTTCTCATGTAAAAAGTCTCAACTAATTAAGTCTACACCTGTCCTCTTTATTGCTCCACCTAACCAGTTCGATCTTTCCTTTTCATCTCTATGGAATTTCCAGGCTAAATAGTTCGTCATCTCGATTGAGGATACCGTGGATGAACTCAGGGTCTGCCATGATATATGGTCAAAGCTCCACAAGACAAGTACCACGTTATCCACTTTGATCATGATCATTATGAATATGGATGTTGAAATTGTCTTCACGCTAGTTATTCGAGAAGTTACGGAAGGCGTGTCTGAATTTTACCATGTTCGTTTGTTATTTAGATTAACGGATTTGATAAAAGTCCTTTTTCAATTTGTGGATAGACTATTTTGGGCTCGGTCTGAGACCTAATTCGACTGTGGACCATTCGAGGCCCATCAATGAACAAGAAATTGAGCACCTCACCTTCCCATGGGCACTCCACTATCCCTCAAGCGCTATTACAACATTCAAGCATCTAAGGGGTCAACTCTTCGCTTGCACGACCACTAGGTGCTTGATGGTCTACCTAAGCACCTCGCAGTCTACTTGGTCATCCTTGAGCTCCATGGTTTTCCTTTGAACTCCAGGCATACATTTACTTGAGCACCCTCCCTCACTATGGGCACTTTGCAAAAGGTTTTTCCATGATCCAGGGATCAATCGACACCCCATCTCTCGAAGCCCTTTGTCCTTTATTCATTCCCTCCTATTAATTATGCCTTTCATATTCATATTATTGTTGACACACCTAATATCCCTTAAGAATGTCAATGTCCCAGGTTTTAAACATGGTTGTAGCCTATTCATGGTTGACCAGATTACAGAGCCACCTTGTCATCTCTATAATGCATGTCCCTTATGAGTAGTGAGTACGGACGAACCCTAGATTGACTTGTATCTCTGGTAGGTGAACTCTTTGTGTTATAATATAGGATCTTTCTTCCATGACCACACATAACACTTATATGCGTTGCAAACTAAGTACCTCTTTCCCTCTTTGGAAAAAAAAAAGTACTTGGAACCCCACATATGCTAGCACAATCTATCCTCCTTTCCTTCCCTCCTTGCTGACTTGAGTGTCTAAGGACCCTCATAGACCATTCCACCAAAGGCTTCTTACAAGTATTCGAGAGCAAGGAGCTCACCCAACTTCTAAGCCCAATAGTATATTCCCTCATGAAAGTGAAGCACATGCTTGTTACCTTATCCAGTTGATCCCCATATCAACATTTTGGCACCCACAGTTATTGGCTAATGCACTCCATATAGCTAAAAGTAAGAGCAATCATCCTTAAGCATCACACCAAGTAGATGGTAATAGATCAGCTTCACCACCACCACCATAGTGCTTACCAACTCTTTATGAGATGTAGTAGCTCAAGGTGCTTGTTGAGCAAGTATTTGAAAACAATCATAGGATTGAAGAGTCTAACATCATGTAACAAAGGGAGTTAGCCATTCTCAAAAAAGTATCACAAAAGTGCACCCATGAAGAGGCTAAGGTTAGCTTGCCTACATGATTGAGTAGGCATAATGAAATACACATTGAGCACCCAACGCGTTCACACAACTAGGTTCAACACAATTGCCATACTATTGTAGACGCAATTGAGTAAATTGCAACCATGACAAAATGTATATGCAAAGTGAACGCTCTCGTATGAGCAGAGCACCTAGGAAATTGTCTCTAGAATGCTCCTAAAAACCACTCAAGGACAAGAACACCAAGAGTTAGATAAATACATATACTGTACATTTAGCATGTGCGACTAGAAAAAGGTAGAATCTTCAGCCTACATCTCCTAGTTAGCCATAGCAAAGATCCCATTCGCGTTAATCATTCTTAAGGAAACACTACCTCAAGGTGCAAGACTTCGCACTTTAATATGTATGACAAGACTAAGGACCCAAATGACTACCTAGTGCACTTTTGCACAATATTAAGTCTCTATAACTTTACAAATGCTAGCATATGCAAAGCCTTCCCTAATGCGCTCGCAAAGCCATCTTACCATGGTTCAATACCTTACATAATAGCTTGATTAGCTCCTTCAAAGAGCTAGTGAGCAAATTTCAGCAATATTTTCTCAATTCTAAGGTTCCGTGCAAAGACTCGTCGACACTCTACAACATTAGCCAGCGACCCAAAGAATTGTTGTAGGTATACTTGAAGTGGTTCAATTGCGCAAAGCTTAAAGTCTTTAATCACTACAAGCATACTTAGAGTGGTTCAACCCTAAAGATTCGATACTAGGACTACTATCGAGGCCCTCATCACTGGAATTGACCCTATAGGAAAATTGTCTAACACCATTTCTAATGGGAATCAGGCTACCAGACCCTTGACTGGCAGTTGAGCCTAAAAACTAGAGGGGCTAGCACAATAAATCTTGCTATTCTAACCAACCCTTACCGAAGTCAAATACTTCCTTACCGAGGTCGAATACTTCCTTGCCGAGTACGACCGCTCATTTTTTTGCAGTATGCCAAGTTGATGATTACTCTCTAACACCCAGCCAACTAATTACTCGGCAACCTCCTTACCGAGAAGCTGAAAGAGAGAGTTTGGATTGACTAAGCCACCCTGCTTAGACAAGCCCATCTGTCCATACTTTTTTTTCGCATCTTCTAATGATTTCGCTAATGTAGCATCGCCACATATACAGTATCATGTGTGAAATTCATTGCACCAATGATTATTTTTTTTGTATATTCATTTTTACCCTTTTGTATCTTGTATATTACTTCCTTAGGAAATACCCTTTTTGTCTTTTCCTTCTTAAGTAGGTTGTCCTAACTTATGGGTATAAATATCCTTGTATGTGTAACTATGAAGACATTAGATCATTCTTAATATACACTCTATGAGTACTTTTTTTTCCTTGTGTAAACACTATTTGTTTACTCTCAGCATCACTTTTATCCTTTTTTCTTAAGCAAGGTTAAGTGGCGAGTAGCCTTACCAGATCAATTCGTGCATTATATTGAATTGAGTTGTAAGTCCTTAGAAGTTTTATTGGTATGTCATATCCTCTAGAGCTATTCGTGGGTTTTTCTTATTGTTTTATTTTTCGTTTTTGCCCTTTCTTATTTTTCCCCATTAATCTTTTTTGAGCTTTCTACAAGTTTGGACCCATCCAACGACCAGCCTTATCTGTTCTTAGTCATGGTTCGCAATAGTTTCCCTCAACCAACCTAACTCCCTCAGCAAGTTCATGTGAGTAGCCGATAAGTATGTAGCCTAAGAGGATGCACTACGAGCAAGACTAGATACTAATAACAACATGTAGGGGTCAATGAAGGACCAGTTAGGACCAACAAACACCAAGCCCCCCTCCTCAAAAGAATGATACAAGAGGCAAACGTAGAAATAGTCTGATTACACATCTATGCACTTCTAAACCACCGCCTTGGAGAATTTATGTATGAGGTTCAAGGACAACTATCACATGCCCCTCATGTTAAAGAGACACCGAAAGTGGTTGATTCTAGCAAATACCGTGACTACTACTAAGTATGCTGTTATAATAGCAATGAATGTTGCCATTTAAGAAATGCGGTTGAAGGCCTTATCTACAAAGACCATTGACCACCTCATTGTAGAGGAAAGAAACTAGATCTAATGACCTACCTAGCATCATTGGATGGAATAACAACAACGGCAACAACAACAACAAAAGCCAAGAGCAGATTCCTTTGCTAACCATAGCCATTAGAGGAGAAGGGTCTAAGTTAACACCATCTTCGGGGCCTTGGTTTTATAAGAGATACATCTTCTACATTAGTTGAACACAAGGTATACCTTATCTAGAGTAAGAAACCCAAAATGGGCACTACCATCACCTTTACCACTAAGAACAAGGAGAGAATCGACTAGCCGCATAGTGACATGCTAGTCATCAGCGAGGAAATTGGGTACTTTAATGTTCCTAAGATGTTCATTGATAGTGAAAGTTCAGCAAACATCTTCTTCTACAGTGGGTATGAGCAAATGAAGGACTTCCTTGACGAGCCCTTACAACCCTATAAACATAGCCTTATAAGCTTCGGAGGTGGCATACCTATGTTAGCCAAGGGGCTTATCACTTACCAGTCTAATTGGGTAACGATACACACATTGCTTTAAGGTAAAGTTCCCAATATCGATAGGGGTCAATGATGCACAAGGGGATCGAAAGTTGTCTAGGTCCCTTTAGTTAAAAGCTCAGACTTGAGATAATGTTATGAATATCAAGTTTAGCCCATAAGAGAAGTCTAACTCCCATAGAGAACTAGCCAAAGAAACTAAGGAGATCAAGCTTGAAAGCACACTAGGATTGATGACCTAGATCAAGACAACCCTACTTGAAGATGAAAAGACTGAGTTTATCAACCTTCTTCATCAAAACACTAACGTCTTTTCATCAGTGCTCAAGGATATGCCTGTTATAATCTATTTACCCAAAGCAACCCACTACCTCAACATTGATCTTAAAATAAGGATTGTCAAATAAAAGAAGCAACACTTCACACCTGAATTGCAGACTACAATTAAGTAAGAGGTCTAGAAGCTATTTAGGCTAGGCTTATTAGGCAAGAGATGTACCTAACATAGCTTACAAATGCAATCTTTGTCAAGAAAGCAAAAAGGAAGTAATGCATGAGTGTTGATTACACCAACCTCAACAAAACCCATCCAAAAGATTTTTTTCCTCTACCTCGCATAGACTAGCTCATTAACTCTACATTAAGCCATGTCATGCTCAGTTTTGTGGAGGCATACTCAAGATATAACTAGATTTGCATGGCTCTTTAGGATAAGGTCCATACCTTGTTCATTATCGACTTTGGTACATACTGTCACAACCTAATGCCGTTTGGCCTTAAAAATACTAGGGAACATAAAAACGGCTAATGAACATCATTTTCAATCCTTAAATCAATTAAAATATTAAAGTATATGTTAATGATATGATTATAAAGAGCAGGGGGAGGAAAGATCACATAAAGGACCTCTATAAGGCCTTTAACACCCTTCACCACTACTAAATGAAGCTAAACCCTTAGAAGTACGTCTTTAGGGTATCATCTAAGAAGTTTCTTAGCTTCATGGTAATTGAGCATGGCATCAAAGTTAACCCAAACAAAATCAATGTGGATTGTGACATATAGCCTCCTAAGATAGTCAAAGAGGTTCAATGTCTTACAGGAAGAATTTCAACCCTCAATTGCTTGGAATTTAGAAGTATAGAAAAATGCTCGAAATTCTTCAAGCTCCTAAACAACCCGTCTAAATTCATGTGGACCACCCAAATGCTAATAAGCCTTTGATAACTTGAAAAAGTTCCTCAAGAGCTCGTCTATCCTCTCAAAACCCATACTATGTGAAGAGCTATACTTGTACTTTACCGTTAGTGATTGAACATTGTCTTTAATGCTCGTTCATGCAAACAAATGAGAACACTAGCATCTATACTATATAAGCCACATTTTACAAGGCATAGAGAAAAGATATATGAAGGTTGAAAAATTTGCTTGCATCATAGTGATTGTTGCATGAAAGTTAAGACTGTACATTTTGACCTATCCAATTGTTGCCCTAACCGACCAATCGCTTCAAACCATCTTGCAAAGGCTAGATGCCTTAAGTAGAATGGTTGAGTATTCCTTAGAATTCAATGCCCATGATGTCAGTTCCACCTTAGATAAGCAGTCAAAGCCCAAGTCCTTATAGATTTTATCGTAGAATATAGAGAAGAGGAAGAAGCACAGTTGGCCATCGAGATACCAGTGTTGACTCTTTATGTTGATGGATTCTCCACTTAAGGGGGAGTAGGGTGAGCATAGTACTACAAGGCTTGTATAGCACCCAAGGTGCTCTATGTACTAAAGTTTGAATTCCTAGTGAGTAGTAATGAAGTCGGATATGAAGCGCTCATTGCCAATCAAAAGAGCACTAAAGACATCAAAGTAGAAAAGCTGGAGATCCACTAAGACTCCATGCTTGATAGGAATCGAGCAACTAGACCACTAACCCAGCTCAAGCTTGAGGACTTAAGAGCTTAACAAACCGCATCCTTTCATCTCAACCTACACTTGAAGAATCTGAGCTACTCTCGATTACTAACCTGCCATAGATGCCGAGCTGAGTACCCTTACATTTGTTAATGGTCGAATGCTAACCTTAGAAATGCTCTATGGAGAGCTTAGCCAACTCATCCATTAGCTTAACCATATCTATTTCGAGCTCCCCTAAACACATCTAAGCTGACACTACCCTAGAAAGTTCATAGATCAACTTGGTCACAACAGACTCTAATCGTACCTTTTTGTCTACTTCTACATAGGCCTTCCTAATGATTGTTGACCACATATCCCAACCATCTATGTAAAGGAATCTACTAAAGAAGCTTCTATTTTGCAAATCTCTTTTATACCCTTATCTATTTCTTATATTTTACTTAATTTGTATAATGTCCTTTTAGTCTTTTCCATATTTAACAGGTATCCCTAATATTTTGGGTATGAATACTCTCTTATAAGTAGTGTAGTCATCATCTTGACAATATTTTTTAAAGGATAATGAACTTTCCCTTTGGTGTTAAGCTTCTTGCTTATTATGTCTCTAACTCTTATCCTAACCCCTAAGTAAAGCTAGATGATGAGTAACATCGTTGAGCTACTCGTACGTCATATTAAGTTGGTTTGTAAGTCTATGATGGCTCCTTAGTGCATCATATCCTCATAATCATTCATAGGTATTGCTTGTTTCTTTCTATTTCATGCATTTACCATCCTATACTTCAAGCTTTCTATAAGTTTGGACCCGTTCTCGATACAACTGTCTTTGTTTGCTCTTGGTGCAACATATTATCTTGGTATCATAGCGGAGGTTTATATTGCATAAGTTGCTATTGAGTTGTGTTATTACTATTTTCGTGTGGAGTACTGTTGTGGAAGAGTATATAGAATAACGTTATTGTTTCCGTAGTTGTGTAAGGATTAATTGTAGTATCTTGATAAGTAGTGGAAGTAGTACTGTTATTTTTTTGTAGTAGTTACTGTGTGGCTCTTTGTTTCACTCTATTTTAAGCCTTAAGAAACAAAGTAAACACTAACTAGGCATTTCTCTTCTTTAAGATGAACCTTGAGTTAGTACTTACACTAACAAGTGCAGGGATAAAAGCCCTAGACGTTATAGCAATGAGTTCCCACTACAACGTACAGGCATTCACAAGGCTCTTGAACATGAGAACCTCAAGTTATCTGAGCATTTGGAATAATGTGCTATCCCAGCTTTAGATGAACTTAGCAACACTAACATTTGATGGGCCACTTGGAAAGAAATAGGTATGCCAATATGCTTGGTGCATTGACTAAAGTAACAATAAAGATTAAACCCTACACTATGACATCATACGTGTTAGCAACCACAACGCTAAGCAGTTGATTAGGTTACAAATAAAAAGGATAGCTGAGAACTAAGTAAATGAAGAGCTAAGAAAATGAGCATAATAATGAAGAAATGGAAAAGTTTCATTAATCAAAATATTGTTACAAGGCTTTAGGGGTTAGCATCCCAATCCTAAGTATAAGTGTAAAGAAAGATTATAATAGATAAGTAAATAAAAGGAAGCTTTTCTACTAGATTGCTGGCTCTTGACTTTTACTATTTGTCTGACTTGCTCGATTCTTGTTCAAGCCATGATTGGAAGAACCATGACAAACACCTTAGCTACTAGTTGAGCAGACCATGGTTTTGTGACCTTGGCAGCTTCAAGACAACTTCCTCATTTATTTGATGAGCCAACCTTCCACAAAAGCCCTCTATAAGGGGTGACTTGAGGGTGATTAGCCCACAAATTGCATGGAAAAGCGTTTGTGGTGGCTTTGCTTAAGCCCCAAACTAAAGGCATGAGATACCCCATACCACTTTGGCTTGAGGAAGCTCTTGAGACCTAGCACATTGTCTTCAGCTTAGGAACATCTAAACCATGAGGAAGTCCCTCTCAACTACTAAAATCACCACAAATGACACGCATGCATAAGTACTTCAATAGCATTTACTAAAGCAGCCTCATGCACACAGGGATGGTATCAAAGTGGAGGCTTGAAGAAACTGACTAAGTGGCCCATGTACATCCCCTCATTGATACTTGGAGGCTACCCCCCATTACAGGGCAACCCATTACACCCTTTGATCATTGCTCAACTAAGCACCTTGGAAGAACTAGAGGCCTCTTCTCATGCTCATATACTCTCTCCAATGCTCTAATTCTCTTTGACTTTACCATTTTATGCTACTAGAGAGGATTATAAAGTTAACAACTTTAAAAAGGATTTAGAGAATGTTGGAATGGAAATTTTTTTGTGTTTAAATGAGATAGAGGGAACAAAGGCCCCATAAGCCCTTTATATAGGGATTCTAATGCAACCTTAGGCATCTATGTGTACTCTTCTTTGATGGCCTAGGTCAACAAACATAATAACCGACACTATGGTGACATAAATGCATCGTATTCATATTTAATGCCTTCTAGAAGGTCCTTTGCCTAAGGTGCAAAGCTGCACGTCTAAGACCATGTACTATGCGCCAAGCATCACTTGAGCACGATTGTAGGCTCAATACTGAGTGTGCATGAAACTTCAAATTGAAGAAAAGGACAAACGACAAAACCATGCTTAGCTAACTAGGTAACCGAACACATTGGAAGACTTTACAAGAAAGAAAAAAAGGAAAAAAATAATTCAACTAAACGAAGGCAGCAAAAAACTTGTGCAAAGTAAGGGCGAAGAGTCATTCATTCATTAATCAGTTTTTTCATTACAAGGGATTGGGGGCTCAACATCTCAACCTAATTACAATCAAGGTCCAAAAATCAAGAGGTAGAAACAACAATACAAGGCATTTCTCACTAGTCGATCACCATGCTCTCCTCATCATTATCATCCTTGTCAACATGCTCTCTACTAACTTCCTTTCTACTGGCTTTCTCATCCTCTCCAACCTCCTCAGCACTTTCCTTAATAAGTTACTCCTCTTCGTTGTCTCAAGGGCCTATGGTCTTGGGGGGGCATCAAGCTACTATAAGAAGCTTAAGCTAGCCTCTAGCAGGTTCTGATGAACCTTATCCTAGATCATCCTCACAACATCAAAACTTGTACTACCAATCACCTCTTCTAGCTTAAGATTCACTAAGGCCTCGTCAAAGATTTGCCACCTTGCTTTCATGATGAGCCCTTATCTATTCCTAAGCCCAGTTTCCCACTAGGCAAAGGCTGCCTAAGCATCCTCTAACTCCTTTCACCTCCCTTCTAGGTCGACCCACACCTTAGCGAACTCCTCATCATAGGCCTTCATTAGAGTTTTCGCCTCCTTCAACTTTGCCTCTACTCTCGCCACCCGATCTTTGAGCTCCAAGTGTTGGCAATTGAGGTCTTTATATGTTAATAAGAGGTTACTAACTCGTTTCTTCTAGTTCGATAGCATACTTTGGAGCCTCACCACCTCCTTTTTCTAGCATTTCCCCTTCTCTAAAGTAACCGCTTCCTAATAGGCTTAGTTACTTGTGAACACATACTCTCACATATCGAAGACCTGTATCACAAAAGATATTACACCAATTATACAAGTGCACTCAAATACTTGGACAAAAATGCCAATGTTACTTACCTCACCTAACTTGATTAGCATATCACTAGTAGATTCCACATCCCTCTTTTCTTCAAAGAGCTAACCAAACCTCACCTGAAGATTTGCCATCTCATCCATCGGCCTGAGAGTACAGCAAAGGAACTACTCGAGCTCCTATTGCTCTATTAGCTACTTTCCTCAATTAGGCAACTACATAGGCTCATTGTTTGGAATGTCAACTGCCCAAACCTTTACATCCTTGGGAGTGGCTTTTGAGTCCCCCTGCTAATCCTATGACTACCCTGCCACCTGCTACACTTGCCTCTAATGCCTTATGAGATTGCTGCCTTGCATAACCCCCTCATCCCCCACACTTACCCCCCCCCCCCCCCCCCCCTCCACCTCTCGCCAGCATCCTTTAGCTCCTCTTTTGGTTGGGGCTCCATGACCCTTGGCCCCCGAACTATCATTCTGAAGACTTGCTTACCTCCTCTTACAAAAAACCAAGCACCCTATATAGACTCGTTAGCTAAAGTAAACACCACCTAAGCTGAACCTACGTTTGGACTTAGCACATTACCAAAAAGCAAGGGAATTCCATTTGACATAACCCTAATGGACTCGAGGTTGGTTAATTGCCTTCTTTGCTTCTTGCTCTTCTTTAGGGGAGGCTTAGAACTCTTCCCCTCAACCTCTCCAACACTTCCCTTCCTCTTTTGATAAGCATCAACCTTTAGCATCCTCTTCTCTCAAATATCCATTAGCTTTCACTTCACTACATCAGAAGCGACCCTTAACCTTGTGAGAATAAATAGAGAGTTAGCTAAAAATAACAGAGGGGGAATAGAGCACACTCACACAACCGAGGACGAGTAGCCCTAAGCTCCCCTAACACAATGATGACATGATGTAGCGAACTCTCGATAACCCCTTCCTTAGTAAAGAGTAGCGAAGACCTATCTTTACCTTAAAGAGTAGCCTCTCTTATACATATACTTGAGCAATCTCTAGTATGCTAAGCCTCTTCCAATTTACTCTAGTGCCTCCTCTTTGGCCTCCTCATCTTTGGGCCCTAAATTAACATGTATCCTTAGTAAGTAAGCTCTTTGCACTATAAATAGCACAAGGAGCCAAAGGTACAAGTTCTTTCTTCCATAACCATACATAGCACTTCTACACATTGCAAATCAGGTACCTCTTTCTCCCTTTAGAAGAAGGGTGCTCGAAACCTTACATTCACTAGCACATTTTATCCTCCTGTCCTTCCCTCCTTATTGACTTAAGTGTTAAAGGGCCCTTATGGACCATTCCACTAAGTGCTTCTTACAAGTATTTAGGAACAAGGAGCTTGCCTAACTTCCAAGCCCAATAGTACCTTCTCCCGTGAAAGTCAAGCCTATTTTCCTTACCTTATCCATTTGATCCCTACATCAACATGACTGATTTTTCAAAATATGATGCCCTTTTGGAACGAAATGAAAGGCAAGCCTTATAATGAAAATTTTAATTTTAAGAACCAAATCCTATCTAGTGCAATACTTCCCTTGTTATTATGGTTATTACATGCCTCATGTTTAGAGCTTTGAAAAATGTAACTTACAATAGTAGATAAGAGCTTGAAAGTACATATATTTAAGAGAGTTAATAACTTTGGCGGGTAAAATATATGGAAGATGATTATGTGACATTAACATAAAATATGAACAAATAGAATAGAGAATTAATGGTTTTTTTTTTATTTTGAATATCCATAGTTTAAATAAGAATTAGATCGATACAATATCTTGAAATACCTAATATTCTTGCCTTTTAGAAACCTTAGGTCCTATTCCCTAGAAAACCTAGCCTCTTCATACATGGTTAGGTGGTTTGGGGTGGTTTAGTGAGGTTACATAGGTTGCATAGGATCAATTATTGATTAAGCGGTTGTAACACCCCACCTCTTAAGGTATCTATTTATATTTCTTTTTAACACTAGGTCCCTAAGAGATTACTCATTAAACCATCCTTAAGTTGAGGATAAGGCAAAACCTATGATTAACCTTATCAACTTAACTCCATAAGCATATCGACCTTGAAAACTTCTTTTCACTAATAATAGAAAATAGAATGAAACTATGGGTCTCATTTAAAGAATTACATTTCATCTTTAATATTCAACTCATAATCCAACTAGAAGGGTACACTTTAAATTCATAATCCTTACATTGAAACCATATGAGAATGACATAACAATTTCTATTGAGGTTGTATCCAAGAACTTCATTCAATGCCTATGGTTGTTCACTCGTAATTACCCAGCTTAACTTTTAGATCCAAGATTGTTTTATCTTTGGTATGAAAGGTTAGATAAGTGATGTTAGTAAAGTGCACCTATTAGTTTATAATATAGCAGATATGAGTTCAAATATTGATCCTTTAGGGACTTTAATTACTAATATTCACTAGATCTCTATTATCTAACCTATAAATTTAAGTTCGAGAATTTAAAGAAACTAAAATTAATTGCAGCAAATAATAAATTATCACCAAATAAGAATTGTTCAAGAACTAAAGTAAGAAAACAATAAAATTATAAACTACTTCAAGATTCGCATACCCATATTTAGATCTTTGCTTCCCTTATATCTAACCTGTGATTTCCCTTACTCATTTTTAATTAAGAGAATTTTCTACTAAAGTTAATTACTTTCTCAAGCCAATCAACCCTAACTCTGACCCTAAAATCACCTATTAGAATCTCTTCTCAATAGCATGACCTATGATAACATTGTTACACAACAAATTCTCCATGCTTTAATTCAAAATTCTAGAAGAAACTTGCAAATTATTTTTAATCTTACAATAATCTTTATCAACTATGCCTATATCTAATCTTATAAGAAATCTCTCAATTCATAAGATATCAAATTCTAGGTTACTACCTATGAAAATAATAACCTAAATCATGAAGCATACATAGTTGAACCAAGAAAAGACTAAAGAATTAAATTTATCAAATAATAATCATGTCATATGAGTAGATCTAAGTTCTAAAAAACTTAGATACCAAAGATTTACTCTTTACACATTGTAAAATAAGAATCTAAAATCAAAGTGTAGAAAGAATTAGAAGTAGGAGTCATGAAATCTACAAAAAGTTGAGTCTTGAAGTCTTCTCTTTCCCTTGCTCTCTTGAATATTCTTTGCTTGAAAAACTCTCAAAAATTCATACCTAAAAAGTTCTCTCTCAAATGAAACCCTAACAAGGATTTATATAAGAAGTGATAAAAAAACCGTTGGCTAGAAAAGATACGACTAGGCATACAACCATGTCCCTGGTCATGTCCTTAACTGTGATTCACGTTTTGCTTCATTTCTTTTTTCTTTTTTTTTTTTTCAAAAATTGAAACGACATGACTATGGACATGTTCATGTTGTTCGATCATGTACTAGCCTATGATACTTGAAAATGAGCTGTAAATTTGATTGGAAATGACACATTCGTGTCATTTGGTTATGTTGATCTTCAAACATTTATAGCTTGCTAATTTTAGCTCTGATTTGAGTAAAACTTGTTTCTATTCTCTCATTTTCTCGCATAAATTGTTTCAAAACCTAGAAAATAAAATTTTACTCAATTAAGTATCGTTATGTAAAAATAAACTCAAAATTCAAAAGAAAATCATAAAAAATCACCAAATAAAATATAACTAATTTAAATCTTCTCAAACTTCCTTGGTAGTGTGTAAATGTAGAGATTAAGGTACTTACCTTGTTCTTAAAGTGGTCTTGAAGTGAGGTAAAGTAGTGATAATTGTTGGTAGCATGTAAACATGGAAGAAAATGAAGTGTTTGTGTGTTTTTACGTAAGAGAGTATAGGATAAAGTGTTGTGTATGTGTGTAGGTGTGAGATAAAAGAAAAAGTGAGAATGAAATCATTTGTTGTGGCCTTAAATATTAAGCATGACATGACTCGAGATATAACCATGTCTTATAGTCATGTAACCCATTATGGTTGCATCGAAAAATTCAAAATGAAAACTGTTGGGAATGATATGGTCCCAAATACAATCGTATCTCTAGACCATGTAACTCACTATCCAAGTACGTAAGGGCTATCGTGGAAGCGACATGATCAAAGACATGACCATATCTTTGGATCATGTAACTAGTTGTAAAAGCTTTATTTATTTATTGAGAAATGGCTAGTCTAATGCATGAAATTAATAAAAACAACTCATTAAAAAGAAATAAAATTGCTAACATGCTAAGATAAATAAAGAAAATTGCTAAAATACTTTTCTAAGAATTTTTCCACTAATTCATTTCATGTCATGATTGAATTCCTTGCTAAGGAATTTAACCATTGCTTAGCTCAGTCACGTAAAGAAAACCAAAAGAGGTACAGTCAGATAGCATCATCAACTGCCCCATTAATTTTGCATGTATCACATATTTCTAAAAAGTTAGAGATATGTGCGTTGGGGTCTTTGTCTTAGAGGTCGTCAAATTGTACAAACTATCGCACCATCTGAATAATATGGCTTGATCTCGAAGTTATTGGCTACAACAGCTAGTCGGTTAATACAAGACTAAGTACCAGTCAATGATGGTTGGGAGTAGTCTGACATCGTCTAATTTTGTTCCTTGTTGTTGGCTATGATGTCTTCAAGTAGCTTTCTTGATCAGATTCTTGCTTTACCACTTGATCCTTTATCTCACCCTCTACCAACTCAATTTTGTCTTTTAACCTAATAAGAGATCCTTGATTAAATACCTCTACTATTTCTTTAGCCATTGATTGCCTCAAATTGCATAAAGTTATCCTCTCAATCTAAGGATCGATTTTAATCAAATCCTTTAATCGGCTTCTTGTCATACACTTTACCGAAAAGAACAAAAAATTTAGTCAAGATCACACTAAGAAAATGAAAATATTTAAGAGGAGGAAAAGAAATCAAGAAAAATAAGAAAAAAAAATGGTTACATTTATAAATCTACTAGCTTTCTAAATATCAGAATTCCATGGCAACGGCACCAAAAACATGATATTAGGTAAGTGCTCCTATTAGTTTATAGTATAGTGGATATAAGTTCGAATGTTGATCCCTTAAGGACTTTGATTACTACTACTCACTAGATCTCTATTATCTAACTTACATATTCGAGTTCGAGAATTTAAAAAAAAAAATTAATTATATCAAATAATAAATTATCACTAAATAAGAATTGTTCAAGAACTAAAGTAAGAAAGCAATAAAATTATAAACTACTTCAAGATTTGTAAACCCATATCTAGATCTTTACTTTTCCTAGATCTAATATGTGATTTCCTTTAAAGATAATCTAATTTACTCTTTACTCTTTCTTGACCGAGAGAATTCTTTACTAAAGTTAATCATTTTTTTAAGCCAATTAACTCTAATCCTAAAATCACCTATTAGAATCTTTTCTTAATAATATGACCTAACATTGCATTATTACATAACGAATTCCCTACACCTTAATTAAAAAATTTGGAAAGATCTTGCAATATTTCTAATCTCGCAATAATCTTCATCAATTATAACTAGATCTAATCTTCTAAGAAATCTCTTAATTTTCTTATAAAATATCAAATTTTAGATTATTACCCACAGAAATAATAACCTAAATCATGAAGCATATATAATTAAACCAAGAAAAGACTAAAGAATTAAATTAATCATATAATAATCATATCACATGAGTAGATTTAAGTTCAACAAAACATAGATATCAAAGATCTACTCTCTACACATTGTAAAATAAGAATTTAAAATCAAAGTATAGAAAGAATTAGAAGTAGAAGGCATGAAATCTATAAAAAATTGAATCTTAAAGTCTTCTCTTTTCATTACTCTTTTAAATCTTCTTCGCTTGCAAAACACTTAAAAATTCTTGCTCAAAAAGTTTTCTTTCAAAATAAACCATAATAAGGTTTTTTATAAGAAGTGATTAAAAAAAGGTATGTTGGAAAAGACATAACCATATTCCTTGGTCATGTCTTTAACTATGATTCATGTTTTGCTTCTCTTCTTTTTTTTTTTTTTTTTTAAGAAAAAGATATGGGACATGACACGACTGAAGGTCGTATACTAGGTTGTGATACTTGAAAATAAGCTCTAAATTTGCTTGGAAATAACAAAATCATATAGTTTGATTGTGTCGATTTTCAAACCTTCATAACTTGTTAATTTTAGCTCCGATTTAAATAAAACTTGTTTTTATCTTTTCATTTTCTCACATAGATTATTTTAAAACTTAGAAAGAAAAATTTTACTTAATTAAGTATCATTATTTAATAATAAATTCAAAATTCAAAGGAAAATCAATAAAAAAATCATTAAATAAAATATAAACAATTTAAAGCTTATCAATAAGCTCATCCCTTAGCTTAGGTTTTGAGCTTAGTAAATACAAAACCAAAAACTATGATACAGAGGAACTAAGTATACACTAATATATGAAGAGAGCCAATTATACAGAAACATAATTGACATGCCAACAAATAGTTGTACCAATCAATAGGTGAGCATACTTACAATACTTATGCAATATATAGATACCACGCTAATGCATATGTCATACACTAATACTAATACTCTAGCCGAGCCTTCATCTAGTTAGTTAATATCACTGGGAATGTGGATAAACAATTCATAAATCAAACTGGATATAAGGAGTAACTTGAGAATGAGACCTCAAATACTAAACCAATTGAAATAAAGATGGCTATGAGAGTAGCCTGGGAATAGACTCCTCGAAATTGAGCCATCTTTGATCACATGAAGTAGTTTAAGCAAATTCCATTATATGCGATTGAAACTAAGTTTTGTATATTAGGTACCTTGCTTTCATAAAAGCTTTGTGTTCCAAGTAAAACTTGACCCCTATGTCCTTTCATACTATGCCATATATGTAATCAAATAGCATAATTAGCTAAGTTAATTACAAATTCTAAGGGAAGAATAATAATAAAAATAATCAATATTTGGGGATAAGTTCAATTAAGGGATCGATATTTCAAAATGTTCAACTAAAGGATTGACATTTCAAAAAATTTAAATAAGAAATATACGTTTTATAAAACAATTTAAATAAAGTATTCATAATAACTAATCTATAAAATTATTTGAATCATTTTGTAAAACGTCAATCTCTTATTTAAACATTACGAAATGTTGATCCATTATTTGAAATTTTTGAAATATCAACATTTTATTTAAACTTATCTTCAAACGTTAATCTCATTCTTTGCAATTCCCTAATTCAAAGTTAACTAAGCCAAACATGATTTCCAATCAAATATGAAGAACACGACAACCAAGCTTAATTTTCATCCCCGTAGTCAGATATCACAATGGCAGGTATAGTACAACATAAGATCTACAACATAGACACAAACATCATCATTTATCATTCGTTCAACCATTGACCTAGACTCTCCAAGTTATAAGCAAGATATAAACAATCCTCATATAAAAGCAAGTATCCTCACTAGTTAAGTACAATTATATAACCAAGTCATGTTTCCAATAAATCTTAATTTGTTATCGAAAACACAAATCACACCAACTAATATACTAAATAACTATTCATCATAAACAATATCAATTTGAAGTATGAATACTTTAATCCATGGGATACCCTTAAGTAAATCTCATAACTATACACAATAAGTAGGTGAGTAGGATACATTTTCAACAACATTGTAACGGAGAATAATCAAGTAGAGGGGTGCTCAATAGGACCAATGCTTATTCCTTTATTTGATAGGGTTATTGTCACCTATTCATTTATACACATAACTCATCACATTTAGTTATATCATCATTCAGATGACAAAATAATTATCATTTTACTTTTCACTGTATTACCAACTTCAATTAGTTATATTTTATCCATTTCTTATCTGATTTTAAATATATATATTTATAAAGTCTACGGATTATTCGAAGGTAAATGTTGTTATTATTATTTGTTCTCACGTATGCATGTAATGACACATGATGTACATACATACATGTGTCTATATTAGGCATTGATTCTAGCATACTCGTAAATACTGAAACATATCTCTGCACCTCTCTCTCTCTCTCTCTCTCTCTCTCTCTATATATATATATATATATATAAGTGAAATGATTATATTTGTCGCATATTAAATTGAATTTGCTGGCTTTTGAATCTTGATACCTAATTCATTACGACAAGAAACTCCACTTTATCATTATTTTTTTTTTTTTTCAGAAAACTAAATAAATTGAATAATGGTTCTCAGTAACAACATTAAGCGAATCAACCGAAACACTTTTCAATAAGAAGTGAGATATATATAGCTTACTCTGTCTCTTGCTGCAAGACTAGAGTAGGGAAAGATATATCTTCTACCCTGTATAAACCCAATTAAACTTCAAAATTACTCCCTGGCTGATGAAATAGCAGCAATAATAAAAGGATATCGGTAAGTTTAAATATCAACTCCAATCCTTTCTAACATAAGCATAGGAAGCACTCTCTTACCTTATGCAACAACGATCAAGGTCTTTCTTATGCTTATTCTGTTGTAGTGTTTGCTTTAATCTACTTCGCAGTCATTTACATGGGTTCTTTCTCCAATTCTCAGGTGTGTGTCGGTTCAAATAAAGCAAAAGGGAGATATAAGTGTTATTATCCATTTCATTATCATTTTCATCTGTAAAGACCGAGAGAAATTCTTTTTAGTGCAGTAAAAAGCTTATTCAATTATTCTTTCTTTACCAACGTGACTAACTCCCTGAGAAGCCTAATTCTTCAAATTGCAAATGCCTTCCTCTTTTTATACTTGGGAAGCCTAATTCTTCGTAGACATGTATTTAAATTGCGGTTGGGGAAAAGTTTAGGTGTCCAAAAGTCGTTGTCTCCACGAGAACAACATTGTATATATATATATACATCCATCTATATTTAGCTTGCCAAGTAGCATTGACTTATTAATCAACTTTCCTAGATAGATTTATGATCATTTGCTTCCTACACTTCCAGCGCAAAAACAAATATGACGTGTCCAATTCTTTAGCTGATCTTAAACCGATCGGTGTTTGGCTATGGGCCTTCATAGGAATCCTTTTTATTGATGACTCACTTAGATGAAATCCAAAATGTCCACGTATAAAAATGCTCTAGAGAATCCAATCATATGGGTCTACGTAGCTAACAAAATATAATATATTAGTATTCCTAATATAGCAACAATGAAATGTTGAGCTACTCTTAAAATCACTCCGACAAATGTAGCTATGTTTATTAAATATAGTTATTGTTTTTAATTGTAATCATAACAAACCTTGATGATATTGATAATTTTATAAACATATGTGTACACTTTACTATAATTCACCTTATGTATGTTAATGTATAAAAACTCCTTTAATGTATTTTCAATTGATATTATTAATTGCTTAAGCTGTAAAAAAAAAAAAAAAAAAGAGTATCTTTTAGAGTTACATTATATCACAGAACTTGAATTTCAAATCTCCAATTGATGACCGGATATAACAACAAACTTTTATTTTAGCTAATATAAAACTTACATCCAACTCATAGCTCAGCAACTGCAGCTTATGTAATATTTATGTATGTATGTATATATATGCACACACAATTTATTTATTCATAGCATGTTGCAATTTCGTTTAAATTATTATAAATAACCACCATCTCTAATGCTTCGAGCTGTTTAGTATTCCACGACTGCTCAACCATCAAAACATCAATGTAGTCTTCTTTTGGGCTTTCTGGACTTCCTAATCTTTATAGACTTGAATAATAATAAATAACAAATATTATTATACGCCCATTACCTTTAATTTCTTTATGAATTATAAACCTAAGTCCCGCACTGCAACGTTGAGGCAATATTGCCTCATGTCAAATTTTATTTATTCTACTCATCCATACTCATTTATAGGACACACACACGTGTGTGTGTATATATATATATATATATATAAATACACATATAATCGAACTTTACATAGTAATACTACTTCAAGCACCTATTAGATAATTTTATTTATAGTGATATATGTATTAATTACACAAGCTGTCTAATCTATTTCTAAGGTAGCATTTGCTTACAAAGATTGAATTGAACACAAAAAAAATAAAAAATAAGAAATAAATATGACAAGTATAAGAAAGATTGAATAATACGAGTTTATTGTATCAAGTTTGGTTTGCATAATATTAAATACAAAATTTATATTAAAAAGTTAATTATTAATTTTGTATAGCATATAATTTTTTGTACTATTTAATAAAAATAATATTAATTAGCTCAATATTATAATATTGAGGGATATTTTTGAGAATACAAGATATTTTTTATTTTTATATAATGAATTTTATTTTTATATCATGATATAGATAAGACAAAATTTGAGTTTTTTATCCAATCTATTAGCTTAATTTTTGTCTAGTCATTAAGGAAAATTATAAACCAAACACGAAAGAAAATTTTTTGTCTAATTTCACAAAATTTATACAATCAAACACTATCTAAATCTTACTTGGAACTCATATCTTCGAGTCTTTTGATTAATAATATACAATGTACATATATTAATATTCAATAAGACTTTCATGAATTTTATTTTTGAGGAAAAAATTTTACAAGGTCACTTCATTAAACTTTTTTTCCTCGTCAAAAAGTATAAACTAAAATGAAGAAAGAATCCAGGATATTACAGTGGTTTAGAGGGGATCTAAAATGGTGAGGTTGTTCATGTTAGGTGGTCCAATGTCCATAATTTTAAATTTGTTAAGGAGGCGTAGGATTTATTGAATTGATAACAATAGAAACTTCATGGACTAACCAAACTTAGTGGTAGTCCTGTAAAGGAGGAACCATATCACTCCCTTCATTCCTTTGAAGTTAATTAAACACGTTATTAATAAAAATTTTATAAAGAAAAGAAGCTTTTATGATTTAAAATCTATTAACTATATTTTCAAAGAAAGACTTCATTACAAGTAACATGGCATTTGGCCTGCCGTGGGAAATAACATATAAAATGTTGTCACATCATAAGTGGCTATAAAAATATTACTTATCTTTTTTTTTTTTTTTTTTTTAAAGAATCTACTACATCTACGATACGTGTGAAAAAATAAAATAAAAGCTTAAGCTAAAAATTTAGAATAATACTAATAATATATGTTAGTAAAATTAAAATTGTAACAAATTTAAATAAAAACAAAGTTTTTAAAAATATTGATCAAATAAAAATTGTAATTGTAATAACCTTAAGGAGGCTTAATAAAATTATCTAAAATTTTTATATCACATGTGCACTCATGATATGAAAATCATCTTATAAGTAAGAGATTGTAAAACTTTAATTAATTAATCACTAGAGTTTTTTATTTTTAGTTTATTAACTTATTATAAAACATAAATAACTATGGATATTCAATATTTTACAATCTCTTAGAACTGTAAAAAGTTGGTATACTCTACCAAATAATAAGACATGGGAAGTCAACTTTATAAATTACAAGAATTACTAAATGATACAGAACCTTAACATATGAATATTTTCTACAAAAGATGTTTCTGTACTAGATATATATTTCTCAAGTAACTCTAATATTATCATACATATTCTCAGTTTGTATTCAACACTCGAGATTTATCTTAGTTTTAACTTAAATGAACCTATAAAAGAAGTTATAGGGAAATGAGCAAACTACAGCTCAATGAGTTTATTCCTTATTACTACCGTTCAAATAAGTTATTAAACATTATTAGCTCATATGTAAGTCTATCTACAAACGAAATGAATGCATACATAATAAGTGCAAGCAACATATCCATAGAAGTTTGGAACTATAGAAGGTATAGATTTATGTCGTCTATATGTTGATTATCTCTCATACTTACTCGCATGGGGCATCATCCCTCCAAACGATACTTTACTATTACTTTAGTAAAAAAAGAAACATCAATCTAAATAGGTAGACCCAACTATGTCCATCTATCATGAATAAATCATATCTAAGGCATGTAGGCACAATTACATGAGTCTCTTTGCTATTAATTGGAGATACCGTGCTAGCTTTGCTTTAACGATAAAAATATTATCAACGAACACTATGAGTCCTTATAAAAATCATATAAGAATATGTTTAAGATTGGGAAAATATTTCTAAAAATACCTTTCTGAAAAATTTACAAAACTAGTACTCTTCATAAGTACACTAGTTGAGTCATGGCTATATGACAAATATAATCAATTATTTTTATTAGATATTTATACTTATCGATTTAAAGAGGTGATCGCACGAATGATAGCAAATAAGGTAAAACAGTTATTCAAACATATAAGTAATAACAACCAACAAACATCAAGCAAGTATCATGCAAGAATATCATCAACGATAAAAATATCATTAACGGGCGGTACGAGCCCTCATAAAAATCATATAAGAATTTATTTAAGATTGGAAAAACGTTTCCAAAAATACTTTTCTAAAAAATTTACAAAGTTAGTACTCTCCATAAGTATACTAGTTGAGTTATGAACATGCAACAAATATAACCGGTTATTTTGGTCAAATATTTATATTTATTGATTTAAGGAGGTGATCACATGAATGATAGTAAACAAGGCAAAAATGTTATTTAGACACATAAGTAATAACAACCAGTAAACATCAAGCAAGTATCATGCATAAGTTGATAGTAGATTATTAGAACTCATTCATTTGGATTAATGCTCATTTTACAGGCCTTAGAATTTCTAGAACTTAGCAATGAAGTATCTAAAAGATAATAAGACTTAGAAGTACTTAAAAAAGTTACGTTTTTTTATTAACTAAATATCTATTGTAGTTTGCTTAATTTTCTATTATAACCTAAGTATAATATGAACATAGTTTAACATATTTATTTAGGCAAACAGAAAATATATGGGAATATTTGTAAATAATAGTATCTTATGTATTTATTTACTTCCTTTAAGGGTTTATCCTCATTATTAATTTATAGGACCAGTTAATTTGGTTATCTTACCTATCTTTCTCGGTTTACTTTAAATCTTTAGTCACATATAATTTTTTCATTTTATCTCCAATTTTTATGATCTTATAATCGATTTATATCATTTTCGGATGTACTCTTACATAACAAGATCCGTTTTAGGTGTTGAAACTCGCATTTTCTATTATGGGCCTAGAATGTTATGAATTTATTTATTTTAGCCTAAATGTTTTTAATTATTATTTTAAGCTTTTCTTTGTTGATTTTATGACTTAATCAATTTTTAAATTTTAAATTTTTTAAATATTTTTATTTTTGGGTCCATTTTGTAATAGTTTCTTTAATTCACCATTTTAAGCCTAAATTGGTAATATAGTAATTCTTGCTGTAATTATAATTTTCTAATTAATTTGTTATTATTATTTTTTTAATTTACGGTTTTAATTAGAAAATTAGGAAAGCTGACATGGCAACTTCCTATCAGTCCATGTGGTGATTTTCTTAATTCTTCTAATTTTTATAATTTTTTCAATTTGTAATATTAATATATATACATTACTATAAATTATTAAATATTGACAAACAATTCTTATTTCTCCTTTGAAGTCTACGTCCAATATATGTACATATATATATATATATATATGTTTATACTTATTAACTTATTTTTAAAGGATATAGATATTAGGGGTGGGTACGATTCGGTTTAGTACGATTTGCCCCTCATTACTAAATCAAATTTAATATAACGGTTCAGTTTTTTTTTAGAAGTTAAATCTAACTATACAGTTTGGTTCATAAATTTTCTAAACCTAATTAAAACCGGTTCAATTTGGCTTGAATCGTTTGTATCAAATTTTTACTAAATATTTTTATTTTTAATAAATATAAAATTTTAAATGGAATTCACTCAATTTAATCTTAATAATTACCACAAAATTAAGATAAAAAATGACAAAATATGAAAAATTTGATAAAATTTATAAAGATTAAAGGAAAAAAATATTAAAAAAGTATAAAATAATTGCATGATTTTTTTTATTTAATTAAACGGTTCAGTTTGGTTCTAAATAGTACAGTTTAGTTCACTTTCTTGAATCAAACCACGAACTATTTATATATAATCAAACTGAACCATAAACTAAATGATTCGTAAAATAATTGATTTTTCGATTTGGTTCAGTTTAGTTTATGATTTAATTCGCAATTTACGGTTTTTTTACCCAGCCTTAATAGATACTAATATACATAAACATGTAATCTTAGGTATACGTATATATGTAAATACTTATACAATATTATATGCATATGTATTTTAATCTTAGCAAAATAGAGTAATACATTTATATATATATATATTTAGGCGCATCCTTATATATATTTATATATACATACTCTTATATTTTACTAACTTATATATATATATATGTATTTACACTATTTAATGACATATTCGTACACATACACACACACACACATACACACACACACACATATATATATATTGAAGTGTATATTGTTAGTAGTACATGTATTTACATATACTCTCTCTCTTATATATATATATATATATATATATATATATATATAACTAAGTAGATATAGTATATATGTGCATAAAGTTAAATATGCTTAAATATATACATGTGTAAATACATAATTATAGAGAAAAAAAGGGGTTCTATATACAACCAAATACATATTCATCTAATTTCTATTGAAAGATGTTAAAAATACATCTATCCTTTACTAACATATTCCCTAATACATAAGATGCTAATCACATATCAACATAAGAAAATATGCAAACTAATATCATAAAGAAAAATTAGAATAACATAATAGAACTTTGATTACTTGATCTTGAAGTCCTTGAAGTTGTAGCTTTCTATTTCCTTTTGAAATTAAAAATGAAATGATAATGGAATATGAAGTAAGTTATGGGAGTTTTAGTAGAATGGTAGTTGGGAAAAAGAGAAGAAAAACCAAAGAAAGAAGGTTGGAAAGGTAGAGAGAGTTTGTTGGTCCAAAAATGGGAAGGGAAAGCTTAATTTTGTGTTTAAATTATGAAGGAAAAAGAAAGAAAATGATGGGGTATTCCAAAGGGACAAATAGCCGGTGGTGGAAGGGAGAAAGAAAAGAAAAAGATAAGGAAAAGAAAAGGTGGAAAAGGAAATGTGAAAATGACATTTGGCTTTATCTTTAATTCTAAATTTCTCACATGTGATAAGTCTTATAAGACACTTGTACAACCAAATATGGAAGGAGAAAAAGAGGAAAAGAAGAGAGAAAAAGAAAAAAAGAAAAATTATAAGTTTGATTTTTCTTGATACTTTTTCCAACTTTTGGATAATAATTAGAATATAATATGATAGCATTATAGAAGAAAAAATAGGATGAATGATTCACTTAAACAATATATATATAAATAAATCGCGAATACTCCAACAAGTATACTGGGTCATAATCAAATAATATAGAGAAAGTAAAGTTGTCGATCTTTCAAGGATTAAGAAATTACTAATCACATACTAGTTCTTATTAATATTCAAGCAATCAAAATTAAATTAATTAATCTATTAATGACTCTAAAACTATTGAAAAGAAAATAACTATGAAAAATCTAAAATTAAGCAATTAATTAAGAATTGTAGAAAAACAGAATCCACCGTAGAAAAACAGAATCCACCATAGATTACGCAAATCAAATTGTTATCATGTTATATAGATCAATAGCTATATAGTCATTCAAGTAAAATTATTATATCTTAAAACTTAAGGATTTAAACCCTTAATTAATTAATCAGATTCTACATCTTCCAATTAATAGTGGACTTTAAATTATAATCATATATCTTTCGATACTATGATTGTCTAATATCCTAAATCAGTTATCGCTAATATCTTAGTGAATAATCAATTGCCGAATATCGCATTAATCTCTAGATAATTTCTAATTAATTCAATCAACTCTGCTTCCACATTGATTAATTAAATTAATTAAGAATTTCTAATAAACCTTATATCAACTCCCATATCATTAGAGTTTCTAACAATTATAATTAATTGAACAATTATAATTAAAATCATAGAAATTGCAATCATGAGTCATCCATATATCTCTTAATCCTATAACATGAATACAATTATTATCTTAGCTATCTAGGGTTTCATTAATTCCTACAAATAAATTTAACTAGCTATAGATTTAGAAACAAAAACACAAATACTAATTGAAATTGTAAGAAAATTCATAATTGAAAGCATAAGTAATTCACAGAATTGAATAAAAAATAATTGAAATAGATGTCACCAATTCTGCATTGGAAAAAATAATCTTCAATTGCAACTTCAAATTGGTCTCTACACCAAAAGCAAAATCCTCTCAATGATCAAAGTGAATGTCCCGAAGAATTTGTCAAGAATTATCTAAAAACTATTTTACGACTCTCTACGTCTAAGGAAAAAGTGTCAAAAAGTCTTCCAAATGATGAAATGTAAACTATTTATATGAAAAATTAGGATTAGCTTACATGAAGTTTCTTTTTCATAAAAGTCAACTATGAAGGTCGATGGTATAAGTGCAAGGCCAGCTTTTAGGCGGCAACATAGACATCAAAGGCTACTGGTGCAAGTTACAAGTTGTAAGTTGTAAGTCGGTTGCCTTTAATTCCAATTTGTATATATTGATCCAGACTTCATTTATTTGCTTAATTCTACTTTTGAATCCTCTAAATCGTCTGTAATTCTACTTTTGAATCCTCTAAATCGTCTGTAATTTCACTTTTGAATCCTTTAATTCCTAAAATATCCAAATGAAAATAATTAAGTACCATTTTTTAATGATTTCTATAAAATCAATAATAATTCTATCTTAATTTGCACTTTAAAACATAAAAAATATGCCTCTATCAATGAAAAATTAATATATACTATACAATATATAAACATAAAACATGTAGTAAAATTAAATCAAAATAATTAAATCAATACAAAACTAGCATACATATGTACGCATATATGAAATCACAAATAATCATAAAATAATATTTTTAATCTTGTTAATTTGGTTAATTAACGTGTTACTCTTTATGTTTATTAGTATTTATGAGTTATCTTTATTTGTTTGTTAGCTATTTTATGCAATTACGCGCATCTATGTTTAATTGTATCCAATTAAGACTTTATCACTGTTAGGGAATGTTTGTTTGTTTTATAAGCTTAGAGATTTGGTTTTAATATTTTTATCAAGTTCAAGTTCTAACTATTGTATTTATGCATACATAGGTTTTAAGGTTTTTTTTTTCTTTTTTTGTATACGATTAGAGTTTGAAATAGTATATTAATGTTTTTCATATTTGTTTTAAGTTTCAAATTTAAAATTTTAATTTAGAGAAATATCTACAACATTCCTATTCAACTTTATATTCAAAATGCTAAATTTACGGGATTTACAGTAATGAATTTTCCAAAGTAATGTTTGAAATATAAAAGAATGAATAGATAAAAGAATAGTATCAGTAAAAGTAAATATGATAGAAAATAGTAAATATATAATTGGATTTGATAGTAGAAAATTTTGTGAGATGCAATGATTAAAACTATAAAACAATAAGTAGTTAGTTGTATGTAGTTAAAAGTAGATTTTTCATTTAATATAATAGAAAAACCTATATCGGGTATCATTCCAGCTAAAATACATCATAGTAGGTGAGAAGACGACACAGATTTGATTTCTTTTCTTTCTTATGGAATCGCCAAGAATATACCATATCTATACTTATCAAGAAATTTTAAAATACATAAACGTTGGAAAATGTACAAGGAAAAAGAGATTTGCGTAAAGACAAATTAACTTCAATAATTGAAATCATTCAATACTACATCCACTTGCATGGAGTAGAGTACATACAGATTGAGAAATAATAAAAAAAGATAAATAGCTAGACTAGTAAACTAGTCCGAATCCACGTGTATGAGGCGTCGATTTTTGAATATTTGAGACGGCCACACGATCATGGTCGTTGTGCTGTGCATTATGAAGTTATTCAATTGTTGGACGACAAAAGTAGCTATATCTTGGTGGAGAAGATAATAGCTTCACGCTTTTGAAAACCCTGAAGATGGAATCGATGAGATTAATAGCACATTATGTTGATATACGTATATTTCATTCATGTAGTGACTTCCTTTTTCTTTCTTTCTTTCCCTTTTAAAAAAAAAAAAAAATCGGTGCAGGCGTAATTTCATTCAACTAAAAGAACAGAAATACATATAAACCAAATCAGAGTCCAAATGAAAACAAAAAGGTTAGCAACAGGCATCCCCGCAAGCTAACAAGAACAACCACTGGAAAGACGCCGGGGTCTAGTGTATGCTCACCGCCCTTAAACATAAAGTGTGCTTGTAATAGAATTGCAACATTGTAGAGAACATTATTAACAAAAGATAAACGACTCGAAAAGGAAAGACTAACAGCAGCCGGGGCAGTCTGTAGCTTGGTTGCAATCACGGGCGGTCCATCCGATGTCTAATTCTACAAAGATCAAGATATTTTGCCTACACACAAGACATTAATATTGGAGACTAGTTCATTGCATGGAATGGTTTATAGGACCCAATTAAATTGCAACTTTCGAGTCCGCGTTTCAACTGTATTAACTTTCTTATCCCAATCTTCTCTGCTAATTCAAGTCTCTATTGGATACCCGACAATCCCGCTTCAAGCAGATGTGCATAATTTAGGTTTTCTAGTAAAGTTGCCAAATCTTTCTTCCATAGTGATCATCCCTAATGATACCATAGCACAAAAAAAACTTCAATAGTATTGATATGTCACATGTATTAATGACTGATTTATAAGTATCAATAAAATTTTAACATATAAAAACACGATTAATAGTTTTTCAAAACGTACATACATTTATTATCATATGTTTAAACATAATTTGTATTTACACGTCATTGATTGATTAATATAGCATATTAATACTAATGAATTTTTTGCAATAGCAACTTCTTTTAAACTACATGTATATATATATATCTTAAAATTTTGGAAAATTTTGTCACTTATACCTTTACATTAGTAATAGCTTTTAGTTTAAATCCTTTTGCTTTTTTCACCTTATACTTCTTTCAATTATAGGTCTACGAGATGTATCATTTATGTAAAGGTAGATTTATTTTCTAAGGTCAATGTATAATGTATGCAAAATAATGGAATCTTCGATGTATAATACGCTTCGTTCCCACAACTTAAAGAATTCTACTTCATCCCGAGCAACATATAGTTTGACATAAATATTATGCAATTATAAATACTAATATTCGTGACTTGTTACTATTTATCCCGCTAACTTACATAAATGTAAAGCACCAAGTACCAGCTAGATTTTAGTTTATTGGCCAGTTACGTACTAGCTAGATTAGATCAAATGAAATTCGTGTAGGAGCATTCGATCCACCAGGGTACGGTCGGGCCTTTTCCTGCATTTGTCGATCATTAAATCATAAAATCATCCTAGTTCGAGGGATGGGATATCTCTTCTGTCTTCTCAAAAGTACAAGTTGTGGTTTGAAAATCTAAAACCCTAGAGTTATTCTACAAGTCGACCTTCAAGTTGGAGTCGAGATAATGCATGACCCCAAAAATGGCAATTTGCCCCCATTAAAGCATGGACGTGGAAAGCTGACCACCCTCTTCGTCATTACCTCGAAGCCACTAGTTCGAAAGCAAAAGTCAACAAAGCTGACATCAATTTGATTTATATCGTTGGCAGTGCAGAATTAATGATCCAAACGACGTGCTTCAATTGATCTTTTCCTTTTCACTATATGTTAAGGTGGCTTTGATAGGGGAAAAGGCCGGCTGGAGAAGACCTTTGTTTCAAAAGAAATCCTTAGGTCATAGATCCTATAAAAGCAATATCAGATAAAACACACTGCTTTTCGTTTCGTTAATTATAATGCACCCAACAAGAGTCTACTTCCAAATTTACACCGTTTAACTATAACATTTCATTCAAGCAAACCAAACGGCTTACTTATCTTTCGCAATTTACAATGAAATACCAAAACCTTCACTAGAGCATTGTTTTCATTTCAATCTATTCATGTAACTATTTCCATATCAGTTAAAATCATTGGCAAGTTGGTATTAATAGCTCTTTAACTAACCCTTAAATCACTACAATCAAAATAGCCTACTCCAGTCTATAGATGAGTTCTTGCTGACAAGTTATGATGTCAATAAGATGTAATAAACTTTATTTGCATTAAGATAGAAAAACAAGGAAAAACTCTTCCATTCTACTTGAAACCCTCAAATTGATTCAAATTTTGTGAGATACAAGGGGGTTAAATCATAATGAGTTCAACCAGTGGATCTTTTTCATGACTCACATAATTTAGTATGTAGAAGTTACTATCTTGAGGATTAGACATAACCTATTCCCCTTTTATCAATTTCCCAACAACAATGATAATACATTACCACAAATCCAATCTAGGAACACCCTTAATCCTCCAACTCATTTGGTTATACCAAATCAACCACCATCAATGAATTCACCAACAATAAGTTGCATAAGTAACTTACATTAGAATCCACATGCAAATAGTTAGAAACTACCATTTGAATATCTTACCCTTTGGTCCTATTGTGAGCATTGCCACAAAACCACGATTTCCATTTTAAATGGCACCAATATCAACTTAAGTAAAATATGTTGTTAAGTGTACGAATAAATTTCATCAAAGAAGTTGGCAAGTTTGTCTTGCTTAGAATTTAAAAGGAAATCTAAAGAAAAGAACTTAGCAAAGAGAAGAAGAAGAAAAAGATAACAAAGTTGTACAAATAGTAAGAGGAGTAATTGTCATGCCTCACAAGATACCCTCATCATAATAGCTTGTTATGAATATCTTCAAAGAAGGAGAATGCTACAATTAGTTTCTAAATCTAGCTGATCAATCACAAAAGGTCTCACTAGAGGTTTCCTCAAATAAAATTCATAATTTAAGAGAATACAAAAATTCATATTTCATAGAATAAGTCTGTATAAAATGCTTCAAACATGTCACCAATTTCCTATTAGATGTTTCTTGATACTAACTTTAGTTACAAAATAATCAAAAGTTGTATAAAGTTATGTAACTATCTTGTACTCTTCTCACAAAACGAGACTTATCTATGAGGTTCAATGTCGTGGAAACTCACTACAAAAGCTCACCATGCTAGGTTGTAAACATGGCAATCTAAAAAATTTATCAACCTACAAAGAGTTTAGCACTATCTTTGTAAGTAAATGAAATCAATATGCTCTCATTATTACACATAACACATAATGCCATAAAAGTTGTCTACCATACACTATGTATGAGCAATTACATGAATGCAAGCATCTTGTTAGTAATATATTTAGCCTTAGACCTTCCAAGTATAAGTTTAGTCTCTAACCTAGTTAATCAGGAGTAATGGAAGGCTTATCTAGCAAATATGGAAACATGATCGTATCTTAAGATTCTTGAGGCCCATATCTACTCTACTAATCTTTCCTCTCCACTCCTATAAATACCGATAGTTGTCCTTTAAGTATGAGGATCGAAACTTAGCTACTCTCTTTTGTTACTATTCTATTACTTAGTTGTTAATCTCAACCATGTTATCGACTTTAGTGTCATAGTGCACATATTTTAAACACCACCAGTGATGGGAATCAAGTTACCAGACCTCTGAACCGCAGTCGAGCCCGAAGACTAGAGGAGCTGGCATGATGAATCCTTTTATTCCTACCAACCTTTGCTGAGACTGAGTACTTCTTTGCTGAGACTGAGTACTTCTTTGCTGAGTCATCCTTCATGCTATGCCATATGATTGCCCATTTTTTTGCAGTATGTCGAGTTGATGATTACTCTTTAACATTGAGCCGATCAATTACTCGGCATCTTCCTTGTTGAGAAGCCAAGAGAGAGGATTTGGATTGACTAAGCTATCCTTGTTGGGATAAGCCCATCTATTCGTACTTTTTGTTCACATCTTCTAACGACCTTGCAAATGTAGTATCGTCACGTGTACAATACCATGTGCAGAATCCATTGCGCCAATTATTGTTTTTCTTGTATATTCATTTTTATCCTTTTGTATTTTGTACATTACTCCCTTAGGAAATGCCCTTTTTGTCTTTTCCTTTTTAGGCGGGTTACCTTAACTTATGGGTATAAATATCCTCATACTTGTAATTGTGAGAACATTGGATCATTTTTAATACACTTTTTAAGTACTTTTTCTTCCTTATGTAAACATTATTTGTTTACTTTCTACATTTTATCCTTTTCCTTAAACAAGATTAGGTGACAAGTAACCCAATCGGACTAATTCGTGTGTCATATTGAATTAAGCTATGAGTCCTTGGAAGTTCCATTAGTATGTCATATCCTCTGGAGCTATTCGTAGGTTTGCTTACTGTTTCATTCTTCATTTTTACCCTTTCGCACTTTTCCTCATTAATCATTTTCGAGCTTTCTATAAGTTTGGACTCATCCAACAATCGACTTTATCTATTTTTTGTCACAGTTCGCAACAACCGGTGTCTATAATAGCTCACATTTGCTACGTATGTAAACTAATCAACTGGTCTCAACTAGATCTAGGCATAGCTCTTTCCATTGAGAATTTGTAATCAATAATTGGCACTTACCAACATGAAGCTATGGCCTAAACACATGCAAATAGCAAGATATCTTACCTCAACAATGAAAAAAAGGAACAACAACCCCCACAAAGGGCACAACTTCACAACAACAATCGTTTTGCTCTCCTTCAATGACATATGGTTAAGTTTTGACAAGAAAACCAATGCCTAGGATATAGATGGCAGCTCTTCCTTAACAAGTTGAAAACAGCCTTGCATAGTCATAACACAATGACCAAGAGGGCAATAGTTCCTCCCATCCTACAAAAGCTTTACATTAAAGGAGCAAGCAAGGCAACCAAGCTCCTACTGAGTAATCTCAAGCACTACCTCCATAAGGATTACTAAGAGATATCCCTCTTAACCAGCTTGATTATGGTTGATAACTTATGAATTTATGCATTTTTTTCAACCTTTGCATACACGCATAATTATCTAAAGATATTTACCAAAGAATTTGTGAAAAGTATTAATTATACATAAAATGGACCAATGGTGCCTTAACGATCAAAATAATGGAAAAGTATAAAATTTTGTAATAAAAATAATTAATTTTGATATATATATATATATATATTTTGCATGTGAAAGGGGTTATAGTTCAAATGGTGACCTCCACTATTTGTTTACTAGTAGAAATAGAAGAGGAAATTGCAAACTAAGGGCTATCATCTGCATAGTAGTTTTTGTCGCATTTTGGATAGTTAATATAGACTAAGCACCAACATTATACACAAGATGGTTGCATCGCATTAACTTTGTCTATTAACCAAGTTCTAAGCCCCTAATATAAGTATTAGGAAGCCAAAAAAACCTAATAGCTTTTTATTTTCTTTCTTTTCTCATTATTACAAACATCTCTCTAGGGTTTCTTAGCTTAGAGCATTTTTAGGTTAGTTTTAACTTCATTTTAGCTTATACTAGTGAATTCCAACCCAAGAATGCTTAGGAAACATCATTCAATGATGGATAAAGCTTAAAACTTCAATTGTAAGGCTATTTCTTTCCTTTCTCCATATATATATTTTGATTTGTATGTTCTTCTTCTTAGTATTTTTGTTGTTGCTATCAAGATTATGAATCAATGTTACATTTGAATTATTAATTACTGGTTGTCTTCTTGTTTGTTCATTTGTTATATGTAGGTTTTTAGTTCTACCTATCAAGCAAGTATCTTGTATGCTTAGGAATACCTATTGATTATGATGGTGCTCTAAAACATAAATTCTAATTATTTTTGTGACTAGCTAATTTAGATTAGGATTTGTCACATTCTAAATCGATAAAGGTTAGTTTAATTGCCGATTAATAACTTGTTTGAATATGGAAGAGTAAAATAGCACAACTAATTAGCCACTTCATACTGCATCGTATTGGTTCATATTTCATATCCTTTTAAGGTGTTGAATGTTTGATATGAGTTAAGTGCACCTATAAGTTTAATTCATCATATTGGTTCATATTTTGTATCCTTTTAAGGTGTTGATGTTAGTGTACATATAAGTTTATAATATAGCATATATGAATTTGATGTCGACCTCTTAAGAACTAGTAAAGTGATTATTAATACTTCAACCTTATATATTATCTACCCTACTAAATAAATCAATTATGGTAGCTATTAAATCTAAATTCAACTAAACTAAATTGATCTAATTGAAACAAATCAACTAATAAAACATGGAAATAAAGAACAAGGAAAATTAACAGAAATTACCTTAACCTAGTATTCAAATACTAATCCACCTAAACCATCTATGGAACGTATTAATCTCATCCTAATTAATTTGACAATGAGAATTCCTAAGTTATATCAATATCTCTCTTAAGCATATCAATACCCTACCGTAGGATAATTAATTGAAATATCTTTTACATTAAGAACTCCAAAATTACATTAAGGACATGTGAATCCTACTATTAGGTTTCACCTTAGTCTAAAGAAATCATGTATCCTATTTCTAGATCTACAACAGCTCCTTCTAATTACCCTAAGGTAGCACTTGGTTGTTAGAAAAGAAGAACTAAATAGTATAAGTGTAAGGAGTATAAGACAATACAACCTTATTGTACATAGTTGATTTGTATAGTACTTGACACTTAATTTTGTGATCTCTTTTGTTGGTACTTAGTTCTCACCCAACTTGAGGCCTAGCTTATAGAAAAGCGCTTAAAAGCCCATCAACGAGCAAATGAATAAGCCCCCCACTTCCTTTAAGTACTAAAACCTGCTCTAACACTCTTACCGCAAGCACCTAAGTGACTACTCTAAGCGGACTCACCTTTGAGCACTAAGCTTGATATGCAATCCCTACTTAGCTCAGACACAGCAAGTGAAGACATTCTTGCAAGCCCCTCTAAGACCTAGCTCATCCTTAGTCGAGCACTTACAAGCCCCTCCAATGTCCTTGCCCCTCTTTTGTCTTTAGCACTGGCACTCAACCACAGTTTATTAATTTCCATCTAATTCACAGTATGGTTAGCACATTTGACAACCCTTAAGGATGTCACTCCCTGATCACAAACGTAGATATTAGTGTAATCATGGTCGACCACCCTTTAAAGCCACCCTATCAGCTTTATAGCGTATATTGCCTGCCAACTACAAGTATGAGCGAACCTTAGACCTCCATATGTCTAGGTAATCATATGCCTCTTATCTATAAATAGTGTAAGAGGCCATCAAGTAAGATATATAAATCTCTCTCTAAATCCTCTTTCTTGAGCCCTCTTTCGACCAAATTATTTTGGACCTAAAACACCCTAATAGTTGAGATAAAAAAGGAATCTTCATTTTTCGAGCACTATTCCTACAAATCATTAGTGCTCAACTCCCCTTTCCTCTATTCCTCTTTATCCTCCTTGTTGACTTGTGTGTTGGAAGGCCTCTATAGATACACCCCCAAGGAGCTTCTTACGGGTCAAGGAGTAAGGAATTAGCACAATCCAACCAACTTCAAAGCCTTTAATTGGCTAGTTGGAACCCAATCCACTCCCTACCATTCCTAGTTAATTTAATCATAGTCAATATTTTGGCACCCACTGTTTTAGGCCATCATACACAAGATGGCTAGAAGCAAAAACAACAACCCACATGTCTTACATTTAGGCAATGCCAACATGTCATAACTAGATGGCAGCAATGCAACGCCTCCACTACTACAAAATGAAACTTCCAAAGTTCAACAACTTAGACTCCTTATTCAATAAATGTTGGATGAAAATAAAAGGACCTAAGAGTCCAATGCAGCCTTGCATAGGGATGTCGTAATGCTCAAAGATGCATCCCATAAATACCCCTTTGAGGAAGCAACTGTCAGTTCCTCTTCAAAACCAAATGGAAATTGCAACTTACAAACTATATGCTTGGCATATCCATGTAACTAGATTTAGCATGACTAGTCATCACTCAAGGATCTGCATGATTGGTTGAATCACAATCGTAGCAAAACACACACGCAAGGCGAACGCACATCAATAAGCAAACCGATTGACGATTTATCCCCAAAATAGTCATTGCAAGCTTTCAAGGAGATGAACATCCAAGAACTCGACAAACAAATCCATCACGCTTCCGGTGTATGTGATCAAAAGAAAGTAGATCCATCTACCCCTACATTACACCTTGCTACAACAAAGAGCCTATTCGTCCTCTCAGTCCTATAAGAAACACTACCTATAGGTACAAGAGTCCTACACCTTAACACCTAAAATGAAACTACTAATCTAGATAATCACCTTGTCTATTTGTAAACAACGATGAGTCTACACAACGTCTTTGACGCAATTATGTGCAAGCCTTTCCCTAGCATATTAGCAAAGCTGCCTTGCCTTGGTTCCATACCTTACCTAACAACTCCATCACATTGTTCAATGACCTAAGACACAAGTTCCAGCAGCACTTTCAAAGTCCTAAGGTGTTACATCCTAGTTTAACCCTAAATACAACACCCACAACTAACTTGTAATAAATTAGAGAACAAGACTAAATATATATATATACAATAACTCACTTACATAATAATGGGGTTTTAATGGAGTTCAACCTTATAAATGATACTTTATATATTTACAATTTTATACAACCAATTGCCATAGCCTTTCTAACTCTTTTTATAAGATTTATACATAATGACTATCTAAGTCTATCATAAAAAACAAAAGTTCTTAAAAGTGGCTAACTCCAACCTAAGTGCTCTGAAAATCTTCCTCCCTAATGGTGGTGATGCCCTTCTTATTTGTCGCTTTTACCTATGGATACAACACATATCCACTCAATTCACTGTAAACTGAGTGAGAATGGATAAAACACACAATACAACATGCGCATATCTAATTATTGTAACATATAAGTAGTGAATATTTAGTCAAACAATATTATGCTACTTGTAGGCTCTCTACAAAAATGCATGCCATGCTCATGCACTTGAGCTAATGCATTGGTATTGATGGAATATCCAATGCCCTAGCCTCATTTTTCATCTAATTGGTCGACTCAATTAAGCATCTAGATGCAGTCTAAGAACCTATAAAAGTAGTAAGGAGCTGCTTGGGAGTTAGATCTCCAACTTGTGCTACGAATGAAGAACAAACTATTAAGCTAAAGGTGATCACACATTGAGTGATCAAGGTGAAATGCTTAAGCGTACGCAAGCCTATATGCTTCAAAATCCCAACTTATCAAAACCTCAAAAAATCATGCTTTTTCTCAAATCGAGTACTCATTTAGAAAAACAATGTCCTTTCAAATATCTAACCTGTAGGTCCTTTTCATGCCATGCCATGAATGCATCAATGATGTGTCAAACACCACATCAAGTGAAATGTTTAAGCTTTATATCAAGTATAATTTTAATTTACTTTAATATCATTTAGACTCTTATTGCCTCAATCTTTAACTTAGTGTCGAGTTCGCTTAAACAAACACCTTGAAGGTTGAACTATTTGCTAATGTTTCCCATTGTTTGAATGCATCATGATAGATATCATTCAATCAATACATTTATGGTTTACGTTAAAATTATCAAAATAACCTGTAGTAAAAAAAAGGTTAGTAAAATAAAGTGGTTAAAAAAAACAAAATAAATAAATAACAAAAATAATTTACCCAATCATTTAAGCGAGTTAAATCGTATACATGATTAGGTTTACAATTGTAGAGTGCAATGATCAGACGTGTATGTGATCATGTAATGAGTGTTAGTCGGGAACCATATGTGCTGACTAATGCCAAACAATGCATGAGTGTGCTATGTGTTTGATCGTGGATGTGTGTTCTATGCATAGGACTGTGAATGGTAGATCAAGTGTGTATGTGAAGTGTAGGCATATGTTGTATATTGTGATCGGGTAGTGTAGGTGTATGTGTGTGTTGCAATGGCATGTAGTGTTGTGTCGGTGAGTGTGTATGTTGTAGTAGGGTGTAATGCTATGTAGTTAGTGTGGAGATTAACTGCTAGATGGTGAGTGTCTACTAAAGGTAGATTATGCAGTGACGTAGGTATGTGAAGGCTACTAGAGATTATGAATAACGTGTGGGCTTATGAGTGTATAGTAGTGTAAATAGTGGATGAATTGTAGGGAAGTGTGATTATACATTAGTGTATGATTATGTATAAGTGAATTGTGAGGACTGTATAATTTGTATGTGATGTGAAATTGTACAAGAGATGTGTAGAGTTTGTTTGTGAAAAACTTAAAAAAAAAAAAATTACGATTGAAAACTATTATTTATAAGCTATACACTTAAATCTTTATAGATCTTTTTGGACGTAGATTCAATTTTAACAAATCCAATATTGATGAGATACAATAATACTCGATTTGGATTTATTAAATTCATTAAAGATTTAATCTAGTTTCTAAAAACCCCATATTCATTTGGGCTTTTGATCTTAGGCTCAATTCAATCCATTTTAATTTAGCTCAAAATACATGCTAACCTATTTAATAAATCCTGAGTCTATTTAACCCAATATAAATTAAATAAAAAAATCCACTTTATATTAGATTAGACCAAAAATATTTTAATAAAGCTCAACTATTTAATAACTCGAAATTTATTAAAGTAAATGTATATCTTTGATCATTATTCGATTCAACCCTAAATGATTGACTCGACTTGACTCGACACTTTTATTTATTTATTTTATTATTTTTTTCAATTTTCATTTATTTATTTATTTTTATTTTTAAATCTATCTCAATAAGAAAAGACTTCTAAGGGTGGCAAAAATGAGGTATCTACAAACACTTCGAAGGCCCTAACCTCCTCTTGGACACCACAACTACGACGGCTTAGTAGGAAGTATACCTCATACGAACTAAAAAGCTAAAGGTAGACACTACAAATTAGTTTTATTATGGAAGAAAAGCAGGGTGTTGATCTCCCTCATAGCAATGCCCACTTAATCATTGTCGAAATTGGTTACTTTAGCATCCTTAATGTTAGGATTCTCTTTAATATGGTTTTGATGATAGCAAAAAAAGGACAAAATGATGTTATGCTTGTCATTTAAGTGTTTGTAGGTAACTTTTCTAAGCATGTAGAAGTTTCAGTAGAAGCTTTGTACACAGGTAGAAGCTTTGCATATTTGCTCAAAATTAAAAGGTGATGATAGTAAAAGCTATGGTCGAAGGTTGTCTATATACAACAAAAGTATAAGTAAAAGGTAACAAGTTTGACAGAAGGAATAGTAAAAGGTTAAGAGATGTGCTTAATAGGTTTGATTGAAGGAATGGTAGAAGATTAACTCCTGAAGTGAGTCGTATTTATCCAATTATTCTAAAATTTATAAATGCAACGGTAGAAGGATAATCTAAGAAGACCTAGCTTTGCTGATTAATTATATTTCGAAAATATAATTAATCTATTCCACTTAAGGAAGAATATCATTTTATGAGATAAGAAAATGATCACAACCAATTTTGTTGTTAGCTAATTAAGTGTTACGAATTATCTTAAGCAAATCTCGGCCTAAACGTTATCATTTATAACAACTTACAACAAATCAGCAAAAGACAGTTTAATAAGCTGATTTTTAGGAAGGATATCTTGTTTCAACCGTTAGAACAACGAGATTTAAATAGACATCTTTGGAAACTTAAGATGGAGCCAAAAAAGAAAAAATATAAAATCTATTTAGTTTCAATTATTTGTGCGAAAGTGTTGAAGATCAATTGTTTCCATTTTCTTTAAGTTTTTATGGAGTGTATTGTGTTTATATCTTTCAAAGAGGTTGATTATATCGTAACATGTTATTAGTCTGTTGAAGAGACTAGTAAGATGAGGCAGTTGTTTGTAAAGGTGAAGGAGACTTGGCTATGTAATCTCTTTTAAAAGATTAATTGTTTTGGTATGATAGAACGATTGGTGAAGTTGACTAAATCCCTAATGGTGGAGCTAGAAGAGAGAACTGATGCAAAAGGCAAAACCTCTCACCTGATCTTCTTCCCTTATCTCTTTATTATTTGTTGTTTATATTTTCTTTTTTAACAAATTATTTCTATCATATATATCATGAGGGGTGTTTAGCTTTTTCATTTTTTAATTTTTCTTAAAAATTTTGAAATAATCAATTTACCCTTCTCTTAATTGTTGAATAGGACTAATGCCTAAAACATTCATCAATAGTGGAAGCTCGATAAGCATATGCTTCTATAGTAACTACTAGCAAATGAAGGATTAGTTAGATGAATCCCTACAACCATATAAGCATGGCCTCACATGCTTTGAGGGAGGTAAATACATACTCGCTAAAGGAATTATTACTCTCTTGATATGTCTTGGTAACATCGAATACGTCACCATATAATTTGTTAACTTCATTGTTATTGATCACTAGTCCCTATATAGTATAAATCTAGGCCAGCTAAGCATCATAAAGTTTGATATGCTCATTAGCCAAAGATGCCTAAAAGCAAAATTCATGGCACCAATTGGAGTTGATGAAGATCAAGGGGACCAGAAGTTATATAGATCCCTATACCTTAAAGACCAAATGAGAAACAACGTCATGAATATAAAGTCTACCAAAATCTCAACCCAAACACTAAGGGGAGAGCCAATCGAAAAAATTAAAGAAATTGGGATCACAAGTACTCCAGGCATGATTGTAAAAATTAGAACCAAGTTAGCCAAGATCACTAAATTCCTCAAACAAAACACGGATGTATTCACGTTCGCCCTAAAAGACATGCCTAGGATCGCTAACATACCTAAGGCCACTCATCACTTTAATGTCATCCTACTATCCGACAAGTTAAGCAAAAGAAGCAACATTTTGCCTTAGAGCACCTGGTTGCAATCCAGTAAGAAGTGCATAAACAATTGTAAGCGGGTTTCATAAGGTTGGAGAAATATCTAACCTAGTTCATGAATGCTATCCTCATAAAGAAGGCCAATAGCAAACGGTGGATGTACATTGACTACATAAACCTCAACCAAGCCTACTCAAGAGATTGCTTTCCTCTCTACAGTATCAACCATCTTATCCATTCAACATCTAAACAAGCACTATTAGCTTCAAGGATGCTTATTGGGGATATAACCAAATTCGAATGGCTTCTAAAGATGAGGTCCTCGCTTTGTTCATTACAGACTTTGGAACCTATTGTTATAAGGTCATGCCCTTTGGCTTGAAAAATGTTGCCATGACGTATCAAAGGCTTATCACCTCCATATTCAAGCCACAAATTGGTAGTAATATTGAAGTATATGTAGATGAAATAATTGTGAAGAGCAAAACGTGAGAGGCTACATCGAAGACCTTTGAGAAACATTCAAGACACTCTAATATTACCAAATGAGGTTAAACCCCCATAAATCTATTTTCAAGGTTGCATCTAGGATATTCCTCAGCTTTAATCATAGAACAAGGAAATAAAGCCAACCCAGACAATATTAAAGTAGTCTGGGACATGTAGGCCCCCAAAACCATAAAGGAGATATAACACCTAACTAGAAGAATCATTGCTTTGAAAAGATTTGTGTTAAGGAGTGCTGACAAGTGCTCAAAATTCTTCAAATTATTGAAGAACCCTTTTGTGTTCAACTAGAGGACCACATGTTAAAAAGCCTTTAACAACCTCAATGATTTCCTAGAAAGCCTACTAATGCTTTCTAAGCCCATGCTTGGTGAAGAGCTATTCCTCTGCTATTAGGACTCTAAATGGGGCCTAATAGGATTACCTAAAATTTCCATAACATGTGTGTACCTATGATATAAAAACTACCTTACAAGTCAAAGATTGTAAGATTCTAAATGATTAATTACTAAGGATGTTGAATTGTTAATTAATTAATATATTACAAGATATAAATAACTATAGATATCCAATATTCCATAGTTCTTTAGAACCGTAGAGAATTGATATCCCCTACCAAGTGATAAGATCAAAGAGAATAAACTTAAAATTCAAACTTATTGAAGTTACTAAATCTAAATATATAAGTAGTAGCAACGTTTAAAGTCTAAAATGAGCAATATAATCTTTCTCTAATTCTAACCTCCAAAACATATCAATACACGCACTCAATGCTCGACTCTTAACCAATGCCCAAATATCTAGCATCTGCAAAAGAAAAACTATTGGGAGGGTAAGCTATAAGAGCATAGTAAACTATCCCTCATACCATACTGGCAAACAAGTTATCAAACAAATTGTTATAACCATATGAATGCATGCACATGCAGTATGCCAAACAATATATGCAGTTGATCGGTATTGTATATAATATCGGATTTTAACACCCTCCAAGATAAGGGTTAGAGATTCATTAGCATCAATCACAACCAGGCTCTAGCACTTGGGTTTTTACCCATAACTTTGAATGCCATATTTCACAAAAATACATTTTCATTTCTAAAAATCCAATAGTACACAAAACCCTAAGCCTAGCAATGAGGCGACCCCCGTAGTCCATACTCACACTGTACAACGGAGATCTCTAAACTCAACCCTTGATCATACAGTTGGTGTCTCCATCGCTTAGTAAGCCCGTAGGTTTAGGTAAGGTCATGTTGTATGAGTGCACTGTGTAGAAACACTTTAACATATATAAACAACCCCCATAAGGCCTCTCTTTACCTCTGCGTGAAGTGACAGTTGAAATAAGTAATGTAATGCATGGCCCTTTTAATTTAAGATAAGCCAAATATAATTAAGTCAAATTATATAGAGATCAATCAATATTAGCAAACTATCTAAATCATATAACAATCAATCATACAATCAAATCCTTAATTATTATATCAAACAATATTTTTCACAGTAAGCAATCAGTATCAAGCACATGCATATCTTGAATCTACCTATACATCAAGTTATTACTATTTAATTTAAGTGTACTAACTACAAATATAAACAAGTATAAAGTCATCGAGAGTACTTACTTAATTATGACAACTTGCTCTAGTCGTAATAATTGATCAGAAGATTCTCGCCCTCATCGAGATTACCTGATCATTACGATATAATAACGATAGTAGGTAATTTAATTAATTAGTAATTCTAGATATCTATTTACCTAATTTTATTTAGATTACTATCAATTTTTATCTTATTAGACTTTATCACTAATTGTATGTAATTTTTTCATTCTATTTCTAATATTTACGAATTTATAGTCGTTTTTCATCATTTTTGGACGTATGTTCACACGGTGATGTTCATTTTGGACATTAAGACTCGTGTCTTGCGATATAAACTAAATTTATTAAAATGTTATCTATTGAAGCTTAAATATTCTTATTAGTTAGTTTTATGTTCTATTTTAGGAGTTAATGATTTCATTGGCCATTAATTTTTACACTAAGATGATCTTATGATTTATTGTTTTAGTGGCTTATGTCATCATTTGATTAGGTCATTTTTTACATCATCCATTACATATGTATATTTATCCTTATGTATTCATACTTTATACATATGTTATATATATACTTATACTTCTAATATACTAATATGTATACTTGTGTACCTATACGTATACTAATACACATGCCCATATACACATACGGTGAAATACATATTTTTATACGTATTTTCGTATGCCTTATATACCCTCTTAAGAAAACTTCACCAAACCCATATTTTTGCACTTTAAGAGTTTATTTAGTAAGGTATATGTATGTATAGTTAGTATATACCTCTTTTTAGGTCATATACATAATAGGTATTTATGTACAAGAGTACCCATACATGTATCCCTTAAGTATATTCTTATATTCCCGTCCTTTAGTATATGTATATATGTTCTTGTTTCCATTTAGCTAAGGATTTATACACTTATACTATGGGTTTCACTAAAACCCTAATATGTACACTTCATATATACTCACTTGATGTATGTATATGGGTATTTCTACATGTATAACCAAGTATTTCTATACTCTAAACATAAATATGGGGCTTTCTACTACCAACAACACATATGGACATATCACATAAGCTTACTATATTAGCTTAGCCTATTCATCTAACTATTAAATAAGTTAAGAAATTACATAATAACATACCTTTCTCTTGCTTGTTATATGAAAAGGAAAGTTAGTATATATGTGTTATTGGTTTGTGTTAGTAGGTAAAGTTGTGTAAGTGAAATTGGAAGAGTTGAAAGAGATAAAGCAAAAGGGGAAGCTCACGGTTTTAAGGAGGGAGAAAGAACTTTGTTTTGTTTTGTTTTTGTGTTTAAAAAGATGAAAACAAGTGGGTCTAAGGGATGGGGAAAGATGGATGGTAAGAAGGAAGCAAAAGGGGACAAGATGACATGTGTAAATGTATAGAAAGTTAAAGAAGATGGGAGAAAATTCTAGATAACAATGACATTTTGTTGACTTTATCAACCTTTGACTTGGTCAACATTTTGAAATTAAGTGAAATTTGTGTGTATATAATGGGATAATTAAGGAAAATTTAGAAGAAAAATTAAGGAATTAAAGGGAAATGTGGAGTTTATTGAAATGATTAGTAAGAATGGTTAATGAAATCTTTCTCTAAGTATTTATATCCTATATACATTATTTAGTATGATACTTAGTGTAACTATTATGAAATATACCATTTAGGATGCTAATGTCTACTATATGTAATATAAACATCAATTAATCACTTAACTTTATATAACACTAACTTAGTTACATGATTAGAAGTGGATGTGATATATAGTGCAATATCTTAGTTTCTAATGGATTACTTTAGTATTATATGTATTTATAAATGATTGAAAGTTATCTTTAATCTTTTAACAATGATTTATTATAAAACTAAGGTTATATTATCAATTAGGGTTTTAGGGTAAATTATGGTCAATTAGTGCTTTTATATCCTTAAAGTTATAGTTTTAGGGTTTTATCAATTTTGAGCGCAATCTCTAGTGTTTATATACATTTAGGGTATATAAGGTTTTCATCTTAACTAGCCCTATCAACTCTTAGAGTCTTTCAAGCACACTAGGGTTTACTTTGGGTATTAGGTTAAAAATTTTAGAGGTTTACATCTACCTCACCATTAGTGATAGGGCACTATCATTAGTTCTCATTCAAGTTGAAGGACAAGAATACAAACCTGTCTACTACATCAGTCATATCCTGTAGGGATCGAAGATTAGGTACACTAAGGTCGAGAAGTTTGCCTTAGCAATGGTCATCACTAGATGAAAACTCAAGTCTTACTTCCAATTTCCTTGATCATCATGCTAATCGACCAACCACTTAGAGATATCCTTTAGAGTCTTAATGCCTCAAGTTGAATGATGAAATATTCCAATGAGCTTAGCTCCCAAAGAGTCTAATTTGACCCTAGACAAGTAATCAAGACATAAGTCCTCATTGATTTTATGGCGGAATATACTGGAGCAAATGAGCTACAACTAATGCTTGCCGTACCTCTATAGACCCTCCACATTAATGGCTCCTCCACTAGGGGGGGGGGGGAGGGGTGGGGGTAGAGTTGAAATAAGGCCAACATAACACTACAAGGCCCATATGATGTGAAGGTACTTTATGCCTTGAAGTTTGGTTTCCTAATGAGAAATAATGAGGCAGAGCATGAGTCCAAAGGGGAAATGATGATCAAGTATTTACAGTTAGTCTAGGGCTTGCTCGAGGGGTTCACCTCATAGAAGGTTAACAAGATCCCTTAAGCAGAAAATACAAAAGTAGATAGGCTATCTAAGCTAGCCTCATCCATTGTCCTTACACTACATGACGACAATAAGCTGCTCTTCATACAGTACCTCCTTAAATGGAGCATAGAAATAGAAGAATGAGAAGTCCTCTTGATATAACCTACGAATCCTAAGCCCTATTGGATGAACCTTATTATGGAATACTTAAAGACAAGAGTGTTCCCTAAGAATTGGATAAAGGCAAAGAAGTTGGCTTACACCTCAACTAACAACAACTTGATTAACAAGGTGCTGTATTGTTGAGGATAAAGTATCCCATTGTTGAGATGTCTCAGAAAGGGAGAAGGTGCCTACGTCTTCAAGGAGCTTCATGCTGGCATATGCAACAACTACATCTAATCTCAAACCTTATACATCCGAACCCTACGATTAGGTTATTATTGGCAGACAATGAAGATGCTAAAGCCCTAGTTTGAAGGTGCTACCAATACTAGAAACATGCCTCAGTTTTTTATGAGCCCATGGCCATTCACTTAGTAGGGATTAGATGTCTTCAAACCCTTTTTAAAGGTATAGTTAGGATGGCAATTTATTTTAGAGGTAGTAGATTACTTCACCAAATGGGTAGAAGCACCAGTTATAGCTACCATCACAGCCCGAGTCACGAAAGGATTTGTACTCACCTACATACTCTCTCGCTTTGGAGTGCCATATAGCATGATTACCAATAATGGAAGATAGTTTGATAGCAACAGGTTTAGGAAATTCTACAATAAGTATAGGATTAGACTCTACTACATCTTACTTACCCATCCCCAAACCAATGACTGGGTTGAGGCAATCAATAAGATTGTCCTTAATAGCCTCAAGAAAAGGGTAGAATAAGCTAGAGGAAGGTTGGCTAATGAACTCCTTAACATACTTTGGGGATATTATATGATGTATAGCACTTCCACTAAAGAAACTTCTTTCTGCCTCACATTTGGGATAGAAGCCATCTTCCCAATTGAACTAAAGTTGTCTACCAGTAGGGTCCAACACTTTAATGTCAACACCAATCACATGGCTCTTTAAGTAAGCCTTAATACCATCAAAGAAGTGTACGACATCGTACAAGCTTAAACAGTAGCATACCAATAGTGAGTGGCCCAATACTACAACCGAAGAGTGAAGCATAAGGTTTTCCACTTAGGAGACCTAGTATGTAGGAAGTTAGAAGCTATTGGCTTAGCTAAAGGATGAGATAAGCTCATTCTTAATTGGGAAGACTTAGTTCGAGTATTAGAGGATGTAAGAAAAGGAGCTTATAGGTTAGAGACCTTAGATGGACAACCTATCCCAAGAGCATGGAACGTCAACAATCTAAGAATGTATTTCCACTAACTATTGCAATTTACTTGAAAGTATCTATAACCATTGCCATAATTAATGAAACGATGAGTTCCTTACACTTGTCCATGCTACCTTTTTATATATCTCTTGCTCATACCAAGCTATAACCTTGGGTTGATTTTCATCCTCGAGTGCATGCCCCATGTTAGTACATATGCTAACTAGACAGGGCTGTGAACTAGTAGTCGAGCAGTGGTCCTTACCGCACTTTTAACCCTTAGGTTGATATTTATCTCCAAGGAGATATCCTAAGTTAGTACCTAAACTAACACTACAAGATCGTACAGATGTTATTTTATATGGTACCTCCCTATCTTAGGGTCAATTTTCATCCTTAAAGAGGTACCTTAAGTTAGCACCTATACTAATGTTGTAGGATTGTATAAGCATTGTTCTATACTATGCCTCCCTACCCTAGAGTTGATTTTCATCCACAAGAAGGTGCCCCAAGTTGGTACTTATACTAACGCTATGGGGGAATTGAGCATGGTACTATGCTAAGCTCCCTTACCTATAGGTTAATTCTTATCCTCGAGGAGGCATTGTAAATTGGCGCTTATATGTGGGATGATCAAGCACTGCTCTACGTAGTATTTCAGCGTCTACGAATCAATTGCTATCCTTGAACACACGTACCTTAAGTGAGTATACATACTAATAGAGTGAATATGTGCATTAAATAACTAAGCGTTGTTTAACATCGTTCTCTTATACCCTTGGATCAGTCCTCATCTTTGAGTGCATGCCTTAAAATTAACTCACATACTAAGTTAGCAAGCTTACACATTAACAATTGAGTGCCATGATACACCTTACCTCTTTCCCTTAAGAGCATTTCCTTTCCTGGAGTAGGTGTTCAAAGCACATAACCATAACTAGATGCAAGCAAAGTTAACATAAACGGAAGTCATCAAAATGAAGTGAGGAAAAAAATAAGAAAGGAAGATCAAATTGAATATCAAACAAGCACGTATGAGTAGAAAGGAGAAATTTCATTCAAATAACAAGTGAAATTACAAGGCTATAGGGGTTTGCATCCCAACCTAGAATACATGAAAAGCAAGGAGAAAATTATAAGAGGCACTCTCCTAATCTATTGCTCAGCACTGAGTCTTGGAAATTGCTTTCAACTAAGACTTGGTCGCTCCTACCGAACTTTTCTCTAAGAGGAACCGTTTTAAACTTCAACTTAACCCAACTACCATAAGGACAAATGTGATTAAATCCATAGGTATCAACTAGGCTAAACTTTGGGCCCTTAGGGCCCTAGCAACTCTAAAGAAATGTCCCTACTCTACCCAAATAAACTAACCCTCTACTAGAGTGACTCAAAGAGGGGGGGGGGGGGGTGGGGGGGGGGGTTAGTCGAGGGAGGGGACGAGGTATGTTATACCGACCCCATCTGAGTTACCCATAGAATGAACTATAAGGCTCATGAAGCAAAGGGACCATAGCCACCACAAAATTGAGGGTGAAGGTGGGGACCTTAAGAACCTTTGATACTACTTATCCCTTGTCTCGACGCACCAAGGGTAAGGTATCTTCGTCATCAAGAATTTTAACAACTGGAACCCTAACATCTTGAGAGGTTAGTTTAGAGTCCCCATGTCATTCCTTAGTATGGACATCCCCTCTCTAAATCTCCTTAAAGGCCCAAGCCCTTGTAGCCCATGCGCCCTACCTAAACATATCTCTCGAGGTTATTGCCCCATGCCTTAAGCCACCTACCACAACACTAATGGGAACAACCCCAACTACATTTTATACTACCTTAGGGAGACTTGATTGCCTACCATCCTTCTTCTTATTCTTGCTCTTCTTAGAAGGAGGTTGTGAAGTCTCTTCCTCCAACCCTAACCCAACCACCCCCACCCCCTAAACCTTTCCTCTATGGCAAGATCTTTCCTCTTTGGGTTGGATTCGACCATGCTCTCCAATCACTTAGCTCAAATAGTGAACAACTTCGCCTTTACCCTATCAAAAGCTAACTGTATAACTTCAAAGCAAATAGGAGATCAACTTAGCAAATCACTGTGAAAGAGATTTACACTTATTAGGTTAAGGACGAGCAAGCCAAATATCCCATATTATGACGATGAAGCGATATGGCAAAACACCTAACCACCCTACCTTAATGAGGGTTAGGGGATACTGTCTAGAACCCAAATAAGCCCATTTTCTAAGCATACTTCCCATACGTAGCCAATAGACAAAGCTTCTTCTACCTAGCAAAGTCTAACAGCTTTATGCTCGTCTCACTATCTTCGGCCTTATGGTAACCTAATGGATTACTCTAACTGGGTACGGTTCAAGTAGTTGAAAAGTTTAGCTACTCAAAGGTTCGCATATGGAAGAAAAATTCCTTCCAATCATCCACCTTATCCTATAACTTATCAAAGATCTTCAGTATCACACCTCAGTTTGTAATATACACTCGACCATTGAGCAACATCTTCATATCGAGGAAGTATCTGAACAGACGAGCAATTAGCCTCCGCAAAATCCACAAGCACAATACCTCAAATACAAGCAGTTACGTCTAAGCATTGGCACTAAGACTCCCAGGGGTAACCTTAAAGTAGTTGAAAGCTGCAATAAGAAACTTAGAAAAATGTAGTTAAATACCTAGCTTGAATAGTTTTGCGTACATGCAAAACATCTATTCATCCCCTATTTTGAACACCCTCTCCCTGTTTGTAAGCACCTCTACTCACTATTCGAGTATGTTATTAACCACCCGACTTACTAACCTAGACTTCACCTCATCCTCCTTAAAGTACATAAAGCAACAGGCCTTATCATTGCTGTTGGTTGTACACAATGCTTCCCTTGCCAACTCTTCCTTCTCATCAGGCTAATAAACATCGATGGGTTTCCCTTATACCCATTCCCTCCTCTTTACCCATGTTAAGAGCACTCCATCTCCATCAACACCTGCCATCATTGCTGTTACCATCGTTTCGGGGGGAGTAGGGTTACCACTCCTTTTACAGACTATCTGCCAGTAGTCCTTATCAATTTCTCCAGAAATGGACCCATGCAAAGACTTAATGTGAAGATTTGATACACCTTGATCGATAATTATTAATTATGGTTAGGAAAGGAAAGGATAACTAGCAAAAAGGAAATTTGGCAGAGTTTCCTCTTAGATTAATAGTGTAAAGTCAAGAACAAAGTACTAGCCACCCTTTTATATGAGTAAAGAAAGGATGGAGTTGAATGGTTTTCCTCACTGTTGAAGTACATACCATTTGATAAGACGTACCGTAGGCTTTAGCCATCCATGTGTCCTACTCTGCTAACCAAGGGCCTTGATTGGCTTATACACGTTGATCAATGACATAGCAAGACTTAAGGGTACCCCACGTATACAGCAATTCTTGGTAAAGTCATTAACACATGCTATATTTTCCAAAGAAGTCATCATGGTGCCTCAAGTAGTTCAATAGTCACATTAGTCACACCAAGCTTCATTACATGGCATAGCAGAATTGACCAAATGTATCTGACATTACGCTCTCAAGCAACAAGAGAACCTCCCTTCTCACAACTAAAGTAATCTCTCCTTAGCCCAACCACTCTATCCAAACTACTTTCCTTATGTCCTCCATGCTAAGGAGAATGGGAGGCAAGTATTGACACCTAGTTCTCGCTCGACTTTGGGCCCAATTCATAGACAAGCTCCTAAAATCCCATCAATGAGCACACAGATAAACCACCTACTTCCCTCAAGTATTGCAACCTACTCGAATGCTCTCATTGTAAGCACCTATACGACCACTCTAGGTAAACTCGCCTCTAAGCACTAAGCCCTATATGAGATCCTCACCTAGCTTGAACACAGGAAGTAAGGACATTCATGATAGCCCCTCCATGACCCTACTCATCCTTAACCAAGCACTTGCAAGCCTCTCTAGCATCTTCAGCCCTCTTTTAACTTTAGCACCAACACCTAGCCATAGTTCATTAATTGCTATCTAATATCTATGATATGGTTAGCACACCTGATAACCCTTAAGTATGTTAGACTCCTAGATCATAGACGTGGTTGCTAGTGTGGTTGTGGCAGACCACCCTTCAGAGCCACTTTATTAACTCTATAGTGTATGTCTCATACCATTTGCTAGCATAATCAAATTTCGGACCTCTACATGTCTAGGTAATCGTACCCCTCTTACCCTATAAATAGCATAAGAGACCATCCGATAAGATGTGTAGACCTCTATCTAAATCTACGCTCTTGATCCCTCTTTTGACTAGATTATTTTAGACTTAAAACACCCTAATAATTGAAACAAAAAAGGAACCCTCATTTCTCAAGCACTATCCTTGTAGATCATTAGTGCTTATCTTCCCTTCTCTCTATTCCCCTTTGTCTTCCTTGCTGACTTGAGTATCGGATGGCCTCTACGAACACACTCTCAGGGGGCTTTTTGTAGGTATTAAGGAGCAAGATCGGCACAAACCAATCAATTTCAAAGCCTTTACATAGCTAGTTGAAGCCTAGTCCACTCTTTACCATTCCTAATGGATTTTACCATAGTCAACATTTTCTATTTGGTACACATAAGTGTTATGCTTAATTGTATTTTGACATTTATACCCTCAATATTATCCAATATTTATTTAATTGTATTTTTATATTATTTAAATTGTACAAATTTTAAATATTGTCTAATATTTATTTAATTATATATATGCTCTCAATGCTTGATTTTCGTCTAGTGAGTTAACTTTTGTACCGTGTTTTAAATAGGACAAATTTTGAGTAATTTGTTAAGTCTTTTAAACCTTTCTTAGTCCCGTAACCAAGTGAAAATTACAAACTAAATATTGGACAAAATATTTTGTCTAGTCCAATCTCATAAATTTTGCACAACGAAACAATACTTAAATCTATTCACACATACAATCTCTCTACTAATATGCAAGAAATCAAATAACTTGAATTAATACATTAGTAATAGCAATTCAAGGCAATTGAAAATAGATTATTAGAACATCTAAAATTAAAAGTCATTGATTGATACTTAAAATGTATGAAAACCGAATCACATGAAGTTCAAGGTTAACAATGATTGAATATGAAAGGACTATAAAACATGAAGAAGAAGAAGAAGAAGAAGAAGAGCGATATCCTAGCCAATAAATGAATAATGAGTATGTTATGTTTTTACAAGGTCTTATATCTATTTATATTAGATAGAGTATTTTCTGACATTTTAATTATAACATGACTGTAACATGCTCTGGAATTTGGCTCGTATAGCTTTCTGTAATTGCAACTCCTATTGTCGATCATCTAAAATAACACACGACCTGATAACAGCAGCACAGGCCGTGTGCTGCTTAAGCATTGGTGCAGCTTGAATACATGGATTAATACGGCTTGCTCTTCAAAGAAACACACGGCTGGAATCTCAAGTACACGGCATGGAATCTCAAGACATGGCTGGAACTATTTTCCAATTCAATGCACGGTCATGGGCTTGTAATTTGATTCGAAGGCTGGACGTTGGACTTCAAATTGAGCGTGAATTCATGTTGATTCAGAACATGGACATTCATGGGCTTTGTGTATTTCCATGACGTGGAAATAGGCTGATTCTCCAAGTTGTTGGACCCTGGTCTGATTTTGAAGAATTTTTAATTACTCCCAACTTGATGGTAACATGCATGATGACATGGCTGTATCCAGTCCTTTGTTTCTCGTGAATTGTGTTGTGGCTAGATTAGACTAACAGCGGGCTTCAATGTGGATGTGGAATAGGCGTGGTGATGGACTTTGTCATCTACAATGTATAGAATATATAGCCATCTCCGCGATCAAATTCATTTTTTCATTTTTTTTTTTGTCTAATAAAGGCTTCATTTCATTTCTTAAAATAAAAACATATTTATGAAGAAAACACAAAAGAGAACCCTAAGTACTAGGATTGGTGTTCGAAAAACCCTAAACAAGCATTTATCTCCGAGGGGTACTAATCTGTTTTTTTTTTTTTTTTCTATTTTTAATTTCTATCTTTTTTTCTTTTTTTTTTCCTAATAATATTTCAAAACACTAAAATCAACTAATTACTAGTTACAAGAAAAAGGCCAACCCTTTCATTTTCTGATATTTGGTGTATCATGACTTCCGGACCCTATCTTCTAGTACACATTGTTCTCTAGCACCATCAGGCCACTCTCGATGATTTTTTTGGGGTATGGCCCTATATTTTGGCTTTTTACATCCTCGATTCCTCGGAGATGGACAACATGTTATTGAATTAGTATTAGGGTCCCATGGTACCTTTCTTAATGATAATATATTTATTCACATCAATTGTGGTTTTGTTTATGTAATCAATTTCTTGATGGAGATAGATCGACAACATATTACTCACCTAGAATATGGAAATTCTTTGAACATGCTATATATTAAGAATTTTATAGGAAAACTGCAAATACGTGTAATTTCATATCATATTATCATATCATTGTAGGAATTACTGATTCTGGATTATACTTAGCAACACATTCTACATACGGTTTCACGAGTGCTCTTTACTGGGACCAAAAAAAAAAAAAAAGTGGAGAAGATAGGTAAAGCAGGAAAAAAAATTATTTTAGGAGATTAAATTAAAGAAAAAATATGCAAAAAAGAAAAAAATTTATATAACGGATAATAGCTATAAAATTTAATTCATTGCTATTGGCATTGTGAAAATTATCTGGGTTGCTATAAAATTTTATGAACAGTAGAAGCCTTACTGTGAGGTTATAGGAGTCAATAGCCGAACGCAGCTTGACGTGGGCTTGTAACTCGTCAGCAGTTTTCATATGGATAGGCAGCTGGACTTCAACGTGAGTCATTGACCTTATTTATATTGCAACACCATTTTACTATCTTTCTTATCACTTAAATAAATAAATATAGCTTTCAATATGATCTTATTAATTGAGTGTGTTGATATTTAAAAACTCATAACTCTTCTAATTCAACTCTAAAGTAAGTGAAACTTAATTCATTTTCTTCTTTTTAATCATTTTTCATCTTAAATACTCTTTAAATCCTAAAATTAAATTATTTTTAAATTAAGCACCAAATATCTATTAAAAAACTCATAAATCCATCAAAATCACTATAAAAACTCACTAACATATATGTGTAAATATGCACTTATCAATGTCCTAGTTAGTTAATTTAGGTTAGTTTTATTATTTCAATTTCTATCTTTTTCCTTTTCTAATAATATTTTTAAATATTACTAGATACTATTTACAAAAGGTGTCATTACAATTAACCTAATAATATTTCCTACCCCTTCAAAAACCTTTGTTCACAAGGGCAAATTTAGAAAATTGTTAATCAACTGAAACTTCCAAATGTTAGCCAATTGCTTCTTTAGCCTAATATCTAAGTCTAACCATATTTTACTTACTTGCCCTACCTCTTTGTCACACACATGTAGTGACATGTTTTGTATGTTTCTACTTTACTCTTCTCAACTGCTCTACCTTCACAAACCTTAAACTATAGTTGTTGCCATCTTCTTCCTCCAAAAACACAAACTTCTTTTTGCCTTTTTCTCTATTTGGCACCAACCTTAATAATCCATAAAGTGTCCTTCATCTATTCATGGTTCTATCACAATAAGAACAATAAATCTATCGTACTTCATAAATTCTTCCTTAGGCATACAAAACAATAAACTTAAGCATAAATTTGGGTGTTGGCCTATCTTACCATGCTTCCTTAGTGCATTACTCTTTTTCTCCATCTTTAAGTAAATTAAAAGCCTTGTCAAAGTTAAAAGGTTCCCTCCTTTAAAAATAAGAATCATGTAAACTTTAAGTTGTTCGTAATTTTCTCTAACTCCATACAAGCAACGAACTCCTATAACTCATAGCTTCCTCTAACATCAAGAACCTTTGACATAGGCATCATTGTTGACTCCTATTAGGCAAATGAGACTAGCTTCTCCTTAGAACCTTTCCTACTATCTCCTTTTACAAAGTAGAGCTATAAAAGTTAGAAAACTCTTAAAAGTGGATGCCAAGATAAGGTTGCTCTCCTTTAATCTCACACTTAATCTCATCATTTGACCTTTACCTATCTAGATTTGTGTTCCATATTAATGATAAGGCTACCCTCCTTTACTCTCACACTTAATCTCATCAGTTGACCTTTACTTGTCCAAATTTGTGTTCCATTTTAAGTGACATCTCTCAAGTTTACAATTAGTTATCTTACCAGCACTAAGGGTATCTTTAGCAAAATTTTATTAACTTCCAACCCCTTGTTTAGAAAATTTACCAGGTTCTTATTTACTATTGTGCATGACCATAAGAATTTATCTTTTAGTTTCATACATGATTGCGATCCAATACTTTACAAGTGACTAAGGTGATAACCTTTAGTGCTATGGCTTGTACCTTAGAGAGACAAGTGGAAGATTGCTCGAAAATCATTTGACATTAAGGACATAAAGTAGTGTCCCATAAGTGTTCGCTATAATGCTCAATAAGGTGATAAAAGCCTATGATCAGTGTGCTCTTTATCTTGTAAGTGATTAGCAATTTTCTTATGATTCTTTCATTGATCTCATCGCTTATCTTTATGTTACCTTCTTCTTAGTGGCATATGTTGCTTAATCAATTTTAGCAATGCTGTTGTCAAGTAGTGTTGTAACTAAATTCACATTGTAAGGTGAATAATCACCTAAATTGTAGTATTTAACTACTTTAGTAGTTTAAACCACAACTTGCTTCAATTGAGCATAACAATCACCAAAGGCTTTAAAAGTATAAGGTTATAAAATATAGTAGGTTACTAACTTAGAGGATTGTAATATTTCTAATCTAATCTAAGATATTACTATACTTGAAAGTGCTCTTAGCTCCCATAATTTTTAACATTTTTGTAAGTCTAGACGTTAATCTAAACTCCAAATGGGTTTGACCATTTAATGTGCTTCTCATGTCCAGCTATCATGTCTTATGAGAGATTCATACCAATTACTTTGCCCATAAACATTGTTAATCTTTTCAACTTGCATTCTAGCACTAGTTATCATATATCCATAACGTTCATCCCTTTGTAGATTTCTTATCAATGTGTTGATTGCATCTTGTTGATAAGCATTTCTTTGGATCAATTTCATATGAATTAGGTTCTTTTGGTTATACTACAAGAATTTTTACATTTAGTCACATTTGTAGATTTTGTAGAAGTCACTAAATCTTACATGTTTTAGTGATGTTTATTAAACATCACATAAAATATATCATTAGTGACATTTTCAATAAGAGTTGAAGGATGAAAATATCCAATTTTGATTTGTGACCTTTTTCAAAGTAAACGTCATCAAATATCTTAGATTCTATCCCACTAAGGATTGATGCAGGATTAAAATGGTAAGAGGGGAAGGGGAGGGGTGGGGGCAAAATCAATATTATCAAAATAACAAGTCTATGGCAATACTATATAAAAAAGAAAAAAAACTACAACCTTAAGATGCTAAATTTAAAAAAGAAGAAATTTGAAGTCTAACTTATTGTTCTAATGCCTCGCCTTCTAAGTGTCTGCTTGAAAAATTTTCTTAACTTTTAGTACTTGAAGATGGTTCATTATCACCATTCTTGAGATACGAATAAGATAGAATTTCTACTTCCCTTGTCAATCAACAACAACGTAAACACTTGGCAAATCTCTTCTTATGTAATACAATAAACCACAGTGGAATTCCTTACATCATTGGGCTAAACTTAGAGTATCATAGCTGTATAATCTTATACATAATTTGATTACAAAGTCTAAGAAACACTGCGAGAATCCTAAAGGGGGCCTAGTAGGATTACCTAAAATTTCCACAACATGTGTGCACTCATGCTATGAAAACCGCCTTGCAAGTCAGAGATTGTAAGACTCTAAATGATTAATTACTAAGGTTACTGATTTTTAAGTAATCAATTTACTGTAGAATACAAATATAAATAACTATGGGTATCCAATATCCTACGGTTCCTCAGAACCACAGAGAATCGGTATTCCATACTAAATAATAAGACAGGATATACTAGCATTACAGTAAGGTTTAATAAATAAATATTTTCTACAAAGGATGTTTATGTATCATCTAAAAAGTACTCAGCTACTTCTAATACTAATGTACGTATCTTCATCTCGCACTCAGCACTTGAGACATATCCCAATCCCATCGTATGTAAACCAGCAAAGGAAACTAAGGGGGAATGAGCATAAAACAGCTCAGTGAGTTCGTTCCTCACCACTACCGGTCAAGCAAGTTTTCACACATTATTATCACACATGTAAGCAAGCTATCTACATACATAATGAATGCAAGCAACACATCCATAGGAGTTCGGAACTATGGAAAGTGTAGAATTACGTTGTCTACACTTCGATTATCCCCTATACTTACCCGCACAAGGCACCTCAGCTTACCCGCATGAGGCTACCTAGGGTCACTACCCCACTAGGCAAAACTCGACTATTACCCTAGCCGAGAAAAGAGTTTCAATTCAAATAGGGGGAGTCCAAACGAGGACTATCCACCCTCCAAGGCCCCTCGGGCACAAACATGCGAGTCCTCTCGCAACCAAAAGTAACCAAGGCTTTTCAGGCACAATAAAGCAAGTCCTCTCACTATCAAATGGAGAACCCATGCTATCTTTGCCTTAACATTAAAAATACTATTTATGGCTCCACAAGCTCTTACAGCGATCATGTAAAAATTTGTTTAAGTATAGAAAAGCTTTTGCCAAAAATACTTTTCTTAAGATTTTTGCAAGGCTAGCACTCTCCATTCATACCTTTACCAAGTCATAGACATGCGACGAATAGAACCGGTTGTTTAGGCAGATATTTATATTTATCAATTTAAAAAGGTGATCATACGGATGATAGCATACAAATAGAATAGTCATTCAAACATACAAGCAATAGCAAACAGCAAAACATCATATAAGTAACATGCATAAGCAAGTAGCAGGTCATTAGAACTCCCTCACCTGGATTATTGCTTATTCTCCAAGCCTTTAAGGTTTCCAAGACTTGATATCGAACGCCTAAATCAAAATGGTAAACCTTATAAGTGTTCTGAGAATTCAGACTCCTTAGTCAACTAAAAGTCTATTATAGTTTATCTAGTTTTCTCCAATATAACTCGAGTATAGTATGTATAGGGTTACCATACTCCATGAGATTAATAGTAACTATTTTCTTATATTAGTAAGGTATGAGGCTTCCTTTATGTATTTTGTAATTTTTTTGTTCTAATTCTGATATTTGCGAACTTATAGTTGTTTTTCATCGTTTTCGAACGCACGCTCACACTGTGATGTCTGTCTTGGACGTTAAGACCCATGTTTTATGATATAGGCTAAATTTATTGACATTTTATCTTATTAAAGTTTAATTATTCCTATTGGCTAGTTTTATGTTCCATTTTAGTAGTTAATGATTTAATTAGCCATTTAGTCTTATACTTAGGGGCTTTTACTTTGCTATTATTAATTTATGTACTTAATTAAGTATGATTCAATTTAGAAAGTGTATTAGGGTTTACTAATTTAAGATCCTAATTATGATACACTCTTCTTCTTTTCTTAGTTTATAATCTATGCTTATGTCATGCTTACATCATCATTTGCTTATGTCATCTTTTGATTACATCATTGCTTACTTCATCATTTAATTACATAAGCCTTATCTCATGCTTATGTAATGTCTCAATGTCTTATGTATACTTCAATTAAACTACTATATGTATATACCTTTATTATACTTATATGTATACTAGTATACTTAAACATAGACTTATACATATGCTTATACTTATACCGTATTTATACTTGTCTACATACTCATAAACCTATACGGTCATATGCGTATTTTTATACAAAAATTCGTATGCCTAATCTTTTCCTTAAGAAAAGCTTCCTAATTCCATTCTTTTGTGTTCTTAAGTGTGTAATTAGTGTAGTATAAGTATGTATGGTTAGGTTTTGTTTTAATTTAGGTTATGTACATGGAAAATACTCATGTACCATGCTTCTCATGCTTCCCTTCTTTTCGGTTTACCTCATGTACACATTCTTTAAGCACATATTCATGTTTTCCTTTCTTCTTCTTCATGATTCCTAGATTTCTACACTTAAAGATGGAAACTTTGTTATCTCTTCTTCAAGACAAAACTAAACACATAACTACTTATCTAATCTACCTAATTAACTAACTAATGAAGAAGATAAAACAAGATAAAGTAACTTAGATACATACCTTTGCTTACGCTGGAATTAAGGAGACAAAAGTGAAGAAATGAAAGTGAAAGGGGGAGATGAAGCTCAAGGCAATGGTGGAGAATTTTTGTTTTGTTTCTTTTGTTTGATTTTCATAATGGAAGACAATAAATAGTAGGGTCTAAAAGGGGGAGATGTGGACGGAAACAATTGAAGGGAAGGGAAAAAGAAAAGAAAGGCCATCATTAAGAAGTTAAGATATTTTCCTTATCTCTTAAGATCTTTGACTTTTCAAAGTGTTGACTTGGTCAACTCTCCTTAAGCATATGTAAATTTGTGTACATAATGTAGTGATTAAGGAAAATTAAGGAAAAAATGAAAGAAATGAGAGGAAATGAGGTATTTGATGAATTGATTAGTAAACATAGTTGATGAGATCTTACTTTAGGTCTTTATAACTTATATATCTCATTTGATAAACTACTTTGGATAACAAGTGCAAAAAAAGTACTAATTTGAGTATTAAAGTTCACTACATGTAACCTAATCTTTAACTATAACCCTAACTCTAAGTGAGACTATCTTAATCACATACTTAAGAGGTAAATGTAATCTATGATTCATTATCTTAGTTTCTAAAGGATTACTTAAGGATCTTAAACATTTATACATGATTGAAAGTTGTCTTTAGTCGTTTACTAATGAAATGGTAAAATATGGAGGAGATATTATCAATTTAGAGTTTTAGGGTATATTATGACGAATTAGTGCTTTTATATCCTTAAAGTTATAGTTTTAGAGTTCTTATTACTTTAGGGCACAATTTTTAATGTTTTTACACATTTAGGGTTTCATATATTCTTACGCGATTAAATCTTCGATTATCATCTTAGGGTTTTGATGAGGTTCGAGGTTTTACGGTCTTCGTATGTGGTTAGGGATTCAATTGATGATTTAAGGTTTTTTTTTTTTTTTTGTATCCACTTTAGGTTTTGGATTGAGATTTTAATCGGTTTTAAATCTTACTGGCTCTTTTGAGTTCGGGAAATCATCTATACTTTGGACGTTTGTTTCTATACTTAGAAAGCTAAATTCGTGGGGTTTACAAACACATTACAACCTCTAAGTTGTAATCCATACATAACATGTTAAAGATTTTTATAGAGCTACTTTCTAGAACTTCACATAACTCCTACAATGACTTGATCCTTCTCAAGTGAAACTACTCTACCAAGTGCTTTAACGTCTTTCTACCCTTGTAAGTTCTTATCTATCTTTAACCTGAGGATAAGAAAACTTATCCCTTTAGCTTATTGTAAGCTTAGAGACAGTAGATAACAAATGACAATACAAGCAAAAAAATATTATAGACATATAAGCAATTCATCAATTTAGTCACAATACTCCTTAGTTCAACCAAGCAAATGCAAATGTAGCAAACGCGTGCTAATGCATGGTGATATGCATAGATACTGATATCTTAACCTAGCCTTAGCCTAGCCCTAGCCCTCATCTGGTTAGTTAACTTCCATCTGAGCATCTAAACACAAACCAAAGTCCAAGAACATAGAAAAGAGTTTAATAAACTCAGCTTAACTTAATCTATGCAATTGTATATGCTCAAAAACCAATCTTTGTAAACCAAGATGTTTGTTTTACAAAACCAAGCTCCTAGAAACTAAACTGTTTACTTAACAACAGTTAGGTTTTTCAGATAAATCTTAGCCAAGAAAAATCTCAATTTTTAGAAAACTTGAGCCATAGGTCTTTTTTTATTTTTTTGCCATGCAATGAATGCTTTAACTATATGCCAAGAAAGACTAAGTCACTATTAACGACACAAGCAAGCTTATTCATCAATTTATTAGCCAAGCTTTTACTTTATATCATTTATGTTTGCATTCTCTAAACCCTTGGTATCGGCTTCACTCAAGTGAACGCCATAGGAGGTAGGATTAGTGCCTAACTGTTTGTTAAGTTAGTTCACCATTTACAACCAAACATTAAACATGGCAACAAGCACCAAGCTTAGCATTACAACATGGTTCAAGACATCACAAGCATGTATAAACTAATAACTAAAATTCATCTTGTACTCTCGCTTATCTAAAAAGGAATTTGATGAATTCACATACTTGAATTAGGAGGTACTAGCATCGATGGCTAGTAAGCCAAAATCAGACAACTAATTGAATTTGGAGGATAGGACCAATTGTTGACCATTAATGAGTGAATATATAAAGTACTAACCTTAGAATTCTTCAGCACCTTCAGGTTAGGTACTGATAATCTCTCTTAGGGTAGACAAAATTCCATACATTTTAGATGTTTTGGTAATGAAGTAAGATTGCAAATTGATGATTTAGGCATTCATATGGGATTATACTCAGTTAATTATATAATGATAAGGGAGTATATGGAATTACCTTATAATTTACCCCAAGGAATGCCTAGATCTTTTGTTTAAGGTGATTTAATTAGAGGAGAGGTAAGAACTTATAACTTAAGGAAATCAAAAGCCTCAAATTTAATTGATCTTGCTTTGAGGCTAATCCATTATGTTTTAGCTGGGGGATTATAAGTAGAGGACATAGCTAAGGGGTTGTAAATGAAAGAGATATAGTATATTTGTATAGTATTACTAACAGATGACTCATCAATAAGGCTATTAGTAGGTGATTTAGGTTTATTTTTATAGGACCTTTTACACTCGCTTAGTGATAAATTTTCCTAGTCTTCACAATGTACAATGCATGTGAAAACCAAATCCCCTTGTTCCTCTCACTTATGATGCAATTAGGGCCATATAACTCCCTATACCATGGAAAGTTCCACTTGAGCCAATTGGTGAAGCTACTTCCTTATCTTTATAGCAAAGGCATAGCTCGTCTTCTTCAATGATTAGAATAATAAAGAAGTTTAGGGGAGAGATACTAGAAAAGCAAGGGATTTTCATGCATAAGTTGGATTATACTTTAAAGAGGCAAGAATTGCTTATAGCTCATTTATAGATGCAACTACCATCACTTCCACCAATGCTAAAGCCTAACTTAAATGAGGAGTTAAATTGAGAGTATGAAATTGAGGAGGAAGATAACGATTGAGATGAAGAATGAACTTTTCTTGCACTTTTATCTTTTTTCTTTTTCTTAAAGACATAATTTGATTTTTATATTAGATGATTATACCTTTAACTTATTACCTATTATAGCTTTTTAGATAACTATTTTTACCTTTTATGGTTTGTAAGTTTGTAAGGAACTAACACTTTGATACTTAAATTAGAAGTAGTTTTATTTTGCTCAATTTAACTTCTTCTTTTCTTTTCATAGTTAATGCATTGTTCATGCAAAGAAAACTTCATACACTTAATTGGTCGATGGAACTTAGCTTCGGAATTCACATTTTTCATGATCAATGCCAAAAACCAGGGAAGTTCCAATTCCTTTTCCTATGTTATTTTTGTTTTTCCATCTACTTGAATTTTCTAATTGTATTATTTACGTTAGGGATAATATACAATTTAAAAGTGAGAAAAGGGTGAGGGGGGGAGGTGGAAGTGAGGGGAAGTATAGGTTATGTATGTTAATATTTTTGGAGACTCACTTAAGCTTTTGATAATTTTTTCTTAAAAATGTTAAAAATTTGCACCCCCCCTTATATAAGCAAGTATAAATTTTTTTTCAAATTTGCCTAAATCCTTTACGAATTTAGAACACTTTGTTGAATTTAAGTGATTAAATCATTAGGATTTGGAGCTCCCCATCACTTAAGCTTAAACTTAGACTTAGACTCGATATTAGTATAGATATTAAAGGATTAAGGACTAGTTATTTTGATTTCTAAAGCTTGATTCTAATGGATAGTTATTTATCTCTCTTTTTCAAAAATTTTTAGAATAGATGAACTGTCATGACCCTAAGGGGAGGCTAGTAGAATTACGAAAAATTTTTATATCATGTGTGCATCTATTATACGAAAATTATCTTGCAAGTAAAAAAATGTAAGACTTTAAATAATTAATCACTAAGGTTCTGATTTTTAATTTATTAACTTATTATAAAGTATAAATAACTAAGGATATTCGATTTTCCATAGTCTCTCAAAACCGTAGAGAATCAGTATCTTCTACCAAATAATAAGACAAGGTAAATCAACTTTATAAATTACAAGAAAGAATAAATTGTACAAAATTCTAACATGTGATTATTTTCTATATAGGATGTTTCTATACCATATATACATTTCTCAATTAATTCTAACATTATCTTATGTATCTGCAATTTGCACTTAGCACTCGAAATTTATACCACTCCTAACTTAAACAATCCTGCAAAAGAAATTATAGGAGAATGAGAATATCACATCTTAGTGAGTTCATTCCTCATCACTACTGTTTAAGCAAATTATCAAACATTATTAGAATACATGCAATAGACAAAATAAATGTATATATAGTGAATGCAAGGAACACATTCATAGGAGTCTAAAATTATGGAAGGTATAGATTTACGTTGTCTACATGTCGATTATCTCCCATACTTACCTATATAGGGCACCTCACCTTAACCGTATGAGGTTGCCTAAGGACACCATCACTCCAAATGACACTTAACTATTACCTTAACTAAGAAAAAATAGCAATCTAAAGAGGTAGACCCTAATTAGGGCCATCCACTATTAACAAATTATATCCAAGGCCCTATGGGCATTATGCGAGTCCTCTTACTATCAATTGGAGTCTATGCTAGCTTTGCCTCAATGATAAAAATATCATCAACAGGTGTTATGAGCCTCATAGAAATTAGACAAGTATTTGTTTAAGATTGGGAAAACATTTCTAAAAATATTTTTCTAAAAAATTTTGTAAAGCTAGTACTCTCCATAAACATATCAGTTGAGTTATAGACATACGATAAATATAATTAGTTATTTTGGTCGGATATTTATATTTACTAGTTTTAGAGGGCGATCACATGGATGATAGCATATAGGATAAAACAGTCATTTAGATACATAAGCAATAACAATAAGCAAATCAACAAGCAAGTTTCAAACACAAGTAGATTGCAAGTGATTAGAACTCTCCTACCTAGATTAATGCTCACTTTACAGGCCATTAAGATGTCCAGAACTTGACAATTGAGCACCTAAAAGCTAATAAGACTTATAAGCATTTGAAAAAGCTAGACTCGTCAATTAACTAAATATCTATTATAGTTTGGCTAATTTCCTACTATAACCCAAGCATAGTATGAACATGGTTTAACTTGTTTATTGGGGTAAATAGGTAGTATAATTGTATGTTTATAATTGATTGTATTTTATGTATTTATTTATTTACTTTGAAGGTTTATCCTCATTATTAGTTTATATGATCAATTAACTTGGTTATTCTATCTATCATTCTCGGCTTATCTTAAACTTTTAGTCACATGTAACTTTTTTATTCTAACTTCGATTTTTATGATTTTATAATCGGTTTTTATCATTTTTGAATGTACTCTTATGTAGTAGGATTCGTTTTAGACATTGATACTTACATATTTCATTATGGGCCTAAATTATTACGTATTTTGTTATTTTGGCCCAGAAAAAATTATTTATCAATTTTGAGCTTCTTTTTATTATTTTATGATTTAATTAATTTTCTAAATTTTATATTTTAAAATATTTTATTTTAATTCTATTTTATATTAATTTATTTATTTCTTCATATTAAGCTTAATTTACCAATTGTATTAGTTTTCTTATTATTATAATTTCCAAATTAATTATTTATTATTATTTTCTAATTTATTTTTAGAAATTGTGGTTTAAGTAGAAATTTTAGGAGGTGCTGACGTAGCAATTCCTCATTGGTACAGATAGCATATTTTTTATTTCTTCTAATTTTTATATTTCTTTAATTTTGTAATATTAATATATATACATATATATTATTACAATTCATTAAATATTATAAATTGTTTCTTAATTTCTTTTTAAGGGTCACAACCCACTTATTTTTCTATATATGTATATATATATATATATATATATTTAGATTTTAATTTATTTAGGTACTAAACATATTAGTATGTATATTTGTATATATAGATGTATTTATACTTAAACTATATTAATACTATACGAATATTTATACATGTACATATATGTACAAATTTGAGAAAATCTCTATACGTATATTTATACATGTACTTGTACTATATTTATACTATACATATACTTATACTATACTATATTATACTAAGATCTCTCTCCTCTTGAATTAGAGTGAGGAAATTTTTATAACTTTTTCTCAATTGATTTATATTTGTTTTAATCTCTAGTAGTTTCTGTTTAAGTAATTTGGCTAACTCTGAGTTATTTAAATTAATCATTGGAATTCAGTAGATCTTAAGTCTTTGTACCCAAAATTTTAAAATGCATTACAAAGTTAAGGAAAACAGGTAATTTGAAAATATCTTTGCTAAGCTGTGCAAATTTGAGGGTGCACTTTTCTAAGATTAGTTATAATCACCTTGTCCTTAAAATATTTTTAGTTTGATTTTGATTATTTTGCTTAAGAATAAGTAAAAGCTTAAGTATGGGGGTATTTGATAACGAGAATTTAGCATACATTTTCTATACTTATTTCATCTTATTTTGAATGTTAATTTAGTTAATTTTATGATAATTTGATCTTCATCGGTTTAATTCCCATTTTTAGGGACTTTAGAATCCTTTTATGAACCTTTGAGGATTTTATCAATTTTTGAAGTATTACGGAGTAAGAGCATTGATCATGGATTGAAGCAAACAAGAATCTAGCGAAGAAAAGAAGCCCAAAAGACCATGGTTGTGGTCCCCATATGTATTCCCTTTATCCAGCAATTTCATCAAATTTGAAGTTTTCGCTCGAAGAACAAGTACAAGCCCAAGCTCTACAACAATGTACTTAGCCCATGGACATGTATTATATAGTGAATCTTCTATTTTTGTTAACTTTTCTTTGTAAATCCAACCCCACTATTTATAAATAGGATCTTAAGCTTAGGTTTTCAAAGAGAGGCCTCTTAGGTAAAGGTGTAGACTATAATTATAGTGGAGGTCTATCAATTTACTTCTTTTACTTCTATTATGTTGTTCTTCCTTTGATCATTTTTAGTAAATTGTTATTAAAATCTAATTCTTTTTATGACAACTTCTATTTCACTATGTGATTTTGTTCTTTGAAGATCTAATTACATGGATCTCATTATCTTTTATTAATATTTACTTGGATTGCTAATTGATGTATGAGTTTGTTGCAGAGACGCTAGTGCTACAATTGAATGGACAAGTGTAATTAGAAGGGATTGAGTATGCTAAGAGATTACATATTAAATTTCTTTGGATTAGGGTAACCTAAGGTAGCAAACCTAATAGCGTGATCTGAGTTCTTAATATGATCCTATGACACTTTATTTAGAAGCGATTCAAGTAAAGAAGATTTTAGGATTAGGAAGAGGCTAGAGATCTAGCTAATTTAGAATCCAAATTCTATAAGAATAGGATTAAGCATCTCTACGGTCCAAGAATAATTGAGATTGAAAGTTGCATGGAAATAGAGAGTAAATAACAACATTTTACTAAAGATGATGTGCTATTTCTCTTAATACTGTGCTTGTCATATTTTAGTTTTATTTACTTAGTTTTGTTCTTATTTTAAATTATTGTCCTTCATTCATTTTACTTGTTTTACCATAATTATCTCCATAATCATTAAGTTATGTGATTGGATATCTCAGGGAAATTGCTAGTTACTTAGGTTCTCATATACATGGTTTCCTATGAGATCAACACTTAGACTCACGTTCATTTTAATCTATACTATAATTTGATCAAGTACACTTACCTATTAGTGAGGTATACATCTCATCAGAATTCCACTACACTTCAACACCATAGTGTAACATGAAGGTGTCATAAGTCAACCTCAAGTCTTTAAGTACCTCATAAGCCTCAAATAATCACTCAACTCGAGCTAGCAAATCTTTTGCCTTATAAGGGTCATTTTCCTTTCCTATGAAGAAGCTATTTGCCTTAACAAAGTTAGGAAACTTCTTCCTCGATTGTTCTAGTTCCTTTAGTATGTCCTTCGTATGATCTAAGCTACCTTGCTCTCCTAGTTTCATGTGGTGACCCTATTTATATCCACTATCCATGATCCTAACAAGACATCTTTGCTTCATGCTAATATCATCTAACAATTCATTTATCCAAATCATCCAATATTACATCAAGTATACTTACTTTATTAGGTGTGCCATCCTTCAATTAAATCCAATTCCATTCCTTTCCACATGTTATGCCCACACCTCCATTAGTAACTCCATAAATTTTGACTTATAGCTAGGTACCTTAGGGGAAAGTTATCTCTCAAACCATGTTAAGATTTCAAGCAGCTTGCTAATTCTCCATGGTTCCATTATTATCCTTTTTCTTGTTTGGTATAAGGCTTGTAGTGATTGGTAAAAGGTTAAGATACTTGGTGATTTTTATGAAAGTGATACAGTAGTTAACTATGCAATTCTATTGTAACACATACGGGTGAGATTTTCTTTTAGTGTCTATATCCCTTTTGGTATTTCACTTCCATCTTTTTCCCAAGCAAGGTTCATCTCCAAGACTTAATTGTGACTACTATAGGTTCTAGTCTTTAGTACAATTTCCTTGGCATGTTTCACTAATATGTGTTGTCTTATTACAACCTTTCACATTGTTCTTAGTGTTACTTCTAACATTTTACATTCTCTTACTAGGTTCATGAGACTCATGTGGTAAGAGTATTCTTATAGTAGGTATAAAAGATCCTAGGACGATAAATAGAAGTAGAAAGATATATATTACTCTCGTGTCTTTGACTTTTATTTGTTACTCTATTCCTTTGATACCACTTTTGTAATGCCCCAAAAGGAGGCTTGGTAGTTTTACATAAAATCTTTATATCATATGTGTACCCATGATATAAAAATTGCATTGCAAGTTAGAGGTTGCAAAACTTTAGCTAGCAAGTTTCTCATCATATTTAATCTTTTTACATATATCTATTTAACTATATATATATATATATATATATATTATTCAGCAATCTATAGTCTACTAGAACAATAGAAAATCGGAATCACCTATCAAACAATAAGAAAGGGTATCTAAATTTTAATAATTATAAAGCTACAGACACTTTTAAAATTTAATTTGATTCTCTTACTTGCTTTTATAAATTTATCGGTCTACTTTTCAACTTAGTGGAACACTCTGCACTCGAATCCTAGCTTAGCCTCGGCTTTATAAGACCTGCAACAGAAACTTTTAGGAGGTGAGCTACATCTAGCTTAGTGAGTAACCTTCCTATTCTATTACCAAGTAAATTTAAACAACTTAATTAAACATGCATATGAAATTCAACAAGTATATGAAATGCATACATCATATACAACCTATCAATGACTGTATAAAGAACAGTTTTAAGCCCACCATTGCCCAGGTTATGAAGTATTTAGTTCATCAGGACTCGGCTCTCTACATCTATATCCAATATCATTTCTCTTGGTAGACCCAAAGCAATAGACACTGCTCGACCTCAAGTAGAGGGCAATACTCCATAGAGTTAAGTAGATCATAAAGCTCGAGGCACAAATATGTTGTATGAATACGTCTTGTGAATCAACAATAACATAATCATATAATAATCAAATGAATCCATCATACATGATCTCTTACTTCACTATGTAGTGTTGACACCCTTTTATTTAGGAAAAAGAATACAATGCATGACCAATTTGTTTATAGGACAGATGGTTATTAGTTCAGTTTACAAGTGATCAACCAATAGATATAATATACACTCCAAAGCCCTAATAACTAATGTAACTACCAATCTTGGTTTTGATATATTATGATGTCTTACCAAGTAATTGCAATCTAATATAACTACATGAAAGAATTCCCAATCCCTTAAACATAACAATTTTCATATATATATATATATATATATATATTTTAAGCAATGCTCTACACTACAAGCAAATACAAAATAAAACAAGGGTTGGTGTACTTACTAGACCATGAAGTTTAGTAATCTTAGTAGTTCTCAATAATCTCGAACTAGGTATCCAAATCACTTAGATAATGTAATTAAATTAAATAAGACTTATCTTAAACTTAATCTATTCACTAAACTTGTTGTGAATCCTTATTTCCACTTATTTTGCATTTTGGTCATAACCTTCTCATTTTAAATCAAAATTTTGTGTTCTTATAGTTGGTTTCATCATTTGAGTGTTCTTTCATTTGATGAGGTCTACTTAAAGAGTTTAGGTTCATAAGGCTTCAATTTGGGTTAAAAAATTCCATTGATCAATAGTGTTCATTTGATCGCTTTAGGGTTTGAGTGTAGTTTTTTGCTTCAGGCTTAATTTTGGGGTATGGGGCCTTGCACTTAGGCTTTTATTTCATCATTAGGTCTAATATTTTTTAGTTTTACCTAAGTCTTGGTCCATGATAGGCTTCGGGATACCCTCCCAACCCAACTACCAAGGCCAAGCTCATCTACTTATTGACTCATTCTGCCTGCCTAACCGAATGACCTATTTCTCACAAATAGAGTGCCGAGAAGCAAAAAGTTAAGACAACAATTGATCCTCACCCATGCTTAACCAATCACTTACTCGACATTATGCTTGCAGATAGGTCGAGATATCATGTTTTCGGGGGTTAGATCCACTCAATACAGCTTAAAGAGACTATTGCCAACTAACTTCAGAACTCGACAATTATAGGTCGACTTCTCTAGTGTCTCGGCTAAACACTGCGAGACTACTTCTAAGGCATGCCAAATGACCACATGTCGACTTCTCCCTATAAAACACACAGTTTTATATTTTTGTACACGTTTGTCTTTATTTTATTTATAAGTCCAATTCTTTAGGGTTTAAGGCCTTATATATTGTTTACAGTTTTGCTACTAGGGTTTCGGACGTACTATAAATAACAACATTTGTAACAATACCAAAGATACACATAGAAGATTAATGAAAAATCCCTTTTGAGTCTTTTCTCTCGGAAAGGTCTCTCTCTTACTAACTCTTATCAATCCCTTTAGCAAGGATTGTAGCGGGCAACCCTACCACTGAGACTAGTGCGTCATATTCGGTAAGTCTTAGGTCCGTGTAGAATCTAGCTGGTACATCATATCCAGTTAAGTGGCTCATGGATTCGCTAAAACCCTTACTAAACCTACTCTATTTTTCGATCCTTTGGCAAGATCGGACCCACCCCCATAGCCAGCCTTGTTTATCCTTGGCCCAACCTGTATCAATGGGTCTCCTACTAATTTACTTAGTCTTTTTAAGTCATTACTTAAGGGTTCAAGGCCTTATATTGGACCTAAGTCTATTTTTAAGACAATGGGTCAATTTTATTCATTATGGGGCCTTCATTATTTTATTTTAAGGCCTTGATTTCAAGTATTCCAATTAAAGTTTAGGTACATGCCTACTTCTTATGAATCAAAGGCCTAAATAAGCATTTTAGTTTGTTATGACCCTAAGTTAAAGTCTAAACCAATTGTAAAATACCTAATGGGTTTCATAGGCCTCATATTTAGGATTCTAAACTTTGTGTGTAGTTTTGGTTATTTCATTTTAGGTGGGCCCAAGGCTTGTTATTAGGCCTACTCATATGGTTTAAACCTAATTTCTATTCTAGGGTGTTAAACTTGATTCTAACTTATTCTGATAGACCAAATATCGTAATGGATCCACTAGATAACCCATTTTACTATGTTCCAAATCTGGTCTTATCCAATTTAAGGGATCCAAATTAATTTCGCTAAGCCTATATGACATTTTAGTCCATTTTATACTTCTAGGATCATGTTTAGCTACTTAACTCCAATGATTAAGTCCTAAATTCCAATTAGCATTAATTAATCATGTGTTAATATATAGAATTAAAAATTACAGCTTGTTTTCCTAAGTGAAGGGGGCAATTGAAGAGAATTTTTAAGGGGATTTTAAATATTTCTCTTCGCAACTTGTTGTAACATACCAAATCCACTACCATGATGCATTTAAAGATAAGTATTCTTAAGATGAACATGAAAAATCAAAAGATATGATGGAGACAGGACTATTCACACTTTAACCCTAGCATATAGTAAGGGGTTTGATGGTGGTTTCTCATTATTTTATCAAGTTATCTATGTAGAACCATCTTTTATACTTCTAGAATGCAAGTAACAAACAAGCTAAGTACATGAATGAATGTGTGATTATATGGCTCTAAAATTACATGTCCATTATTATAACATGTTTATCTAGTATTTCTAATCACAAATTCTCAAGATATCATAGGTATAACTAGTGTAAATAGGAAACTCAAGTTAGGTGAGTTTTACCTTAAATTAGTTTGCATGAGTTCCAATTTTTTTTACTCAAAAACGAAATCAAAACTTATCTCTTTAGTTGTAAATGTTTGTCAACAAGATAGTTGGGTATGTATGATCTTTTAGTGGTGATGGTTTGTATTTTAGAGCCTTGTAGTGGTGGTAGTGTCAAAGGCATTGATGTGTATAGGAGGATTTGATAATTTTTGTTGGTTTTCCTTCCTTCTTACTTTGATTTTTATTTAGGTTTCTAGAGAGGGTTTCCTAAGGTTTTCTAAGAATGAATAAGGTTAATAAAGGTTTTAATGGGGTGAAATGGTAGATCATAAAGGTAGGATAAGGGGGACAAATCCTCTCCTCGTTTGGTTACTAAGTACTAGTGTTAAGTTAAGACTACTAGCTTTTATGACTTTTGTAAAATAAAGCAAGAATTTGTCACCAAATATCTCAATTGCTAACTATCTGTTTTTGTCTACTCTTCTTAATTGATCTTATCCATTTCTTAATTATGAAGGCAAAGGTTGGTTGGTAGATTAAAGGGTAATTAAGTTAATTAATTGTGAAAATGCTTAATTAAGCAATTTAAGCCTAATTAAGTTGTCATTAGGGTCTTACCATATTTTATCACTTTAATTAAATTCATTAACTTATTTTACTTAGGTTTTAGAGTCTTTTAGTATTCAGGATCGATTAGGGTTTTCTGATTGTATACTAGATTAGTGATTTAGGGTTTTCGAGCAATTGAAGAAATTATTTGCAATTAATAAATATTTTAAGGATATAGTTAAGGTTTTTTAGTTGAATTAGGGTTCTGGACTTCCAATTAGGCTTTTAGTCAATCTATTGATGTTTTCTAGTCTTCTTAAGGTTTTCTACGTATTAGTGTTTTAAGAGTTTTATGCATACAATTAGGGTTTCACAGTTTTACTCTCTTTAGGTTTTTTGGACTTATTATTTAAGCTTTGTGGCTTATTATTTATGGTTTATTTATTTTATTTAGGATTTTTATCATTATATCTTAAGTAGTTTTAGGGATTATCCATTGACTCCAATATTTGACACTAAGTTCGAATTTGAATCCTAAAGTTCTCGGGGTTCACATTATCTCCCTAAGTATAATTTTGACATTATTAAGGTGATATTTTCAAAAAGTTACTTTGGTTTCATATGATTAATTACTCTTGACTTATAGTTAATTATGATGTAAAATCTAATTAGAGGATTAAGGCGTAACCAAGTTTCTTAATCGTAATTGCTAGTACATTTGATGCTAATTAGGTGCAGGTTAGGGCTTAATGTGTCAAATTAAGTTAGTTAGGCCCGTTGGGTATGATAATCTAAGAAATTAGTATTTAAAATTAACTTGGATTTTGCATAAAACCTATTGCATTCTAAGCATTCCTAAACACTAGTCCATCAATCAAGTGTGGGGAAATAGAAAAACCAACCACCACCAATGGCACCATAAACCACCCATTGAGTTACCCCTAAGAACTCTTCCAACACAATATTAGAAGAGGATCCTCTAATTACACTACCACCATACCCAAAACACATGTTGCAATTCAATAACCTCAATCACTAAACACATTACAAAGCCCTTTTCCAAAAGACTTTCTCTTGATCAAGCTTCATCGATTGAGAAATATTGAAAATGTAAACATGGAGCATGAGATCCATCCCATGGTTGAGAGAGGGGGTTGGGATAGGTTACTCACAATTTAAGAACTGGTTTACAAAGAATTAACCCTTGTATTCCTAACCACCATGTCATCGGAACACGACCAAGTCCTTTTTGGAGTGTACTATAGTCGAGAGAGAGGGTTGGGATAAGCTACTCACAATTCAATAATTGATTTACAAAGAATTAACCCTTGAATTCCTAACCACCATGTCATTGGAACATGACCAAGTTCCTTATGAAGCTAAAAACACAATTTCATTCCGACTCTAAAACACTAAATTTAACCACTTTATAGCTGAATTTGGGGTTTTGATGGGAATTTACAATAAGGAATTTGCCCATTCACCGAAGTTCTACACGCTTCCATGTAAATTACGTTATGGTGTTATGCTCACAAACTATTAGTTCAAACTAAGTGGTGAGAGGATGTATAATCCTAAACTTACGTAAGGATCTTACTTAAAATATCCAACCCATAGAATCCTCCACTAGCTTCTCAGATACATAATTAGCAGGAGAAGGAAAAGCACCAAAGTGGTGGCTATGTATGAGGTCTTCTACCTCTATAGCCTTTTAGAAGGATAACCTACCCATCTTATTGTTGCTTTCATATTCTACATCCGGCATCAAGTGATAGATTCTTAGGTAAATTAGTTGGGTTATGGACCATATGTCACCGCCTTAGCCAAGCAACTTAAGCTTTTAGTTGACAATCCTCAATTCATAATGATTGGGAATACTACAAGATTAGACTTCTTTTTGATGAAGTTAACAAATCATCCTCGAAAATGGGACTATGTATCTGATATGAGGCACGTGCACCTATCAATTTTAATATAGCGGATGTGAGTCCGAGTCGATCCCTCAGAGATTTTGAGTACTAATATTAACCTTAGCTCTATTATCTAACCGGAAAATCGTGTTAAGTTGAATGAATTAAAAATAATGAAATTAACAAACTAAACTAATTATGAGACATAATTAAGCAATTTAGAAAGCAATAATACTATGAACGATTTCAAGAAATTAATAACGTATTTAGGAATTATTTCCCCTAGTGTTTAACATGTGACCGCTTAAAATATATTCAATTCAGTTTCTATTATTCTTGACCGGAGGGATTCACAATTAAAGTTAATACCTTTCTCAAGCATATTAACCTTAATCCTAAATTATTTACCGAAATTTCTTCACTTAGTAATATAACTTAGAATTGCATTAATGTATAATGAATTCTCATACAAACGAACAACTTTCCAGAAGAAACATGTATCTTATCTCTAAGTATACATGTAATTCTCTCCAATTATGCTAAGATCTAATTACATGTGCAATTTCTCAATCATTATGCATAATATCATATATTGATACTCTAGAATTATCAATCAACAATTAAACAACATAATTGAATCAAGAAGGAATAGAAACTTTATTGAAATTTATAAATCAACCTAAAAGTCACATGAAACCCTAGGTTTCATAATCCTAAACACTCGAATTCTAAGCTATCATAATGAATCTAAAAACGAGTTTCATCAAAAACATAAAATAAAACATGGAAAACCCCTTTAATTGATGAACAATCTCTCTAATCTTGAAGTTGATGTTGCTCTCGCCTTTTTCTTCTCTTTCTCCTCAAGTCTCTTCTCTTCTCTCGTGTCTCGTTCGTTTTCTCTAATGTCTCTCTTTTTTCTAAACTGTTAGATATCCTTTTATATATATATATTATAAGGATTTTGTTTTCGTCACCAGACATGGCCTAGGACATGGCCGTGTCCCCAAGTCGTATAACTTTCTGCACCTGGCAAATTTTTCTACATAACTTCAAAACTTCATAACTCCTTCATTTGAACTCCGAATTGAATGAAACTCGATTCCTTTTCTTCGTTTTCGATCCTAGAACGCGTTCAAACCTTGAAATCAAAATTTTACTCAATTAAGTATCAATTTCCTTAAAGAAAACCAAAAATGTAAGGGAAATACTATAAAATCACCATATGAAATATGTTTAAAATCAGAGTTGTCAAATTTCTCCACACTTGAGCATTTTCTTGTCCTCAAGCAAATAAATCAAAACCAAACTTTTGAGACAAGAAACGCTAAACAAAATTTATTACTATTTTAGGAAACCGGTGAACGAATACACTTGACCCGAAGAAAGGTAAGAAAATCATTCTCAACTAACTTGCAATAATAAAGTCAACCAATTTCATCTGACCATATTCGAATGCTCCAACAATACTTAATACTAGAGTTCACTAGCTAATTTATGAAAATCAAAGTTTACCCGAGTCATTTAACCAAGGATTCTTAAACTAAAAATTGGATTTAACATCTCGCTAACCGAGAAAGAGTCATAAAAATTTTGTCCATTTGACTAAAGTGTATACAATTCTCTCTTCCATCTCACCAAGCACCATAATCTAAAACAAATACATTTTACATCCACTCATCCTTTGATTATCCCCTTAGTTCATGCTTTTGTTGAGAGTTTTTTTGAATTTACTTTATTTAATGGACAATTGTGTTGGTAGAGAGAAAGAATCTCGCTCTTCTGACGGACCAAGACTGATCCATACCAACTTCTTTCTTATATTGATAGCGGAAAGAACCTTGCTCTTCTGACGGACCAAGGCCGATCCATATTAATTTTTTCATTAGAATTGGCATTGGGACTCAATCTCGCTCTTTTGACGGACTAAGATGAATCCTTACCAATTTTTCTATTCATATACTTGTTATTACTTTTGACCTCCAATCATTATGATTTTTTAGGGGTTTCTCAAAAGAAGAATTTCATTTGTTTGTTTGCTAAAAATTATAGGGCTCTTAAAAATTTCTAAGAGAAAGGTATACATAAAAGTAAATTTAAAAATTACTATGACTAACTCTCAACTAGTGATGTTGCTCCAATCTCAAGTCTTAAAGTCCTAAGCTAAATAACTTGTAACTTTGCCTTCCAAAAATTTGACTAATCAATTCTAGTAAAGTATCATAAGATCAATAACGATCAACATGACACAGTTGATTTGACTTAATACCAATTAATCACCTATTGCAAGTTAACTTAAAAAGTAATTGGGTCAAATATGAATAATTGGTCTCCTAAACAGTAACAAATTCATATATATCCCTTCCCTATACTTAATAACGTACATTGTCCTTAATGTACCACGAAGAATCATAGCAGCACGAAAAAGCAGCATAGGGAAAAAAAAAAAAACATATGTACTGAAAAGAAACTAATACTTCCCTGCTAATCGAAAAGAAGTGCAAAATGAAGAAGCATCATCATTATATATATTGGAGTTCACAAGCCTTGATCAACAAAAGACAACACAAAAAATTATGAACTAAGAAGAGGGATCAGAATTTGTCTCTTCATCCTCCTCATTAGATGGTGCCTCAACCATCGTAGCATCATCATCGTCATCATTGGCCTCGACATCCTTATCACTTTCTCTAGCTACCTCGTTCGCACCACCCTCATCAGCCTCTTCCTCACCACCCTCATCAACCTCTTCCTCACTACCCTCATCATCTTCTTCCTCTTCCTCAGTCTTCTCTTCATGGGTAGTCGACTCTTTCATTTTAAGAAATTTTTCCAATTTGTCCTAGCGGATATGAAGTTTATCCACACTTTCTCTTATATAACGAACCTCAGACAGCAACAAATCAAATTTATCTTCAAAGCTGGCTGAAGACGTCTGGCCTCGAGAGGTGCTGCTGCGAGAGTGTCGACTTTGACGTCTTGTTGGTAGGAGGTTCATGAGTCAGAATGAATTGAGGCGCATAGGAATGACTTGGCTAATCAAAGTAAGTGAGGGCTAAGCAACAACCTTACTCCACATGGCCTACACCAGTAAGGTAATGTAAGGGCCACAGCAAATATGCCCTTTCTTCCGAGTAGTGGTGACTTGGTGGCTGAAGAGTTCAGCGATTTCGATGGCGAGATTGATGGGGTGTTTATGAATGACACTATAAAGATGGAGACAATCCTTGTTGGACACCACCTCAGTGCTAAGGCCTCTGCCAGTTAATGTATGCGAAAAGAGCCAGTGAAGAACCCGATATTCAGGCTTGACTAATTGAGAGGCCTTACTCCTAGCTGGATCATAGGCATTACCAATAGTAATCTCATTCCAAAACGACCCTGCTGTGACGCCACGAGGAAAACGACATGAGAGACGTTGAAATTCTTCCGTCCGTGTATATCTCTCTTCATATAGACCAAGATATCTGCCCAGTTGAGTAATGGACATGTGGAATGGATGGCCACTCAAAGTGAAGTGTAATTTGCATTTTGGGCCCATGCTAGTGGCACTTTCTTTATCAAGTTTATAAGTGCACAAAAACTCCAAAGTCATCTCTTTATAAATTGGAGTTTCAAAGGATAATAAGCGCTCCCAAATAGTACCATCCAATAGCTCCTTCATTTCGGTGGTGAGCTCTAATTGAGCGAGAACATCCCAATCCAGCCGAAGGGTCTCGCTAAAGGGCTTATTCTGAAGTAATTGATATCGTTGCACTTGGTAATCTTCTTTAAATTGGAGCATTGGGTGCTCTGTCGGGGGAAGAGTAGCCAGTGGTTCAACTATTGCTCCTGATTGTGATGAAGAGGATGCGGCAAACTTTGATTTCCGGCGAACGATAAGCTTAGCTCAATTCGCCATTTAAACACCTGAAAAGAATCAACAATCCAAATCAAACACGCACATCCTTATCGCACATAGTTGAAGAAGGCAGAGGAAAATAAAAACAATAGTAAAGAATGTGAACAGAATTCTCATTGGGGCATTTCAACAAACATATGGAGTACAGCTAGAAAACTAGTTGGTGGAAAAGAAATGAGTGGCCAACGCATCCAACTAAGTCTACTATACTACAATTAACGTTGAAATACAGGTGTCCCAACATATATAAGATGCTAAATGACCCAGAATTATTTTCTCCTATTGCTAACCCTAACTAGCATGAATGAATAAGGATGAGCAAATTAGCCAATAACATTCGGAATTGAGAGAGCACAATGAAATCTAACTAGATGAGGTAGCATTATGGCATGTAAGATCAAGGAACTCAAAGCAATGATGCATGGCGGTGATGAATAATCAAAAGAAATTTGCAGGCCAAATGGAAAAACCAATACGCATAAGAGTAAAAATGCAAATAACCAAATTGCCTAATCATGAGGAAGAGAGAGTAAAATCAATTAGGAAACTTACTTGGATCAAAATGCGGAATGCAAGAATTGTGAAGAGAAGAGGGAAAATCAGAGAGAATATGAGAGAGATATGTTTGATTGTGAGTGTGTGAGAGGGTGTGTTTAATTTAAATAAACCAATCGTATGCAAAATCGTGTAAGTTTGGGTCGACGCGGGCTAGGACACGACCGTGTCCTTTGCTTGTGTAACATTCTATGTAGTCGTATGGAGTCTAGACAGACACGGGCTGGGACACAACCGTGTCCCATGCCCGTGTAACTTTCTGTTCCCGTGGATATAAACTGAACGGACACGGGTTGGGACACGACCGTATCCCATGCCCGTGTAATATACTGTGAAGTCTGGATGCACACGGGCTGGGATACGACTGTATCCCACGTCCGTATAACATTCTGTTCGTGAGTGGGAATTTTGGGCGCATACAGGCTGGGACACGACCATGTCCTACGCCCGTATAACTTTCTATGGGTGGGCAGTTGTAAAGGTCTAGATCTACACGGGCTGAGACACGATCGTATCCCTTGCCCGTGTAACTTTTTTCTGTCTTTTTTTTTTTAATTTAAAGAGAAAGGAAACTTAAAGAAATAAAAATAATAAAACAAAAGAGAAAAAGCAACAATAAAACTAAAAGGGAAAAGATTATGACGAAAAATTGAAAGAAAATATAAGAAGCAAAACAAAGTTAGATAAAACGGAAAATAAAATGAAGAAAACTTATAGAACTAAAGTATAAGTAAAGTTAGACATGGGTTGCCTCTCAAGAAGCGCTATAGTTAACGTCAATAGCTCGACGGGATATGTCTTCTCATTCATGATTCTTCATCTAGGTGGAGATGGGACTCCTCCTGTATCTCGCTTTCGAACTCTCCATATGAGCATAATTTTGCCCTTAAGCCATCGACCTTGCCAATTCCATTTAATTGGTGCATAACTTCCATAGTTTCTCTCCTTATCATGCCACTTATCAAATTCATGTAGCCCAAACATCTTCATCTTGTCCGCTTTTACCTTAGATGCGGTTGTCATTGGAAGTTTTGAACTTTTCACCACAAAGGAATGTTCCAAATGATTTCTTGACAGTTTTGGTTCCAAAATTGGTGGCTTCTCTTTAAAGGATTTTAACCTAAGATCCTTTGACTTATGGAGTTGATCAACCCCCTTCTTGTCTACAATAGATTCAAGAACTTTTATTTGAGCTACCATTTCTGTACACTTGGGGTTGGTCACCAAATTTTCATCTCCCTTTTGCAAGCAATAGCTTGAGGAATCTTTGGCAAGTGTTTCCTGCATACATATAGATATAACGACATTAGTGGCATTAACATTGCAACATGTGTCCTTTGAGTTAAGAAATTTGTTTGTTGCCTTTGGAGTTTTAAAAACTATTTCATCATCCCCAACCCGTAATATCAACTTATGCTTACTAACATCAAAAACAGCCGTAGCAGTGGCTAGAAAGGGTCGACCTAAAATAATTGGCACCTCAATATCTTCATCTATATCAAGTATAACAAAATCAACAGGAAAGATGAATTTGTCTACTTGCACTAAAACATCCTCTATGATGCATCTAGGGTATGTGATAGACTTATCAGCTAATTGAAGACTCATGCGCATTGGTTTAGGTTCTCCTAACCCTAGCTTTTTGAACAATTTATATGGCATCAAATTTATACTAGCTCCTAAGTTTGCCAAAGCATTATCTACTAACAAATTGCCAAGCATACAAGAAATAGTGAAACTCACTGGATCGTTTAATTTTTGTGGCAGCTTTTTTTGGAGAAGTACCGAGCATTCCTCGTTCAATGTGATAGTTGTAAGCTCCTCCAACTTCCTCTTATTCAATAGAAGATCCTTTAGAAATTTCTCATACTTTGGCATCTGCAAGATAACATCAACAAGAGGTAAGTTAATGTGCAATTGTTTGACAATATCAAGCAATTTACCAAATTCATTATTCTGATCAGTGTAACTTTGCTTAAGGCGTTGCGGGTAAGGGATGGGAGGATTATACTTCTTTACTTTCAGTGGTTCCATACTTTCGTTTGATTTTAGTGGCTTTGCATCTTCCTTACGGTTGACTTCCGCTTCTTTCTCAGTTGCTTCCCCACCATCCTTCTTCTCCACTTGCAGTTTTCTACCACTTCTCAAGGTCATAGCATTAACATATTCCCTGGGATTGACCTCGGTATTCCCTAGGAGAGTTCCCTGTGGTCTTTTAGAGATTAGCTTCGTAAGTTGACCAATTTGGTTCTCAAGGTTGCGATTGGAAGCCTCTTGATTCCTCAGCGAGGATTCAATGTTGGATAAGCGAGCCTCACTGCCTTGAATATATTTTGTGAGAAGTTCTTCCACACTGGACTTCTTTTCTTGAGGGAGAGGAGGTGGGAATGGTCTTTAAAGTCCAGGTAGGCTAAAGTTGGTCTTCTGTTGGCCTTGGTTTTGATTTCCCCATGAGAAATTGGGGTGATTCCTCCATCCGGGATTATAAGTGTTGCTGTAGGGGTTATTTTGTTGCATGGATGGATTTCCTAGATAATCTACCTGTTCTAGTTGTTCTTGTGCTCCATACTCCTGCATACCAAAATCACTTACATCTGATGGCACTTGTTGAGGGCCAATAGAGAGTGCATAAATTTTTTTACTCAATAAGTCCACCTTAGCTGCTAGAGCAGTAGTCAAGTCCACATCATAAATTCCCATAGCCTTTTGCTTGGCTCTAGTGGTTTCCTACTGATAATTGTTCATTGCTATTCCTTCAATCAGGTTTTGTGCTTGCTTAGGTGTCTTTGTGTTCAAAGTACCTCCTACGGATGCATCAATCATCTGCCTAGTAGATAAATTGAGACCATTATAGAAGGTCTGAATCTGCATCCATAGTGGGAGGCCATGATGTGGGCACCTCCTGAGCAAGTCCTTAAACTGCTCCCAAGTGTCATATAGCGTCTCCACTTCTAATTGAGCAAAACAAGAAATATCATTCTGAAGTTTAGCGGTCTTTACAGGTGGGAAATACTTCTCCAAAAATTTCTCTACCAATTCATTCCAAGTTGTGATTGAATTTCTTGGTAGGGAGTTCAACCACTGTTTTGCTCTACCCCTCAAGGAGAAAGGAAATAGCCACAGTCGGATGGCATCATCCATAGCTCCATTGATTTTAAACGTATCACAAATCTCTAGAAAACTAAAGATGTAGGCATTAGGATCTTCATCTTGGAGACCATCAAACTGAATATATTGTTGCACCATTTGTATGATGTTAGGTGCAATTTGGAAGTTATTAGTCGCGACGGTTGGCCTTGCAATACTAAAGTCAGCTCTAATAAGTGTAGGCCTTGAATAATCGGACATGGTCCGATTTGCTTCATTCCCGTTGTTAGCCATGTGTGGTAGATCTTTCTGCTTGATAAATTGAGTATTGGCCTCTTCACCTTCTTCCTTGATTTCAACGATTGAATCGTCGTCTATGGTTGCCACAATTTGTCTAGGTCGCGATCTCAAATTTTGAAGGGCAGTTCTCTCAATTTCAGGGTCAAGTTCTACCAAATCTTCCGAGTTGCTTCGGGTCATGCACTACAAGGGCAAAAAATATAAAATCAATGGCAGCTCTAGGTAATAAAAATAAACAATGAAAACAAAAGAAAATAAAGAAAAAAAAATGATCAAAGTAATAAAGCGACTAGTGTTCTTAATATCGAAATTCCCCGGCAACGGTGCTAAAAACTTGATATGAGGCAAGTGCACCTATCAATTTTAATAAAACGGATATGAGTCCGAGTCGATTCTTGAAAGATTTTGAGTACTAATATTAACCTTAGCTCTATTATCTAACCGGAAAATCGTGTTAAGTTGAATGAATTAAAAATAATGAAATTAACAAACTAAACTAATTATGAGACTTAATTAAGCAATTTACAAAGCAATAAAACTATGAACGACTTCAAGAAATTAATAACGTATTTAGGAATTATTTCTCCTAGTGTTTAACATGTAACCTCTTAAAATATATTCAATTCAGTTTCTATTATTCTTGACCGGAGGGATTCACAATTAAAGTTAATACCTTTCTCAAGCATATTAACCCTAATCCTAAATTATTTACCGGAATATCGTCACTTAGTAATATAACTTAGAATCGCATTAATGTATAATGAATTCCCATACAAACGAACAACTTTCCAGAAGAAACATATATCTTATCTCTAAGTATACATGTAATTCTCTCCAATTATGCTAAGATCTAATTACATATGCAATTTCTCAATCATCATGCATAATATCATATATTGATACTCTAGAATTATCAATCAACAATTAAACAATATAATTGAATCAAGAAGGAATAGAAACTTTATTGAAATTTATAAATCAACCCAAAAGTCACATGAAACCCTAGGTTCCATAATCCTAAATACTCGAATTCTAAGCTATCATAATGAATCTAAAAACGAGTTTCATCAAAAACATAAAATAAAACATGGAAAACCTCTTTAATTGATGAACAATCTCTCTAATCTTGAAGTTGATGTTGCTCTCGCCTTTTTTTTCTCTTTCTCTTTCTCTTTCTCCTCAAGTCTCTTCTCTTCTCTCGTGTTTCGTTTGTTTTCTCTAATGTCTCTCTTTTTTCTAAACCCTCAAATATCCTTTTATATATGTATTATAAGGATTCTGTTTTCATCACCAGACACAGCCTGGGACATGGCCGTGTCCTCAGGTTGTGTAACTTTCTGCACCTGGCAAATTTTTTTGCATAACTTCAAAACTTCATAACTCCTTTATTTGAACTCTGAATTGAGTGAAACTCAATTCCTTTTCTTCGTTTTCGATCCTAGAACGCGTTCAAACCATGAAATCAAAATTTTACTCAATTAAATATCAATTTCCTTAAAGAAAACCAAAAATGTAAGGGAAATACTATAAAATCACCATATGAAATATATTTAAAATCAGAGTTATCAGTATTCTTATCTCAAGATAACCACCTCTTGTCTCCTCTAATTCACCTTCAATATCTGCCATTTCATCCCTCTAAAACCCTCATTTGACACCATTATTGATGCATAGAAAGCCTTAGGAAATACTCTCAAGAAACCCAAACAAAAATCAAAGGAATAAGGGAAGAAAACAAAAGGAGCTATTTGTAAACCCTACTTTTAGTGGGCCTAAGACTTGATTAAGAGTACCTTCCGAACGTTCCTAAAGATCAACTAAACTAAAAACATAAGTTTATATTTAGAAACAAATTAAATTTTTACAATTCAAAAGCCAATTGTCGATAAAACCCGAGCTTGAAGAACTGCGAGCTCTAAAGCTACTTAAAACCCTAAACCTTAAAACCATTAAGGAATTTTAACCATAAATAATTAATCGATAATTTAATTTGAATAATTTCATTCAAATTTAGAAAATTTCACAATTCTACAAAAATCAAATCATAAATCACAAAATAATATAAGATAAAAATCCTAAAACAATTTTCTATAAGGCTATGCCCTTATCTTCATGCGTAAGCCTTACACATAAATAAGTAGACCAACCAATCACCTTAGATAACTTATCAATTGAGAGTTGGAATCATTTATCAATTGATAACTTATCAAAATCTAGTGATAAGACAATTTCCTTATCACCTCTTCACTTATACTACATATGGACAAATTTTCACAAGAATTCATAAGCTTAACTTTAATAAAGATAACAAGACCACTCCATGACATAAAAAGACTTCCCATGGCAGATCTAAAAGGAGGAGAAAGGGGGGCCATGCATTTTTCATTCACCCATCAATCACTTCTCCTTACACATCACTATTCACCCCTTAATGCTTACATCATCAAGAGTTGCAATTGTTGACTTTTTGTAAGCTTTAAGACAACACTTCCAAGACATTTAAACATTCCTTCTCTCTCCATTTCCAACTGGCCACATTTCCACCAATTCTCTCCCTTTCAATTTTACTTTCACTTCATCTTTCTCTCTTTTGAAACAAACATAAAAAGGGGAAACAACCTTACCCCACAAAATCCATTTTTCTTCCATTTTTAAAGCTTCACTCATGGCATTTTTTTCTCTTGCTCTTGTGACATTTTCTTTCATCATTTAAGGCCTTTTAAGACCATTAGAATCTTCCATAATCCCCATTCCAAAAGAGCAAAGGATTCGGGTTTCAAAAGGTGGCTAAAAGGAAGAGGCAAAGTTAAGGGCTTAAGTGGAACCTTAGTGCACAACCACCAAACTTTGCGTTAAGGACAAGTAAGTGTTTCTTGTGATGTGTGGATTAGTATTTATGTTAGGAGACTTGGATTTCTTGAAGATGTGAGTAAGGTTTAAGTTGTTAGAACACCAAAAATCGTTTTAAGAAACAAACCATAAAACCCTTGCATGAAGTTGAAATATGAGCATGTAAAGTTGGTGTTTTGTGAAGACATTTGTTTAATGCTTTGAATGGAAGATTTTAAGCTAAGGAAATCTTGAAATGAGAACTTTAATGGAGGATAAGCATGCTGGACGTGAGGGTTCCATGGTCATTTGAATGTTGATTTTGTTTCCATTAAGTTAAACATGCTCAAATCTAGACTTAAGTTAAGGAAAAATCCATCACATGAAATTTTATGAAGAAACCAACTTTGTATGACATGAGCTATGATATGGGAGTTGTATTAAGTATAAGATCTTTTATTTCTTTATGAGGAACATGAGTTAAAGGATCATTTGATGGAAGGAAACTTAAGTCAAGATTTGTACATAAGTAGTTAAGTGCATAATCTACCACCTAAACTTAAGGAAATGATGAAACAAGTTGAAAAACCAAGTAAGGACCCCTTAGGACCAACATGAACAGATCTGGAACGTGGGAAAATGAGGCCTAAAAATATGATAAAAGTGAAAGAACAAAGTGAAAAGATTAACTAAGGCAAGTATAATAAGCATATAAAGCCTAAAACTCAAAACCGAGCTTAAAACTCCCAAAATAAGCCTAGAACTCTAAGATGGGCCTTCAATAAAAATCTGATCAGCAACTTAAAGTACCAAGAGAAGTTGTTTTGAAGCCCATAAAAAATCCACCTAAGGCCCCATAAGCCCACCAAAGTCATTAACTTTACTTTGAACTAAAAACAAGCCCATTTGACAACTTAAGCCCACTAAAAAACCCAAGAAGTGGTTGTTAGCCTTAAGAATATAAATCAAAGTTATAAATCTGATCTCAAGGAGTATTTTAAGCTTAGGATAAAATCTAAAGACCAAGCTTAAGGAATTTCTCAAGTTATTAAAAAGCCCATTTATCAAACAAGGCCCAAAAACACCCAACACATGAGGAACGCTACTGTTCTGACCCATGGACAGAATTTTATACCTCATTTCGAAAATCTAACCTTACCACGTTAAAGTACACTCGAAAACGATGAAGATTGACTATAAGATCATAAAAATCAGATTTAAAACGAAAATGTTATACGCGATTGAACTTTAGGTAAAAACCGGGAAAAATTACGAAAACTAATTAAGAATATAATTTAAGGAAAACTTACATAGTTTCTTAAGTTTGCTTCAATTCCTTATAAAAATTATTTCAATGACTAGGGGACACCGTTTACGGAGACGACTTGCCTCCGGATTATTTTGACTGACCCATATGGCAAAGTGAGTAAATTCTCGATGACTCTTTACTTGATTGTGCTTGTAGAATAGCTGCACCTAAACTTATATATATGAATTTGGATACTTGTGGGATATGGGAGATGCATGTGTATGAATTTGTGGATGAATGTGATGACTTGTTAAGTATATTTAATAAAGGGAATTGCTTGCATCATATATACATATGAATTGTCTGGAATGAAATTATCTGATCACTCTGAAAATCGAGTTAATCACTTATGCGATTAAGAAATCAAAATGAATCATGCATACCCCATATTGCATACGGATAACATCGATTGCCGCTTCACGCAGAAGATGGGAAGGGACTCACAGGAATACGAGTTTCCTGCAGGATTGGGCACTAGTTACACCAGCATATATATTGAGTCTCTGTCTTAAGCTGATGGGCTTACTAGGCGTTGGGAGACGCCAACCGTCGGCGAGGGGCTAAGTCTTGTGGCTTCTGCTTAGGGCGTGTGTTTGTGGACTTGGGGGGCTACCACACCGCTAGACTTAGGATTTTAAAAGATATATATATGTAGAGTTTTGTTTTGGTATGAGCACGATAGTGCAAATGAAATAAAACCCAAGGTCTAGAACCCGGATTTTGGTTTGGGTCAGTTAATTATTTCCAAACCCCGACTTCAGGGAGCGTAATTCTGAGTCGTATGCGGTTCCTAGGTCACTACATGCGTTGTTCGGCATACTGGTTGTTCATGCATTCATATGAGTGTGCATATAATAAATTTCTGCTATGTGGTACTGACGAGGGCATTTATCTCACTAAGCGTTAGCTTACATCCTTATAGATTTTTGTTGATGCAGGAGAACCTCTTTGTTAATCCGGGCCGAGGCATGCCCGTAGTAAGTCTCGTGTAGAGATGGGTTGGAGCGATCAAAGAGAGAAGAGGACATTTTGTAATAGATTATAGATATTTAAATACTTTTATGTTTTTGTGCATAGCTTAGATTTTATGCAGTTCCGTTATGAACTGTATTTGTTTGTAATATTATTTTGGTGTGGGTCTCACGAGCCCACACAATTAGTTAAATTATAACATAGAAGAAATTTTAGTTTAATTTGATCTATATTACTAGTCTATGGGCCTAATAATAACGTAGAGTGGAAGGAGCCTTGTGTGTCGTATAAAAGGCCTATGATCAGCAAGGGGGTTGATAATAGACCTTTATACGGTACACGGCGACCTATCACGACAACGATACTGTTGGGTCGTTATACTATCGAACCCCTCTATGCACCTCAATGCCTTTTTGCTTAACCATCACCATACACCATCAAATGACAAGTCACCACCACCAAATGATCACACACACCCCTAAGTTTCTTGCCAAAAAACATTTTCCTTAAAAGAGTAATTTTCAATTCATTTTTTAATGGAAAATTTGGAACTCATGCAGACCAGTTTAAGGTAAAACTCACTCAACATAAGTTTTCTATTTACATTTTCTTTACTTATGATATCTTGAGAGTTTAGTATTGAAAATACTAGATAAACATGTCATAATCATGTACATTTCATTTTAGAGTCATATAATCACATCTTCATTCATGTACTTAGCTAGTATGTTACTTACATTCTAGAAGTGTAGGAAATACTTTACGTAGATAACTTGAAAAAATGTTGATTAAACTCTATAAAACCCTACGTACCATCCATGTCGTCCCCTCTTTGATATGTATTCATCTTGTTTTCATCATGTTAAATGATGTTATTAGCTTAAAACAAGTAAAAGTGTGATTAAGACAAGGAAACACACTAGAATAAGTATTGGATGGAAGAAGTTGAAGGAAAGCCTAGAAGAACCCTACTTGGCCACCACTTTCATAAAAGTTTCAAATTTGTAAATTTTGGTTTATTTTCTTAATAACATGTTTGTTTAGTGTTAAGTATGATTTAGAATGTAATTAACCAAGTTAAGTAGGCTAATGATGAGTAGGATTGCATCGGGATGGGTTTAAAACGATTTTGGCAAAACCCAAACCCATCGGTACCTTATAGTGCTTCCCAAAACCTGATAGGGTACCTATCACGACCTGAAGGGTAGTATAATCATGATAGGCATTGTATATTGTACAAAAAACTGTAGATTGGTTATCTTTCCAATCAACAACCTTTTATGCAACATATAAGGCTACTACTATAACTAACTACGCAAAAGTTTTGCAAGTGCAGATAATATCACAACATAATTATATTAACATAAGTTACATAATATAACTATCATATATACATATAACACATATATTAAGTCTTTAGTGTACTATCATATAGACTAATAAACATACTGAATAACAGATAATATCACATAATAAGTTTCTACTAAAGAGTTCGCTATAGTAATTGTAATATCCTTTCAATCCTCAACTCAAACTCACATAAACCCCAATAGCTTTCTACTGACCTCGGGCATCCCATAGCCCAATGTGACAAAAAGTCCTCCTACATAAGTAAACTATAAGGGTATAAGCTAAAGAGCTTAGTAAGCTATCTCTCAAACATACAACAAATAAGTTATTCATCAGTTAATTTCAAACATATGAATGCATGAACACACTAGATGCCATACAAATACATGTTGTTGACCAAGTACTGCATGTAACTTAGATTTAATGCCATTTGAAGTTAAAGTTAAAGTGTACACAGTACTAATCAGATCTGAGTATCATACTTGAACTATTATAACTACAAAACTTTATGTTTCATATTTAAAAATAAAATGGTATAACCATTTTCAAGTTTAATTAAAACTAAGTTCCAAGTATAACCGTGAGTAGGTTCTTGCAGTCCACACTCATCTTTAGACGAAGGCCTCTAGACTCGACCCTTATCTAGGCAATTGGCGCCTCTAATACTTAGTAATCCTACGGACTAATGTAAGGTTATATCGTATGTATGCACCATATTTAAATTCTATAGTCATAATTTATCAACTCTCATTTGACCTCTCACTATCTTTATGTGATGTGATGGCTAGAATTACTTATGTAATGTATGATTATGCATGTTTTGATTTAATTTAATTGAATTTGATATAATTAAGTCCAATTATCATATGTTCAATTAGAATCATAGACGAATCAATTCCTATTGAATTTACTATGTAAGTTGATTATCATACTTTAGAGACAATTTATCAAACAATATCATACACATGTATAACCCAACCTTATACACATCCAATTATTAATAACAATTAATATTCACTAACTACAAACACAAACATGTATAGAATTATTAAGAGTACTCACTCAGCCATCGTAGAAATCGAGGATAGTAATAATCTACTCGTAGATCAATCTCAATCTCGTGATCACCTAATGTTTTGGGAATATGAAGAATAGTAAGTATTTAAGTAAAATAGCTAAATTATTCATATATTCAGTACTAACTACTTAAATTAGCTATATGTTCATATAAATTCCTCGGTTTGAGCTTTTTCATTAATCGTGTACAATTTTTTTATTCTAGTTTCAATTTTTATGAACTTATAATCCATTTTTATCATTTTCAAACGTACTTTCTCGAAGCGAGGTCTGTTCTAGAAGTTATAATTCCACATTTTTCATTATGGTTTAGAAATATTATGAATTTTATTATTTTGACTTAAATAATTATAATTTATTATTTTAATTTTTTCTTTATATATTTATGATTTAATAAATATCTAAATTTTATATTTTTGTAATTTTCTTATTTTTAAGTCTATTCTATAACAATTTACTTATTTTTTATTACTTTAATAATTAATTAATTATTTCATTATTATTAATAATTACCAATTTTAATTAAAAATTTGGAATGATGATGTAGCAACTTATAAATGCTCTACGTGTCATTTTTATGAATTTTTCATATTCTCCAATTCCTCCTATTTTGTACTTTACTTAATATTCATATATTTATTATTATATTTTATTAAATTTACAAATTAATCCACTTCCTTTTTCTTCAAGGCTCATGACTTACATATATATATATATATATTATCTTACCTTATTTAATAATTTAATATTATAGTATATTACACATATAATTTTTAAGCATTCTCATATAGTTATACATACTATACTACTAATATATATATTTTTATTTGTATATATATATACTTAGGTTCCCTTATTTTATTTATACATTTATACATAGGTAATTTTACAATATAACTCTAAATACACTATATGTACCATACGTATATACATATACTATACTTGTATTTTTATACTCTATACATACATTCATAACCGGACACAAATACATATATATAATGAAAATAAATAATATACATACTATATATGCATATATACATATACATAAACTTCTTTACACCATATACTTGTATAATCAATTATGACCTATATGTATACATAAGTATTTACTTTCATAATTATATACACATATTAACACAAAAATATAAGAAATACTAATTTTTTTTTTATAATTTCATTACATATACATATAACTTTAATACAAAACAAAAAATTACAAAATCTAATATATTTACATAATCCCTAAATACATGTATTTCTATAAAATATGCATATATAAAAATACATATAAATTAACAAGATAAATACATTAGAGTACAACTTAATTACTTCTTTTGGTGTTTTGAAATGTTGCCGATCCAAGTGCTCTTCTCCTTCCTCTTATAATGGTTGAGAAACAAGAAGAAAATTGAGAGAGAAAGTAAATAGAAAAGGAAAAAGAAAGAGGATTTTTTGATGGAGTTGTGTTTGAATTCTTTGAGGTTGATTTTTGGAAAAGAAAGGGACAAGTCAAAAAGGAGGAATTGTGTAACTGGCCCAGGAAAAAAAGATAATAGCAATCCAAGTGAAAGAAAGAAAAGAAGATAAGAAGTGTATTAATTTGATTTGATTTATGGCTTATATATTATCTTGTCCTTACCTCCTTAATTAAACACATGGAGAAAAACAAAACATACACAAGTAGCCAAACATGATTCCAGAATGCAACGTAGAGGAGGGAAAAAATAAAGAAGAAAAGGACAAAGGAAAAAAAAAAGAAAAAGGAAAAATAAAAATTAATAATCATGAGGTTAAATTTTCTAAATGTAAAATTTAGACTTAATAATAATTATGAATTAATATTCTTAATTTTATAAATTTTATTAATTAAAATGTTACTCGTTACGTTTATAATATTTAGAATTATCTTAACTCGTTGGTTAATGATTTTATGTTATTATACGTGTTAGGCGATAATCGTGTTCTATTAGGGTTTTAATACTTTTAGTGTATCATTATTCATTTTATAAGTGTAGGTTTATGGTTTTAGGGTTTTAATCATTATCAAGTTCAAGTTCAATTTTGGGTATTTACGTATACATTAGGGTTTTTGTACACGATTAAGATTTCAATCAAGATTTTAGGGTTTGTATTACTCATAATATATTTAAATTTATAATTTAATAAATTTTTTTATCTCACTCAGCCTTATCGACTCATAAAGTTATCTAAAGCACTTGGGTCTAATTTTGGGTTTAGAATAAAACCTTACAAGGCTTACAGTACCCTATAGGATTTTTACCCCATTTCCATAACTCGCCCATATAAGGTTTTGGAAAACCCAACTCGACTCACAATGTTAGTGAATAATCTCAATCTATTATTTTCCAAATTCAACTCCACTATGTAGAGTTTCCCTACTTCTTCTCATGATTTTTTTTTTTGAGAAAAAAAAATAAAAGAACATAAATTATGAGAGAAAAGAAAATCGTGTCTATTTTTAACTAGGACTAATAGTTATCCTTTCTAATTTATTAAATTAAATACAAACAGTGGTACATCAATTAAGATACATTACATAATTTACATATATATATACAAATGTAGTCGATTGATATCGACCTTAGGAATGCAATTAAGGGCTCTTGTATATATATATTATTATTTTAAAATAGGTTCGGGTTTTCCATTAGATTATTCCTTAATTCCAAAACTCAACCCATAACCTTATAGGGTTTGAGAATTAATTCCAAAACCTTATAGGGTCAACAGTTCGAATAGGTCAAAAACTTTACATTGACTCGCCCAATAGCATTCCTAATGATAAGTTAATGGCCTAAACTAGTTAAGTTGGGGATTAAGGCCTTAGGAATAGTGTTATAAATCCCATTAAAGAAATGAACTAAATCTAAAATGCCTAGTAAAACGAGTTATTTAGTGGACCCATTAGAACATTTAGCCTATTAGAATAAGTTAGAATCAAATTTAGGGTCATAGAATGCAAATTAGGCCTAAACTAACTTAATTAGTGATTAAAGCCATAAAAATATGATTGAGAGCCCAATAAATGAAAATAACCAGATCTAAATTCTAATAGAAAATGGACTTATCTTAAGGCCTCTAGTGGGCTTAAGCCCAAAATAATAAGTGGAGTTGGGCTTAAGACCAAAAAATACAATATAAGTGCAAAAGCCCTTAAAAGAATAAAAAATAGAGCCCCATAACCTCATGATGGGATCTGAACCATAATTTAAAAGACTCATAAAATAAAATATAAAAGGTTTATTAAGTCTAAAAGTCCATTAAAGTCATCTTCTATAGGTACCTTAGTAAGGATGGCAAGGTCTTACTCGATGAGTACTAGCTCATGCACCTTTCAAAAGTGAAGATTCCATCACTAACCAAGAGCTACTACACTTTAATTGACCAAAACATTGAGCAGTGGTCATGATTAGGATGATTCCTGACCTAACGAGCACCAAATTCTTGGCTAAGTGAAACGCTTCTACTATTTAACTTAACATAACCTTTACTTGAGCCTACCACCTAAGCTTCAACTTGATACAGATCAAATTAGCCCATTTACCTAGCCTTCTTCCCAACTCTACTGAGATGATTGCAATAGTTATCAAGCTAACTGAGCTATTAGAATCGATACATTTGCAGTAGTAGTTGAACATAATCATTTCAGTTCAGTGATTACCATTTGACATGTGCCCTCTAGCATAACTTTCTAGAATAATTCCTTTTTCAACACACCATACAATACTTTGTTTATTTTACCCTTTTTTAGCATCTACTAAGAATCTCTTTTGTATTAACCCTTTTGTGCATGTAACCCTAGAGGGGCTAGTATGAAAACCTCATTTGTAATATGTACTCATCTTCTTTAGAATATTAAATATAGAAATTTTTCTTTTAAAGTGATGCCCTTATTCTCTACTTTCCTAGCTCTTATTTAGCTCCATTAGCAAGAGTTAGTAGCAAGCGACCCTAGTTTCTACATTCGTACATAATATTGAGTGAAGAGTTAGGTTGTGTAAGCTTATGGTGTATCATATCCATAAGATGCTCATAAACTTGCTAGTTTCTTTTGTTTCAATTTCTTCATTATGGTGTGGCCTTCGTATGTACAATCCTAGAGATGCATTACTCCCAATCGTCTTTCTGTCTTTCTTTTAAACCTTATCAGGGCACTTGCCTTGTTGTAAGAAAGTTTTGATGTCATGGTACTGAGGCTTTTCATTACTTGCATCTTCAATTGTTAGACAAAAAGTAGGCTTCTCATCAATTTCAATTCTAAGTGGCTAAATTTCTACCCTACTAGATATTTGAATCAATGATGCCAAAGTGGCCAAAGCATTAGCAAACCGGATCTAAATCCTTGGTATGTATGTGAATGTAATTTCCTCAAAACTCTCCACTAACTCGATCAAGTGCCGGTGGTAAGGCACCAATTTAGGGTCTTTTGTTTAGTATTTACCCCAAGCCTAGCAAATGATTAGTGAAGAATCCCTATATACTTCTAATTCTCATATCTCTTTATCTAAGGTCGTTTTAAGTCCCATATATATGCCTCGTATTTAGCGATATTGTTGGTATATTGGAAAATGAGCCTTACAACCATTGAGAACTATGTACCCTTGAAGGATATCGATATTGCCCCAATTCTACACTCGGACACATTAACAGCTCCATTAAAGAACATCTTTCATTTGAAAGTTTTCATCTTTTTTTTTTTTTTTCTATTAGAATCATCTTTAGCTACTAAGATATCCTCATCAAGAAATCTGACTTATACTTTTTGAGGAGTGTCTTAAGGGTGAATCTCTATGAGTTGATTTGCCAAGGCTTACCCCCTTGACTGAATTTTGGTTTACATACATGACATCGAACTCTGATAGTAACATTTGCTACTTTGAGATCCTACTAATTAAGGCAAGCTTTTTAGCAAAATACTTCTGGGGATATGTTGTGTTAGTAATTCAATCTGGTAATATAGTATATATTGTTTAAGTTGATGCATGACATAAACTAATGTGCAACACGTTCTTTCAATTTTAAAATATTATTGTTCTCCCTTTGCAAACTTTCTTCTCAAATAGTAAATAGCCTGTTCTTTCCCTTCTTCATCTTCTAGGCAAAGCATACATCTCATAGACTTTGGTAATATAGTGAGGTATAGAAATAACAACCTTTTAGATATAAGAGCTACTAGCATTAGAGGATTCATGAGCAAATCCTTAATTGTTGTGAAGGCTTCTTCACACTCCTCATCTCAATTTGTATTATTGTTCTTTTTTAACAGCTTAAATAGAGGGTAGCATTTGTCTATATGCTAAGATATAAACTGAGCTATGCAATTCAAACTTTCCAACAAGCCTCTAATTTCTTTAAGTGCACGTAGAGAGAGCATGTCAATCATTACTTTGACTTTATTAAGATCTACTTCAATACCCCTTTGGTTGATTATAAAGCCCAGCAATTTCCTCAATGTCACCCTGAAAGTATAGTTCTCTTGGTTAAACTTCAACTGAAACTTCCTTAGTCTTTCAATAACCTCCTGAAATTATCTACATGATTCTCTCCTTTAGATTTCACAATCATATTGTTAACATATACTTATACTTCTTTGTGCATAATGTCGTGAAAGATTCCAACCATCGCTCTTTGGTAAGTTACCTTGGCGTTTTTAAGTCTATAGGGCATTACCTTGTAGCAAAACATATCCTAAGTTATAATGAAGGTCATCTTAGTCTTATCTTCTTCGGACATTCTGATTCGATTGTAAAGCCATCCATAAATGAGAAAAGATGGTTTCTAGTTGTGTTATCTACTGAGACATAAATATTGGGCAAAGGAAAGTTATCTTTAAGTGTGGCTTGATTAAGGTCTCAAAAATCTACACATGCTTTAAGCTTTTTGTTCTTTTTCATTACAGGCACAATATTGGATACCCACTTTAGATAATTAGACTTCAATGAAAACTGACCTCAAGCAGTTTCCTAACTTCTTCTTTGATTTTTAACAAGATGTCTAGTTGGAATTTCCTTAGCTTTTGCTTCTTAGGATTGATGTCTTCTCATGTGGCTAGGTGATGGACAACAATTGAAGGATCTAACCCCAGCATATCTTCATAAGACTATGTGAACACATCTTGATACTTAGACAGCAACATGGTTAATTATGTTTTTTTTTCTCTTCTTTTAAGTTTTCTCTAATCTCCAAATTCTTTAAGTTATCATCGGCCCCTACATTGATCATTTCAATTGGTTCATCAATAGAAATTCTACCCAATTCATGTTTTTACCAACTCTCCTGTATTTCTCTATAGTCATCAATTTCACTCTCGATGACTAACCCAATAAGGCTAGAAGTGATATTAATATATTCATCATCTACTTGTGTGAGGTATCCCCATCTTTCCTTTAGAGCATTGGATTTGGAAAAAAATATATTAAGGAAGTAAGTATAAGTAAAGAAGAACATAATACAATGGAGAAAAAGGAAACTGATATTTTATTAATTAAGTTCCAACAAGTACATTTAGGAACAATAACAATTATTGGAAAACTCATAGAAATACTAGACTATGGTTAACCCTTTACCTTAAGGAAGACCTATTGTTATTCATAGGTATAGAGAACCAATTATTCAGATGATGCTGAAGTTTAAGGGAAGGACCATCTATTTCAACTTTACTGGGGGATTCTTCTTTAGTAAACTTTAGGTTTTGAGTGTCAACCTAGATAAATGTCTCAATCTATGGCGAAATGTTTATTGAGGAATAGTATAATCTTTCACACCTCTTACCCCTTACTTAGTTCATTTGAAATTCTTTTACTGGTGTTAAAATGTAGCTAAGGCCATAGGTAGTAACCTGGCCTTCCTTGAACTTTACCTTCTCATTATCTCCTTTATTGGGATTAGTAATCATGTAAACCTCATCCAACATATGGAGATTAAAGTCCTCTTGCTTTTCGATGCCTATATAAGGTATGGTTGTCTCTTTATAAATATCATAATCTTGATCTCCTAGAATTATTATCACCTAGCCATTTGATATAAACTTGACCTTTTGATGTAAGCTTGAAGGTATAGCTCCTACTACGTAAATCCAAGGTCACCCTAAGAGTAAGTTGAAGGAGCTTAGGATGTCTAGAACTTAGAATCATATAACTAAAGTTTTGAGGGCCAATGTCAACTAGCAAGTCTATCTCCCCTATGATCACCCTTCTAGATCCATCAAAAGCCTTGATTGTTATAAAACTTGGCTTGATTGCAGTTGTGTTGACACCCAACAGATCCAAGATAGCAAGTGAGTAGACATTCAATGATAATCCATTGTCAACAAGGACTCTAGTAATGATTATGTCATTACTTCTTACCACTATGAAAAGTGGCTTAGTGTACTAGTTACCTTCATCACCTAATTCTTCAATTGAAAAAGAGCTTTGATCTATGGTGAGGATAGAGTTGATGATTAGTACCATCTTCTAAATTGACATTTCATAGGGAACCTTAACATCCCTTAAGATTTAGAATAGAGCTTCCCCATGTGGTTTAGACGCCATCAATAAACCTATCAATGATACTTGTGCTGGAGTATTAGCGAGTTGATTGATTAGTTTGTACTCACTTGACTTGATTATCTCAGTAAAGGAAGATAGCCTTCTTCATATTCAACCATTGTATTGCCTGTCTCTTCTAACACACTTTTCTTCTTGAGATCCTCTCTTAGGTCGTAGATGTTTATAAATTGAGTGATTCCTTCTACTAGAGCACTTGGTCCCTCCTAATTAACCACTTGACAATTGAATGGGGTAGCCTTGTGGTTCTTTAGTGCTATTGACACATGAAACATGTACCTCTTAGATCTTGGGGCTTGTTCGTTCATGTAAAACTCAAAAACTTTAGATCTCTTATATGAACCAATCATGTTGATGGCAAAATTGAAGTTACTAGGAATCATCTTGAGGCAGGGAGTTGTTGTTAACATTTGGAGTTAGAGCTTCTATGAAGCCCAATTGTATTGGGCTTTCATTAATTAAATCCTAGATTTTATTTTTTAATCTCTAACATGAATTGATTGAATGCCTAACCTTCCCCAAATGATATTCACACTTTTGGTTAAGGCAAAAAATCCTTAGTCTATCCTTGTCTCTAAGGAGGTCGAACTAAATCAAATAGTCCTTTTTTAGCTTCTTGAAAACCTAGCCAAGAGAAATTAATATTCTAGTGAACTGTGTTGAGGTCTTATTAACTCGAGGTTGGTTTCTAAACTACTATTGGACCTGAGGAGGATTTACCTTGAAGGAGACTTGAGCATTGGGCCTAGCATTTGAATTCACCATGCTAACCCTAGGTTCTTTAGACTTGTTAACTACTAGTTTAAAAGTAGAGGATGTAGAAGATGGTCTTCTAGCTAAAGATTCTTGGAGCTTACCAAAGGAGATGGCGTTTTCAATTCTACACCCTCCTACTACCACCTCTACAGATGAGACCTACCTAATCAGATGAGAGAAATAGGGCTTTTCTAAAGTATTAATAAAAGCTAAGGTAAGCTCTTTCTTAGCCATGTGTATGGATACTCTTGTAGCTAGGGATCTTTATCTCCATATGTACTCCTTGAATAACTCATTATTCTTTTTTCACAAGGAAACTAAATCCATCATAGATGGTGCCACTTTAACATTGAACTTATATTTTTTATAAAATGCCCTAGCAAATTCCTCCTTGGTATTCACCTGATTCAAGTTAAGTTGGGCATAATAAGCTAGAGCTGACCTTATCAAGCTATCTTAAAAGTCTGTACCATTAGCTGATCATACTAGACGTTTTTTCCCATCTTCCGTACAAACAACCTAGTGTGTAGCTTGGAACATCTAATCCCATTATACTTTTCAAATTCTAGTACCTTAAACATTTCAGGGTTAGCCCCAACATCATATGTAGAAAAATCTGTAATACCATCTTGCTCAAAACCTCCATAGCTTCTAAGTGCCTTTATCCTTTCCATGATTTGTTAGGTCAACTTCCTTTCCAATTCTTTCAAACTATCTTGACTAGGCCCTAGTCTTGTGTTGATTGGGAATGAATATATGTCAGGCTTAAAAGTTGGGTTAAACTTTAGATAGACCCCTTTTAATTCAAAATATACAATTGTTGGCTAGGCTTTTAGATAGTTCTCTTTTGCTTCAAGGGGTAGAGCCTTGACATTTTTTTCCATAATGAGCTTCTAAGTGCTCTTCATTTGATGGTGTCATGACTCTAAGCAAAACAATACTATCAACTAGAAAATTCATTTATTTAACCATTTTTCCTATAGTTTACTGCATAGAGTAAATCCTTAGCTTAGTTAGATTAGTACCTTCAAGGTTGACGTAGCTATTGTTGTTATCATTGTTGTTGATGTTGTCATCTCCTCGTTAGCCATTCTGGTTTGAGAATGGGTTCTAATTAGACTTCTTTGACAGAAATAACGTTTAGAAGCTATTTTTGAAGCCTAGAAAGAATACTTCACAACAAGTTAGTACAAATACTTTTCTCTCTTTTTTTCTTTTTAGAAAAGTACATAATAAACAACTACCAAGATGTATGGCATATAGATGTAAAGAAAATTAAAATTGGTAGGAAACTCATAATGTGGCAAAATAATGTTGACTTTTATTAATTCTTGCAACTTGAGGAGCTTACAACATTTATTACATTCAAATAAAAGAGAAATCCTAAACTCTAAGCTTTATTGTTCTTATGGCAAGTAGGCTCAACTTCTACTTTCCTCTTTTGAATTTTAGGAGTTTGTAGCTCCTTGATTTTGCCTTTGGTCTTCTTGAGTTGTGCTTCCAAGGCCATTATCTTCTAGTGATATTTCTTGTAATAGCCTTTAGATCGTACTATTCCTCTCTTAGTTTCCTTGGTGTATCTTTAGCTTAGGTCTCCTCTTTCTCATTCACCTTTGCCCTATCTTTTAGCTTTTGAAGTTGGTGATAGAAAAACTCTTTTGTTGTCTAAACCTTATTAGGTATGCCTTTGATAGTAAGGATGGTCTTCCTCTTACACCAAAGAGACTTGATGCCTAAGAGCTTAGACACCTTATTAACTACTAGAACATCGGGGTTATGAAAGTTAAGCAGGGCTTCAACGATGACCTTTGAATGACTTTTTGATTGTGTCTAATAGTCAAAAAGTACCTCGTATAGATGTTGAAGCCAATTAAAGGTACTACTTTGAAACCTGTACACTCTTTTATCATTTTGTCACTCAAATACCATCTAAGTGTCTAAAGTAGTTCCTTAACTCTCATGTCTTGAAAATATTGAACCTAATAACGGATATCTATATTTTCAAGTAACTGGATTCACTCCTCAAAAGACTTGATGAGATTATACTGCTATGTGAAATCAACTTGGTTAAAGTTAAGCTAATGACTCATCATGTAACTGATATACCAAACCAAAATTAGCATCATGTTAGTCTTCAAATATTGATGTTTCTTATTTTTGAGGTGGTTTAGTGAGCGAATTTGTTTAGCTAGGAGAACAAGTATGTATCACTTTCCTTAAATGAACTAGGCTACTATCTCTAATGGCACTAAAGATCTCTAAAATATAAGCATTGACTCGGTGTTAGTGCCATGTTTCTAGACCTGTATAGAAAATATCCTGTTTTGCTTTATATTTCAACTCCATAGAGAACTAGGTGATGATGTCATCCATCAAAAGGGATTTCCCTTTAATTAGTTATTGGTTTATTTCATTCTTCCTCGCTCCTAATAACTTGGGAAAGATTTTTGGTGTAATGGCTTCAAGGTCTGGAATATAAATGTCATCATTAATAGCTAGAGCCTAGAGTAATTGGGAGTATTCTTAAATGGTTAGGCTCAACTGGTGAAGGCCAAAACAAAAAGCAATTACTTTAGGCTCTTAAAAGTGTACCAAAGACTGTATTAGAGTAATGTTTGGAGTAATTGTCTGTCTATAAGGACAAGATAGGCCTGATCTTACTTTTAATGAATTCCTACTTATTTGGGCCAAAGAGTTGAAATCGATTCTTCAACAAGTTCTAACATTCATAAGGCAGGTGGACATGGATCTTCTTAAAAGTATCTTGAGCAGAGTTAGCCATTTTTACAAAAGAAAATTGCTACATCAAAAGCCTATTCTAATCTTTACATGTAATCTTTACAAGGAAATTTACAATGAGTATGTAACAAGAATAATTACAAGGAAATTATAACAGCTCTACAATTGCAAATTCTTTGTTTGGGTTTGTCGCATCATGGGTTCTTATCAATCTTTTGAAAACGGGTTTCATGTATTCAATAGGTAGGTTTTAAAGGTATTCAAGTTCTAAGATCTCACACATTTTTGAAGAAATGGTTCCTTGGTCACATTAAAACTTGAGAAAGATAGTCTGATCAGCGTTGGAAGTTGATTACCCCACAACATTTGAAGCTTAAACAATGGCCTCTTTCCTAAGGTCCTAGGACGGCCTGGTTTTAATCATATTTATCACATAATCATGATTCGAATAATTAAAACCCCTTAAAATAAACCCCATAAGTCAATTGCAATAAATAGTTTAGTACAACTATTTATGTTTGAATAATATTTACAAGGATAATTACAATAACTTGCATAATTTGAAAAATAAATCTAACTTTGAAAGGTTTAAGTTCTTAGCCTTCATGATGTCCTAGTGGAGTCATCAAGTTATCGAGCCTAAATTTTGGTTTTTTTTTTTTTGTCCTTAACTTGATTTAAACTAAACTCTATGCCTATTTAGATTATATCTTTGACTAAAGTTAAAGGAAACCCGATTCCTTTATTTTTTGAAAACATTTGGAGTTGCCATTTGATGGAACCGGTTGATTAAATTAGAATTAATTAAGTGGATTGGTTCTAATTTAACTACTAGCCTACTACTTTGAAAGCTTTTTCAAAAGATCTTAGGGAACCAGATTCATAGGTTTGGAGGCTATCTTGTTAAACTATATGCAGGTATCACCTTAACCTTTTGAATTTAATTTAATTTTTTATAATACCACCTTAATTTGAGAAAAATTATTTCTATTTACAAGAAATAAAATTGTAATTATGTACAAAGAGAAGGAATTGAGGAATTATTTACAAGGGGAAAAATATATATATTTTTTTATATTTTAAGTTGCTCATTAGTTTTCTATAAATGCCTATGTATTTACTATTCATGATCAAACTTTTGTAGTTCATTCTGAAAACTCAAGTAGGTTGGCTTATTTTATTTTGAAAATTAGTTAGGTTTATATTTTTTAATCATTTAACTTTATTTTAAGAAAATTTATAAAAAACAAAAATCCTAATCTTGGGGTTGCCATTTTTGAAAATTCTAAATTGCCCTTATTTTGGAAAAAGGACTTATTACCATTTTTATTTTAGAAAGAGATTTTTCTAGGTGAAATATATATTTTATTTTTTTTTAAATGTCTTTTGTCATCTCAAGGATCTTGCTAATAGAGGTTAATTAGAGATTGGACTCCATAAAATTAGTAAGCTTGTGAAAAAGAACATTGTGAGGGGATGCCAGAGTGTTATCTAATGTAACCACTCTGATGTTAATAAGATGTTTTAGAGAGTATGAGTGCTTAGGAGTGATAATTAAGCTTAAGTATGCAAAGTGTCAAGTAGTTTACCATTGGATGGTAGTGTTATATTTATAGAGGAGTAGTGTTGGCGATTAGAGAGCAGTCATTGAGTAAGGCAACTTCTGTAAGTATTAGAGAATGGGTTTATGATGTCTAATGTGTCCTAAATGTATAGGAGGTGATTGCTTGACTTTGTCTCCTAGCCTTATCTAAAGTCTCCTAGCTGTTGGAGATTTGCCATAATTGGACAAGCCGAACTTTAGGCTTAGGTTGAGAGAGGCTAGAGGTGAGGAATGAGCCTAAGAAGATCGAGATAGGGCTGAGGGCCCCATGTCCAAAAGGCCTTATCAACAAGTTTCTTTTCTAAGTGATTAGAGTCTTTTTTTTTTTTCTCCTTTAGAATTTTAAGGGAAAAAGCACATAAAGAAAAGAAAGAAGAGAGAAATTAAAAAAAAAAAAATTTAGAAGTCTTCAGATTAGATAAGTATTTTGTTTTGAAAATGAACTTTTTAAGCTTATTATTTTTGTCAATTTCTAAAAAAGAAGTTTAAAGAAAAAGGGAAAAAAATGTTATAGAAAAGCAGATTGAGTTTTTATTATTATTATTATTATTATTTTTTATTACATAAATAAAAAAAAAAGGGACACAACTAAGCCAACCTAACAATTAGGTCGCAGGTTGGTTGGATCGTGGGTATGAGCCAAGTCGAATCTAGACTTGGTTTATTTTAGAGCTATCAATCGGGTCACACCAAGAAGAAAGCAACAAAGGTGGTCGCTTTAGGGTGTTCCAACTAGTAAATCGAGTAGGAAAAGAAGGATTTATGAGTTTTATATTAGGGAAAGGCGGGTAAAATTAGTACCACAGTGTTCAATGGCCATTTAGTAGTGGTTCAAGCTTAAGATGGTAGTAGTCTTATTTGTTGCTTGAAGTGGTTGCTAGAGTTTGTAAGATGGTTAGGCTGGAGGCTTTGAGAGGTGAGGAAACTAGTGTTCGTGATGTTTTAAACTACGGATGGTAGTTGGTGGTGGTTGGGGTGGCTAAGGTTCAGCCAAAACACTTAGGTGGTAGTGTTCGGCATGGTGGTGTATAGAGGTAATGACTACAAGAAGCTAAGATGGTAGAGATGCTCACTCTGAGAGTAGCTTCACTCGAAGGCCACTATCTATAGGGAAAAAACGAAAGAGAGAGAGCGAGAGAGAGAGAGAGAGAGTTTTTGTTAGAGAGAGAGGGCCAAAAGTGATTGAGAGGAAGAACTAGGGATGAGATTCATGCTTTTTGATCGAAGCTAAGAGGTCATATTTATATGGATTTGGACTCAGTCGAGCTTGGAAAGAACATCAATGGTCGACCATTAATGATCTTTCCAAGCTCGATTGAGTCCAAATCCATATAAACGGGCATTGATGACTATGATTGAAGGATCTTCAATGTTAGAAGATTTGAGTGAATTAAGCTGCTATTTTGACTGCATAATGCAATCTTGTTAATCATAGTACTACTTAGAAGCTTGAAAAATATCCTTTGTAACATAGATGTGCAGAATCATACTAAACTAGAATCATGGATGCAAGCTTTCCTATGATTTTTTGGGCTCGATTTGGATAAGGAAACACTTGTATTTGGACTTGTTTTCAGTCCAAATTAGAACTATGCCATGTAATCTTTGAAATTTCACCATTAATTTGGTGAAATCTTGGTGTAAAAGAGGCCAAATGGTGAAATCTTGAAGAAAAAGAGGCAGGAAATCATCTTATGGATAGTTGCTAAGAAAGGAAGTAGGAGAAGAAGTCGGGTTGCTAGAGGAGAAGCTCTAAGCACATGTGTATGGCATGTGACACATACTTGGAGCACGCGTAGATTGTTCACATGAGGGAGAAAAAAGGAGTTGTTGCAAGCACCTCACCTGGACCTAGGTTATTCATCATAAGACTGGACCATTTGCAATTTGAATTGCAAAATGAGCTTAGCTTGATCCAAGGCCCTTTGTATTTCTTTTTCTTTTCTTTGCATTTAGTACACTAATTCTGGTTATAATCTAAAATTAAACTTAAATTGATCATTCTTAAAATTTAGTCTTGTAGAAATTAATTTTTTCAAATCAAGCCCAAATTAATGATTGTATTATACTTTGACCCTCTCTAAATGGCCTAAGGTTCCTTATTTTCCTAAGAATCATATTTTTCATAAATTTTTGTATTAGATATATCTTTTATTTTTGGTATTTTTGAATTAAGATTCTTTTCGATAATTCTAAAAAAAAAAAATTAGAATTATAAGAGGGTAAAATTGAGGTATCTATACCAAACTACTGATTGTAAAGCTGGTTATATCTTTGCAAGGCCATTCATCACTAGACTTATAAAGAATTTAAGATTGTTTAGAGAGCTGGTTGAGATGGAATTGGTGAAGAGGACTAATCCCTTGTCCATTAATTCCATCCATGCACTTAAGCTACTAACACCACCTCAAGATCTTAGAGTTGTTTAGGAGAAGATACAAGGAGAAGAAGTTTATGTTGGTGTTCTTACAGTGCCTAGAGATGTGCCTTCTACATCTTTCTAGAGACCAAAAATTTCTTTTCTAGCAAAACCAAAGAAGATGATGAGAAAGATTATTAAGAGGCAAAAGAAGTTGTCCAAGGAGGTTAGGTATACAAGGATGGTAATTGAGACACTTTTAGAGGCTCAAGGGATTCAAATGCCACCACCACCACCAACTGTTTTCGATTCTAACGAATCGTCTTTTGCTATAATGCCAAAATCTTAGGGGAGTCAACCTATAAGTATGGAAGAGGGTGGTACCACTGCCCCTCTCTAAGTAAAGGTAAAGTCTATTCTTAGGGATTTTTTGGGTAATCTACTCCTATGAATGAAACCTCATCATCCATACATAATGAATTGATGTATCTAATGAGTTACAATGATGAGGATGCTCAGGAAGAAATTAAGGATGGGAACAAGGAGAAATGATTTTATTTCCTTTCAAACTATCTATTTAATGGATTACTCCATTTATAGACTAATTTTCAGTTCAAGCTGCTTTATTTCTCTTTGCACCTTTTTGTTTCTCTTCGTGACATATAATAGTTAGTAAGTTTGTTAATTTAATAGTTTAGTAGCTTAGTTTATTATTTTTTTAAGTTTTGTTTCTTTTTACTTTAGTATCTTTTCATATGTGTAGTACAAGGAATTTGAATAGGCTTGATGAGTCAACATTTCCTAGAAAAAGTTTTCTCGTTTAAGAGGATTTAGTACTAGTGCATCGAAATAGGGAGGTTTCAATTCTCTTTATCTTTCTTTTTTATCTTTTTCCCTCTTAACTTTCTATGCTTTTATTAACTATTGTACATTGAGGGTAATGTATAGCATAAGTGTAAGGGGAAGGATTAGTGATATTGATTCTCTTATGTATATAGTTAGTATGCATTATCGTATACTTGATAGGAATTAACTCCTCAGACCAGTCATGCACAACAAAGCTAGGGAACTATAAGGACTCACATGGAGAATACTAGCTCAAAACTCCTTTTAGAATGGGGATTCCTATTCTAATCTCCATCTTTAACATTACTGCTGACTTTAGCACTATGCTCTCATATGTTCCATCATAGTTTTCGAGTTGCTAAGTAACCATGCCGACTTACTTAGCATGTATGCCAACTGACTGAGTAGCCATATCTATTACCAAGCTCATTCCATGATCCAAACAGCTCCTGTGCTAACCAGCGTCAGACTTCTGTTAGAGCCAAGATGTTGAAACACCCGATAAGGAAAGGATTAGAGTGTTCCTACTAGAAACCTCTTTGAATTTGAGGACAAATCTTTCCATTCCCCAAGTAGATGATAGAAATAAACTCCTCAGACCAGTGATACGTAGTTGAGTTAAAGGACTACAAGGACTCATATGGAGAATACTAGCTTGAAACCCCATTTAAGACAGTGATTCCTATTTCTATCTCCATCTTTTACTCTACTGCTAACTCAAGCATCGAGCTCTCATAAGTTCCACACAAGATCTAAGCTACTGAGTAATCGTACCGACCTACCTAGCATATATGCCAACTAATCGAGGAGCCATATCTATTGTTGAGCTCATGCCATGATCCAGATAGCTCCCCAGCTAACTAGCATCAAACCTTTGTTCAAGTTGAGCTATCAAAATGAAAGGATCAATGTTCCTTAGAGCCTAAGCTCTAACTTGAATGCAACCAGGTCAGCTTTGATTGATGACCTCCTTTTGAACTTGTCTGAATAGGACCCCACAACTGTCAAGTGGTCTCAACAATCATTTTAGCTTAACCAACCATACAACCAGCCTCCGATTGCTTCTTGATACGTATCTTCCAACACATTAGCCTAGAATGATTCTTTACTTTTTTGTACAGTGTATTATTTATCCTTTTTGCCCTTTTAATAATGTTTTAGGAATCCATTTGTATATTATCCATTTTGTCTTTTTCTTATATAGTATAAGCCTAGTGAAGCCATATAAATACAGTACTACCTTTATACGTAGACAACAACTCATTTACATTAGATTATTATAAGTTTTCTTTCATAAGCAACTCTGGTGATCTCATTTTCCCTTGAATTCTTATTTATTCTCTTTAGCAAGGAGTAGTAGCAAGTAACCTTATAATTCAAACCGATGAGTCACATCTAGCGAATTGTAAGTCAAGTAGGATCAATTGGTGTATCATATCTGATTGGTAGTTGCCCAAATTTTGCTAATTTCCTTTTTGTTTTCTTTTATTCCTTCTCATTGTGCTTTTTCTCCATATGTACAACCCTAGAGGTGCATAAGCTTTACTAGTATCGTAGTACAATTTCGAGAGGGAGTATGTAAAGTTGTAGTGAAGTTTTGGTTCGTGTTTGCTATTAGTAGCTATTGTATTCCTTCTGTAGCTGTTGATGTGTATTTGAGTGAAGTAAGTTTCGAAGTTGTGAGTTATGAAGTGAAAGTTTGTGGGTTAGTAAGTGTCGTTCCTATTGTTACTTTATTTTTCACTGTGAAAATAGAGGAAGTTCCTTTGTTGTATTTAGGTGAGTATTGGTTGTTGAAGTTGTTAGTATGATTGTTAGTAAAGTTTTGAGTAGTAAGAAAAAGTGTTTGCTGTGTATTGTTGTCATATCCCAGCATAACACAGGCTATACTATCATACATGAATACCTATTTATATTCAATAAAAGTTCTACTTGTAACAAAAGAGTACTACAACGAAGTTTAGCTTTACACCTATTTATATAAAAGAGTACATCAATCAAACTTAATTAAACCTAAAACATAGTATATATATATATTTCTTTTCATTACATATGTATAGATCCTTCATGGGAATAAGATTACAATACAATAAGGATTCTTCAAAAGTTGCTAACTCCATTCTACATGCCCTCTAAAAGACTTTTTCCCAGCTAATGTTGATGCTCGGTCAATTCTCTTTATAACCTAAAGATACACAAGTATCCCTTTAGCTCTTCATGAGCTAAGTAATAGTGGATAAAACAAAGCACAGAATAAGTATAACACACATTCACAAATATCACTACTATAAAACATCTAATTTCATAATTTGAGTTATCAAGACAAACTGTCTTTGTAGTCTATATAGGGAATTCATGCTATACTCATGTACGTAACTGCATTAGTACCGATATCTAATGCTCTTCTAATTACTCATCCGGTTAGTTGACATACTCGGGCATTTGGATACAACATTTAGGAACCTAGAGGCAACAAAGAATTGATTAGGAGTAGGACCCCCAAACTCAATAAAGCAAAGACCACTCGTTGTGGTTTAGAAATCCAATACATAGTCAGCCTAGCTAAAACCACACATTGTAGCTAGAATAAGTTAGGCAATGTAATTCTATGTACTCAAAACCTAGCTTAGTTATATTCAAGCTTTTAGAAACTTAACTTATAGGTCCTTTTGTGCCATACCATGAATGCAGTAAGCAATACAATAACCTAGTATCAAGCATGAATCTCAAATTCTACATCATAAACAATTCGACCATCTCAACTCTAGCTTTGTTTCTCAACTTTATAATTCATTCCTTCATATAGGGTTCGCTTAGGTGAACACCTTGAAGGATAGTTCATTTTCCAAATTTCCCAAGCAATAACATGCATTGACAAATCATACATGAGGAAACACTTCACTCAGTCAATGTATAGTTAACAAAACCATGTACTCAACTAATTTAGCATGAAACTACAATTTACGATATAATTAACTCCAAGTCAAGTAGACATAGGTCTACTTTTACAAAGATAGAAATATCTACTTTCCTAGGCTTAACAATAGTGCAAAATCTTAAGCTTCATGATGTGGTCCTTCCTCACCTATCACATTTAGGAAAATACACAGTCTCCAAGTCAACTACGGGTTAAAACCAAACTCTTATAAGTTTGTACTATTATGTTTCCAAGCTTCTTTTAATTATATCTTATTCATTTCTTATCCGATTTTAGTAAACTTTACATTATCGCAATCACTATTTTGAGTATTATTAGGATATCTTAAGAAATAAGACTGACCAATATGATTACAAGTTCAAGAATACCCTTTCTCCCTACTGACTCGGTTGTATGTTATCATAATTTCATTTGAACTCAATAAGCTTTAGTTCTAAACTAAAAACCCTAAAAATCATACTTTCCAAACTTAACTAACAATCCTTAATATATCCAAAAGTGTTCATTTTACATAAATTTAACAAATAGTTTACAAATGCTAATTACTGTGCTATATATTAGGCTAATATTTAGGCTTTTATTAGAAAAATACATAAGAAATAGTATATGAGCCTGATTAAGTCCACAAAAAATCCTAGAGACTTACAAAAATATATAGTTCAATATTGACAATTCATAGTAATTATATAGGTTATTACTTATTTTCATAAAAATAACATTTTTAGCTCAAATTTAGGGATAATTGGGAAAATAAAAAAAAATTTAATTACAAGATAAAAATCAAAAACTCCAAACATCATTATAAACTTCTAGAAGTTAGAATATGTAGGACTCATTCATTGATTTTATCATAAAATAATTATTCTAACAAAATTTTATTCAAAATAGCCAATTTTATTCAAAATAATTATAATAAATAGTAAACATGCTTATTTTCAAAATATCTTGTTACCACAATTAAATAAATATATTAAAAATATTATGTACAAAAACAAAACTTAAAACAATATCATCTAATATTTCTAAAATTTAATTTAATTTTCACTCAAACAGGTAATTCCTTAAGCACTCTATATTTTCACTAATTATTCAATTAAAATAAAATTATTAAAATAATTGACACATAAAATAACCTTAGAAAATGAAATTTCATAATTAAATAACATCATTTGATAATTTTAGAAAATTTAACAAGTTTCAGTCGGAAAATTGTGTTACCTAAACCAGCCGTCTTTGGCCATCCTCTAGGGGCGAGGCCTTGTTAGAAGAGTTAGATACACCACCTACTTTTAGACCCCAAACCACCTACCAAGTTTGGTTGCTTCTATCTTAGTGAATCGCCCTAGATTAAAACTAACTCTATTTTTCTAATTTTGTTTTAAATTTTTTAAATTTTCTTAAGAAAATTTTCTTCTATTTTTAGATTTTCAAAATGTTGTTTTTGATATATGGAGGTCCTATTTATAGGTTTCAAGTTGGTTTGATTTAATAAAAATTGGACATGTGGCATATATATCATTTTTCTAAAAATTTTAAGCTTGAGATGTCAATTCCTTATTAAATTGAGGATGACTCATGTTTTCCATTGTTTTTTATGCTGCCACTTCATTTAGTGACTCACCAAATCATTTTTTTTAATTAATTTTCCATTATTTTATATTAATTTACCTTATTTTTTATAATTTATTATTATTATATGTATATATTTAATACATATATTGTATATACTACATAAATACATGTTTATTGTATGTAATTCAACTTCATTTAGTATTTTTGTAGATTAAATAACTTATTTATAATATTTTACTATATCTTAAAGTTTGAATTTCGCATTTTCGATAATTATTGATTTTATCGATAAATTGATGTTTTTCTTAAATTAATCCTTTTATGTAGCTTATTTCAAGAAATTGACTTTATTAAGATACTTCTTCTAACTTTTCTAGCTTTACTATAAAGTTTGAACTAAAACGAATAACGTTGCCTAATGCCCTAAATTTAGGGATTCGAATCCTAAGATTATTATATTGGCTCGAAACCTTAAGGTATTACAATTGTGTTGTTAAGTTGTTAAAGAAGTACTACATTATGTTGGATTTGAGTGTTTAAGGTGTTATCGATGACTATAGTTAATAGGAATCAAACCACCGAATCCTTAACCTAAGCCCAAGCCCCGAGCATGAGAACTGGAAAGCATGGCTAAGTGAATTCTTTCCCTATAACCCATCGCCAAAGAGTCCAAGCTATTGCATTTGCCTGACCTGATGCCCTTATCAAGCAGAACCCTCTCACATTGATCATTTGTCTCTAGCTACCACTTAAACTACATCCGATCACATGCTCAATTGACTTAAATCCAAGCTGAACTAAATATGCTAGAGGCAAATTCACTTGGGAAGAATTATCTACTCAATTTGGTATAGTTGACCTACCACTTTTGCTTGATAGATTCCAAGTTGATCATATAGATTTTTCTTTTCTACTAGAAAGCCATCAATCTATAAGGAGCCACGTGTTTGAGCAACCATATAACAGAATCCTCCATACAAGATACTAACTTTTGTTGTATTTTCAATTATACCATCATTATTTCTTGTACATTACTTCTTTTAGGCAAGTTACCCTAGTTTTTTGGGTATAAATATTCACTGTACATGTAGTCGCAACGATTTATTATCTTATCATCAAGATATTGAATACACTTATTTTCCATAAACATTGGTTGAAGCTTGTTTGCTTACTTTACTCTTATTTTAATCCTTAAGCAAAGCTAGGTGGCGAATAACCTCACTGGACCATTTCGTGTGTCATATTAAATTGTGCCATGAGTCCTCAAAAGTTTCTTAGTGTGTCATATCTTTGAAATTATTCGTAGGTTTACTTGTTTTACTTTTCTTATTGTTTTTGTGCTTTCCTATCACCTTTTTGAGCTTTCTACAAGCTTAGACTTACCCTTACATCCGGCTTTGTCAATCCTTAGACCTAGATCACACCATCTTGATATTAGAGCGGAGGTTTCATTTAGGTAATTTGTATTTAAGTTTTGGTGAAGTAGTACTTGCTGTAGTAGCGTATTGTCATCGCTTAGAAGTTTGTTGTAAGTGTTGGAGTGAGTAGTAAGGGTAGTAGTTTGTTTTGGTTATATACTCTATTTGACCCTATTTTGAACATACAAAAACAGAGCAAGTTTCAGTTGAGTTGATTGTTTACCAATATAGTTGTTATGTACATGGATTCATTAGGCATTTGTGTGGAAGAGTGTGCAAGTTGTTTGGTCTAGAGGAATAGTACCAGTTGTCTCTTAGATTCGAAGTTTGAAACAAAGTCCCGTCGAAGAAAAATGATGGATCCGAATGTCAATGCTTGTGTTGAGGATGAAAATAATGGTGTTGTCTACCACAGAAGACAACTTTAAGGTACCTTTAAGAGTATAAATGAAAGACTTGATGAGGTAGTCAACCTCATAGTTGATTTGACCAAAGCTATTCATACAATGGCTTACCAATAAGCTAAAGCCATACAGAACACTCTACAAGTGACTTAACCTACTAGAAGATAGAACCCAATACGATAAGTTCAAGATGAAGGAGTAGGTGGATGAGTACAATGAAGTTGACTTGAGATATATGGATGATGAAAGGGAAGAAGAGTATGAAGAAGGAGAAGGGAAAGTTAGAGCACCTAGAGCTATCGACCAAATGAAGCTTCAAATTCCATGCTTTAATGGTTTTGGGAATGTAGATGATTATTTAGATTAGGATGAGAGGGTTGAGCAAATTTTCAACTATTACAAGTTTGAGGACCAAAAGAAAGTGAGGATTGCTATTATGGAGTTCTCAAGATATGTCGTGATGTGGAGGAAGAACTTCCAAACAATAAGGCGGTGAGAAGGTTATAGAGAGGTAAATACTTGGCTTGAGATGAAGAGCATCCTCAAAAATAAGTTCATACTAGACACTTATTTGCAAGTCACTTTTGCTCCACTTCAAGAGTTGAGGCAAGGAGGTTGAACTATTGATGAGTATGTTTAGGAGTTCCAAATACTCATGATTCACTATGCAACAGAGAGCCATAAGCCTAAGTAGTGTGTCTAGGTTGCTTCCTGGATTGAGGAATGACTTATGAGATATTGTCTGGATGAGGTTATGCGAATAACCTAAGTAATGGAGAGGCTGAGAAGAAATAGGTTGACTCGACCCCAATGAGTCGACCTGGTTAGTCAAGTCGACCTACTGAAGGAAATTATTAAGCTCAACTAAGTACCGAGCTAACCATAAGGGTAAATGTCAAGGCCGAACAGAAGGGATGACCTGATGATGTGCTGATGAGAACATATGCGAAGGGACAAAGGTCTAGAAGGAAGATAAGCTAGATCAAGTGTTTTAAATTCTAAGGATTTAGGCACATGGCTACTTAGTATCGAATCCAAAAGACCATTATCATTAAAGGAAATGTCCAAAAAATTGAAGTGGATAGCATAGATGAAAAACTAGAGGAGGAGAAAGAAGTAGGAGATGAAGTGATGTTAATGCCGACCTAATTGAAGAAGATGCATTCGTAGAGGACTTGGATAAGTTGACTCTAGTTCTTCAACGAGCAATGAGCTTAGAACCCTTTTCTAAGGAGGAGCAAAGAGAGAACTTATTCTACATCACTTGTAAAGTAAACGATTAAGTGTGTGTGCTCATAGTGGATAGTGGGAGTTGCAATAATGTAGCATTTTCAGACTTAATTAAGAAACTTAAGTTGCCAACCATTCCACATCAGAATCCATATAAATTACGTTGGCTAAACAAGAAGGGAAAACTACATATCATTTAGCAAGTGTTGTTGTTGATCTCAATTGGAAGCTATTCAAACAAAATTCTTTATGACGTACTGCCCATGTGTGCATCTTACATGTTGCTAGGCTAACCTTAGCTTTTTAATTGAAGGGTTATTCATAGCGGCTATAAGAATACGTATATGTTTAAGAAAGATGGAAGGAAGATTACATTGAATCCTATGTTGCCCAGTCAAGTTAGCAAACTGTAAGCTAAACTTGCTTGAGGATCAAAGAAAGCTTTGGAGTTAAGTAGAACAGAACTTCGAGAAGCCGTTAAAGCTAACATGCCAACCTTCTTATTGATCAGGAAATTACTAGTGTTGAAGGAGTATGATGAACTACCTTTCGAAGTCAAACAGCTACTAGATGAATATGCTGACCTGTTTCCTAAATAGTTACTTGAGGGATTACCTCTTTTCCAAGGCATTGAGCATTACATTGACTTAATACACAACATTGCCATATTGAGCAAACTAGCATATTAGATGAATCTTAAGTAGGCTGTTGAGCTCTAAAGACAAGTTAATGAACTTTTGGAAAAGGGTTATGTAAGGGAGAGTCTTAGTCCTTATGTTGTACCTATACTGCTTATGCTAAAGAAGGATGGCATATAGCATATGTGTATAGATGGCAAAGTTATCAATAAGATAACGATCAAGTATAGGTACCCCATCCCAAGGCTAGATGATATGTTGAATGAACTAAGTAGTGTGAGAGTATTCAGTAAGATAAATTTGAAGTTTAGATACCACCAAATTCGAATGAGACAAAGGAACGAAAAGAAGACTAGTTTTAAGACTTGACATAGCCTATACGAGTGAATGGTCATGCCTTTTAGGCTATCAAATGCTCCAAGCACTTTCATGAGGCTAATGAATCATGTTTTGAAAAAATCCGATCGGGAAATTTGTTGTCATCTACTTCAATGATATCCTTATCTATAGTGTTGACTTGGCAATACATATTGACTACCACTGTGTTGTTTTTGATGTCTTATAGGCATAGAGATTGTTCAAAAATTTGAAGAAATGTTGTTTCTCTTAGGAAGAAGTGGTCTTGTTAGGCTATGTGGTTAGTGGAAAGGGATTGAAAGTAGATGAAGAGAAAATGCAAGCTATTGTTGAGTGGTCAACCCCGACCTCTTGTGCTAGGGTGAGAAGTTTTCATGGATTGGCGTTATTTTACGGACGCTAGATCAAAGGATTTAATGCCATTGATGCACCTTTAACTAAGCTGACAAAGAAGAATATAGAGTTTAAGTGAGGAAAGAAAGAGGATAGGAGTTTTGTTGAGGTAAAGGCAAGGTTGACCTTGACCCCAGTCTTCCTTCTACCAGACTTTGACAAAATATTTGAGTTTAAATGCGATATGTCAGATGTTAGTATCAGGACCCTAAAGGAGGCCTAGTAAAATTACTTAAAATTTCCATAATATGTGTGCACCCATAATATGAAAACCACCTTACAAGTCAAAGATTGCAAGACTCTAAATAATAAATCACTAAGATTATTGATTTTTAAGTAATTAATTTATTGTAACATAACATAACATAACATAACATATAAATATAAATAACTATAGATATCTGATATCCCACAGTTCCTTAGAACTGCAGAGAATCAGTACCCCTTACCAAATAATAAGACAAGATATACTAACATTATAAAAAAATATACAAGAGAAATTAAATTATAGTAAGTTCTAACATATAAATATTTTCTACAAAGGGTGTTTATGTATCATCTAAAGAGTACTCAGCTATTCTAATACTAATATACATATCTTCATCTTGCACTCGGCACTTGAGACTTATCCTAAACCCATCATAAGTAAACCTACAAAGGAAACTAAGGGGGTATGAGCATGAAATAGCTCAATGAGTTCGTCCCTCATCACTACCATTCAAGCAAGTTATCACTTATTATTATCACACATACAAACAAGCTATCTACATACAAAATGAATGCAGACGTGATGAATGCAAGTAGCACATCCATAAGAGTTCGGAATTATGGAAGGTGTATAATTACGTCGTCTACACTTTGATTATCCTCTATACTTACCCGCACAGGGCACCTCAGCTTACCTGCATGAGGTTACCTAGGGGCACCACCCCTTTAGGCAACACTCGACTATTACCCTAGTCGAGAAAAAAGTTCTAATCCAAATTGGTAGATCCTAAACTAAGACCATCCACCATCTAAGGCTCCTCGAACACAAACATGCGAGTCCTCTTGTAACTAAAATCATCTAAGGCCTTACAGGCACAATAAAGTGAGTCCTCTCACTATCAATTGGAGATCCCATGCTACCTTTGCCTTAATGTTAAAATATTATTTATGGCTCTATGAGCCCTTATAGAAATCATACAAAAATATGTTTAAGAGCAGAAAAACTTTTTCCAAAAACACTTTTCCTAAGATTTTTGTAAAGCTAGCACTCTCCATTCATACCTTTACCAGGTCACAAACATGCGACTAATATAGTTGGTTATTTTGGTCTAATACTTATATTTATTAATTTAAAAAGGTGATCACATAGATGATAGCAAACAGGCAAAGTAATCATTCATACATACAAGCAACAAAACCTTATATAAGTAACACGCATAAGCAAGTAGTAGGTCATTAGAACTCCCCCACTTAGATTATTGCTCATTCTTCAAGCCTTCAGGGTTTCCATAAATCAATATTAAATGCCTAAATCAAAATAGTAAAACTTATAAGTATTCTGAGAAGTCAAGCTCTTTAGTTAACTAAAAGTCTATTGTAGTTTATCTAGTTCCCCCTCATATAACCCAAGTATAATTTGTATAGGGTTTATCATATTTAATGGGGTTAATAGTAACTATTTTCTTATATTTGTAAGTTATGAGACTTTCTTTATGCATTTTGTAACTTTTTCATTATAATTCTGATATTTGCAAACTTATAGTCGTTTTTCATCGTTTTCCATCGTTTTCTAATGTACATTCACACGGCGATGTCTGTTTTGGACGTTAAGACCTATGTTTTACAATATGGGCTAAACTTATTAAAATTTTAACTCATTGAAGCTTAATTATTCTCATTGCTTATGTTTATAACTTATTTTAGTATTTAATGATTTAATTAGCCATTAGATTCTTACACTTAGAGAATTTTACATTGGTGTTACTAATTTACATACTTGATTAAGTTTAATTCAATCTAGAAAGTGTATTAGGGTTTAAAGAATCTTCGACTCCTAAGTACATGTATACATATATAGGTTATATTCTTATGTAATCTTATAATTTATTATTTTATAAGCTTATACTTATGTCATCGCTTAGGTCATCAATCGCTTGTGTCATCGCTTATGTCATCATTTGCTTATGTTATGGCTTATGTAATTATTTGATGATGTCGTGGCTTATGTAATCATTTGATAATGTCATGACTTATGTAATCATTCTTTACATATAAATATATATATATATATCCTTATGTATGTATATCCTTATGTACTCATACATATGTTATATACATACCTATTCTTCTAACATACTAATATATATACTTATGTACTTATACATATACTAATACATATACCCATATACACATATGGTGGCATACATATTTTCGTATGCCTTATTTAACCTCTTAAGAAATCTTCACAATTTCATCCTTTTTGTAATTTAAGGATCTATTTAGCATGGTATATGTATGTATAGTTAGTATATGCCTTAGTTTAGGTTATGTACATAATGAACACTTATGTACAAAGGTCTCTATACTTGTATTTCTCTAGATTACCCTTATGTACATATACTTAAAAACATGTACACATGCATCTTCTTCCATTGTCTAAAGATTCCTCCACTTCTACTCATAAAGATTGAAACTTTAAGCCTTAATCAACATATATATATACAACACATAACTACTTAACCTAACCTAACTCTTTATCTAACTAGTAAAGAATATGAAGGAAGACATAGTAACATAAGAACATACCTTAATTTGCTCTTGAATATGGATGCAAAGTTTGAAAATGAAGAAAGGTGAAAGGGAAACGGAAGATATGGTTAGGAAAAGAGAAGAAGAAAGGGACTTTGTTTTGTGTTCTTTTGTTTTTGAAAAGGAAGACAAGTGGGGTCTAGGAAAGGGAAAGAAGTAGATGGCAAAGGAGGAAAAAAGAAGGGAAAAGCCAAAAGAAAAGAAAAGAAATCATGAGAAGGAAGAGATCTTTTATAAATGAAAGTGGCATTTTGTTGACTTTTCCACATGTTGACTTGAATTGGTCAACTTTCCAAAAATAAATGCCATTTTGTGTACATAATGAAGTAATTAAGAAAAATTAGGAAGAAAATTAAGGAAATGTGGGGTTTGTTGAAATAATTAGTAAAAATAGGTAATGAGATCTTTCTCTATGTATTTATATCCTAGAAACATCATTTGGTATGCTACTTTATGTAATTATCATGAAAGGTACCATTTAGGGTATTAAGGTTTACTATATGTAACCTAAATATCAACTAAACCACTAACTCTATGTATTACTATCCTAATTATTACTTAGAAGATAAATGTGATCTAGGATGCAATATCTTTGTTTCTAAAGGATTACTTAAGGATTCTAAATATATATGTATGATTGAAAGTTATCTTTAGTCATTTACTAATGAAATGGTAAAATATGGAGGGTATATTATCACTTAGGGTTTTAGGGTAAATTATGATGAATTAGTGATTTTATATCCTTAAAGTTATAGTTTTAAGGTTTTTATTACTTTAGGGCACAATCTCTAATATTTTTACACATTTAGGGTTTAATATATTTATACGCGATTAAGTCTTCGATTGTTATCTTATGGTTTTGTTAAGGTTCAAGGTTAACTTTTACAGTTACATATACTTAAAGTTTTAGGGTCTTCGTATGCAATTAGAGGTTCAATTGATAATTTAAGGTTTTTCATATTCACTTTAGGTTTTGAATTAAGATTTTAATCGGATTTAAATCTCACTAGCTCTATTAACTTCAGGAAATCATCTATAGTTTGGGTATTTGATTCTATATATAGAAAGTTAGATTCGCGGGGTTTACAGTTGGCATTGGAGATATACTGATGCAAGAGGGCCGACCTATCACTTATCATAGCAAGAAGCTTAAGGGAGTATAGTTGAATTATTCTGTATATGATAAAGAGCTTTTGGCCCTAATATGAGCTCTTTGTATGTGGTAGCTATAGCGACCCTAGGAGGAGCCTAGTAGTATTGCCTAAAATTTCCATATCACGTATGTACGCATGATAAGAAAATCGCTTTGCAAGTCAAAGATTGCAAGACTCTAAATAGTTATTTGCTAGAGTCTTCAATTTTAGTTCATTAACTCATTATATAAATAATTATGGATATCCATTTTTCCACAATTCCTCAGAACCGCAGAAAATCGGTATCCCTTACTAAAATAGTGAAATAAGATAGACAATTCTAGGAAATTCTAAACTTACTAAATATACTAAACTTAATTGAGACATTAGTCATTTTTCGGAGCATTTCGAATTAATTACACAAGCCTTTTCATCATACTGATTCAATGGTAGCACTCTGCACTCGATTCTTATCCCATTCCCAACTATCAATCAACCTACAAGGAAAAGAACTGTTGGGGTATAAGCTTACGCTTAGTGAGATAATTACCCTCATCAATACCGCATGGCAAAATTTATTAGATGCACAATTATATGAATGTATGAATAATAAGTATGCCAAACAACGCATGCGGTAACCTAAGAACTACATACGACTCAGATTATGCCCCCTAAAGTTGGGGTTTAGAGATAATTAACTGACCCAAACCAAAATCCGGGTTCTAGACCTTGGGTTTTATTTCATTTGCACTATTATGCTCAAGCCAAAACAAAATTATATATATATATATACGTGTATGTGTAAACCCTACTTTTAATGGGCCTAAAGATTTGAATTAAGAGTACTTTCCAAACATTCCTAAAGATCAACTAAACCAAAAACTTAAGTTTATATTTAGAAACGAATTAAATTTTTACAATTCAAAAGCTAATTGTTGATAAAACCCGAGCTTGAAGAACTGTGAGCTCTAAAGTTACTTAAAACCATTAAGGAATTTTAACCCTAAATAATTAATCGATAATTTAGTTTGAATAATTTCATTCAACTTTAGAAAATTTCATAATTCTACAAAAATCAAATCATAAATTACAAAACAATGTAAAATAAAAATCCTAAAACAATTTTCTATAAGGCTATACCCTTATCTTCATGTATAAGTCTTACACATAAATAAGTAGACCAACCAATCACCTTAGATAACTTATCAATTGAGAATTGGAATCATTTATCAATTGATAACTTATCAAAATCTACTGATAAGACAATTTCCTTATCACCTCTTCACTTATACTACATATAGACAATTTTTCACAAGATTTCATAAGCTTAACTTTAGTAAATGAGACAAGACCACTCCATGGCTTAAAAGGACTTTAAATGGCAAATCTAAAAAGGGGAGAAAGGGGGGCTATGCGCTTGTCATTCACCCATCAATCACTTCTTCTTACACATCACTATTCACCCCTTAATGCTTACATCATCAAGAGTTGCAATTGTTGACTTTGTGTAAGCTACAATACAACACTTTCAAGACATTTAAACACTCATTCTATCTCCATTTCCAACCGGCCACTCTCTCCATCATTTCTCTCACTTTCAATTTCACTTTCACTTCATCTTTCTCTCCTTTGAAACAAACATAAAGAGGAGAAACAACCTTACCCCACAAAATCAACTTTTCTTCCATTCTTGAAGCTTCACTCACGGCATTTCTTTCTTTTATTCTTGTGTCATTTTCTTTCACCATCTAAGACCTTTTAAGACCATTAGAATCTTCCATAAACCCCATTCCAAAAGACCAAAAGATTCGGGTTTCAAAAGGTGGCAAAAAGGAGGAGGCAAAGTTAAGAGCTTAAGTGGAACTTTAGTGCACAACCACCAAACTTTACGTTAAGGACGGGTAAGTGTTTCTTGTGATGTGTGGATTAGTATTTATGTTAGGAGACTTGGATTTCTTGAAGATATGAGTAAGGTTTAAGTTGTTATAATACCAAAAATCGTTTTAAAAAACAAACCATGAAACCCTTACATGAAGTTGAAACATGAGCATGTGAAGTTGATGTTTTGTAAAGACATTTGTTTAATGCTTTGAATGGAAGATTTTAAGCTAAGAAAATCTTGAAATGAGAACTTTAATGGAGGATAAGCATGCTGGACGTGAGGGTTCCATAGTTATTTGGATGTCGATTTTGTTTCCATTAAGTTAAACATGCTTAAATCTAGACTTAAGTTAAAGAAAAATCTATCATATGAGGTTTTATGAAGAAACCAACTTTGTATGATATGAGCTATGATATGGAGGTTTTATTAAGTATAAGATCTTTTATTTCTTTATGTGGAGCATGAGTTAAAGGATCATTTGATGGAAGAAAACTTAAGTTAAGATTTGGACATAAGTAGTCTAAGTGCATAATCTACCACCTAAACTTAAGGAAATGATGAAACAAGTTGAAAAACCAAGTAAGGACCCCTTGGAACCATCATGAATAGATCTGGAACGTAGGAGAAAGAATCCTAAAAATATGATAAAAGTGAATGAACAAAGTGAAAAGATTAACCAAAGTAAGTATGATAAGCATACAAAACCTAAAACTCAAAACCAAGCTTAAAACTCTTAAAAACAAGCCTAGAACTCTAAGTTGGGCCTTCAATAAAAATCTGACCAGCACCTTAAAGTACCAAGAGAGTTTTTTTTGAAGCCCATAAGAAATCCACCTAAGGCCCCATAAGCCCACCAAAGTCATTAACTTTAGTTTGAACAAAAAACAAGCCCATTTGATAACTTAAGCCCACTAAAGGGCCCAAGAAGTGGTTGTTAGTCTTAGGAATATAAATCAAAGTTGTAAATCTGATCTCAAGGAGTATTTTAAGCTTAGGATAAAATCTTAAGACCAAGCCCAAAGGATTCCTCAAGTTATCAAAAGCCCATTTACCAAACAAGGCCCAAAAACACTCCAACACATGAGGAACGCTACTATTCTGACCCATGGATAGAATTGTATACCTCATTTCAAAAATCTAACCTTACCACATTAAAGTACACTAAAAAACGATGAATATTGACTATAAGATCATAAAAATCGGATTTAAAAAGAAAAAGTTATACGCGATTGAACTTTAGGTAAAAACCAGGAAAAATTTTGAAAACTAGTTAAGAGTATAACTTAAGGAAAATTTACTTAGTTTCTTAAGTTTGTTTCAATTCCTTATAAAAATTATTTCAATGACCAGGGGACACTGTGTACAGAGACCACTTGCCTCCGGATTACTTTGACTGACCTACATGGCAGAGTGAGTAAATTCCCAATGACTCTTTACTTGATTGTGCTTATAGAATAGATGCATCTAAACTTATATATATAAATTTAGATGCTTGTAGGATATGGGAGATGCATGTGTATGAATTTGTAGATGAATGTGATGACTTGTTAAGTATATTTAATAAGGGGAATTGCTTGCATTTTATATACGTATGAATTGTATGGAATGAAATTGTCTGATCACCCTGAAAATCGAGTTAATCACTTATGCGATTAAGAAATCAAAATGAATCATGCATACCCCATATTGCATATGGATAACACCGACTGTCGCTTTACGTAGAAGATGGGAAGGGACTCATAGGAATACGAGTTTCCTGCAGGATTGGGCACTAGTTATGCCATCATATATATTAAGTCTCTGTCTTAAGCTGATGGGCTTACTAGGTGCCGGGAGACGCCAACCGTCAGCGAGGGGCCGAGTCTTGTGGCTTCGGCTTAGGGCGTGTGTTTGTGGATTACGGGGGCCACCACACCGCTAGACTTGGGATTTTAAAAGATATGATTTGATTTTGGTATATATATATATAGAGAGAGAGTTTTGTTTTAGCATAAGCACGATAGTGCAAATGAAATAAAACCCAAGGTCTAGAACCCGGATTTTGGTTTGGGTCGGTTAATTATCTCTAAACCCCGACTTCAAGGAGCGTAATTCTGAGTCGTATGTAGTTCCTAGGTCACTGCATGCGTTGCTTAGCATACTGATTGTTCATGCATTCATATGATTTTGCATATAATAAACTTTTGTTATGTGGTACTGATGAGGGCATTTATCTCACTAAGCGTAAGCTTACATCCCTATAGATTTTTGTTGATGTAGGAGAACCTCCTCGTTAATCCGAGCCGAGGCATGCCCGTGGTAAGTCTCATGTAGAGACGGGTTGGAGCGATCAGAGAGCGAAGAAGACATTTTGTAATAGATTATAGATATTAAGATACTTTTATGTTTTTGTGCGTAACTTAGATTTTATGCAGTTCCATTATGAACTGCATTTTTTTGTAATATTGTTTTGGTGTGGGTCTCACGAACCTACACAATTAGTTAATTTATAACATAGAAGTAATTTTAGTTAAATTGCTTTATATTACTTGTCTATGGGCCTAAGGGGTTGATAATAGACCTTTATACGGTATACGGCGACCTATCACGACAATGATATTATTGGGTTGTTATAGTATGTGTGTATGTGTATACTTTCTTTACCGAATAACAAATCATATTTTTAAAATCCCAAGCCTAGCAGTGTGGTGATCTCCACAATCTACTAACACACGCCCTAAGCAGAAGCCACAAGACTCGGCCCCTTGCCGACGGTTAGCGTCTCCTAGCACTTAGTAAACTCATCATCTTAGGACAGAGACTCAATATATATCATGACATAGCTAGTGCCCAATCCTGCAGGAAACTCGTATTCCTATGAGTCCCTTCTCATCTTCTGCGTGAAGCAACAGTCGGTGTTATCCGTATGCAATATGGGGTATGCATGATTCATTTTGATTTCTTAACCGTATAAGTGATTAAGTCGATTTTTAGGGTGATCAGATAATTTCATTCCATACAATTCACATGTATATATGATGCAAACAATTCCCATTATTATATATAATTATTAAGTCATCACATTCATCCACAACTTCATACACATGCATTTCCCATATCCTACAAGCATCCAAATTTATATATATATGTTTAGGTGCATCTATTCTACAAGCAAAATCAAGTAAAGAGTCATCGGGAATTTACTCACCTAGCCATGCAAATCAATCAAAATGATTCGGGATAGGTCGTCTCCCCAAATCTGGGTCCCCTGGACATCGCAAATACAATACTATAAGGATTTGAAATAAAACCTAGAAAACTAAGCTAAAACCCTTTAAGTTATACATTGGACTTGGTTTCATAATTTTTCCCGGTTTTACTTAAAAGTTCAATCGCGTATAACTTTCTCGTTTTAAATCCGATTTTTATGATCTTATAGTCAATCTTCATTGTTTTTTAGTGCACTTTAACGTAGTGAGGTTATATTTTCGAAATGAGGCATGAAAATCTGTCCATGGGTCAGAACAGTAGCGATCCTCATGTTTTGAAGTGCTTTTGGGCCTTATTTGGTAAATGGGCTTTTTGGTAACTTGAGAAATCCTTTGGGCTTGGTTTTAAGATTTTATCCTAAGCTCGAAACACTCCTTGAGATCAGATTTACCACTTTGATTTATATTCTTAAGGCTAACAACCACTTTATGGGCCCTTTAGTGGGCTTAAGTTGTCAAATAGGCTTGTTTTTTGTTCAAACTAAAGTTAGTGACTTTGGTAGGCTTATGGAGACTTAGGTGGATTTCTTATGGGCTTCAAAACAACCTCTCTTAATGTTTTAAAGTGCTATTCAGAATTTTATTGAAGGCCCAACTTAGAGTTCTAGGCTTGTTTTGAGAGTTTTAAGCTCGATTTTGAGTTTTAGACTTTGTATACTTACCATACTTGCTTTAGTTGATATTTTTACTTTGTTCACTTGGTTTTATCATATTTTTAAGTGGCTTTTAGTTAGGTTTCAGATCTGGTCATGATGAATCTAATGGGTTCTCACTTGGTTTTTCAACTTGTTTCATTATTTCCTTAAGTTTAGGTGTTAGATTATGCACTTAAACTACTTGTATCCAAATCTTAACTTAACCTTTCTTCCATAAGATGATTCTTTAAATCATGCTCCACACAAAGAAATAGAAGATCTTATACTTAATACAACCTCCATATCATAGCTCATGTCATACAAAGTTGGTTTCTTCATAAAACTTCATGTGATGGATTTTTCCTTAACTTAAATCTAGATTTGAGCATGTTTAACTTAACGGAAATAAAATCAACATTCAAATGACCTTTGAACCCTCACATCCAGCATGTTCATCTTCCATTCAAGTTCTTGTTTCAAGATTTTCTCAACTTAAAATCTTCTATTCAAAGTGTTACACAAGTATCTTTACAAAACATTAACTTTACATGCTCATGTTTCAACTTCATGTAAGGGTTTCAAGAGTTTGTTTCTTAAAGAGATTTTTGGTGTTATAATAACTTAAATCTTACTTATATCTTCAAGAAATAAAAGTCTCCTAACATAAACACTAACCCACAAATCACAAGAAACACTTACTCGTCCTTAAAGCAAAGTATAATGGTGGTGCACTAAGGTTCCACTTAAGCTCTTAATTTTGCTTCCTTCTTTTTGCAACCTTTTAGAAACCTGAGTTGTTTGATCCTTTGGAATGGGGTTTGTGGAAGGTTATAATGGTTCTAAAAAAGCTTAGATGTTGGAAGAAAATGATATAAGAAAAAGAAATGGGAGTACCATGAGTGGAACTTAGAAGTGGCGGCCAAATGGAGGATTTTTGTGGGGTTGAATTTCTTCTTTTGATTTGTGTTTAAAGTGAGAGGAAAGGAAGTATAATTGAGAGTGAAAGAGGGAGAGAGTGACATATTTTGAATGAGGAAAGAAGTGTGTGTAAGAAGCTTTAATTGATTGTCTTGTAGCTTGCACAAAAGTCAACAATTGCAACTATTGATGATGTAAGCATTAAGGGGTGAATAGTGGTGTGTAAGAGAAAGTGATTGATGGTTGAAAGACAAGAGTATGGCCCCCCTTTCCTCCTTGTTTAAATCTGCCATTTAATGTCCTTTGGGGTCTTGGAATGGTCTTGTCTCATTTAATAAAGTTAAGCATGTGAAATCTTGTGAAGAATTGTCCATATGTAGTATAAGTGAAGAGGTGATAAGGAAAATGTCTTATCACTAGATTTTGATAAGTTATCAATTGATAAATGATTCCAACTCTCAATTGATAAGTCATCTAAGGTGATTGGTTGGTCTACTTATTGATGTGTAAGGTTTAGACATAAAGATAAGGGCATGGTCTTATAGGAAATTGTTTTAGGATTTTCATCTTGCATTGTTTTGTACTTTACAATTTAAGATTGTGAAATTTTCTAAAGTTGAATGAAATTATTCAAATTAGATTATCGATTAGCAACTTAGGGTCAAAATTCCCTAATTGTTTTAGGGTTTAAGGTCTTAGGTGAGTTTAGAGCTCGTAGTTCTTTAAGCTCAGGTTTTCTCAATAATTGGTTTTTGAATTGGAAAATTTTAATTTATTTCTAAATGTAAACTTAAGTTTTTAGTTTAGTTGATCCTTGGGAATGTTCGAACAGTATTTTTAATTGAATCATGGGCCCACTAAAAGTAGGGTTTATATTTATCAATTGATAAGTTATTTAGAATGATTGGTTGGTTTACTTATTCATGTGTATAAATCTTATGTATGAAGATAAGGAGATTGTCTTATATGAAATTCTTTTAGAGTTTGGTTCTCAAATTGATTTGTAGGTTGCGATTTGCCTCTTAAGAAATTTTCGAGTTTTCTAGAGTTAAATAAAATTTATTGAAATTATATTTTTAATTATTTATTTAGGATCGTAAGTCCTTGATCATCCTAGGTTTTAGGGTTCAAGTGAATTTACGTATGTTTTAGTGTTCAAGTGAGATTATGTATGTTTTAAGGTTTTTCACCAACTTGAGAATAATTTACTTACACTTAGGAGCTTAAGGATCAATTGGCTTAATTATTTGGGAACACCGCTTTATTATGCAACATATATATATATATATATATATATCATATGATATATTAAGAAAAGGAAATTGGTTAATAATATATTTATATATATATACATATTGTAGGGCTACTTATATATACAAGTAAAATAATTTTTGTAAATTTATTAATTTATTCCTTTAACTAACTTAGTTTTGTTGTTTATTATTACTTGAAATAATTCTTAATTTGTTTGTTATCAGTTTTATATGATTTCACAAAATTATTGACAATTTTATTGATTTATGGCTTTTCAAGTATTAAGATAATTTTATAGAGTTTTTAAATTTTTTTTTTATATTTACGGTTTCTATTAAGTTTAGGTTTACACATTTTTTTTTAAAGTACACGTATGTAGGGATTGAGGTTTTCTTGCATGATAAGGGTTTCCAAATTATATCATTAGGTCTTTCAAGTTCGTTTTAAGTTCCAAGTTCAAAGTTTTAGTCGATTTTCATTTTATGTAATTTTGTCGACTTAGAGAAATGTCTACGGCACTTAAGTCCAACACTATGTTTAGGAGGTTAAATTTACAGAGTCTACAGTAGCACTACCTTCTACCAAAAGAGTTTGTTATATACATGAATCACAAGTCCTTAAGATATTTGTAGAGCCAATCCAAGCTCCAAACGGCAAGGCCAATGAATTGAGTTCTTTGAGAGATTAAATTTTGTCATTAAATACAAGCAAGGCAAGACTAATGTAGTTGCCGATGCTCTATTAAGGAGACATATTTTGTTCTTAGAGTTGTAGACCAGATTATTAAGGTTTGTAAGCATTAAAGAGCAATATCAAGATAATTCTCATTTTGGCTGTATATACAAGCACTATAAAGAAGGAAGAGTAGTAGATGAGTATCATATAGAGGATGGGTATTTGTTCAGAGGTGACAAGCTTTGTGTGCTAACCTATTTGATGAGGGAACTACTGGTGAGAAAAGCTTACAATAGAGGACTATTTGGACACTTTGAAGAATGGAGACTGTATGAGATGTTGAAGGATAGATTCTTCACCTAGAATGAAGCATGATGTGCATCATGTGATTGAGAGATGTGCCATCTATAAGAATGCAAAGAGTCGGGCAGAGTAAGGGAGAGTAATGCCTCTACCTATTCCAACTAAACTTTGTACTTGGATTACCCTAATTGCCTGAGGCAAAGATTCTATCATAGCTCTTGTGGATAAGATCAACAAAATGGCACATTTCGTACCCTATGCCAAAATTAACAATGCTTTGGCTATTGCTTCTTTGTTTTTATAGGAAGTAGTTCACTTATACGAAGTACCGAGGGGTGTGGTGTTAGATTGAACCTAAAATTTCTAATCCATTTGTAGAGGACCCTTTGGTGTCAAATGGGAACCATATTGCTACTCAACACCTCTTGCCATCCCCAAACTGATGGCCAAACTAAGGTGGTCAACTGCATCCTAAGATCATTGCTCCGACTAGTAGCAGGGAAAAACTTAACCGACTAGGATGTCATCTTGCTTATAGTCGAATTTGCTTACAACAAGCTAGTATACGCCACCACTAAGCACTCCTTATTTGAAGTCGTATATGGTTTTAACCTTGAATTACCGTTTAATCACACCCTCATGCCATCTATTGACCATGAGGGTCTTAAGGTAAGGACTAGAGCTTAGTCTATCCAGCAAATCAATTAATGCATTACCTAGCAAATTAATTAAGCCATTAGAAAACTAAAAAAGAAAAGCAAGGAAAGGAAGACCAAGCAGTTTCAACCTTAAGACTAAGTGTGGTTACACCTAAGTAAGGAGAGATTCCCTAATAAGGGGAAGAACAAGCTATCTGCTTAAGTTAAAAGACCGTTTAGGATACTGTAAAAGATCAATGATAATGCATCTCAACTTGAGCTTCTAAACGACTTTGGAGTGTTTGATGTGTTTAACATTATCGACCTTAGCCCTTATTTACCCAAGGAGAACTTAGACAAGGGCTATCTGGATTTGATCCCAAATCCCAACTAGCTCGGTAGGGATGATAGGAATCAAACCACCAGACCCTTAACCTTAGCCTGAGCACGAAGGCTAAAGAGTATAACTAAGCAAATTCTTTCCTTATGACCTACCATTGAGGAGTCCAAGTTGTTATGTTTGACCGACTTGATGCCTTGGTTGAGTTAAACCCTTTAGTACTCATCATTCATCTCTAGTTGCCGACCTAAACTACATCTAACCACCATCTCAGCCAACCTAAATCTTAATAGAACTAAATATGCTTAAGGCGAATTCACCTTGGAAGAATTATTTGCTTAACTTAACATGGCTAACATACCACCTTTGCTTGGCAGCTTAACTTGGTAGATACTAAGCTGATTGTATAGAATTGTCTTTTTTTGCTAGAAAACCATCCATCCATGAGGAGCTATGTGTCTAAGAAACCATGTAATAGAATCCTCCGTACAAGATACTCACTTTTGTTGTGTTTTCAATTGTACCCTTATTATTCCTTATACATTACTTCTTTTAGATAATACCCTTTTTAGTGTTTTTCCATTTTAGGTTGGTTACCTTAGTTTTTTAGGTATAAATACCCACTGTACATATAGCTGCTATGATTTATTATCTTATCATCATCAATATATTGAATACACTACTTTTCCATAAGCATTGCTTATAGCTTTTTTACTTACTTTTAAGAAAGGCTATGTGGCGAGTAACTCACTAAACCATCTCATGCATCATATCAAGTTGTGTTGTGAGTCCTCGAAAGTTCCTTGGTGCATCATATCCTTGGAATTGTTTATAGGTTTGCTAATTTTACTTTTCCTATTGTTTTCGCACCTTCCCATCACTTTTTTAAGCTTTCTATAAGCTTAGACTCATCCCCTTATGTTTGGCCTTGTCATTCTTTAGACTTGAATTGCACCAAGAGAAATGATGCTCATGGTGATCAAGATCAAAATGATAGTAACACTCTTGGGTTAGTCGATGATAAGCTAGATAAACTTAGCATTCTTGTTGAGAATTTGGTTACTGTGATGTAAGTCAACAAATAGCAACTACAGGGTATACTACATCATAACCTGCCTAAAAATATTCTTGAGAGGCGATATGGCCTATGTGGTTGAGCTAATCACCCAACTTGACCCCATCAAGCCAGAGTTGTAAACCAAGTTGATAGATGAAAGCTAGAGTTGGAAGAGATTGAGGAGGATGATGAGGAGGTAAATGTCAAAGACTATGGAGAGAAAGAAGAATAGGTTGAATATTACTGAGCATAAGAGTGAGATCGTCGAGTTCTTCATGGACTAGATAATGTCAAGGTCAAAATCCTACCCTTCAGTAAAAGTAGAGATGCAAATGAATATTTAAAGTAGGAAGAGAAAGTATTTGACTACTATAGGTACAATGATGCCGTTAAAGTGTGACCTATTGTACTTGAATTTTCTAGATACGCTACGATGTAGTGGAAGAATTAGAATGTAACCAAAGCAAGACATGGAAGATGAGGTGTACTGTCTTGGGAAGAGATAAAGAGATTACTAAGGGGAAGTTTTGTGCCCGAGACCTACTTACAGGACATGTTTATAAAGTTGTAGGAACTTCGCCAAGGAAGTTGATCTATTAATGACTATGTAAGAGAATTTCAGATGCTGATGATCCGAGTTGACGTAGATGAACCCAAGGCTTACATAGTGTCAAGGTTCATTTTTGGACTTAAATATGAAATTCGTAACATTGTAGAAGTACAAAAGTTCTATACACTAAAAGAGGTCATTAAGGTAGCATAGAGGGTTGATAAGTAGAGAAGAAATGCTCCAAGTCAACTTGGGTTGATATTTTCCTAAGCTCCTATTCCACATTGACTAATTCATGCTAAGTCAAGCAAACCCTCTCAAGTTGAAGAAAGATATGATTGACCCAATCATAGCTAAGTAAGCCAATAGAGCTAAGATGAAGATATGTTGACCTTGAGGACACATGAGAAAGGATAAACCTCTTGAAAGAAGATGAGTGAGGTAAAGTGCTTCAAATACTTGGGTTTTGGATACATGGTTATTGAGTGTTTAAACCGACATGCCATGGTACTTTGAGGAGGTGTAGTGGATAGCACCAATGAGAGCGAGCTAGAGGAAGAGAAGAATTCTAGGAGAGTTGAAGCGGAAGAAGAAGAGAAGACTTATGTCTACACTAACCAGGGAGAAGTGATGACCTTAGTATTGAGATGAGTGTTGAGCTCCTTACTGAGCTTTGAAGAAGACTCGAGAGAGAATTTATTCTATACAAAGTACACCATCAAGGGACAGTTGTATACTATCATTATAGATGGAGGAAGTTGTACTAATGTTACTATACAGTCCTTTATGTAAAGGTTAAGACTACTAACCTCTAAGTACCTTTAACCTTACAAGCTACTCCAGCTCTATGATATGGGTGTTCTACACATCACAAAACAAGTATTCGTACCTTTTACTGTTAGGAATGTATGTAGGGATGAAGTGGTATGTGATGTCGTCCTCATAGGAGCTTCATATCTATTGCTTAGGAAATTGTTGTTGTTTGATTGACATGTTACTCACGACAAATATAAGATCACTTATGCCTTTGTCAAGAATGGAAAGAAGATTGTATTACAACCTATGACACCTACCCAGGTGAACGAAACCCATAACTTGCTAACTTAAGCTAGTAAAAAGAAAGCTTTAGTGTTGAGTTGAAGAAAGCTCCAAGCTGTTGAGAAGGCTAATGAGCCTATGTTTCTATTGATTGAAAGATTGTTAGAGATGAGAAATCTGGGAGAAGTACTCGATGAGATCTAAAGGTTGATGATTTCCTTAAGAGTTGCCTAAGGGACTACCTTCGGTCTGAAGTATAGAACATTGTATTGATCTACAACTAGAAGTAACCCTGCTAAACCGACCTTCCTATAGAATGAAGAGTAGGCTACTGAGTTGAAAAGGTAAGTGGATGAGTTAATAGAACGAGGTTATCTGAGGGAGAACATAAGTCCTTGTGTTGTACCTAATTTGCTTGTCCTGAAGAAGGATGGTTCATAGCTCTTGTACATCGATAGCTGAGCTATAAATCGTATTACCATTAAGTATAGATGCCTAATACTGAGGCTCAATGACATGTTAAATGAGCTTTGTGGTGCCATTATATTCTAGAAGATTGATTTGTGAAGTGGTTACCACCAAATTGGCATGAGACTTGATGATGAAAGGAAGATTACCTTCAAAATGAGGCATTATCTCTATGAGTAGTTAGTATGCCTTTTAAACTTACTAATGCAATTAATGAATCATGTGATGTACCCTTTGATTAGAAGATTTGTGGTCATGTACTTTGACAACATATTGACATATAGTGTTGACTTAAACATCCATGTTCAACATTTTTGTGCTATTTTTGACATTATGCAAGCCGAGAAGTTGTATGGAAACTTAAAGAAGTATATGTTATGTCAAAGTAAAGTTATCTTTCTTAGGTATGTAGTATTTGGAGAAGGAACCTAAGTAGATGAAGAAAAAGTCCAAGTTGTCATAGAGTGGCCGACGTTGAAGAATGTCACTAAAGTATGAAGTTTTCATGGCCTTACTTCTCTCTATAGAAGATTTATTAAGAACTTTAGTATGATTGTAGCCCCCTTGACTAAGTTAACAAAGAAAAATGATGTATTTCAATGGAATGACCAAGCCTAATAGAACTTTAAGGAAATAAAGGAAAAGCTCACTATCACCCTTATCCCATCCCTACTAGATTTTAACAAGCCATTTAAATTAGAATGTGATGTGTCGAGCATTGGAATTAGTGTTGTCTTAATGCAAGAACGACGGTCGGTTGCTTACAATAGTGAGAAGCTCAGTAATGTTGTACTAAACTATTCCATGTATGAAAAGGAGTTATACTCTCATTCCCGAGCTCTTACTATTTGCCAACACTATTTATTACCATAAGAGTTTGTAATTTACATGGACCATGAGTCATTAAAATATCTCGGAAGTCAAGACAAGCTTTCGAAAAGATAAGCTAAGTGGTTAGAATTTATGGAAGGTTTTTCCTATGTAGTTGGAGCAAAGTTAGTGCGAAGTTGCTTGGAGGATGTAACCCACCAACGAACACAATATGACCCGACACTTCACTTGATATTACACACAAGCTGATGTCAAGGTCTACTCACCACTAATCCTGAGCTACTCAACAAGATTAGATAAAAGTGTAAAAAAAAATAGACTTGAAGAGGGTTGTCTCGTAAGAACAAGTAATTGAATCAATGTGTTATTCTGACAATAAAGAGAATGGACTATTTATAGTAAGTCCTTATGGCAATATTACAATTGAGGAAAATTACAAAAAGGCATTTATAAAAAGGCTTCTTAGTATATACAAAAAAAGGGTAAATAAGACAAGTAACAAAAAGGGAAAAATAGTAAAATATCAGGTGAGTGAGACAGGTAGCAACGCAACATGGGTTCTATACAAAAAATTATCTACTTACAACAGTTTAGTGGAAACAAAATGTTGTGGTAACAAGGAAGCTGAGAAGAGAAAAGGATGCTGTAAGAATTGGAAGGAGGCTAAACGAGAAGTATTCAACCAGCAAGAGGCTATCTCTTGTTACTCAGTAGGAGACTCTTGGCAACTAAAGGTCTAATCACTCAACTCAAGGCCTTTGGCTAGCGAATGGTTGGCATCAGCACAAGAGAGAGAGAATAAAGCACAGTATAGCAACCTAGAGATCTTAGGGAATTCAGCTATCCACCTTCTGTGTATAGTTTCTCGTCATCGGTAAGTTATTAAGAGAGAATTCTTCGAGTGAGGGACTAGAGGCCTCTGAGGTGTGTGCGAGTAAGTAGGCTAGTAGTCAATAACCCATCAACTCCTCGAGGTTATTGGAGATTTGCCCTCAAATCATGATCTTCGTCAGCATTTAGCACATAAGGAATCAAGTTGACGATGTTGAATGTAGTAGATACGCCGTATCCCTTAAGCAGCTCAACCTCATATGCATTGTCATTAATATGCCTAAGGATCTTATTAGGTCCATCTGTTCTGAGAAATAGTTTGTTTGTCCTCCTACTAAGGAAACGCTCTTTGCTAAGATGGACCCAGACAAGGTCTCTAGGGGCATAAACAATTCGTTTCCTTCCTTAGCTTCCTTATTTCTTCTATTGGGCCACAATCATGGCCAATTGTTCAGTAACTCTTTAATGCAACTTTCGAAATTCCTTTACTTACTGCAGGCTGGGTTAGCTTTCCCTTTGTGTAGTTGGACTGATAATTAGATCCAAGGGTAAGCTTAGGTTAAGTCCATAGACAACCTCAAATGGTGATTTTCCTATTGAGCTTTGAGTTGTGTGATTGTAGGCAAACTCAATGACAAGTAAGCATAAATCCCAATTATGCAAATTCTTCCCAACGGTTGCTTGTAGAAGGTTACTGACTATCCTATTCATGACTTCAATCTAGTCGTTTGTTTGAGGGTGGCAAGAAGTACTGAACATGAGCTTAGTACCCAGCTTCTTCTACAAGGTCCTCTAAAATAAGCTCGTGAACTTTGAGTCATGGTTAGATACAATACTTCTAAGTACTCTATGTAGTCGCACAATTTCATACAAAAAGAGGTTATTGTCAAGCATCATTAGTTCTATGGCAAGGAATGAAGTGGCTCATCTTGTTGAACCCATCAACCATCACCATAATTGAGTCATGCCTTCTTGGCATTTAGGGAAGGCCAAGTATGAAATCCATGCTTAGGTCAGTCCCCAGCCGCTCAAGTATAGGTAGGGGTATGTACTCTCCATACGGCTCTCTCCTTCCCTTTGCCTATTTACATACCTCACACCTCTTAAGAATTCAGCGTACATCCTTCATTATCCAAAGCCAGTAGAAATGTTCTTTCAATATCTTAGCCATCTTTTTTTTTTTTTTTCCAAAATGGTCAGCCAAACCCTCAACATGAGCTTCTTGAATGAGTAGTTCTCTTGCTGAACCACTTGGTACACAAACCTACTTCCCGTTCATCAAGAGTCTCTAATTCAAGTAGAACCCATTTGCGACTCCTTTAATATCGCACTTGGCCACTAGGTGCCCAAAATGCGAATCATGCTTATATTGATTAAGTAAAGTGCTAAATCTAAGTACCTTAGCTTGCAATGTTGTGATGAGGGTATGGTAACGAGAAAGAGCATCAGCCATGGTGTTTGTGCTCCCCTTCTTATATTTGATGACATAGCAAAAGGTCTTTAAGTACTCGACCCATTTGGCATGACGTTGAGAAAGTTTTTATTGTCTTCGGAGGTTCTTGAGGGATTTATGATCTAAGTAGATGATGAATTCTCTTAGTAGAACTCCTTGTCATAGGCTAAGTAATTTAGAGCAGCCCATCTAAGTTTCTCACTAAAGTAGCTCCTACATAAGGATAGCACCAATGCCGACTCTATACACGTCATATTCAACCTTAAAAACTTTCTTAAAGTCAGGTAGGGTGAGTACTAGGGTAAACATCAATTTGGACTTTACATCTTCAAAACTTTTTTAACCTTTCTCCAACCACTTAAACTTTGAGTGCTTCCTAGTTAGCTTGGTTAAGGGTGTTATTATGGAACTAAAGTTTCAAATGAATCTACAATAGAAAAAAGCAAGGCCATGGAAGCTCCTTGCTTTGGTAGCATTAGTTGGTATGGGCCACTTGAGAATAGCTCTAGCTTTCTCATCATCAATTAGGACTCCTTCCTCTAAAACAACATACCCAAGGAATATAACCTCGCTTTGGCAAAATACACATTTCTTTAGATTGTCAAATAACCTTTCTGTATGGAGGATGTAGAATACCGGTCTTAAATGCTTTACGTAGGCGATGTGGTTGATATTATAGACCAAAATGTTGTTGAAATAAACCACAACACATTTGCCAATCTATGCTCTTAGTATATGATTCATGAGCCACATAAAAGTACTTAACGCATTAGTTAGACCAAACAGCATCACCATCCATTTGAATAGACCATCCCTTATCTTGAAGGCCATCTTCCATTCATCTCCAAGCCTTACTTGTGTTTGGTAGTAGCCACTCTTCAAATCAATCTTTGAAAAGATGTGAGCACAATGTAACTCATTGAGCATATCATCTAACCATGGGATCGGATATTAGTACTTAACATTAATTTTGTTGATAGCATGGCTGTTAATGCACATTCTCCATGACTCATCTTTCTTTGATACTAGCACGGCTAGGATAACACATAGGCTCATGCTCTCCTGAACATATCCATGATGCACCAACTCATCAACTTGCTTCTTTAGCTCGGTTGCCTACTCAAGATTGAGTCTATTACTAGGTCAATTTATTAGGGCTACTCCAGGCTGAAGATCATTGCAATGTTTAATGCTTCTTAAGGGTGGTAAACCTTTCAGCATCTCAGTTAGAAATAAGTCGGCACACTATTCGAGTAGAGCTTTCACCTTAGTAGGTAAGTTCTTGGCTTCTCTCAACTCTAAAAGTTTTCTTGCTAAAAGAAGCACACACACTTCCTCTTCAGTTTCTCGATAAAATTAAGTATAGGAAATCATTAGGGATTTCTACTGCATAGATTAGGCAATCTTCTCTTGAGACTCCTATACTTCCTTAGGGCTTATAAGAGTTAGAATAACTCTCTTTCCATCTTTTTGGAACATGTAAGTGTTCTTATACCCATCGTGTAATACCTTTAAGTCAAACAGTCAGGGTCGACCGAGTAAGATGTGTGAAGTGCACATGGGTAGGACGTCACACAACACCTCATCCTTGTACCTATTGCCAATGATGATTGGTACCCTAACCTTCTTGGCGATAGGCAAACCTCTTTTTTCATTTAGCTAGTGAATCTTATATGGCTTAGGGTGCAGAAGGGTCGACAACTTCATGGCCTTCACTATGCTCTGTGCTATAACATTAGTATAACTTCCTTTGTTAATGATTAGGGCACATAGTTTGCCATTCACTCGATAATTCATGTGGAAGAGATTCTCCCCATTTGTACATTCTCGTCAGCTACAAAAGTGCTAAGAGATTGATGCATAACAAAATAGCATTTAGCTCCTACTTCAGGAGGTGTAAGGGCATTAGGGTCTTCGTCAAACTCCTCTAGTGTTAGGCCAATTTCAATCTCGTCCTCTCCTTCACTAGCACTTCCCACTTCTAACTGAGGCTTATCTCCCTTGATCGTCTTGACATGTCAGTTCAAACATTGACTAGCCATGTGTCCATAGCCGAGACATTTAAAACATTTGATCTCTAGGGTCTTTCTTCTAGAGCTCTAACCTTGGTCTCTTCAAACATTAGGTTTCTCAACCTTACCCTTACTTCAGCCTTCTTTTGGTCGGCTCGGCACTAATCCTTGGTGATCCACCTTAGAACTATTTGGTATATGGCCATAATCTGATTGACTTGGCATGTTACTTCGGCTTAGCAATCTTGGTCTGCTGGGCTAACTCCGTCTCTGCCTCCTAACCCTCTTCGTTACTTGGATGTTCTTGTCTAAGCTTCTTAACCTTTGTAATTCTACAATATGACCAATATTAGTTCTCAGTCCAGAGATGAACCTTGCTATAGTTCGCATCTTGGGTATATCAACATCACATTTTACCATGAGTAACTAAAATTCTCATACATAGTCGTCTATTGACCTATTACCCTATCTCATGTCTTAAAGATGTCGAAAAGTATCTTTCTAGTAGTGTTTGGGAACAAACTTACTTGTCAAAACTCTCTTCGTCTCATTCCACATTTAGATTTTACGTTGGGTCCTCAAGTGAACATTTTGCAACTTCTTCCACCACATTGTTGCATATCCAGAAAATTCCAACGTAGCTACTCGAATATAAATAGCATCTTCATAATTGTAGAATTTAAATATCTTCTCCATCTTCTCCTCCTAATCTAGGTCATTATTAACACTACCAGACCTATTGAAGTTTATAATTTGTACTTTGAGGTGTTTAGCTCACCTAGGAGCTCTAAACTCACGCTTATCAATTCCAACATATTGCTACTCTTCTTCTTCGTACTCCTCCACTTCATCCAACTCCAACCTCCTTCTCGCGACTCTATCTACACAACGAGGTAGTACTTGGCTCATAGGAAAGGGCTTAAGGGCTTGTTGTTCATTCCCCTACCTTCTCGGCCAATCTTCATTTTTCAGGCCTGTTAAGTGGCAATCCTATCTCATAGCCCAATCTTTAAGACTCTTTGCATCGAAACAGCTAGATTGGCTACAATAGCGGTAAGGTCTTGTATCTACTCGTCAGTAGTGTGTGGTGTCTATTTAGTCATATGACCACATCCTTGAGCATCACTCTTTATATCGTGAATTTCTCCTTAAACACTTGGATTTAACATTCTCACAAAGAATAAGCTTTAGAATACATCCCTTTACACAGGAAGCTACTATACAGAGAAATTACCAATCTAATAGTAAATATGGACCTACTTTGTTTTCCCATATGAAAACAGAGTATAACAAACAAAAGAGCAAATGGAACTATTGCAATATAGCTCTCGGTTATAATCTTAAGCTTTAATACTAAGAAATTATATGATGTGCCTAGGAGCTTAGTTATCATTAGGGTTTACCATAAGAAGTGAGAAACCAATGGGTCCTTTGAAATATCGAAGAAAATAGAGTGAGTGGGTTGACGAATAAGATATTGTAGCTGACGTGAAGCTGTTTGGAGGATGTAACCCACCAACAAACACAATACGACTTGATACTTCACTTGATATGACATACAAGTTGATGTCAAGGTCTACTTGCCACTATTCCTAAGCTATTTGATAAGATTAGATAAGAGTGTAAGAAAAATGGAATTGGAGAAGGTCGACTCACAAGAACAAGTACATTTAATGTCAAGAATCAATGTGTTATTCTTACTACAAAGAGAAGAGACTATTTATAGTAAGTCTCTAGCGCAACATTACAATTAAGGAAAATTACAAAAAGGCATACATAAAAGGGTTCCTAATACATATGAAAAAAGGGTAAATAGGACAAATAACAAAAAAGGGAAAAAATAGTACAATGTCAGGTAAATGGGGTAGGTGGCAGTGCAACATTAGTTCTGTACAAAAGATTCTTTAGTTATAGTAACCGAGCAAAAACAGAATGTTGTCGTAACAAGGAGGTCGAGATGAGAAAGGAATGTCGTAAGAATTGGAAGGAGGTTAAGAGAGAAGTATTCGACCAGTAGGAGGCTATCTCTTGTTACTCGTAGGAAACTCTAGGCAACTAAAGTTCTAACCACTCAGCTCAGGACCCTCAACCAGAGAATAGTCAGCATTGGCATAAGAGAGAGAATAGAGTATAATATAGCAACCTAGAGCTCTTAGGGAATTCAGCCATCCACCTTCTATGTATAGTTTCTTGTCATTGGTAGGTTATCGAAAAAGAATTCTTCAGGTGAAGGACTAGAGGCCTTTGAGGCATACGTAAGTAAGTGGGCCAGTAGTCAGTAACCCATTAGTTTTGTTTTCTTTTGTTCCTTCTCATTGTGGTGTTTCTCCATGTATATGACACTGGAGTAGCAACAATACTTCACATTTATTTAGGCTTCTATTTGCTTAAAATGCTTCATAAAAAGTTTACATCCTAATGAATCAAAGCATGACTTCTATGAGAATTTTTTTTTTAAGATTGCCCATCATCAAGCTTATTCGTTAATGATCTTAGTATACTTTGCTAAATTGAATGATGAAATCTTTGTAGTGCAGAGTTCCCTATTACTTATACTTGGATTGTAACTTAGGATTAGGATAAATATTGATACGTTAAGAACTATTTTTTTTCTATTTCTAAGGTTAATTTAAGAGTATGGTCATCTCTTTTTGGATCTTCTAAAATATTTTAGATTAGATAAATACATGAGATTTTGCCTTTTGAAACTCTCTTAAAAAATTAGAGTAGTTGGAGAATAATTGAAATACATAACAAGGGTTTGAAAGTTAAACCTATTGAAGAAAAAGAGAGAAGTGAATAAATGTGAAAAATGTTAAATAGTCTAGCTATTGGCTTCATTAACTCAAGTAATTAAGCTAGCAATGTGCCTCCTTCGTATGGAACAACATTTGTCAACTTAGATGATGAGCTTGAGATTGATGGTTCAAAGCTCGCTACAAGGGTTAAGAGAAAAGTCTATGAAAAGGCTAGATTCATTTAGAAGTGAAAAGAATGGAACTAAATGAAGTTTATGGATGTTTTAAAGGGGAGTTTCAATGCCTAATAGCCTAAGCTCATTTAGCATGGGATTTATCGATCGATAAAATGAATGTAATGCAATCGAAAATAAAAAGAGAATTCCTCCATTGAAAATAATAATGAGAAGATAATCAGAAGATGATGAGTTAATGTAATATGCATCCAATTTAAGTTTTGAAAAAAAATAAATAAATAAATAGTGTAAAGTGAGATCTCTATACTCTTAAGTCATAGTATTGAAATGCTTATAACTCTATCTTGATTTGTTAATGTTTATTTAAAGGGCATTATTTTGTAAGATAGATTGGGTAATTATTTGAAAAGAAGTTGTTGAATTTTGAATGTTGATTTAAAGATGTAAATTTTTTATCGTTTGATTTTGCCCTTATGATGATTTTCTTTGGTTTTTGAATATTTTTCTCAAAGATAAGCAAAATCTTGAGTTTGGAGGAATTTGATAATATTGATTCTATACGTAAATTTTAGGATAGCTTTGTTAGGATTTTAGCAGTACTTTGTTTTGATTTTGAGTATTTGAAGCTTATTTAATATTTGTAGGCTTTGATTAAAGAAGTTGTCGAGGTTTTAATGGCTTTCAAGAAGAGTTGATGAAGCTTTGAAGACTTAATGAAGAATAAATTTGATGATATTGGAAAAGGAAGCATGATTTTATTGAAAATTAAATGCTAGAAAAGATCATAGTTGAGATCATGCCTATGCTTCTTGTCCGTGATCATTATGTTTAAGAATTTCAAGATTTCAAGGGTAAAGAAGAATCATGTCTAAGGTTTATGTTTGTGATCTTAAGACATCAACATGTTGATAATAGAATTCCTTATATTTTTTAAACTCCCTTGTAACCTTAAATCTTGAGTTTTATAAATAGGACTCGAAGGATAAGTTATGGAGAAAGAGAGAGCTTTGGAAGTAGGGAAAAGTTAGAGGCCATGGTTATTTATTGATCTTTTTTAATTTTGTTTCATATTTAATTTAATGCTTCTTAGTGAATCATTATTGAACCCTAGTTTTCTATGTAACAATTACTTTTATTTATTCAATCAATAATATTTACTATTGTGACTTAATTACACTGTGCTTTATTGTGCTGAACTAATATTTAGTTAGGTTATTAATTCAACGTTAGACTTTTCCATAGAGATTATAAGATCCTATTTTGAATGGACTTGTATAACTAGCAATAACTAAAATAGTCTAACTGATTAGCTATTTGATTTTTTCATATGAGGGTAACCTAATAATGGAGTTCAAGGATTGTGATCTTAATATATTATATTGCAAAAGTGATTCAAATACAGTATACTTAAAGTTAGGAGTTGATTTGAGAAGTAATTTTGGTGTTCTTTTGAATAATTCAACTCCTTTGATTTTATTTTGTTTTGTCTTGTTAGTTAGAATTAGTCTAATAATAATAGTTTTAATTAGTTTGATAATCTTAATTGTTGAGTTAAATAATTGGAAGATTAGGAAGAAGTACTAGTAATTTGAGTAGGTTTAATATAATAATATAGAAGTCCTTAAGGGATCGATATCAAGACTTATATTTGCTTTTCTATAAATGCATTAGCCTCTTATCAAAAACCAAGTGCTAAAGAAAAGAAACTTAAACTTATAAGTCCACATCAAGCAAAGCACTCAAAGAACAAAATCCCCCTATGAGACCAACAAATTAGCTTTCACTCAGCTATCTTAACACAATGTGAAGAATAGATAATACCTTTGTCCTCATTATCCAAAAAGATTAACTCACCATTGTGGTATCACTAGATGATCATCTCAACATCCCACTAAAACCACTTATTCTCATGTTTTTTCTCCACCTTGTTGGTGGTGCTCTCATTGCTAAGCATAAGTTTGATGTTGCCAAACTTAATGAGTTTAGTCCCCTTATTCCAAAAATCTAGGTCTACTATTAACCTGATTGCAATGAGTTTGCCCTCTAATCATGAATTTTAGATTTCAAACCATCGCTATTGCACTTAATCGTGAAGAAGTTTCTAAACATGCTTGAAAGTTGCTAAAATCCTATGAGTGTTCGATGAAAACATGCTCAGAAATACTTGGAAGGTAATTGAAGAAAGCTTTTACAAAATTGGAGAAGGAGAGTTGAAGCCCAAAATCAAAATATTTCAAGCAAACATGAAATTCGTTATCACTAGAGAAGGCTACTCTTTCATGAATTTTGTGTTTTGCAACCTTCGAATCTTTTAGCACTTTGTCAAAGCACCCCCAATACTTCTTTACATCACTCCAACTTATGCAAATGTAGTCTTTAGGTGCCTTGATATCAAATTGAATCTCATAAAATAAATAAATGACACTCTTTTTATCTTCATCATCATCAAGATGTTCATCCTAAGGCATTGCTTCGATTTTAGCCATTTTTCTTATCTTTTAGTAACACTGCTACAACTGAAGGCTATCGAAACATCACTACCAGTACTTATTGAAGCTGGTGTTATTGTCTCACTAAGGGGAGTAGCCTCAAAGGAGAACTTGGAAGAGTGTGCGATTATGGAATGAGCCATACCTTGTGATGATTTATCAGTTTGAAAATTTGAAAATTAGAAAGAAGAAGAATTTTGATGTGTGAAGAGAATTCTATAGAAAAGAGTTTAGAGAATGTGAAAAAGAAGAAAGAGAAGATATGTTATCAAGGGTTTTATGAAGAGTCTGAAAATGGCAATCTTTGGGAAATTAAATTTGATTTGATTTCACATGACTTTAAAGGTGAACATGTGTCGTCAATGTTGATCCAATAGCCGACATTTCTCAAATGGTTAGTGTAATGATTGTGGAAGTGATAATTGTCTTATGCATTTCAAGAAAGTAGAAAAACTAAATGACATGACCTTTGAAAGTAGAAGTTTGAGCTCTTTAATAGGTCAACTCGGCATAGGCAAGTGGAAAAGAATTACTAGGTGATTTGAAAGAGTTTGGAAATTAGTCTTGGCATGGTTGTTAAAATCATGATTTTATTGTTCATTTCAATGCATAGAATCGGTAAAATTATACAAAACTGGTAAAATTGTAAACTTATAGAATCATATATAAAAGTTCATAATTTTACTAAAGATCTACATAAAAATGATTTTACATCCAATTAACTAAGAAATATATTATAAAATCATAAACTTGTAGAATTATATTTTTTACTCGCAATTTTAACAACCATTACTCTTAGAATAGCATAAATATACATATTCATATCATTTGCCTGCTTTAGTTAGTGTCTTGACACATTGAATATTACTCCCATACTCAATAAATTAACCATGAGAATTAGGGGACAAATGTTGATAATGGAATCTTGTTTAGAAGCTTAGCGAATGACCTCTATACTCTCACTTCTAATTAGTTGCTGCGACGACCTTTGATTAACTAAGGATAATAGGTTGGCATCTAAATTGCTAACCTATTCTTAAAGTTTCACCAACTCATAATAACCTTGCCAACGACGTTTCATGAGGTTGAATCAATAAGGCCTAACTCATAATGTTTAAACATTCAAACATCAAGACAAAAGCATGATCGGTCTGATAGTTATTCATGTTGGTAACCGTTCAACTGCCCATTTTGTCTCTATGATTAACACATGTTATAACTTGGCACATGTCATAAGTGATTCAATTGCTTCTCCTATACTATTATCGGATAAGCCCCTATAAATATGTAAGAAAGGATGATTCTAGGACTTTTTGAACACTCTCACTACTCACTCTCTTTATATATCATTAAACAATTCTTTCAAATCACTAACTTAAGTCTTTGAAATAGCCACACTGGAGAGCCTTGGCACTCCTAAAGCCCAAAGTGTTATCTTTTGCAAATCCAGCAACACATCCTAAGATTACCAACAACATTCCTTATATTGTTCATTTTGTTTTGTAGGGATCAAGTGAAATTTGTGATGTTTCTTGAACAGTTATCAAGCTGTCAAATATTGATGAAGTTCATCCAGATTATACCTGCTTAGCTGACATGAAGTAGAACAATATATAGGAAACAAGATTAGTTTCTTTTTCTTTTATGTTTTTGATGTTTATCCATGGTTGGTACTCGAAGCACATTACGATCGAGGAGACTGTTGTCGAAACTCATGTTGGTTACTTTAACGGCCATTTTGTCAAATAGCTTAAGTACATTGTGTAGTGTCTGATTTTAGTAAACAATCTACAGTAAGTCTAGAAAAAGCAGAAACTTTGGCATCTAAGTGTAATTTAGAAGGCAATACAATCAATGGTAAGAAGTACACATTCAACAAATAAAAAATAATCACTAGAAATATGATAAAATTGCAAGTGACATCTCCTACAAATAAGAAAGACACCTGGAATTGTGATGAAATTGCTCTTGTTGAAATGTTTATAGGATAATAAAAAGTATTTTCCAGTGAATAGAAAAGATCAAAGAGAGGAAAAATTATAGTAAGTATGATGTAGAAATTTTACCTTTTGGAAATTTGAAATTACACAGCGATGAAGAGTGAAGAAATTGAACCAAGAATGGAGTAATGGCTATATGCATCTCGCGATTTTTTGTTGCCATAAATGTTCGAAAATCATTGCTTAGTGAAGATTGGGCAGACCTACTACCCTACATTTTTTTTTTTTGGGGCAAGTGAGGAACATGTAACCATGTGGCTAATAAAAATAATCGATACATTTTTTTTTTTTTTTTTGAAAAAGGAAATTTACAGCTGTGTTTTCTTTTTTCCTTCGTTTCTGCTAAGTAATAGTTGGTTGGAGTAGGACTAATTTATAGTCATTGTATGACAAATCTTCTAAGATAATGTCATAACTTCAATTACTTTTTCTTTCATTCTTTTAAGGGGGAAAAAAAGGGAAGTCACAAATACATCCTTAAACCATTCATCAAATGTGATGTGAGTAGAATCTCAAACATTCAAATATGACTTTAGCTCTCTAAAACTTTTTAAAATATGTTTATACACAGTTCAAAGCATCCCTAAATCCCAATATCATCACTGTTTCTTTTATGGATGGTTGTGGTGATCTAGTAAAGGTTTGGAGATGATACACATTTTTTCATATGTTATGGGGAGCTGAAATTGGATTGAAAGTTTAGGGAGTTTATATCCCTACTTAACTAGTAGTTTAAGGCATAAATTCGCAATTATCCCTATATTATGTGCTTGTTTAAAATCACCATGTATTATATGTGGCGGGAAAAAGAAAATTGTAAACAAAGAAGAAAACCCTTTATGCTATTGAATTCCATTATCATTCATGCAAGCTGTCTCTAATAGCGTGTAGAGAGTTTAATAAATAGTATTAAGAATCCCATATTAATATAAACTTAGCAAATGGAAATCGAAATTCATATATATGTATTTATATATGTGTGTGGTTGTATACCTACCGTTAATGAAACGAACAAGTTATATATTAATCTAACTTTGCATACGTAGTCCTTAAATGGTTTAAAGAAAGAATATCTGGAGGATGATGAAAATATGCTATTCCACATAAAACTAAATCCATCGTATTTCCTCGCTATATTACATTATTAACAAGACTCAATTTTTCCTTATGTACAAAATTATATGAGATTTTTCAGAATTGAAAAGCTAAGTATATGCAAATCGTAATAGGTTTCAAGGGCATTGTTTGCAGAATGAGTTTAGGAAAATAAATTAATATTTTTTTTTCTCAATCAACTCATTATATTATATCGTATTTGGGAAAGGAAATGAGGATGGTGGTGATCATCACTATATCTCCTAGGCTAACTGTAAACCCCGCAAATTTAACTATTTAAAAGTATAAGTGAACCCTAATACTAGAAATGACTTGAAAAGTCATTAAAATTGAGTAAGATAAAAATTTAATAATCATAAATCTAAATATATTATAAGTAGTAAAAACCTTAAAAATTGATCAAAATCCTACATCGCATACTAAAACCCTAAAAACTGACTTACATACCATTAACCAAAATTGAACTCGAATTTGATCGAAACCCTAAAATTATAAATATAAACCTACAAAATAAATAAATATTACTCAATAATGATAAAATTATAGTTGATTATAATTTTTGACTAAAACGCCTATTCATGTGAAATTATAACAAAATCGCTATAATAACTTATAAAAATTATAATTGTAATGGGTACCAATTAAATTGATAAAATTTCACAAAAATTTGAAAGTTAATTTACGAGGAGAATCGTTATAATTTATATGATTCGAAAAATTAAATATATTTGTTAATAATTTTCATTTTCTTTATCTTCTATTTTCAATTTCTCTTTTCTTTATTTCCTTTCCCATTTCAATTCTTCATCCTGCACAAAATGTAAACAAAATCAGCAAAATGAAAACTAAATAAGCAGCCCGCGTGATGAAATACAATTGCTAAGTGTTGCAATTAGGAAAGGCAAATTAAATACAAAGAGATTAGATTGTCCTTTCTCCATAATTACTAAATCAAATATAAATATATATGTAATTATCCTAGCCGAAAGTGGACGTGAAATTGAAGCAATTAAAATTCTGGAAAGTTTCAAACCAAAACCTTGAAACAAAACGTGAATAGAAGAAAGGAAAAAGAAAGAAGAAAAGAAGAAGGAAAAGAAGAAGGAAAGAATTAAAAGAAAAAGGTAAGTGTTTATTGTTATTTTTATGTAGATGTATATTATATAGTACATACATGTATAAATATAGTATTTGTATAGTATTTTCTAAATATAACATTACTAATACATATATATGTACATAAATACATGAATTGAATAGTGTATGTATGTATAAGCTAAGTATATATACATGTATATACATAGGTATATTATACGTAAGAATATGTATTATGTATTTTTAGGAATACATATAATTAGTATTATGTATTTTATTAAATAACTATAGTATATATGTAAATTTTTGTACCGTGAACTTTATATATATATATATATATGTACTCATGTATAATTATTTTCATGTATGTATATATGTAGCTATATAGTATATATAGGTATGTATTGTAAATTATATATATACATACATAACCATGTATAATTATTTTCATATATATATATATGTAATCGTATAGTATATATATATATGTAGTAGTATAATTCCATAAGTAATAATATATGTATATAAGACATATAATATAGAATATATGCTTTATGATATACGGCATAGTATATGTATAATATATAGTATACATACTTTATAACAAATACTATATAAACATATGTATATACCGAATATATAATATAGAATAGGCATTTGTAGATTATTTATATATATATTTAAGTGTTCGGAAATTATATAAGTATATGTATAAATACATGAATATATATATGTGTATAATCGTAAAGTACATAAGAGAAATAATAAATAAGAAAATGAGAAATAGTAAAAATAATAAAGGTAATAATAATGATAATAATCATAATAAAGTTAAAAATCTCAAAAATAGGAAAATATACTCAAAATAATAAAAATATCAAATATATGATTTAAATAATTATTAAATCATAAATATGTTAAGAAAAAGAGAAAATCAATATTTTATAATTTTTAAACTTAAATAATAATTTTTGTGATATTTTTATATCACAATTTACGCTATGAGTCACAATGTTCAAAACGGACCTCATTACTAGAAAATACGCTCGAAAACGATCAAAATGGACCATAACTTTATAACAATCCGAGCTAAAACGAAAAAGTTATACGCGATTCGATAAAAAGCTCGAATCGATGATTTTATGTAAGTCAATAACCGATTTAAGTAAAAAGTACGGTTTAGCATGCTAGTTTAGATTTAGATATTTAAATCCCTAAACTTATTACTTTCCATATTTCCCTAATGTTAGGTGATCCTGAAATCGAGATCGAGATCGACTTACCTTTGAACTAATACAATCCCTGAAATCATTTATGACCAAGTGAGTACTCCCGATGACTCTATACTTATTTTGTGCTTGTAGTTAGTGCACATGAATTAAATATTAATAACTTGATGCATGGGGTTTCGGGTTATGCATGCGATTGATATTAATTGATTACTATGCAAAATACTATTAAAGGTGATTATATAATTGATTGTTGCATTGTTTGAATGATTTGTTGATATTGTTTGATCACCTCATAAATTGACTTAATCATATTCAACTCAACTAAAAATTAAACGGTTCATACATAGAATACGAGCATTGCATATAATGTTCCGGTCGTCACCTCACGCAGTTGGTAATGTGGGGCCTTGGAGGGATGGATTCCCACATGATTTGATTAGTACAATGCAAGAGCATTGGTACAACAAAACCTTACTCTTGGCTCGCGGGTTTTATTAGCGCCGGAGACGTTAATTGTGGATGGCTAGGGGTCGCGTCTAGAGACCACCGCTGTAGGGTGTGAGCGTAGACTACGTGAGTCCGTTCACCGCTAGACCTGGTTATTTATATACTATTGACTGATGGAAGTAGAAACCTATTCTATGAAATAGGGAATTCCTATATAATGATATAAGGATAAAAACCCAGATGCTAGAGCCCGGTTGTGATTGGTGCCGATCTATCTCCAACCCTTACTTCGGAGGGCATTAAATTCCGATGTTATATGTAGTATCGGTCAACTACATATATATTGTTTGGTATACTGCTTGTTCATGCATTCATATGTTTGATAATAAACTGTTTGATAACTTGTTCATTGATATAATACGAGGGTTAACTCACTAAGCTCTTGTAGCTTACTCCCCAATAGTTTTCTTTTGCAGGTTGCTAGATGATCGGGCATGGGTTAAGAATTAGGGGTTAAGTGCCAATGTCAAGATACATAGAAGTTAGATTCCAAGGACAGACTATATGGTTCATTTGTATATAGTTATTAATACTACATTTAAATTTTGTGACTTTAGTAAGTTTGAGTTTTAAAACTTTGCTACCTAATCTTATTATTTGATAAAGGATACCAATTCTCTACGGTTCTGTTAGACTGTGACTTATCAGATATCTATAGTCACATATATGTAGTCGTAAGCTAATTAAATAAATAAATAAAAACTTTGGTTACTAATTATTTAGAATCTTACAATCTCTGACTTGTAAGATGATTTTTTAATCATGAGTGCACACATGATATGAAAATTTTAGACAATCCTACTAGGCTCCCTTTAAGGTTATGACACTAACTCTAAGTTGTCCCTCATCCATGGTCAATAGAGAACTTACACAAAGCCCTCCAATAGCTAGGCTAATGAGGGCCGTCCAACATTCAATGTTATGCCCTAAACAAAAGAAATTGTAATAGTCTTATCGTACAAACCTAAGATAGAAGTTGATTTTACAACCGCTATCGTAAATATGGTCCATACGAGGCGTATACGACTTAATCAACTTAAAATATTCATTCTAATACTTGTAATTGATTAAACTTGTGGTATAGCTTTATAAAGTACTTGTTCTATATAACTTGTTGTCCCACAACACAATAATACTTACATAAACATTTCACATCTAGAATTATAATTTACAATTAGAGTTTACCAAAAGTCATAAGTCTTGAAGTCTATTTACGTTAAGATAGAAAACTAGTGGGCATCATAAGGAATTTCCTGTTAGTTTCCTCAAAATTTAGTAGAAAAGTCAAAAGCTCAGATTTAGTAAATTATTTCTTTTCTCACTTTCCTTACCGATAGCACACTAACTTAGGAGTGATGATATCTGAACATCTTAATCTTCACTCATCACTTGCAAAAAAGTCTATGGGGATATGAGTACAAGTAGCTTAATAAGTGGGACGGAGTCAGAAGAGTAATGAATAATTATAAGCAAAGTTATTAATTATGATAATATGTAGTGCAAAAAATCACTTGAAACATTGCACAATGTTATCAAAACCATTGTAAGATTAGAGAAATTACATTTGCTCTAACTCGAATTAAGGAGATTTATCACGACTCAAATCAAACCAAACTCGGGCTTGTGCAGTTGAGAATACCCTTCTCTCGTAACCACCTTCGAACCACAATCTTGACCCTTGCCACGATTTCTTCACCTGTCATTTAGTTCGCCTAAAGATAGGGAAATGACTATTTCAACTCTCCTCATCGAAGAGAGTCAGTATTTAGCTTAACACTTCTGATCTTTCTTTTAACAGTTGTTATGTATGTTTAGTTTTGTTAACAGTCGAATCATTATTATTTCCATTTAAGGATAGGTAGCCAAATAAGTTCATAACAATACAAAATGAAATAATCATGTAGAATAGTACGCCTAGGAGTTTAACTCCTATCACAATCATAATATCAACTACACACGTGACATGCACACAAACAGCTAATTTACAGCCACAATCAAATGTACTCTTAGGGTTCCAAATACTTTCATATAGTATCTTAACAAGCAGTAAAACCATGATCCTAACTTATCTGTTTAGACACTCACTGTAGAAGACTTGTGTCTTTAATGGTCTAATAACTGGAAAACTCTACATATACAAAACCTAAATTTAGTTTTTGTAACAGTTATGAAAACATTAGGGCTATATCTAAAAGTATTCTGTTAAGCCGTTATATATATATATATAAAGTATATTATTATTTTTCTTATAAAATAAAAAATAGTTTTATTCTATAAGTCAAGTTATTAAATATTAATAATATACGTAGTTATACTACTATATATAATATATCATTTCGATTGTATCGAAATATATTTTTAATCGATTAAATCATATTTCAATTACGGTAAGGTTATCATAGTACGTAAATTCTCGTAACATTATAGAGATATAAGTTTTATTACCTAATATTGTCCAATTTTAGTAAAAGTAGTGTTATTAGGTTCATATATACCTAACAATACGTATTATGGGTTTTATTTCTAGATATTTCGAGTTTTTGGTATGCCTATATGTGCTTATAATGAATATTATCATATTATACTTATTTTATGTACTTAAGCTATATTTTACATAATTTGTTAATATAACTCAATAATATAAATATTATCTAACCCTAATATATATATATATAACATATCTTGATCATCAAATTATTATTAAATATATTAAAATTTCACTTTTGCTAAATCTGACTAGCATGTATTTCTGTAATTTTAATTTCAATATTTATCATATTTTTGCTTATTATTACTAAAAACAAGCATTGGTTCATAATTTAAGTTATTTTACTACATAAATTTATAATAAATAGGTTGGGTCACCAAATAATTGCCTAAAAATTTTTATAAACTCCTAAAAATATAGTAGATTCTATCATCACTTGATTGCATGCTATTAATTTATCGCCTATATGCTTGAAATTACAATTTTACCTCTAAATTGCATTTAATTACTCAAAAATTATCCTTTTTACACAAAATTATTTCCAATATATCCTAACATCATTATAATTCACCAAAAGTCAATGTATGTTAATTTCATCACTTAATTTCATAAAACCTATTTATTTCACTTTTTCACCCTAATTTTAGCTATTTTTAGGGTTAAAATTACATTAAATACTATAAATACTTAAATAAAAAATCTAACTACATAGCAATTATCTATATATCGTATATATTGTACACGAAAATTTTGAGCTATAAACAACATTATTTGATATATTTATTTTGGAAGTCAAAATTCGGGTGAATAGTGACTTTCTTAAGTAAGTGTATTAAATATTCCAAATTTTACATAAATAAAAATATCATATGATAACATATCTAAAATAATATAATTATAAATTTTTGCAAAATTTTTTGGGTAGATTTACTATTTTTTAAAAATAAATGAAAAATAAGGTAGCAGTTTGATTCACTTATTTATTAGAGCTCCAATGGTCATTTGGTGGTGAAGGGTTATCGAAAAGTTTAGGTGCTGGTGGTTCTACTAAGGTTTGAAGAGGTGTAACGGTAGTCTCAATCTTGGTTTGAGAATTAGCAAGGCTTAGTTATTGCTCTATTTTTTTTTTCCTATTTTTTTTTTATTTTCCTATGATTTTTTCTAGTATTTTTCTTTTACTATCTCAACTCCAAAATACCAAATGGAAGGGGACTAAGGTTTCTAGCAATTTGTAGGAGTGATTGTTGGCCAAAAGGAATTTTTTTTCAAATTAATAATTCTTTCCCAAGCAAGTAGGAGGTATCACCATTTGAGAAAATTCTCTTTTGATTCATTAGGCCCCCTCTCCATTTGATGCTATAGCCTGTTGTCTATAGGATTCTAGATTACACTTGATGATTTGGATAAATTTTCATTGATATTTTACTTAATTATTAGGATTATGTATATTATGTTATTTTATTAATATATGAGTATATATATCTTATGTATATATCATGTGTAATATATATTTGTACTCATATAATTATGTTTTTAACATATCATTTATTTTTAAGATGTATTTCTTATTTATTTTTATGAATTCAATACATATTATATATAATTATGTAATTTCAAGTTAATTTATGGGTATAATTATTATATATACTGAATATACTTATAAAAATACGTATATATTCATATAGGATATTGTATTATATTATTTCATTTTATAGTTTATTTCACTTATTTCTAAGTTCTCGTTACATTCCAAACTCGATTTTAAGAGTTTCGATTAATTTTATATTATGTTAAGTAATCATATTTTTAAAGGTAAAATTAGAATTTTAGGTCATTATTTTTTAAATTTAACTTCACTAGATCGTTTGAATAAACTCTTTTATATTAGTTATAAAGTTTGTACTCATTTGAACAAATTTTGTTTGAGGCCTTAAATCTAGATTTAGTTGCCCTAAATGTAATTTTAGAGGCTCACAATCAAGTTAGCGATGAGAGAAGTGTGATGAGGGTATGAAAGAAGGGTAAGGGTGAGTTCCTCAGAGAGAATAGAAAAATAGTGACCATTGAGACCTTTAACTAAAGATTTTACTTTTATTTGTAAGTTGGCATGTGGTAGAAATCATCTAGCTAGCGCAGGATCTAATGAGGCAGCATTGCTAATGTCCAATGGGATATCTTTTCCTTTACCGATTGGTGGAGATTGGAAGGATGGGTCTATCCCATCCGTAGTGGGTAACCACCTTAGTTTAATGGCTAGGCTATAGGTTGTGTAATTGGTGATCAATCAACATTAAATGAAGAGAGAGAAATCAAACAATGGATGGAGGAAGTGCTTGGCTTATGGCACAATGGCTTCTTCGTTCGTAGTCTCTTGAGGGAATAAGGACAAGCCTCATGTGAGCACTACAGACAGTAGTCGGGTATGTCTTGGGACCTATTATGGCGAGAGTTAACCATGAACAGGAAATTATGGCATTATTCGGTGCGCTAAACTTGCAAGCAAATTCCCCTGATGATGTTAAAGTTGTAAACAATAAGTTGTCAGCATTCTCGGAATCGAAATGTCAATGACACATACAACTAGTGGAGAATGATGCCATCGTATATGTCATGACGGCATTCAAGTCTTTGCAATTGCATTGCTTCAGTTGGCTATTCTGTGTTCACTAATTGCATGCAATGCCTAATCATAAATGTTAACAAACCAATGTTGATTTCTAGCAGAAACATGCAAAAAAGCAAAACGGACTGCACAACTTTATTTTTTCCTTTTTCTTCCTTGATAATAAAATATAACGCATGATTGTAGGGTTAATTAAATGATTTTTAAAAAACTTGTTAAGGATTTAGGGGAAAATAATTATGAAACGCTTCCATATTGATCGCATATTTTTTAAAAGGAAGTACGTGAATAGGAGTATGATTTTTTTTTTTTTCATTTAACATGCTAGCAAGTCATTTTATTTTTTCATGTCATCTCTTAATATTTTCCTAGATCGAATTATCTAATTTGTATGACTAGTATGTTTCTTTACTTGCCTAATGTACAAAGTTATTGATTGTGTAGACTGTAGAATGTTGTGTTGCATGAGGTGTAGGGCCAATGCCACCTGGTGCAAAACACGTTGATGGTTTTGAAACCCAAATTCAAGTTAGATTTTGTGTTAGGGTTAGCTTAAATGTTGCAATAATCAACTACCAAATGCTTGGCTCACTCAATGGTAAGCTACCGAGGGGTAGCACTCAACTGATAGACTATCCCATTGGATGGAGATGGGTGGCAGTCGATCATAAGTATCAGTTTTCATTTACTAGTTAGACCCTCAACCTTATAGTGGTTGACTAGCGCCATTAAGATGGTCTTATGTTTCCTTTTGTTTCTCATTTCAAAAGTTTTACTTGTAAGGTATATATAAGCCCTATATATAGATTTGTAGTAAGGTTTTATACAACATGAAAGAGTCCATTCTTGCACCGCAACACTTATTGTTTTAACATAGTGAATGTGTTGCTGTATTTCGTGGTTTCCTATCTCAAATTCATGTAGCTTTTCCATGTAGTTATTGCACTTATTCCTTATTCTTTTCTTCATTGTTATTTGCTTTCATTATAATAATTTATCTATATAAAACTTCCATATCAGGGTACAACAACTAGTATTAGGGCAACGGCTATAGCATTTTCTTCATTCGTAAGATTTAATATGGTCAAGTTTGATGGAATTGGGAACTCCGAGTATGCCAAAGAAGGGTGATGGATTTATATGTACAACAAGGTATGATAAAGGCATTGTTAAGAAATCAAATAATGGACACGGAAGATAATGATGAGAAAGAGATGGAAGTTGAGTATGTGACAATAATCAAGCTTTGTCTTTTAGAGATTTGATGTACCAATGGATGAAGGGTCATTGGCAACAATATAATTGAAATTGGAATCACGATACATGTTAGAGTCATGTTCAAACAAGTTTTATTTGGAATATAAGTTATGCTAGTTAAAGATGGAGATGGTAAAAATCTGAACTAATAAATCAAACGTGTTTAATCAATTAATTACTAATTTGAAGAGGCTTGATGTGAAGTTTGAGGGTTATGACAAGGTTTTTACGCCAGTAAATTTCCTGCATAATATTGATACAGGTGGAAGAAAGATGATAGGGATCAACTCCTTAGGCACGAGAATAGAAGAATCATTTATAATTCAGTGGTGTAATATGTCTAGCATTAAATTTTGCAAGTATTGAAGGGTTAGAGAAGTACACACACTCGTGCATGTTAGCCCACGTTGTCTATACATGATTGGAGGAAGAATTGCATAGTTAGAGAGATAGGTTATATACACGACAATGTTTTTTGGGCATATGCATAGTTAGAGAGATATATGGTTATCTTATTTTATTTGATATTTCTATTATTATATTTTCAATATTTAGATTATGGTTTTATTATATGTTTAAAACCTATAATACTTGTAGACACCTCATTTTTGTCATTTTCGTTTTATTTTAGTCTAATCAGGTTAAAAAAATAAATAAACAAAAAAAAAACTAAAATAACAATAATAAATAAATAAAATGAAAATAAAAAAATAAAAAAAGAGAATCATATTATCGAGTTAAGCCGAATCGTATTTGGTCAAGTTATGTCAAGCCAAGTTACATCGGATCGTTTAAGATCAAATTGAATAACGTTATGTGATTAATTTAATAAATTTAAAGGATCGAGTTTTATTATATTGGGCTAGAATAGATTTAGAATTTATTAGATAAGTTATTTAGCTATAACAAATTAGATGGAATTGAATCTTGGAAAATAAAAAGTTTGAATTAAGTAGGGTTTCTAAAAGTTATGTTAAATCTTCAAAGGATTATAATCATATCTTCCGTATCTTTAATATAAAAGATATGATTAAAGGTTTATAAATAGCACGTCGATCGATGTACTTGATAACGTTTTTTTAAATGACACAATCCCCAACAACCTACATCTTACATACACGTCACTTGAAGCACCAAAATCAAAGTCACGCGTTACTCACTCGATGATAATTCAAGCACACGACCAATACCCCTTAATCTTCAACCTGACTGAAACAAACAACAAGAAAACAATCTGACCGAAGTCCAATTCTGCTACGCCAGGCCACGTCCCCTAATCCAATTCCGACCACAAATCCATGCTCAAACGTCCTACGGCCCGATGTCCAACAATCCAATTTCCTTACAATGCCAATAGCAATCCAAGCAAGCCACGTCCTATGGCCTAATGAAATCCAAACGCACAAAGTCCATTCAAATCCTGATGGTAATTAACAACCGAATCCAATTCAATGCTACGTCCCATAGCCTGACGTGATTCCATCGACTAAAGCTCTGAATAGCCAAAGACAACACGTCCCAACATCCTCCAAGCATCAACCAAAAACAACAACACAACTGTCACGAGCATGTTGCCACAATCCAGTTAAGCAAGTTCATTAAATCCTTGCATTCACACATGAGTACTTAGTAGCTTCCAATTCCCAATCACCCACATAATCACAGCACACATGCAGCACCTAACGCTATTCACTCGTACACACAACCCGACACGAACACAAGTACGATGCCCAGACGATCACGACTCACGATCAAGCACGATGCATAGGTAAAATCATTTTATTTTATTTATCTATTTTTTATTAGTTAGTTCAATTATTTTACTAACCTATTTTTTTGTTTATATACAAGTATTTTTTATTATTTCATCTTATATATTTTTCTAGATAATTCCAATTTTTAATAAAATTTAGTTAAATTGCATTTTTAGTAAAATCATATTTTTATGAAAAAATAAACGTACCTAGAACGTATCGAGATACATATCTTACTGTTGAGATTTAAAAAAGATACGTATTTTGCAGTTAAGATTTAGAAAAGATACGAATGAGATATATATTTAGATCGTATCTTTAACATATTTTATAATTAAGATTTAGAAAATATATCTTTTGATACGTAATGTTTTTAAAAAATAAAAAAAATCTTAACCGGAGTTTTTTTAAAAAATATAGTTAGGTAGGGTTTTCTTTTATTTGAGAAAATTAGCTTTCTTATTTTTTTTAAATAACAAATTGATAAAGAAACGTAATCCTAGCTCAATTTTTGAAATAAAAAGAATCAACTCACTAAAAATTTTATAAAAAGAAAACTACGGCTACCTTCGAGGCAACCACCTAAAAAATAAAAAAACTTTTGTCCTTTTTCTTAGAAATTCGTAATAAAAAATAATATGAAAATCACTTTAGTTATTTCTTATATGTTTAGGTATATTTTTAGTAATTTTAGGAAATTATAAAAATAAAAGCTCATAATTTTTTTTTTTAATTTTTACATGGTAACATAGTCTTAACAGGTTAGCCCTTAAACCCGATTTTTTCTAGTTTAATTTTCTAAAAACCGTTTTCTTAGAATATCCACAAACTAGTAGTTAAATTAGGGTTTTTCCACTCGAAAACTTTAATTTTTTTTTTTTACTAATTAAACTGCTTGGTGACTATAATTTTTTTAAAAAATTTTTAGAAAAATATTTTCTTAATTTAATATTGAGTAATTTATATTAAGCGGGTTGAATTTAATATAGGTAAAATTAAAGAAACCGAAATAGGGCTTGACAATACCCCTAAGGTTGTTAAAGGTTACTATATAAACTTTATTATGACTTTATTATGACTCTTTTGATAGTTAGTGGGTTTTTAGCCACTGAATTTAGAGAAAACCCTTGTATTATCAATCTTTTTAGATTGTTATGACAATTCCTATATGTTATTCATTTGTACATAATATCAACTGGATAATTTGAAACCCTTTTCTTGTATTTCATACGTCATATCGAATTATAGTAGTGACTTGATTGATTTTTGGATTTCTACATCATATCATCTCTAGGAATTAATCAAAACTCAATTCTAATAATTTATTGGTATGTAATATCCATTGAATTAATCAAATTTTCTTAAGCCCATGGATAATGATAAGTATCGGTTCCTTATACATGAGATTAGGAGAATCATTTTTAACTTAGTGGCTTAAGAGGATATATCTAGCAATAAATTTTCCATAGTGTTATTGAATGATTTTAGGGTAAGACTTTGTTCCTACAAAAATATGAAAGGCTAAGTGGTACCATGGCTAGTTCGGTATAGCTACTTTGATGCTTAAGTCAATAAGTGTTTCAGAAAGAAATAAGTGATTGAATATTGAATTTAAGGTCTTAAGAGAGTTATTGCAATGCTTTCTCTTTGTATTTACAGGTGAATATCGGGTGTATGAAACAACAGTTAATCATTGGTAGTAGGCCATGTAATGATCTTGTAATAAAGCACATGCCTAAAATATAGAAGTAGTGAGCGATTGTGTAATGAGATCACACCAGATCATAACTGTTTATGCTACTTTCTCAAGTTCAGATTAGACATATTAACAAGTCGGACTTCAAGGCCTATCAAGTAGACTGAGTCTTAGTTAGCATCAGTTGAGAATAGAATTAGTCATCTTCTTTTCACCCGAATGGCTCAGTAATATTTTAAGGTGAAATGTGACTATTAACATTTGCCCCCCAACTCCTGTTGTTGAGAACTTGATTATGGGAGTAAATAAAGCTAAATGCTTAGTTTGGGTAGTTGGATGGTTAGGACGAAAATGAGTTTTCCAAATGTCGAGTGATTTAGGAAGGATTAATTTTCATTTTGAAATGCAACGAATCATATCCTAAATGAAAGGTTATAGCCTTTTAATTTTCTCACCTATTCACTTTTCTATAGCAAAAGATGCTACAATTGTCATCCTAGCTATCATTATGCTGCATAGACTAATAATTGTCAATAACATGATTGTAAACCCTGTAAATCTAGCCTTCCGAGTATAGAATCAAACTTACATACCGTAGATAATTTCCTGAAGTCAACAAAGTAGATAAATTTAAAGATTAAAATTTAAATTCTAAACTTAAAATGAATATGGAAAACCCTAACTTGTTAATCTAAACTTTAATCACATATGAATATTTTAAATCCTAAATATATCTAATTGTAGGAGATTGGCTCCAAACTTAATAAAATTTTAATCATGTAAGAAAACTCTAAATTCTATATGCGTATATATATGAGAAATTGAACCCAAACCAGATCAAAACCATAAAACCAAAACTTTAAGCTTATTCATATATGAAATTGCTGCAAAAGTGATAAAACCCTAATTAAGTCAAATAACTGAACAATACGTTTAATCACGTAAAATCGCTAGCGACCGATTAAAGATAACTTCAAAAACTCATAATGTAAAAATATTAAATTAATTCATATGAATTTATAATATTATTTTGTAATTAATATTAACTTTATATTTATATAGATAAGTTAGTATTATGTTAATTTAGACATTTATTAGTTAATTGGATGTTATGTAGTAAATATAAATAACATGATTTATAATTTACCTTGTAATTATACTAATTATTATTCTAAATATTATTTATAGGATTATAAATGAGTAAATAAATTCTAATATATATTTTATTGATTCATTACATTTAATTTTCTATTTTTCCTCTTCATTTTTCTTTCTCTATTTCCTTTTTATTTTCAAATTAATTATACATAATACATATAATATATATTAAGAGTTGACCAAGTCAACTTTAACCTAGTCAACATGTCCTTTTCATGCATTTAATGCATTTTTTCTTTCTCTTTTGCTTTCTATTTCTTTTTCTTTTCTCTTTCCTCCCTTTCCATGCCGTGAGCTCACTTATCCCTTTAGAATCCTCTCCTAAATACTTGATTTTGCTAGAAAATTTTGGAAACATGTAGAACCCCACCATTATAACCAAATCGTCACACACTCTCTCTCTTTTTCCACTTCCTTGTTCTAATTTTTTTCTCTCAAACTCACTTAACTTTTAACCTTCATTTCTACCAATCAAACACCCACTTTTACAATATAAAGGAGGAGAATTTCTACATCAAAGGTACTCCTAAATCAAGTAATTATATTTCTTTTATATTTTCCATGTATCTTGGTTGTATTTGTTGTAGTATGTACATTAGCTTTTAAGTAATTTCTTAAGTATATATATGTGTACTATTATAGTAAGTGTATTATACATGTAACTTAATGTTTTGTAAATGAAATTATTAGTATTAGTATTAAAGATTGTGTATATAAACATATTTCTTTTAAAAATCGTATGTAAATGTATATATATATTAATACACATATAGATATATATATATAATACTATGTTATGGATTTAGTAGTTATATATATAAGTATATGAGTATATATATGTACAATATATATATATATATATATATACATATACATATACATATACATATAATATAGTGTGTACATAAATCTCCATATAAGATATGTTAGGTATTTATATATATATATTTTAATAAAATAAAAAATATGTATATGTGTATATAATTTATGTATTGAAAAATCCTTAAAAATACATTAAGAAAATATAAAAATACATATAAATGTATGCATATAAAAATACATATAAAAATTAAGTATAGATACATGTACATGTATAAGTACATGTTTATAAATATGTATAATAAAGGTATATTATAAGTATAAATACATGTATATATGTATACATACATGTATAAACAAATGTATGTATACATGTGTATATATAGGTACATATACAAATATGTTAAATATAATGATATAGATAAGAACTTATATGTACATATGTATGTGTATGAGTATATAAAATGATATACTAAGTATAAATACATATAATAAATTATTAGTTATAATAATATAGGTACATAATCATATGTATATAAGTACATATATATATATATATATATTTAGTTAGGTATATGTACATATATGTATATTCAAGTAGGCCGAAACCATGAGGAACAATTAAGGCCTAGATATATATATAAATTAATAAATTATAATAGCATAAAAAAATATATAATAATAATACAAAACTTGAGAAGTGTAAAATATTTAATAAATAATAATAACATATATATCTATATATATGTATGGTTAAAAAAGTATATAATCTAAAATTTAAGAAATATTAAAATAATAATAAAATAAAGGAAAATCAACAAATTTCCATATGGATAAATTGGAACATGCTACGTCAACAATTTACCTAAAATAATTAATTATACTAAAAATTTCAAAATAATTAGAAAATTATGAAAAATTATAATAAATATAAAACTAATATAATTGGTAATTAATTTTAAATATGAAAAAATAGTTAAATATACATGAATTAGACTTAAAAATAAAATATTGTGAAAATATGAAATTTAGAAATTAATTAAATTATAAAATAATATAGAAAAGCTCAAATTTGATAAGTAAAATTTTTCGGGTCAAAATAATCGATTTTATAATAATTTAGACCCATATAAAAAAATGCAAGTTTTAACGTTCAAAATAGATTCCACTATGTGAACGTATGTTCGAAAATGATACAAATCAATTATGAGTTTATAAATATCGAAGTTAAAAAGAAAATGTTATATGCGATTTAGGATATAGAGAAAACCTAAGGATATAAGTAAATTAATTATATTATTTAAGAAATATGATCTTATAAACAAATAATTATGATAAAGTTCCAACTAAATGAAAAAATAACTAAGCGTAATTATTTACAAGCATACATATATAATTTCCTATAAAGGGAAAACCAATAAATACATATCATAAAATGTGGATCAGACACAATTATAAAATACAAATTTTTTCAAAAGATCAATATAAATTTTGAGAAGAAAATTTTTGTGTGTGTATGTTCATATCATAGGCCAAAGAGGACCAATATATATACAATATAAACGCACTAACCAAGCTTCTAAACATAGAAAACAAATATCCTAAATATACTCTTTATACAATTGACAGATATTTATAGATCCAAAAATATTCTAATACCTTCTAAACATAGAAAACAAATATCCTAAATATACTCTTTACATAATTGATAGATATTTACAGATCCTAAAATATTATAATACCCCCTCTCAAGTTGGTGCGTAAAGATTGCAAACCCCCAACTTGTGTAAAAGATACCCAAACTGCTATGTCCCCAATGCCTTAGTAAAAATATCAGCGAGTTGCTCATAGCTACGTACATAAGCAGTCTTAACATGTCCATGTTGAATCTTATCATGAATAAAATAACAATTAATTTCAATGTGCTTTGTTCGCTCATGAAACACGGGATTTGCATTAATGTGTAAAGCTGCTTGACTATAACAATACAACAGCATAAGATGAGATTGTACAATACCGAAAGACAGCAAAAGACCCTTTAACCATTTCAGTTCACACACAGTGGTAGCCATGGAACGATATTTTGCTTCAGTAGAGGATCTTGACACTATATGTTGCTTTTTAATCTTCCAAGAAATGGGAGAAGTCCCTAACATAACAAAATATCCAGTAAGAGATCNTATGAGATCTATGTCAAAAAAAGCTCAAAAGCGGCTATTCTCCCCCCAAGTCACAAGAACGGCTTTCCTCTTTTAGCTCTACTCAACATGGCAACTGCTCTAACACCTACCTTCTTTTTCAGAAAAGATTAGATCCCCATTCTCACATCATCTTATTATCCTCTTAGTATCTTAGAAAAACATTTTATTCTTCCTTCTTTCTTGAATCTTTTTGGCTGCAATAGCATCATTCAGCATCAATTCAATGTCCTTAATGTGGATCAACTCAATCCATTGAGTCCAAAAATCTAAATCTTCATCTAATATAATGGACACAAATTTGTCATGTCACTTATGGATTTTGGACTTCAACCCTTCCATAAATTTTTAACCATGCTACTAGGCGTAGCCTTAACCTCAACCACTTCACATAGTATCTCAAATGCTACAAGAAGTCTATAAGTATTAGGAAAAAACATACTTAGCACAACCCAAAAATAATTAAAGAATTGTTTGATAAAAGTAGAAAATGGGAAGCACAGTCCAAAATCAAGGTATTTTAGATATATATGAAACATATAGTCCCTCGGAAAACATTCCCTCTCATCCTCCCTCAACTTCCATAAATTCCATGTCTCAAGAAGATTTTACCAGTATTTATTATACTTCGAGATGAGTATCTTAATGGCACCACTCACCACTCCATCCAAGGAATCACTATAATAAACAACATTGTTATACAAATACCTGGTTACAAATCTTCCTTCCCAATCATCTAGATAGTTATCCACTAGAAGAGCATTCATGCGAGCAAGTTTTTTCCTTCGCTCTATTGTGCTATTTGTCGAATTACTTGAAGAACATGCCAAATCATTCCTTTTTCAGTGGGGAAAAGCAACCTTGGACTGAGTTGCCTTAGAATCTAAAAGTATAAGTCGATGAATAACACTTTAAACCATACATGATTTAAGCTATATGATAGAACCACGAATTAGATGAAAAATTCAAAGATGAGAAGTTAAAAGCAAATGAGAACTTTAAATGTAGATATGAATAAGAATAGAATGAAGAAATTTTTATCAATATAGAAAAATCCTTCATATATAAATGGTTTCTCCTCGTAACCCTAACATGCTTCTGATAGGAATATGGTTTTGATTAGACAATCAAGTATGGATTAAAGATACGTGTTATGAGTTCGAAATCTAATGGTTATCATTGTCAGGATCCTATAGGGGGCCTAATAAGATTATTTAAAATTTTCATATTATGTGTGTACTCATAATACGAAAATCACCTTACAAGTAAGAGGTTACAAGACTTTAACTAATTTATCACTAAGGTTTTCAATTTTTAATTAATTAACATATTGTAAAGTATAAATGGCTATGGATATCCAATATTCTACAGTTCCTCAAAACCGCAGAGAATCAGTATTCCCTACTAAATGATAAGATCAAGTCATAAAAATTGAAAATTTAAACTTATGGAAGTTACAAAATTTAAATATATAAGTAGTATTTACATTTATAGTTTCAAATGAACTATACAATCATTATCCAATTCTAACCTCTAAAATATCTCAATACTTGCTCTCAATGCTTGACCCTTAACCCATGCTTGATTATCTTTCAACTTGCAAAAGAAAAACTACTAAGGAGTAAGCTAAGAGAGCTTAATGAGTTATCTTTCATATTATACTAACAAACAGGTTATCGGATAAATTATTATAACCATATAGATGCATGTACACGTATTATGCCAAACAATATATGCAGTTGATCAGTATTGCATATAATATCGGATTTAATGCCCTTCAAGATAATGGTTAGAGATACATTAGTATCAATCACAACTAAGCTCTAGCACCTATGTTTTTAACTATAAATTTAAATTTCGTATTTTACGAAATATATTTCTATTTCAAAGAAATCTAGTAGTACACAAAATCCTAAATCTAGCAATGAGGTGGTTCCCATAGTCTACACTTACACCCTACAACAGAAGTCTCTAGACTCAACCCTCAACTAGATGATTGGTATCTTTAGTGCCTAATAAGCACATAAGCTAAGGTAATGTCATGTTGTATGAGTGTACTATACTAAAACACTTTAATTTAGTATATAGAAACAACCCCTACAAGATCTCTCTTTACCTCTGCATAAGGTGATGACCAGAATAAGTAATGCAATACATGAGTGATGCATAATCCTTTTTATTTAAGATAAGCTGGATATATTTAAGTCAAATTATTGAGCGATCAACCAATATCAATAATTCATTCCAATTGTGCAATAGTTAATCATACAACTAAATCTTCAATTATTGTATTTAATAATATTTTGCATAGGAATCAACCAATATTAAGCACATGCATAATCCGAACTCCCATGTATCAAGTTATTAATATTTAATTTAGTGCACTAACTACAACCACAAACAAGTATAGAGTTATTGGGATATGACTCCTAGCAATCAATAGGCAACTTGCCTTTCTAATTGATGTTTCCTGATAAATAGACATAAGAAGAACCTAATGAGTATCTAAATGTCATACTAACCAACCTAACCAACTTATTATCTATCTTAAGATTCCTGTTTCCACTTAGGTTTTCAAGTTCATCTAACTATTTAGTTTTATTTAAAATTTTTACATTTTCATAATTAATTCTTAATAAGTTTGCATTACTTTATTCTATGGATAATAACATAATATAAGTTTAGATAATTCGACTATTTGTAAGTTTTATCTCGATATTTTGCTATAACCTGACTTAGTTATAGTATTCATGTATAGTAAAATAGATACTAGCGTAACAATATATATATATATATTGTTACGCTAGTATCTATTTTACTATACATGAATACTATAACTAAGTCAGGTTATAGCAAAATATCGAGATAAAACTTACAAATAGTCGAATTATCTAAACTTATATTATGTTATTATCCATAGAATAAAGTAATGCAAACTTATTAAGAATTAATTATGAAAATGTAAAAATTTTAAATAAAACTAAATAGTTAGATGAACTTGAAAACCTAAGTGGAAACAGGAATCTTAAGATAGATAATAAGTTGGTTAGGTTGGTTAGTATGACATTTAGATACTCATTAGGTTCTTCTTATGTCTATTTATCAGGAAACATCAATTAGAAAGGCAAGTTGCCTATTGATTGCTAGGAGTCATATCCCAATAACTCTATACTTGTTTGTGGTTGTAGTTAGTGCACTAAATTAAATATTAATAACTTGATACATGGGAGTTCGGATTATGCATGTGCTTAATATTGGTTGATTCCTATGCAAAATATTATTAAATACAATAATTGAAGATTTAGTTGTATGATTAACTATTGCACAATTGGAATGAATTATTGATATTGGTTGATCGCTCAATAATTTGACTTAAATATATCCAGCTTATCTTAAATAAAAAGGATTATGCATCACTCATGTATTGCATTACTTATTCTGGTCATCACCTTATGCAGAGGTAAAGAGAGATCTTGTAGGGGTTGTTTCTATATACTAAATTAAAGTGTTTTAGTATAGTACACTCATACAACATGACATTACCTTAGCTTATGTGCTTATTAGGCACTAAAGATACCAATCATCTAGTTGAGGGTTGAGTCTAGAGACTTCTGTTGTAGGGTGTAAGTGTAGACTATGGGAACCACCTCATTGCTAGATTTAGGATTTTGTGTACTACTAGATTTCTTTGAAATAGAAATATATTTCGTAAAATACGAAATTTAAATTTATAGTTAAAAACATAGGTGCTAGAGCTTAGTTGTGATTGATACTAATGTATCTCTAACCATTATCTTGAAGGGCATTAAATCCGATATTATATGCAATACTGATCAACTGCATATATTGTTTGGCATAATACGTGTACATGCATCTATATGGTTATAATAATTTATCCGATAACCTGTTTGTTAGTATAATATGAAAGATAACTCATTAAGCTCTCTTAGCTTACTCCTTAGTAGTTTTTCTTTTGCAAGTTGAAAGATAATCAAGCATGGGTTAAGGGTCAAGCATTGAGAGCAAGTATTGAGATATTTTAGAGGTTAGAATTGGATAATGATTGTATAGTTCATTTGAAACTATAAATGTAAATACTACTTATATATTTAAATTTTGTAACTTCCATAAGTTTAAATTTTCAATTTTTATGACTTGATCTTATCATTTAGTAGGGAATACTGATTCTCTGCGGTTTTGAGGAACTGTAGAATATTGGATATCCATAGCCATTTATACTTTACAATATGTTAATTAATTAAAAATTGAAAACCTTAGTGATAAATTAGTTAAAGTCTTGTAACCTCTTACTTGTAAGGTGATTTTCGTATTATGAGTACACACATAATATGAAAATTTTAAATAATCTTATTAGGCCCCCTATAGGATCCTGACAATGATAACCATTAGATTTCGAACTCATAACACGTATCTTTAATCCATACTTGATTGTCTAATCAAAACCATATTCCTATCAGAAGCATGTTAGGGTTACGAGGAGAAACCATTTATATATGAAGGATTTTTCTATATTGATAAAAATTTCTTCATTCTATTCTTATTCATATCTACATTTAAAGTTCTCATTTGCTTTTAACTTCTCATCTTTGAATTTTTCATCTAATTCGTGGTTCTATCATATAGCTTAAATCATGTATGGTTTAAAGTGTTATTCATCGACTTATACTTTTAGATTCTAAGGCAACTCAGTCCAAGGTTGCTTTTCCCCACTGAAAAAGGAATGATTTGGCATGTTCTTCAAGTAATTCGACAAATAGCACAATAGAGCGAAGGAAAAAACTTGCTCGCATGAATGCTCTTCTAGTGGATAACTATCTAGATGATTGGGAAGGAAGATTTGTAACCAGGTATTTGTATAACAATGTTGTTTATTATAGTGATTCCTTGGATGGAGTGGTGAGTGGTGCCATTAAGATACTCATCTCGAAGTATAATAAATACTGGTAAAATCTTCTTGAGACATGGAATTTATGGAAGTTGAGGGAGGATGAGAGGGAATGTTTTCCGAGGGACTATATGTTTCATATATATCTAAAATACCTTGATTTTGGACTGTGCTTCCCATTTTCTACTTTTATCAAACAATTCTTTAATTATTTTTGGGTTGTGCTAAGTATGTTTTTTCCTAATACTTATAGACTTCTTGTAGCATTTGAGATACTATGTGAAGTGGTTGAGGTTAAGGCTACGCCTAGTAGCATGGTTAAAAATTTATGGAAGGGTTGAAGTCCAAAATCCATAAGTGACATGACAAATTTGTGTCCATTATATTAGATGAAGATTTAGATTTTTGGACTCAATGGATTGAGTTGATCCACATTAAGGACATTGAATTGATGCTGAATGATGCTATTGCAGCCAAAAAGATTCAAGAAAGAAGGAAGAATAAAATGTTTTTCTAAGATACTAAGAGGATAATAAGATGATGTGAGAATGGGGATCTAATCTTTTCTGAAAAAGAAGGTAGGTGTTAGAGCAGTTGCCATGTTGAGTAGAGCTAAAAGAGGAAAGCCGTTCTTGTGACTTGGGGGGAGAATAGCCGCTTTTGAGCTTTTTTTGACATAGATCTCATAAGTTCTTGATTTGTCTCTCTTTTCCATTTTTAATACTCCTATCCTTTATTGCAAATATGGATGTAGGTAATGTCGATCCCACCAAACCGCTGGCCCAAGCTAAGGCCCAAAAGCTAAAGCTTGATAAACGTGTAGGCATCAAAACACTTGTCACTTAGCCCATCGCACCAAAAAAGGTAACGTAAGAGAAAGCCGTAAAGTAAGTTGCTACTCTAAAAAAAGGTGACTCATTCCTTCGAAAAGAGTTAAGGGACTAAACAAACTAGAGTTGTTGAGGCTATATAACTTAAAGTGATTCCTTCGTTAGAAAACATTCCTCGAGAGGAAGGGTTGAGTGAATCCTATTGAGAAATCGGTGGTAATAGTAGCGCTAAGGTCATTCCTCAAAAGATGGTACAAATTCCATCAAGCTAAACAAACAATGAGCTGAGTCCTAAAAAAAGAAGTGGAAAAGAGCTTTTTAGCAAACCTCCATCTAAGAAATTCAAAGCCTTAGACAAGAGGACAAAGGAGGCTTTGAGGAATAAGGCTCTCAGCTTCAGTAATGCTAATTTCATTCCTAACTATGATGCAGGCGAATGCTTTGTGCCATGCTGGAGGTAGAACGTCCTGCACACTGACTTAGCCTTAGGTGATAGGATGAAATCTTTAGCCTTGATGGAAAGAGTCATTCTCCCTAAGGATAGGGAGCTTGTAATGAAAGATGTTGATAGAGTAGGCAGTTGTAATAAAGGACATATTGCCACTAAGTTGTATGATGTAAGTACCAATCACCTTTTCACTTATGGCTCATGTTATGTTGCTAACATAATCGTGACTATGTATAAATTAGCAACCACGTTTTGATGGCTCTAGATGAAGCCAACAGAGAAATGAACAAGGTAATATTTACATGTTATTGATTTGTTGAGATGCAAATGACTTATTCATCTTTGTTAATTTATTACAGAAGGTTGAGGAGGCATATAACTCCTCAAAGGCTCAAACTATCGTGATTGAAAACGTGAGAATTAAGGCTAAGAAACTTTAAGAGGAGCTTTTAGCTAAGAAGCTGACATATTCCTTAGTGGTTAATAAAGTCTCAAGCATCAAGGCTAAGACTGAAGAGTAGTTTAAGGAGATTGAGAATCTGTAGGAGGAGCTTCAAAATAAGTGAGAGGAGTGTTAGGGGTTAGGTCGAACGATCACTTCAATGAGTAACGAGGAAGACAAGTTAAGGATGCAAATAAAGGAGTTGGAGATAAATGGCTCCAAGCTTGAGTCTTATGTTGTCAAATTAGAGGAGGGGGCAAAAAAAAGCCCTTAGTAGAGGAAGCACTATAAATCATGACTCCTAATCCACAATACGAGAGATTTCTTAGGAAGAAACTTTTGTAGGGGGGTCCAACAAGCGAGAAAAAAGATTTTAAAAGTTCACCCTAACTGTGACCTATCTTGCTTGGACTTTACTGACGTTGATGACAATGATGCCAACAATAGCGATGAAGAAGTCGGTAAAGAAGCGGAGATTGACATTCAAGGGTAGGGTGACAATGACGAAGCCAATGTTGAAGCTCTTGTCAATGATGAGGAATGATCATTTGAGGAGTCCCCTACATTCATAAAGAGATATCCACCTACTCTAAAACCATCAATGCCGAAAAAGAAGTAAGCTCTAAGAGGGTTCCTTCTTCTTCTTATCAGGGCAGTACTTCTACCTAATCAAAGAGCAAAAACGTTTCAAATTCTTGAGATTTTGTTAATTTGTACTTTATCTTGTAATTGTTGTCGACTTACTATGGTCAGGATGCCAACTATCTATTGTAAAGTGATATTCAGCCTTTACAGCTTTTATTTCTAGCATGCTTCATTTTACATGCGTTATTAGTTTTCAGCACATTTTATTTCACGTGCATGTTAGATGTCTTTTCATAGACAAAGCATTCGTTAGTTGCATAGGACGTGAACTAGCATTTTTTCATTGCTATGAGATTACCTATTATAAAGCATAATAGAATTTATTCTCTTTTCTCTACATATTACTAAAGAAGTATTGATGTTACTCATGAATAGTTGCTAAGCTCATCAACCTTTATAGATCTAAACTTATTAAATATTGGTTTGTTTGTCGTATAACTAGAACTTTATTAATCCATTAATCATGCATTGATTTGGAATGAAAATGATGGGAAGTAAAGATACTCATAAACTTGAAATGAACATTTCATACTTAAGATAAGATGTAAGTCATCACCTTACATCATTTAAAATAGAAACAAACCATAACATCAAAGGAACTAAGCAAAGTAGAGCTTCAAATTCTCGGCATTCCATGTTCGAGGGATGATTGTACCGTCCAACCTTTCTAATCGATAGGTCCCATCGCTTATGACTTCCCAGATCCTAACAGGATCCTCCTAATTTGCGTCGAGCTTCTCCTGATTATCTTGAACGCCAGTTGCCTCTAATTTTTTGCAAACCAAATGTTCAAGTCAAAACACCCTATGTTTCACCTTTTGATTGTAATATATCGCTTCTCTATGCTGATATGTAGCAACTCTCATCCTTGTAACATCTCTTTTCTCCTTAATTATGTCCAAATTGGTTGTAAGAGTGACTTGATTGGCCATTATGTCAAATTCTACGTACAAAGATTGGGTAGTCAATTCAATTGGCAGTATAACTTCTGACCCATATGCCGGTCTAAAGGGTCTTTCTCCTATTAAAGTCCTTTAGGTAGTCCTATACCCCCATAAAACACTTGGTAATTCATCAGCCCATTTATCCGTGAGTTGGTTAACTTTACACTTTAAACTATGCAAGATGATCTTATTAATTACTTCCACCAACCCATTGGTCTGAGGATGAGCCGCTAACATGTAATCCAAATAGATGTCATATTTGTCATAAAATGCTTGGAATTTATCATTATTAAACTATGGTCCATTATTAGTGATTATCATAAGTGGAACTCCAAATTTTGATATAATGAAGCTGTAGACAAAAGCTTTGACCTTCTGCTTGGAAATTTTAGCCATTACTTTGACCTCCATCCACTTTGTAAAACAATTTACGGAAGCTATTATGAATTTTTACCAGGCTGTAAATTTTGGAAATGGTCCGAGTATATCCCAACCCTACTAAGTAAGGAGGCAAGGATTGGTGAGGCTATGCAGTTCAATAGAAGGTGCATAGCTTAGTGCCTCATGTTTTTAGCATTGTGGATATTGCTGAATAGAGAATCTTGCATTTTCCTTCATAGTCAACCAATAATAGCCAAGTTACAATACATGGACATATAGGGTTTGACCCTTCACATGTTGTTACAGATACTATCGTGTAATTCGAACAATATTCATTCTTTGTCCTTTGGTAAAAGGTAATGAAGGTTAGGTTAGGAAATGTCGCATTTGTATAATCGATCGTCTATCAACATATAATTTGCTACTTGATAAATCAACCTTTAAACATCTTTTCTATCATCAACAAGAATACAGTAGTTTGTGATTGGGTCCATCTAAGACTTCTCCTTTGAGTAAGGAACCAACTTGCAGCTTTACTCGATGGTTTGTAAGCTCTTATTAGGGAGATACTCAATAAAGAGCTTGTCATTTAAATCGGGGAGTGCCATACTAGCCAACTTCAACAACTTATCGACAACAATGTTTCTACTTCTTGGTATTTTTTCAATTGAAAATGATTAAAACTCTTCCTTAAGTGTTTGTACTGTAAGTACTTGCTCATTACTTCTTTTGTCACCTAACTCCTTTGATTTGATTTACAATAAGTTGTGAGTCGGAAAAAACTTGAACTTTCTTGGTACCAACTTCTTTCGCCAATTTAAGCCCATTATTAAGGCTTCACACTCAATTTCATTGTTGTTGGCTAGAAACCCAAACTTCAAAGCATAATTAACTATCACATTATGAGGTCCTTGTAGAATGAGAGTTGCACCGCATCCTTCTTTAGTAAAGGAGCCATTGACATATAGATTCCATATGGGCTTCTTGGTCATCTCTATGCTGTCCTCTTTACCATTGAATTTAGCCACAAAATTTGCCAATACTTGAACTTTTAATACCAAAGGGCTTATATTTACAACATAAGCAATTAGCTCTAGAACATACTTATCATCCTCTTTAAGGAGTCTAATCGTTGTAAAACTTTCCACAAAGGCTAATAAGTAAGGACAACAATTTGATGTGCCTCAAAGTATGGCCTTAACTTTCTTGCCAAGAGAACTACTACCAATACAAATTTCTTGATTTTTGTATATCAGTGTTTTTGGCCCTTGCAAATCATAGCTCATGTAATAAATTGGCTGATGCTCTTTACCTTCTAATCAAACCAAGACAGAAGAAAGTGCTTGACTGCCGATCGATAGATACAGACATAAATTTTCTTTCGAAAAGGGTATCGAAAGTATTGGTAGTGATGCGAGAAACTCCTTCAGCTCTTTTAACACTCTTTCACACTTGTTCATCCACTGAAAAATCTTTCAAATTCTTTAAGATTTTAAAAAACTCTATACATTTATTAGCACTTTTCGACACAAATTTGTTTAGGGTAGCTATTTGTCCAATTAGCTCTTGAACTTCATTGACAGTATAAGGAGACTTCATGTTCTGAATAGCGTCAGTCATCCTTAGGTTTGCTTTAATGTAGCATTGTGATGGGAATTCGCCTCTGACTATGTCCAAGCCAAGGTCGACTTGTTCAAAGCTAATGCCAATGCCAACACTCCAGAAGAAGATGTCGGCCTATTCTAACACGAGGCTGAACAGTTCCAGGTTGAAACCGAACAGCTTTCGCTGAGGCTAAGTAACTAACAAAAGACCAAGGGAAAGAAAGGGAGTCACTCGGCAATAAGTCTATCATTTATCAAGAAGATAAGTGAGCACATAGCCAGGGACTTTGGACCAAAAACCACTTGGTATGGTCTCAAGAGATTAGTGCTAACTAATTCTAGCACTTGGCAATTATGGACCGACCTTTCTAGTATCTCGGCTAAGCACTATGAGACTTCAAGAGCTCTTCTATAGACCTAGACATCCAACTGCTGACCTGGCCCAGTTCTAATCCTACTCCTTCTTAGACAGGTTGAGTGACTATATGCCGACCTTTATTAAATGTACAGTTTTGTATTCTTATGTTTGTTTTCCTTTATTTTATTTATGGGCCCAATTCTTTAAGGTTTAAGGCCTTGTACATTATTTATAGTTTTGCCACTAAGGTTTAGGACTTGCTATAAATAGCAACTTTTGTAAACATCATATATACGAAAATATACAATAATATACGAAATTAAACAGAAGGAGTATATTCCTGTATTTTAGAATCTTTTCCTTTTGAGCAAGGCTACTCTTAAGCTAGCATTTTTCAGATCATCCATTATAGATTAAGCTCTTTAATTTCTCTTGCATTCTTATCGATCTTAAGCCTAAGATTGTAGTGAACCCCTTCATTTGAACTGGTTAGTAAGTTGCATCTAACTTTCATTTGAATCTTGAGCAACATTTAGTGTTCATGAGTTGTATCGAACCATATTTCGAGCTCAAACCCCTGATTGTGTTTGTATCTTATTACGTGATATCCATTCACATTCACCGTTGAAACCAACCATCTCATTTCCTATCCATCAAACCCATTCAACCGCTTTTGGGTTTTTAAGATTTGTTGCTTCGATCCTTATCATATTGGTATCAGAGCTTTAGGGAGACATGCGTGCTAATATTCTTCAAAGTTGATTCGTAGTTTAAACATTTCTAATAATTATCATTCCATAGTCAATGTGTTGTTTGTGTTTTTCAATAGTTATGGTATTGTGCTACAGTTGAGTCTAGTAACATTAATTTCAGTAGTAGATTCTAATTGTTATGGAAGTGTTTATTAGTAGTGGTAGCTATAGAAGTCAAGTAGTGGTTGTTTTTGGGTTACTGTAATTGTGTTTTGTTATTTGTTCAATATTTTGGAAAATTACTGTACGGACAAAAATGTCAGAGGATATTGTCAACAACACTAGTGATAGCCCTCGTGGAAGTTTGAGGCAACCTGTTAATAACTTGGAGTATTAGATTTAGAATCTCATTGACTATATCCAAGAACTCACTGGATTAGTCAAAGGCTACAAACGTGACAACCGAGAGGAAAGAAGAGAACGGATACCCACTAGTAGGAGTGGCTCTAATGAACTTGATAATGATGAGAGATAGTGAAGAAGAGTTATTAAGCCAAGAAGGAGAGAAAATCAACTCGAACCGAGAAGAAGAAATGAAATGAGTGTTGAATTTGAAGCAAATCAAGGAGCTCGGAGAAGATAGCTGAGGCCAAGAAGGGACATAGCTAAGTGAAGCTCTAACAGAAGTGGCCTATCTGAGGTGAACCAACTAGCTTGGATTGCAAGGGATGAACCCTGAGCACCTGGCCGATGACTTAACAATATAAAGCTTAAGTTGCTGACCTTTAGTGGAAGTAGCTGACCTGAATAGTTCCTTAACTGGGTTCCCCGAGTTAAGAAGTTGTTTGAGTGTTACGAGTGTGATGATCAAACAAAGGTTAAGCTAGCTTCATTATCCCTTATTCAATTTGTAAGCCTTTAGTGGAATAAATTAGTTGTCAAACGAGATGCTGAAGGAGAAGAGCCAATCAAAACTTAGAGGCTTATGAAGCGATTAATGAATCAACTCTTTGTGCCAACCTACCTCAAGCAAGAGATGCTCCATGCGTTCCAACACTTGAGATAAGGTCGAAATACTATTGAAGAGTATTTTGCAAGAGTTTGAGATCTTGATGACGAGATGTGAGATTGTTGAGCCATAAGACTACAACACTACTAGGTTCTTAAGTAGACTTTGAGATGAAATTGCCAACATAGTTGAATTACAGCCATTCAACTCTCTGGACGAGCTAATCAATTTGGCATTAAGAGTAGAGAGACAGAGGAAGAGGAGGCATCAGAGGTCAAGTAGCCGACCTTAACAAGGCAACTTGAGCTTAAGAGGTATGCTAAGAGGGAGAAAGGAGAGCCTAGCCAACCTATCCATGCTGAGAAGAAGATTGCCAAGAAAGAAAAGACACCTGGTAATAAGGCTTGAGATGTGAAATGCTTCAAATGCTTAAGCTATGGATACATTGTGTCCCAATGCCTAAATAAGAGGGTCATGGTCTTGAAGGGCAAAGGGCCCAAGGCTTGAATCAAGAGTCAGAGTGATGACAGTTTGGAAGATAAGTTGATAGAAGAAGATGTCTATGTCGAGGACTTCGATAAACTCTTAACTATGGCAACATGAGTTGACATGAAGGCAAATCTCAAACAAAGGGAAAATTTGTTTCATATGTGATGCCTAGTGAATAGGAAGTCTTGTTCCTTAGTTATCAATGGTGGTAGCTACACTAACATCATCTCTACTGAATTAGTAGAAAAGATGAAAATGAGGACCTACCTATACCCTCGACTTTATGGATTGAAGTGGTTTAGTAACAAGGGCATGGTCTATGTGCATAAAAGAGCTTAGACTGCATTCAAGATAGCACAATACAAGGATAAGATCAACTTCGACGTAGTGCCTATGAATGCTGCGAATCTACTTCTTGGCTAGCTGTGGGTATTTGATCAGAAAGTGATCCATGATGAATTCCTCAACACTTACACTATTTAGAAGGATGGGAAGAGCTATCTCTTAACCTCGACGAGCATTGAGGAAAACCAAAGACACTTGGTACCCATGGTAAAGCGAAAAGGGAGAAGGAGCCTATTCGGCAACCCAGCCCGTGCCCAACACTTAATGTTGACGACAACATCCTTTTAGATCTACGGTAATGATGGGAATCAACCTACAATTACGTTCAAACTGAAGCTAACTTGTCTGAAGCTGACACTAACCCTCTGAAAGAAGATGCCTACCTATTTTAACCTGAGGTCGTATAGCTTTTGCTAAAGCCGAATAGCTTTTCCTAAAGCCTAATAGCTTTCATCGAGGCCAAGCAACTGACAAAAGACTAAGGGGAAGAGAAGGAGTCATTCGGCAACAAGTCTATCGTTTACCGAGAAGACGAGAAAGCACACAACTGAGGACTCGGGACTAAAGAACCTCTTGACACGGCCTTGAGAAATTAGTACCAACTAATTCTAGCACTCGGCAATTATGGACCGACCTTTCTAGTGTCTCGGCCAAGTACTGTGAGACTTTAAGTGCTCTTCCTTAGACCCAGACATTTAATTGCCGACCCTACCTAGTTTTGATCCTACTCCTTCTTAGATAGGCTGAGTGATTGCATGTCGACCTCTATTAAACACACGGTTTTGTATTCTTATATATGTTTTTATTTATTTTATCTATAAGCCCAATTCTTTAGGGTTTAACGCTTTGTACATTATTTACAGTTTTGCTACTAAGGTTTAAGACTTACTATAAATAGCAACTTTTGTAAACATCATTTATATGAAGATATATGATAGCATATATACGAAATTAAATAGAGGTACATCCTTACGTTTTTCTTTTTTTTAATCTTTTCCTTTTTGAGCAAGGCTACTCTTAAGCTAGCATTTGCTTAATTATCAACTATAGATTAAGCACTTTAATCTCTCCCGCATTCTTATTGATCTTGACCTTAAGATTATGGTGAACCCCTTTATTTGAACTGGTTAGTAAGTTGCATCTAATTGAATCTCGAGCAACATTTAGTGTTTGTGAGTTATATTAAACCCTATTTCTGAGCTCAAACCCCTGATTATGCTTATATCTTGGTGTGTGATATTCGTTCGCATTCACCATCGAAACCAACCATCTTACTTCCTGTCAGTTAAACCCATTTAACCCACTCTAGGTTTTCGAGATTCGCTACTTTGATCCTTATCACGTTGGGTAACCATATAACCTAAAATTTTTCTTAAAGTAGCACCAAAAACACATTTCTATAAATTCAGCTTCATATTGTATCTTCTTAAAGTGTTGAATGTCTCTTTGAGATCAGTAAGATGCTAATTTTCTATCATGCTTTTCACTATCATATTGTCAACATATACTTCAATGTTACGATGAACTTAAGGTTTAAACATCTTGGTGTCAAGTCTTTGATTGGTCGTATTGACATTTTTTAACCTGAAGGGAATCACCATATAACAGTACATCCTAAAGTTAGTGACAAAAATTTATGAACTTCATCATCCTCATCCGTTTTAATTTTGATTGTAGCAAAAAAATGCATCCATAAAAGATAATAAGGCATGTGTGATAGCTAAGTCAATTATTTGGTTTATTCTTGATAAGGGGAAACAATCTTTAGGATAGGCCTTATTTAAATCCATGACATATATGTACATACACTACTTGCCATTAGACTTATTGACTCTAATCTAGATTAGGAGAGAAATTACTCCACTGACTCGAATTGGTTGATTATTGAAAGCATATAAATCATAGTTATAAGATCATAGATGTAAACCTTACTTTTAGTGGGCCTAAGATTTGAATTAAGAGTACTTTCTGAACATTCCCAAATATCAACTAAACCAAAAACTTGAGTTTATATTTAGAAATGAATTAAATTTTTACAATTCAAAAGCCAACTGTTGATAAAACTTGAGCTTAAAAAACTGCAAGCTCTAAAGTTACTTAAAACCCTAAACCTTAAAACCATTAAGGAATTTTAACCCTAAATAATTAATCGATAATTTAATTTGAATAATTTCATTCAACTTTAGAAAATTTCACAATTCTACAAAAATCAAATCATAAATTACAAAACAATGTAAGATAAAAACCTTAAAACAATTTTCTATAAGGCTATGCCCTTATCTTCATGTATAATCCCTACACATAAATAAGTAGACCAACCAATCAACTTAGATAACTTATCAATTGAGAGTTGGAATCATTTATCAATTGATAACTTATCAAAATCTAGTGATAAGACAATCTCCTTATCACCTCTTCACTTATACTACATATGAACAATTTTTCACAAGAATTCATAAGCTTAACTTTAATAAATAAGACAAGACCACTCCATGACCTAAAAAGACTTTCAATGGAAGATTTAGACGAGGGAAAAGGGAGGGCCATGCTCTTGTCATTCAACCATCAATCACTTCTTCTTACACATCACTATTCACCCCTTAATGCTTACATCATCAAGAGTTGCAATTGTTGACTTTGTATAAGCTACAAGACAGCACTTTCAAGGCATTTAAACACTCACTCTCACTCCATTCAAACCGGCCACTCTCTCCATCATTTCCCTCACTTTCAATTTCACTTTCACATCTTCTTTCTCTCCTTTGAAACAAACATAAAAGGGAGAAATAACCTTACCCCGCAAAATCAACTTTCCTTCCATTTTTGAAGCTTCACTCACGGCAACTTTTTCTTTTGTTCTTGTGTAATTTTCTTCCACCATCTGAGACCTTCTAAGACCCTTAGAACCTTCCACAAACCCCATTCCAAAAGAACAAAAGATTTGGGTTCCAAAAGGTGACAAAAAGGAGGAGGCAAAGTTAAAAGCTTAAGTGGAACCTTAGTGCACAACCACCAAACTTTACTTTAAGGACGAGTAAGTGTTTCTTGTGATATGTGGATTAGTATTTATGTTAGGGGACTTTGATTTCTTGAAGATATAAGTAAGGTTTAAGTTGTTATAGCACTAAAAATCGTTTTAAGAAACAAACCATGAAACCCTTACATGAAGTTGAAACATGAGCATGTAAAGTTGGTGTTTTGTAAAGACATTTGTTTAATGCTTTGAATGGAAGATTTTAAGCTAAGAAAATCTTGAAATGAGAACTTTAATGGAGGATAAGCATGCTGGACGTAAGGATTCCATATTCATTTAGATGTTGATTTTGTTTCCATTAAGTTAAACATGCTTAAATCTAGACTTAAGTTAAGGAAAAATCCATCACATGAAGTTTTATGAAGAAACCAACTTTGTATGACATGAGCTATGATATGGGAGTTGTATTAAATATAAGATCTACTATTTCTTTGTGTGGAACATAAGTTAAGTAATCATCTTATGGAAGAAAAGTTAAGTTAAGATTTGTACACAAGTAGTTAAGTGCATAATCTACCACCTAAACTTAAGGAAATGATTAGACAAGTTGAAAAACCAAATGAGGACCTCTTGGAACCATCATGAATAGATCTGGAACGTGGGAAAAAGAAGCTCAAAAACATGATAAAAGTGAATAAACAAAGTAAAAAGATCAACCAAAGCAAGTATAGTAAGCATATAAAGCCTAAAACTTAAAACCGAGCCTAAAACTCTCAAAACAAGCCTAAAACTCTAAGTTGGGCCTTCAATGAAATTCTGACTAGCGCCTTAAAGTGTCAAGAGAGTTTTTTTTTAAGCTCATAAGAAATCCACCTAAGACCCCATAAGCCCACTAAAGTCACTAACTTTAGTTTGAACCAAAAACAAGCCCATTTGATAACTTAAGCCTACTAAAGGGCCCAAGAAGTGGTTGTTAGCCTTAGGAATATAAATCAAAGTTGTAAATATAATCTCAAGGAGTATTTTAAGCTTAGTATAAAATCTTAAGACCAAGCCCAAAGGATTCCTCAAGTTATCAAAAAGCCCATTTACCAAACAAGGCCCAAAAACACTCCAACACATGAGGAACTCTACTGTTCTGACCCATGGACAGAATTGTAAACCTCATTTCAAAAATCTAACCTTACCACATTAAAGTACACTTGAAAACGATGAAGATTGACTATAAAATCATAAAAATCGGATTTAAAACGAAAAAGTTATAAGCGATTGAACTTTGAGTAAAAACCGGGAAAAATTACGGAAACTAGTCAAGGATATAACTTAAGGAAAATTTACTTAGTTTCTTAAGTTTGCTTCAATTCCTTATAAAAATTATTTCAATGACCAGAGGACACTGTTTACAGAGACGACTTGCCTTCGGATTACTTTGACTGACCCATATGGCAGAGTGAGTAAATTCCCGATGACTCTTTACTTGATTTTGCTTATTGAATAGATGCACCTAAACTTATATATATATATAAATTTGGATGCTATGGGATGTCGGAAATGCATGTGTATGAATCCATGGATGAATGTGATGATTTGTTAATTATATCTAATAATGGGAATTGCTTGCATTATATATACATGTGAATCGTATGGAATGAAATTGTCTGATCACCCTGAAAATCGAGTTAATCACTTATATGATTAAGAAATCAAAATGAATCATGCATACCCCATATTCCATACGGATAACACTGACTGCTGCTTCACGCAGAAAATGGGAAGGGACTCACAAGAATACGAGTTTCCTACAAGATTGGGCACTAGCTACGCCATCATATATATTGAGTCTCTATCTTAAGCTGATGGGCTTACTAGGCGTCGAGAGACGCCAACCGTCAGCGAGGGGCCAAGTCTTATGGCTTTTGCTTAGGGCGTGCGATTATGGATTGCGGAGGCCACTATACCGCTAGACTTGGGATTTTAAAAATATGATTTGATTTTGGTAAAGGAAGTATAAATATATATATATATATATATATATAGAGTTTTGTTTTGGCATAAGCACGATAGTGCAAATGAAATAAAACTCAAGGTCTAGAACCCAGATTTTGGTTTGGGTCGGTTAATTATCTCCAAACCCCGACTTCAAGGGGAGTAATTCTGAGTCGTATGCAGTTCTTAGGTCACTGCATGCGTTGTTTGGCAAATTGATTGTTCATGCATTCATATGATTGTGCATATAATAAACTTTTGCTATGTAGTATTGACGAGGGTATTTATCTCACTAAGCATAAGCTTACATCCCTATAGATTTTTGTTGATGTAGGAGAACCTCTTCGTCAATCCGGGCCAAGGCATGCCCGTGGTAAGTCTCGTGTAGAGACGGGTTGGAGCGATCAGAGAGCGAAGAGGACATTTTGTAATAGATTATAGATATTTAGATACTTTTATGTTTTTGTGCATAACTTAGATTTTATGCAGTTCCATTATGAACTGCATTCGTTTGTAATATTGTTTTAGTGTGGGTCTCACGGGCCCATATAATTAGTTAATTTATAACATAAAAGTAATTTTAGTTAAATTGCTCTATATTACTTATCTATGGGCCTAGTGGTAACGTAGAGTGGAAGGAGCCTTGTGTGTTGTATGAAAGGCTTATGATCAGCAAGGGGGTTGATAATAGACCTTTATACGGTACACGGCGACCTATCAAGACAACGATACTATTGGGTCGTTATAATAGATGTACTTTGATCTTAAGCCACATCTAATCAAAAGAATGTTGAAAAATAATATCTACCAAACTTCCAATATCGACAAGAATCTTTTTTACTACGAAGTTGGCAATTCTTACACTAATTACAAGTGCATCATCATGGGGCCTTTGAATGCCCTTGAAATCTTCTTTTGTGAAAGAAATTAAATTGTCGACCTTAACCTTCTTGCCCTGCACATTATAAACACAATTTATGGCATTAGTTAAGCCCGAAGAGCTTGGCTAACCTAAGGCAGAAGGTTTACCAACAATAGTATTTATTATACCATTCAGTGCTCTGCTACTACTTCCATCTCTTGCATCTTTCACGACTTGAGAAGGTCATGTGACATTCTCCTACTCATCATGTCTCCTTTAAGTTGGTCACTCAATATTCTCGATATCATGTACAAGAAACTTGCTTAGATACCTTGGTTAAATTGCATCTTTAATTGCATTCTTTAGTTGGATACACTCATCAGTATTATGGCCTCTATTGTAATGGAAATTGCAATATTTATTAGAATTCCATTGTGAAGGATTTCCTCTCGTCCTTTCTAGCCATTGCAATACACCCCTTTGACTATGAACTTCCATCAATATGTCTACGATTGGATGATTGAGTAGCATATGAACAGTATATTTAAGGATGCGTAGCTTCTTTTTCTCAACATTATAACCTTTGGAACACCAATCATCATTTGTTTCGAGTTGATCTTTTGCAGTCTTCTTTTTATCACCTTTTTAGTCTCCTTTACTTTGATTGGCCTCTCAACGAACTTTAATGTTGTCTTCTTAGTGGATGTAAGACGTGATCTTGACTTTAAACTTGGTGAAAGTTTTCAGCTTATTTATGGCTAAAGACTTGAAAAAGTCTCTATGGGGTTTAACTCCATCAATAAATGCATTGAAAGCAACGCTCATGTTTAGCTCTGGAATCTAGACCATTTTGGCCATGAATGTAGCCAAATAATCCTTGATGGATTCGTCTTATTTTTGCTTTATGGTGTTAAGGATATAAGAATCCTTAGCCAAAAGCTTACTTGGAAGGAAGTGTTCCAGGAACACTTTTGCCAAATCTTTGAAACACGAGATTGTGTTTGGCTTTAGATGTTTAAACCATGTATTAGTCATGTTCCTTAATGTTGAGGGAAAAGTATGGTAAGCTACGGCATCAATTAAGCCGTGAAGCTTAACCAAGGTACAGTAATATTCAAGATGATCTTCAAGGTCTCTTATTCGATCATAAGTCTCAAATTGTGGTAGCTTGATGTGTTGCAATATTACTTAGTTCAAAAGTTTAAGGATGAATACACTCTTCTTTATTTGGAATTGTTTACTTATCAAAGTAGGGGTGCCAATATGTAAGGGTCCTGCATGGTGCACTTGCTATGGTTGCTTTCCTTTGTCACTTTTCTTAAGAGTAGGGGTTGAAGGCCTAAATGTAACTTCAACTTGCTTTCTCAATAATTTAAGAGAATAAATTGAATCACCACTATTCTTGGCATTGTTATCACCATGTTCTTAGTTTTGATTTGGGTGGCCATTTTCATGGAGAAGGTTAAGGATCTTATCATGTTTTTTAGCTGAGTTTTTGGTTTTCTTTGGCTAAGTTGAGGCAAAGTTGCTCTAACTTAACCAAACATTGTTCATCAGTATAACCACTTCCCCTCGCTTAGTGATGGGGTGAAGATCCAACACCTGCACTCTTTGTCATTCTTGTCTTTGCCATGTAAGTGTTTAATGAAAAACAAATGGCGCCAAATGTTGTCAGATGATTTTAGGGTAAGACTTTTTTCTTCTAAAAATAAGAAAGTTTAAATGGTATCGAAGCTAGTCCATTGTAACCACTTCAATGCCTAAGTTAGTATATATTTGAGAAAGAAATAAGTGACTGAATATAGAATTAAAGGTCTTAAGAGAGTTTTTACAATGCTTTCTCTTTGTATTTATAGGAAAATATCTGGTGTATGAAACAACAATTAATCATTAGTAGTGGGCTATGTGGAGATCTTGTAATCAAATACATGCCTAAAATATAAGAGTAGTAGGGGGCTATATAATGAGATCATACTAGATCATAACCGTTTGTACCACTTTCTTAAGTTTAAATTAGGCATATTAATAAGTCGAACTTCAAGGCCCATCAAGTGGACTAAATCTTAGTTGGCATCAACCAAGAATAAAATTAGTTGTCTTCTCATCACTCAAATGGCTGAGTAATATTTTAGGGTGAAATTCAACTATCAACATTGGTGTATTGAATGATCAAAGAAGTACACAATTATGGCAGAGAAAAAAAGAAGAAGTATGCAATTAGGTTTATGCCTATTACATTAGCCTATGTTGCTTATACTTGATTGGAGGAAGAATTGCATGATTAGAAGATACATAGACATGTATATGGCCATATTCTTTGGGCATATTCACGTATATGGTTTTGTTCACATACATGGCTATGTTCTTTTAGTGTGTTCATTTAGGTACACTTTACATATATGTTTATTTTATTTTATTTGATAATTTTATTATTATTTTCCTTGTATTTACTTTAAATATTTGTTATTTGTTTAATTCATATAATGTCCCTAGGGATGTTAAGGGTTGATTTATTAACTATGTTATGAACATTTGATAATTAACCAGGTTTTTTACTATTGAATTCAAAGTAAACTCTTGACATTTCAATCTTTTTAGATTGTGGTAATAACTCCCTCATGTCATTCATCCATAGATAGTATTAGTTGGACAATTTGAAACTACTTTCTTAAGATCTGTGCATCATATTAGATTATAATAATGGTTCAATTAGCCACTAGATTTGTGTGTCATATCATCTTTAGGAATTAATCAAAACCTTAGTTCAAATTAATTTATTGGTATGTCATATTATTTAAATCAATTCATCAATATCTTTTATTTTTCTTATTTGTTACATCCCAAAAAAAAAAACCATTTTTATTATCTACAAGCCTTCCAAACATCAAAGAACCAAATTAGACAATATAAACAAGATTATTACATGACCAATGATATCAGTTCATCCTATATCAAAAGTTTTCCTCAAGAATAATGATGTAGTTGTCACTTTGTTAGAGTTTCACTGAAGGAAGAAAGTTGGGGTGAGATATCTAAAGGACAGGGGCTTATTGCATGGAAAAACTAATATTGTTGTAGCCTTAGGTTGAACCTATGAGTGCAAACAAAACTATAATACTTGGAAGAAGCAGGTATCATGGTAGTGTTCAAACTATTTACAATCAAGCTTCAAATGGTTAAAATTTTAGGATAGAATCAATTTCAAGAAATTTCTATAGCACCCTAAAATTAAGGGCGCTACAACCTCTCATGTGTCCTTATTATCTAATGACATGTTAAGGGTCTAAAACTAATTATCACCTTCAAAATCATGTTTAGTAAACATAAGTACAATAAAACAAACTTCCACAATTTTGACAAACTATAACAATCTAAACAACTCATAGGCAAGTCATCTCTACAATAATCATACTCCAAGACAATATTCTCATCTTAAACAAAAGCAAGGCCTAATAATTGATCTAAACTATATAGTAACATTTAGCTCCATCAATCATCCATAAGTCATCAATACAAAATTATAAATGACTCTTAAACTTGACTTGTTAGTAGAAGTCTTGATCATAATGTATGCAACAAACTTTATCTTAATACTTGCAGCCGAAAAAATGAAAAAATGAGCCAAAATTTAGTACGATATACATAAACACATATAGGTGCTGGAATAAGTCATACACATGTACATAACACAAGCTACATCAAGTATAAAGCAAATGGTCAATTAAACATATCTTAAATTTAGGCTAGCAACAAACAAAAGAGTACTCATGACCCTACTATACCACGATCTTTGTCTATATATATATAGGTAGATATAGATATAAGTTTTCCTTTAAGTCCTTTATGCATATAGTCTAAAATCTTTAAATCTTAGAATTCTAGCTGCGTCATCTCATATACGAGTTTACTAAGGAATCCTCACATTTTATCAATAGTTGCTCCTTTAAGGATACACCACTATAGACCCCTAAAGTAAGCGAGTCAAACATAACCAGCAATTAAGTTTAATTAGATTGAATATAAATTAGTCCAATTCACTTACTAAGTCCTAATAAGCACAAGTAAACAACCAAACACCACATACTTGAAAAGTCGAATCTAACCAGTTTCAAGCCTAAGTCAACCTAGCAACCTGAATCATACTACTTGGCAGTTATATTAGTGAAGTTATCTCAATCTTTCTTTCAAGTCAATTCAGTTCGAACATCTTAAGTAAGCCAAGTCATCTTTAGAATAACATTCCCTAAAGGTTCCCTAAGCTCTTATCTTATTCTAAGATTCTAAGGATAACTATGGTTAAATAAGAGGGTAAGATTAGCTTTTGACTTAGGAAAAGAAAAATTCAAATGCTTGAAATGAGGATTTAGAGATCTTAAGGAACAAAATTTCAAATAGAGTTTGATTCTTGTAAAACATGTTTGTAAATAACTCAAAAATGGTTTTAGAATATGAAATATGCATTAGGAAATAGGTTAGATCATAAGGAAATGGATTTAAGAAGTAGGAATGGAAAAAAAGTTGATTCACCCTTTTAGTATGAATTGGCTGCATAGTCTAAGAGAATCACCTAGTTGGTCCTTACCAGCCTTTTGTAACTAGGAAATAGGTTATAACTAGCCCTACAGTTCCACTGGAACTAGCCCCACAGTTCAAACTAAAAGAGCTAATAAAGATTCGAATTCCATCCTCAAACCAACTCAAATCCAAATTTTTGTTCAATCCTACTTCAAATACACTTTGATTACTTACTAACCTACTAACATAACACATTTAACATTATCCAAACTACAAAACCTCATGAACTTATAGAATAAGAGGAAAGATGTAAGAAAATTTACTTATGGTGAAGTAATCACATAAGAAATCCAAATGAAAGTTGTAATCCACCAAGAACTATAAGGAACAACTTGTTTTAGATTTTTTCGATGCTCAGATCCAAAAAAACTCCTTTAAAACGTGATATTAAGCTTGAAAACAAGCCTACTTAAGAAGAACCTTAAGAAATGGATGATTTAGATGGCTAAAGGGTCCAAAAAAGAATTTTCCCAAGATAAGCCTTCATGACTTACCTTAAACCTCCCATTACTCATCCTCTTGTATGTATTTTTGATAGAAAACCCTAGCCTTTAGCTACTTGCAGCTATAAAAGGAAATGGTTTAAGGTTAGGATAGTGCTTAGGAGGCTATATACTAAAAGGAGTAAGGTTTTAACTAAAAGGTTGCCTTAAGTAGGGGTAAGGTTTTAGAAATCCTATGAAAAGTCAAAAATACTCTTGTGTTTGCAAATAATTTTCCTTGGCATTACATTCTACCCCCCTTAAAATGACTTTATTCCTCAAAAGTTAGCTAATTCTTGTAATGTCGAATTATTTTCTTCTCATTTCTTTTTCAAACTCCTTAATTGTGTTTTCTTTGGAATTGCTTGCTTGGCTAGTCTTTACATTATTGTTGATTCACCTTCTAGAGATCTCTTCCTCAACATTCCCAAATTTTTTACACTATTTTACTTTAGATCAAGCTCTTTAGCTTCCAACTACTCTTTATTTATTTGTGTCATGGTCCTTTTGATTTGTGTACTTCTACTCTTATCTCTAAAATGATAAGGTACTCACTTCCTCCTGACTAGATTGATCAATCCATTTAACATTCATGGTTTTTTGCGACCACAATATTAGTACGTTATACTCCAACATATCAATTCCACCTTTCTAGCATGCCATAAAATCAATATGGTAACAATATGATTGTCATATAATGTCTCCAATATAAACTTTACTTGTTGAGAGATCAAAATCATTCCCAATAACAAAAGACACTGATCACTAATCTTTATGAGCCCTTAAATGAGTCTATTAATCCAAGTTAATAAACAAATCCACCATATCTATGTTATTCACCCAAGGAATTCCATCCATTGAAAGAAAATAATTCTCAAATTAGATCAAAACTCTAAGTCCATTCCTTAAATTAGCTTTCTATTCTACGTTCCATTCTTATGTGGTGTTACTTACTGTGTAAGGGTTAATGAGTAGTCTCAAGTTTACACAATTTGTGCATAAGCATTAAGTTTGTTACTTTGATAGTTGCGTCCATTTTATATAAGTTGAGTGAGTGTAAAGTTACGAGTTTTAATTTGTTTCTTAAGTTTGTCTCTTCCCTATTAGGGAGAGTCCTATTGATTAAGTTTCCCCAATTATGTATGTCTAATCTTGCTTCTTATGATTTAATTTGATCATGTCAGAGGGGATAAGCTCAACTAGTCCTTATATCATCCCCCATCTTACTTATTCCATCTTCATAGATCAACACTTAGGCATATTATAGCACAACAAAATAAGAAGGATTGAAAGAAAATAACGAGTGATGGGTGATGGAAACAAGTAAGCAATCATGAAATCAAGGCAACATAGACAAACAAGAAAATAAATCAAGTAGAAAATAAGAGGAAAAGGTGGGATTAGACCTACATGTATAAGGGCAAGGGTAACTACTAGCTCTCACTTTAGCTGAACCTAGGGTTTACCCCTTTCACTCCATTGCCCACTACAATAATGATCATTTGCTTAAGCTTTTCTATGATCAACAAACTTAAGTGTATCTATGATTAGTTGTCTTAAGCTGCTAGTGATCCATCAACCTAAGTCCTCCAATGATCTATCTCCTAGGTTATTTTATGATCCTCCAACCAAAGTGCTTATAAGTTCCACCAACTTAGCTTTTTGAGCATCCATTAAGTTAAGCTCCTTAGAGATCATCAGACCTAAACTCTTCTACAATTCAAAATCCTATGATTCATCTAAGGTCCATAAACCTAAGTTCCTAAAGATCAAACAATTTAAGCTCTAATACCATTTAAGTTGTAATGCCCTAGGACTTAAGGGGTGCTACGACTCATCATGTATCCTTATTATCTAATGACATGTTAAGGCTCTTAAGCTATGTATCACCTCTAAAATCATCTTTAGCAACTACCATCAGTACAATAAAATAAGCTTCTACAATTTTGGCAAACTATAATAACCTAAACAACTCATAGGCGAGTCATCTCCACAATAATTATACTCTAAAACAATATTCTCATCTTATACAAAAACATGACCAATCAATGGATCTAAACCACTTAATATATTTAGCTCTACCAATCATCCATATGTCACCAATATACTCAAACTCAACTAGTTAGTAGAAGTCCTAATCGGAATTTATGCAACAAACTTTATCTTAATACCTATTGCTGTAAAAATGAAAGAATGGGTTGAATCTTAATATGTGATACATAAGCACAAACAGATACCAAACCAAGTCATACATATGTACACAATGCAAGTTACATTAAGTATAAAGCAAAAGGTCAATTAAATATCTTGAATTTAGGCCAACAATAAACAAAGGGGTAGTCATGACATCGTTACACCATGATCTTTATCTATGTACAAAGGTACATATAGATATAAGTTTTTTTTATATCTTTTATGCCTAAAGTCTAGAGTCCAAAGTCATTAAATACTAGAATTTTAGCTTTGTCATCTCATATACGAGTTTACTAGGGAATCTTTACATATAATCAATAGTTGTTCCTTTAAGGATTTGCCATTGCAGACCCCTAAAGCAAGTAGGTCAAGCATAACTAACAATTAAGTTTAATTAGGTCGAATATAAATTTGTCTACTTTACTTATTAAGTTCTAACAAGCATAAGCAAACAACCAAGCACCATGTACCGGAAAAGTTGAATCCAACCATAATAAGCCCGAGTTAACCATGCAACCTAAATCATACAACCTAACAATTGTAGTAGTGAAGTTATCTCAATATTTCATTCAAGTCAATTCAATTTGAACATTTGAAGTAACCTAAGTTGTCTTTGGAATAACAGTTCCTAAAGGTTTCGTAAACTCCTATCATATTATAAGATTCTAAGGGTAACTATGACTAAATAAGAGGATAAGATTAGCTCTTGACTTAAGAAAGGAAAAATCAAAAAATACTTGAAATGAGGATTTTATGATTTTAAGAAAGGAAGTTTCAAATAGAATTTGATTATTGTAAAACATGTTTGTAAATAAGTTATACTACTTAAAATGTTAAAAAAATGGTTTTAGAATATGAAATACGCTTTTGGAAATAGGTTAAATCATAAGGAAATGGATTTAAGAAGTAGGAATGAAAGAAACTTAATGCATCCTTTTAGTATTAACCATAAGCACAGTTTAGGAGAACTACCTAATAGGTCCTTACCAGCATTCTATAACCGAAAGATTGGATACAATTCCATTGGATTGGAACCAGCCCCATGGTTCAAACTAGAATAGCTAAGAAAGATTCGAATTCCATCCTCAAACCAACTTAAATCCAAATTTTTCTTCAATCTTACTTTAATTACACTTCGATTACTTACTAACCCACCAAAATAACACATTTTACACCATCTAAACTACAAATTTTAGATTAAACACCAACTTAAATAACTCGATTTCCACTCTAAACTTAACAACACCTCATAAACTTATAGAACAAGATGAGAGATGCAAGGAAACTTCCTTAAGGTGGAGTAATCACACATGAAATCCAAAAGAAAGTCATAACCTACCAAGAACTGTAAAGAACAACTTGTTTTAGATTTTTTTGTTTTTCATGCTTATATCTATATTAAGCTTGAAAATAAACATAGCTAAGAAGAACCTCAAGAACTTACCTTAAATTCCTCCTTTGCTTGCTCTTGATGAAGATTAAAGAATTCCCAACTAGAAACTCCTGCGAAAATCTAGGATTAGTAAGAAATGGATGATTTGGGTGGCTAAAGGGTCCATAAATGAATTTTCCTAAGATAAACCTTCTTGACTTACCTTAAACTCCTCTTAGTCTTCCTCTTATGTGTATTTTTGATAGAAAACCGTAGCTTTTAGCTACTTATAGTTGTGAAAGGAAAGAGATTAGGGTTAGGAGAGTGCTTAGGAGGCTATTTACTAAAACGAGTAAGGTTTTTTTAACTAAAAGGTTGCCTTAAGTAGAGGTAAGGTTTTACAAACCTTGAGTAAAGTAAAAAGTACCCTTATATTTGAAAATAATTTTCCTTGGCATTATAGTTTCTAAATCAAGAAAGTCTTAAGGAACAAATTGTGCAAGTTTAACAAGCTAAGAGGTACCAATAACTTACAATTTGCCAATCTACCATAATCCATTAAATAATTGATAAGGATCAAAACACTAATGGCTACCCCAAAATTAGGAGATAAGAAAAATGTTAATAGCATTCTCTTAAGGGAGATTATCTCTTTCTCATCCAAGAAGAAGATTTTGTAAAAGAAAATAAAAAACTATATTTAATCTTTGAAATCTCTTTTAAAAAAAAGAATAATAATAATACCATAGTGCAAAATACATAGCACTTGGACTAAGTAATAATGTATCCTAAAGTTGTTGACTTTTGACAACAAGATCTTAATATTTATATACTTTAAATTGCACTTACAGAAGTCTTCCAACATGCAATAATTCAATACATTACTGAAGGAAAAAAAAAAACATCATCACTAATCATAAATAGTTATGTAAGGTAAATATAGTTCTAATGAATCAAAAGACCATTCAAACAGAGTTCTTAGTTATTACTAATCTTAGGATCTTCGTTTAATGAATCATCCAATTGTTCAAATGATGTAAGGTGATGCGATCGTAGCCAAGAACAGATAAGGTTGGTTGTGGGGATGGGTCCAAGCTTGTCGAAAGCTTGAAAAGAGTGATGGGGAATGTGCGGAAGAGTGAATAGAAGGTTAAGCAAAAGCTTATGAACAACTCTAAAGGATATGACACACTGATGGAACTTCTGAAGACTCATAGCACAACTTAATATGATATACGAATTAGTCCAGTAAGATTACTTACTACCTAGCCTTACTTAAAAGTTAGAATAAGAGTGAAATGAGAAGTAAACAAGTAGTGTCTACAAGAGGAAAAATGCCAAGTGTATTAATGCTAAGCTAATCATTACAACTATAAATACAAGGGGTATTTATACCCAATAAGTTAAGATAATTTGCCTAAAAGAGAAAAGAAGAAAAGGGTATTATCTTAAAGAATATAAAATGGTAAAAATGAATATTTAAGAAAAACAATGATTGGTGGAGTAGATTTTACACATGGTCTTGTACACGTAGCAGTGATACATTAGCGATGTCATTAGAGGATGTAGACAAAAAGTACAAGCAGATTGCTTGCTTGGGTAGGGATGACTAAAGATTGGTCTAGTGTCATTCTCTTGGCAAAAGTGAAGCCAGCCAAGTGGTCAGCTTAAGCATAACTGTAAGAGGGTGAGGACTAGCTATTGTCTCGGCATTCTACCTCTTAGCACACACTTATTGAGAAATAGGCAATTATTCTTCTTGGCATGCAAAGTTGGTTAACAAGGAGATCTTTGGCTTTGGTAGGGGTTGGTTGAAGTAGGAGGATTCACCTTGCCAATCCTTCTAATCTATGGGCTCAATTATGGGTCAATGGTCTTGTAGCCTAATTCCTATCATTAAGCCTACACTTTGGGCCTACTATTGCCTCTCTTCATTTGATTAGCTTTTGATGTTGTATGAATTAAGTTGCGTTTGCATCTTAAGTCTCTCTTTCGCCTCACTCTATTAGGATGACTTTGAAACCTTCTAATTAACTTCATTTAAATAAGGAAGGGGGATGTTAAAAGAAGTTCCTTTGCATTTCTTTAGGACTTTCCTCTGCTATCAAACTTTACTCTATGAGCTTTAGGTCAACTTAATTCCACAATAGACTTATCTTAAACTAATAAAATGTCCCTTAAGCTCATCTAACTCTATTTCACCTAGTCTTCATCTTAGACTCGACAAGCTACTAAGCTTGTGTAAGTGTTTGATTCTTGTTTGAATTCAGTCTTTAATGTACATCATTAGTCCAGATTCATCTTCAAATGGAAGTTTTCTTCTTCTTCATTTGTGCAGTAAGGGAAAAGGTCTTGGATGTTATCCAGCACATTGAATTCACCTCTCAAATATGCGTTACATACATACTTTTCAAGGTGGTGGTAGTTGAACTTAGAGGTGCTCACCGAGCTACTCTAGCTCGAAATTGGTCATAAACTGTTGGTTTACAAGTCAGCAAAGGAATGAACTAGGCCTAACCCTTAAGAGGTCGGGCTCGAGCCAGTTTGCTTAAACCATGTTTTTTTTCTTTTTTTTTTTTTGTATTTCCAAGTTTTCTTAATTATTACAAATAATTTGTGGACTATTTGTCTATTTTTGCTAACTAAATCTAAAACTTTTTGCTTGTGAATTAAAATTTTTATTTTTGGTTCAATTTTTTTTTCTATCTCGAAATAATTAATTTGGATCATAAAAGTATAAATACATAATCTTATATTATATATAGTATAATCGATAGCATATACATATATTATAGTGTATATATATAGTATATTAATTATTATATATTACATATGCTATATACTTATTTGCATCATATATATAGATATATATAATATGTTTACATTATATACATATAGTATATCATATATAATTTATATATTATATATCTTAAATTTTTTGGATTAACTTGACCTTGAATCATCGAGCCAAATTGTTAGTTTAAGGGAGGTTAGGTAGCTTGCTAACTGGGCTAGTTTTGATGGTTGAACCATTGGGACCCTTAGAGCCTGATAGTTTAACAGCTGATTCAAGCCTACCCAAGGTGGGCCCAAGACGATTCAATGGTTCGATAGGTCAGTTTCGAACCAATGCATGTCGAAACTAGCCCTTGTATAGGTCTAATTGATCTTATAACCCATCAACCATAATTAATTTGTATGTCCAACATGTCCTTGTACCGCACTCTATAAGAAAGAGTTTATCAACAACCATTGCATGTATCAACAAGATTGTCATATTCACTTAAACAAAGATATGTACAAGAATTTTCCACTTTTTGCACATAATGCATCAAAGCATAAAAAATGGACCCATAGCCTCATCTATCTTCCTTGGAATTAAGGGGAGTAGTAATCCAATAGAAATTCTTGAATTCAAACCTAAAATAGCTTTTGGTTGTTCAATTTTTGTGGTATTTAACTAAATAAAAAATTTTATCTCATGTTTGGTTTATAATTTTATTTGATAATTAGACAAAAATTGAGCTGATGGACTAAGTAAAATGCCTAAATTTTGTTCCATCTGTACCATAGTATAAAAATAAAAATAGTTTGCATTCTCAAAAATACCTTTCTATGTTATAATATTGAATTAATAATTTTATTTTTATTAAATATTACAAACATTTTTATAATAAAAATAATTAATTTTTAATATAAATTTTATATCCAGTACTATACAAACCTAACATGATACAATAAGTTTATATTGTCTAGTACTCTTTATCTTTATCATATCTAGTTCTTATAATTAAATACTACCTAAGTTGCTATATAAGTGAAGCTTGCCATTGAAGTAATGAAGGTGCGAGCACTTTCTAATGGTAAGAAATTGACCGTTCATGAATCATGCTCCCTTCAGATTTTTAAAAAGGAAACCGTTTTAAGGGCTGATCCAATTTCAATTAGCATAAAGCTTTCGTAGTTCTTCCATGTCACTCGTAGTTTAAAATCTGTCATCATGTAGCTAGCTAACCGGTGCTTCAACAAGTTTAATTGAGGTGATACTCCTAGGAGCCTTAAAGGCATCCCTTTCGACTTTCGTAGAGGAAATGCATTTGATTCATTTGCTGGGGGCAGGTATAACATTCCACAACTAGTTCAACATCATTGTCATTGTCATCGGACTCAATGAAGTTCCCTTCCTCATCAAAGTTACTGGCTTCCCCAAAGAAAAGCTTTTCATGGGCACTAAGGATGTTAACGACGATTATATCCTTACAGGATATCTGTCTTCCATCTGTACCATTTGAGGTGTTCACTGTGGTCCCTGGATTATTATGTTTGAAGGAGTCACTTTCCTCATCCTAATCTAGTGGGAGGGGAGCATTTGAAGAAGTCTTATGCCCTTACTTATCCAATGCTATCTATAAGATCTTCTGTTATAAACTGTAAATATTAAATTTTAGAAGGGCAAATTCATTAGATTGCACACTTGAAAATGCACCTTTTATTCAATTAACATTTAAGGATGCCTACATTTTAAGAGTAAATTTTAGAATTTTTAACGTAAAATCGCAATAAATGTAGAAAATAGGCAATAAATTAGGGAACTGATATTTGTGTGATCAACAATGAAGAAATTAGATATAGGAATATCAATTTTGGCCGTAAGTGCGAGTAGGAAATCTGATGAATTAAGCGCTAGAAATTTTGTGGAAATGACAAACTTTTTTATACAAGAAATAGTTTGACAATAGATGCTCAACATGAAATATATAACTTTAGTCATTCCATCTTTTAGTATTGCAAATTAAGGATCTTCTTATAGTTTTATCCTTATTTTTTAGGGGATTGATTTGCAAATTAAGGAATACTTTAATGGTATTCAATAAGAATCTATATAAGTTATTTTTATATGTTTTGTAGAAACTTTTAAAATTATACCATCATATAGTAATTAGTAAAATAGACGTTTACAAAAAACAATAAATAAACTTGCCTAATATAATTTCTATCGAGTATCATGGAAGATACTTAAGATGGCACATAGTTGATGTTTAGAGTACGCCGAATAGTTAATAAAATGCCCATTCAAAAGACAGATCATAGATTTAGCTTGCGAATTCATAGCACCTGTCCTAATTTACGTCTAAAAGCAACATCATGGAGATGGAGTACAAACTAAAAGGCTATATGTAGCGCATTGAATTCAATATGAACCATAGCAATACAAGGAAGATGGCTCTACTGCATTTTTCTTTTCGAAATAAATAAATTAATAAACAAAAAGAAAACAGAAGCAAGTATCAATTTTATAGTTACCGTATTATTTTAGAAGATTTGGCAGTACTAACATCATCTATTGGAAAAGAAAACTAATTTATAAAACAATGAAATTGATAAATAAAATAAATATATAGAGAATGATTTTCTCTTTCAGTGTGCAAGTATAAATTCCCAAGAATAGTAGCAAAATTAACTCGATATAACATGTTGCTGAATATCTATATTGATGCCAAAAGAGGGAAAAAAAAAATAATATCTATATTGATTAAGTACGAACCCCAATTTCATATAATATTCAATTTTACTATAATAAACCTACAGCATAACTATTTAGTTAACCTTATTTGTTTTTTGTTTTATTCTTTTATAATTTTTCCCTTCTAATGCTTATGATTCTCTCTCTCATTTTTTTTTTCCCTTAATAATTAATATGTTGTTGTTTTTCTTTTTAAATTTTTGCATAGTTTAATTTTTTAAAGAAAAAGAAATTAGAAACCCGGATTCGTTACAATGCAAAAATAGGAGATTACCAGCTTTTTCATGTAGATTGCAGCTTCCTACTCCTCCGTCCTTTCCAAAATCATTCACAATTGTACAGCAAATCATCACCAGTACCAGAAATACTTTGTCAGCCACCATCTTCGTAATTTCCATTACTCGCTTCAGTTTTCCGTTACAATCGCGTAGGTCCATATGAAAACCAACATATCACCATCAAAACCATAATAACCGCGTATGTCCTTTCTGGTCCTCTAATTACATGCATTTCACACGCAATGAAATCCACAATAGTCCACAATTGCTCATGCTGTGGTCATACATTACACACTATGTCCAGCTAGCATCCACACATTTCTCTATTCTCTCTCTCTCTCTCTATATATATATAGGCACGCTCTATTCATTGCTCCACACAACATGATAAAGCATACTCCCAATAGTTCAAAGACAATAAAAGCCCTCTAATTAAAATTTCCCCTCATTCCATTTACACATGAGATACAGAAAACACGATCACGGCATGAGGATATCGCTCTTCAAGTCATCATCACCATCACCCAAGTTCACGTCCACACAATCACCACCATCGGCCCCAATGCACAATACCGTTACTGAATCGATGATGCACAATAAACTCGAAATTGCGCGGGCCGTAATCTCTGAATGGGAATCAAAACCTCGTACCTCTCCACCCACCAACTACACATATCTTTTCAGCAAAGACCGCAGTGAGGCCAAGCAGTATCTCAACAGCATTATGGACTTGCAAGAAGCAATGCAGTACTTCATAACCGATAAATCTGCCACTGATAAGCTTCTCCATGCTCATGAACTAATGGAAACTGCAATGAACAGAATCCAAAACGAGTTTCATCAGATTTTATCCTCCCACCACCGGAGTTTTCATTTGGAATCGATATCGAGTCGAGGGTCAAGAACCTCAGCGAGGTCCAGGCTTTCAGATTTTTCTGAGTCTGAATTGGAGGATGAAATCAAATTTGCTGAGGTTTCAGTATCGAAAGTTGAAAGAGGTGTAACGAATGAAGTAGAGGACTTAAAAGCAATTGCAGATTGCATGTTGGCTTCAGGATATGGAAAAGAGTGTCTTAGAATCTACAAATCGGTGCGTAAGTCCATTGTCGACGAAGGATTGTTTCATTTAGGATTACTCGATCATTCGGTTACTGCTTCAAAGATACAGAAGATAGATTGGGAAGTTTTGGAAGTGAAGATTAAGAGTTGGTTGAATTCAATGAGAGTAGCTCTTAGAACACTCTTCTATGGAGAAAAAATCTTGTTGGATCGAGTGTTTAGCGATTCTGAATCGATTAGAGAATCATGCTTTTCCTACATCGCAAGAGACGGAGCGATCTTGTTATTCGAGTTTGCAGAAAAGGTCGCGAAATGCAAGAAGTCTCCAGAGAAGATATTCCGCATACTTGATTTATACGAAGCGATCAACAATGCCTGGCAAGAAATCGAGTTGATTTTCTCTTACAAATCAACCTCCTGCGTGCAATCACAAGCGACAAACGCTCTTGTCAAACTCGGAGAAACAACACGTGAAATGCTTACCGAATTCGAATCAGCGATTCAGAAGGACTTCTCCAGAACGTCAGTTCCTGGTGGCGAAGTCCATCCTCTCACACGATACGTCATGAACTACCTCACTTTCCTCACCGATTATGGCGAAATACTCGCCGCCGTGCTTGGTTACTGGCCGTTAAATATCCAGTCTCCACTTCCAGAATCTTACTTCAGTGGAACAGAATCGGGCGATGGCATTTCCTCGCGATTCGCATGGCATATCCTCGTTTTATTGTGCAAACTCGACGCCAAGGCCAAACTATACAAAAACGTGGCCTTGTGTTACCTGTTTCTGGCAAATAACCTCCAATACGTCGTCGTTAAGGTCCGTGGATCGAATCTACAGTACCTATTAGGCGAGGAATGGACGTTAAAGCACGAAGAGAAAGTGAAACAATACACAGCCAATTACATGAGGATAGGATGGAGTAAGGTATTCTCATCACTGCCTGAAGATCCAACGGCTGAGATGGATTTGAATGACGTCATGGATCATTTCACGGCTTTTAATTCGTCATTTGATGAGTCGTACAGGAAGCAAGTGGGTTGGGTCGTAACCGATCCTAAACTCCGAGACGAAATAAAGCTCACGCTACTAAGGAAGGTATTGAAAAGGTACTCCCCGTTTTATGAAAAATATCGGGGGAGTTTCGGGAGGGCTACGATGGAAGACATCTCGGTCGTCAGATTTGCCCCTCAAGATTTAGAAAATTACTTGTCGGATTTGTTCAATAATGGAGGCCCAGGGGAAAGTTCAAGGAGTGTTTCGTCACTGTACTCTTCGACTACTTCTAATTTTAATGCACGGCCGTCGGCGGGAAGAGCCGTGGCGGTGAATTAGGTGCCGTCCGCGGGATATTTTTGCTGTATCACACAATTTTTTTTTTTTTTCCCCTGTGGATAAGATTAATTAATATTGTTGAATTGTGGGTATCGATGGGTAGGTCCATACATCCACTATATGATGAGAGTTGGTTCAGTAGCTGATTTTCTTGATAGTACTTTATTTTGAGTTAATTTCTTGAATAGTTTCTTGGTTTCACTCCTCTTCAATTTTTCGGCCCACATAATTTGCTAATCTTCGGTTGAAAATGGAAACGAGAAAACTCTGGGTGTAACATAATGATTCCAAAATATATATATATATATATCAATTACATGAAATTAATTACATAAATACTAATAATAAATCACATCTATAAAATACAACATCATAATTTGCAAACATATTACATTTATAAACTGTCATTTAATAAATTGGACACTATTGTTAAATTACATTTAAGGCACATGCTAAGATGGATTAAAGTGTGAGTACAAGTATAAATGAGACGAGCTTATTTGCAAATTACTCGAGTTTGACTTAACATTTATTCGAATTCGACTCAGTCATAGTAGAACTATACTTATGCTACTCAATTAATTGAGTAGTTTATCGAGTTAACCTTAAGTTTTGTGATACTCGGCTTGGTAATCTCACATTCCCAATTGAACTCGAGTTAAGTTCAAATATTAGTTGAGTTCGAGTTAAGTTTAAATATTATTACTGTTATTTTAATTAAATTTATTATATTTGTTAAGATTATCGAGTCTAAACGAGTTAAATTGAGTTGAGCTCGAGTATATTAAGTTTTATTTTGAGTTAAGCTCAAGCTTTATAAATCAAAGTTTTATAAATTAAAGCTCAATCGAGTTTGAATTGAGTTTGAGCTTCGAGTTTTTCTATTTGAGTCAACTTTAAGCTCAGCATTGTATTATCTTAACTCAATTTGTTTACAACCTAAGGTGTGAGTTCAAAACTTAATACTCTATTTAGCGTAAGGAAAGTAATCAAGAAGGAAAGAAAATCAAAGGACAAAAAATAGAGGGAAGGATTTATGGGGGGATGTATTTGGTTGATGGAGGGAAGGAAAAATGAAGGAATTATAAAGATTAATATAGACAAAATAAGAAAAAATAAAAATTTACCAATTTGCCTATAAAGAATAATAATATAATATAATAATACATTATCATATCCTTTTTATTTCACTTTTATTATTGTCTATTATATACAAATATATATGTGCATACAAATATAATATATATTTTATAATATATGTATATATGTTTTGGATGCAAACAAAATGATAAAGAAGAGTGTTTTTGTTTTAGAAAGTATTACCAAAGGATGCAAACAAAAGGTCATAAATGAATGAGGCCAAACATGTTTTTTCAAATAATTTTCAACCTTTCCTTCTAAGTTTCATCTAGCTTTAAGGGGAATATATTTCAGTAGGACCTAAATAAAATATTTCCTTAGGTTTTCCATTCCCTCTTCTTTATTTCTTATACGAAACAGTAGAATTTATATATTTTCCCTTCCATTTCCTTCTTCTCCCATTCCTTCCCTCCACTTTCCCTTATCCCAAATAAAGTGTAAAAGAAGTATTGTTGCGATTTTTTTTAAAGGCTTATATCACATTTATTACATTCAACATTAATACAAAGTAACTATATATTATATGAAATAAATGCAATATTAGTACAAAATCAAAATCACATTTATCACATGTAAATTTGCTATAGTATTTATGTAATTAATTCAGTGCAGTTAGTATTTGTATAGTGTTTATTTATTTTAATGGTGAACATGAAAATTCCATAGAAAACTCATATAATATCATTTGTTCAACCTTTTCACCTTTGGATGCAACTGTGTATACTTGTGCATTTTATGTCCATAACTAAAAGATGGAAGTATGCACATTTTAGGAAAAATAGACCAATATTATTGGAAGTATGTCATTACTAGAGTATTGATAATTCACAATGATTTAAATTTGATTCTTCTAAAAAATGGGATAAGAGATATTTTCTTTTATCTTTAATTGCTTAAGAGGCAATCTTTTTGCCATTTAAATCATATGAGGACTATCCATCATGGAAGGGGAAAAAATGAATAATAGAAGGTCATGAGATTTAGTCATAAATTAAGCTTTAAGGAATATCCATATTCAAACATCATTAAACTATAGAAATTTTAGCAGAGTACGTACAATTAAATTAAGTTTCTCTTATCTAAATTGTGAAAGAGGTTATACAACTTAATTTTTTTCAACTATATAATATATGTTATATTATATTTAAATTGGATTTTATGCATTTTGTTAGAAAATTTGTCTTCATATATTATTAAACAATAAGAACCTTATGTATAATTATATATTAAAAAGACAAACCTCCTTGAATTTAGTGATTGCAAAATTAAAATGCCTCAAGGTACAAGTAGACATTATGTAATGTAGATTTGCTTACTAGATCTATCTTTACCTTCTCCACTATAAGTCAAGCATGAAAGCAAATAGGTAAGGGATCAAAACACTTGTTTATGCATACACTTTACTACTTGACTTTTGTACCCTCACTCTCATATCCTGAGCTCTAGCTTAAGCATCGAAATGATCTCATCGGATAACCTTCTCCTTCTTTTTTTTACAAGCTACTTTGTACACTTCAAAGGCTTTAAGGCTTAATCTCTCTATTGGTAAAAATCTAGAGACAACATTTGGAATTGCCTATGTGAGAAGAGAATTCATCATCAACATTTGGAAGAGTTTTCAAAACGAAGAACATATAAGACAATACTTAGTATGTTAAGCAACCAAGCAATAGCACCAATCCTGTTGCTACCGCCATTGATTCATAGTGTTTTGTAGATCGAAAACTTTGTATCACAACTTGGCAGCATATAATGAAGAGATTAAGAAATAGGATGAGGGGGTTAAGGAGCATATTGAGAAGCTCCAAACTTAAGTTGAGGAACTTGAGCAACTGAACAATATGCTGATAACTGTGTAATTCTACTCACTTATCATGATCAATTTCCTCATGTTTATATGCAATTTTAGTGAAAATGAGCTTAAGTGTATAAATTTATGAAGAAATTGCATATATTGAATAAACATAAGTTTTGACCAAGTTTTGGGTAATTTAGTGTGATTTAATTCATTTTGAACAAAACTTACATTGTATTTATTGAATTTGCAAGTCCAAGGTATTAGCATATCCATGCGAACCCAAGTTAATTGGACAATAAAAGAAAAATGAAGTTGAGTTGCATAAGTCACCCAAATGGTGCTAGGACCAATCATCCAAATGCTAGGAGGGCCAAAAATGACTAAAAGGTTTCTTTAGGCCACCATCCAAATGCTAAATATTTTTATTTTTTTGAATGCTACATAAGTTATGGTTTAGAGATTTGATATATGCTAAACCTAACTCTACTTTTATAACAGAAGTATATATTTACTAGTAAGTATATCAGGTCGCATATGTAGTAATAAATTGATGAGAACTAGGTGGAACCTATAGGGAATGTTATATTAGCTCTTAATCATATTAGCCCCATCTAAATCTAAGCAAATATATGATCCTATTTTTAATTATAAAAAACTAATACTACAACTAATCTACTTTAATAAATTGATTAGGATATTTGTCACAACATAGAAGGGGGTTGAGTTATGGCAATATCACTATGTAATATGTGAAGATCCAAAATCAAGTACCATCCTTGATCAATGGCCTTCGACGTACCATACGAAGCATTTCATAACTATAACCTTCTCCTAATAATTAGCATTAAGTAATAGCAAAGGATATAAATTAAAGTTATGCTATCTAATTAATTACTAACATAACATAGATAAGAGAGAATATCAGGTTTCCCAAAATCAATTATATAGTATCAATATAAATTATCATAAGTAGTATAAGTTACTCAATAAGCTAAAAATACTTAATAACTGAGAATAAAGAAAGTCCAATAATAAATAAAGGGTTCGCTTGAGCTCTCGACTTCTTCATATCCCATAATCTCAAGTTAGTACTACTAACCTCGGGTATCTTGCAGCTTGGCTCCAATTATAAGTCCTACTGCAACAATAAACTAAAGGGGGGATAAGCTCAACTACTTAATAAGTAACCTTTTTACTCTATAACAAGCAATATCAAGTAAGTTATTATTCAAGTGTATGATCGCATGGTCAACATATGCAATGCAACAGTATATACAGTAGACTGGTAATTATATACAGTACGGTTTTCACGCCCATCGTTGCTTAGGTTAGGAAGTATTTTGGCATGTTAGGATCCAAGTATCCTCATCCAATTCGAAGTCTCTTGTTACCAATATTAGCTTTAGTAGTAGATACGACATAGCTTTAAGCAGAAGGCAATACTCCCTGGAGCTAAGTAGTTCTTAAAGGTCAAGCTAGGAACATGTCGTATGATAACAATTTTCAATACATAAAATACAATACGGATCCACTAGGTATGATCCTCCATCCTACTACATAATGCTGCCACCCTTAATTATCATGTTATAAGATGCAAAGCATGTTTGTTTTAATTAGGGGTCATATATTTATTAGCTCTAATTCATAAGTGACCAATCAATATATACAGATAATCTAAGATCCTAAGTTCTAATGCAACAAGCATATAACATTTATATTGACTTAGGATATTTTGCAAATAAGGTCAATCATATCAAGTACATACAATTTCCCGTTTGCCTTAACATGCAACAATTTCAGTTATTGGATATAATTTAATATTTCGCTAACTATAAGCACAAAAAAGCAAAGTAGGGGGTAGTATACTTACTCGACCATGATGCTCAATAGTCCTAGTAATCCTTTACCATGTCCATGTCAAACTACTCCTCCCTTAAATAAGATAATTAAGATCTATGAGTATTCTATTTGCATCAATTAACTAGGCTTATCTCTCACTATCTCGGAGTTAATTGTTTTTGTAATTCGAACATATCTTCTTTCTTTTAACTCCGTTTTCATTGATCTTATAGTCATTTTCATTTTTTTTAATGGTCTTTCATTTGGTGAAGTTGTTTTTAAGTTTCTAGGTCAGTAAGCTTTTAGCTTGAGCCTTATAAGGTCATGGGCCCAAATAGGGAGTTAGGTTACTTTATGGTTTGGGCCTTGGGCTTGGTTTTTGTCTTTCGACTTTATACTTAATAATTCAGGTCTTCTTTTAAGTATTTTAAATTGGCTTTTTCTATTCAAAACCTTAAATTTTTAAAGTAGGCCTTGGTGATACTCTTATGGGTCCAAATAGGCTTTTTTTAATAAAGTTTAAGGCCTTAATTCACTAAAGGGCCTAGGTGGGTGTCTTGGATGGGCTTTTGTGGGATTTTTAATTAAATCATTCTAAGCCTTTTAACCTAAGGTTCAGATCTGTCACTTAGCTATATGGGCTCTAAAATTGGTTTTTTAGGGCTTTATGTATCTAAATTACTATTTAAGGTCTTGGGCTTAAGTTTACTTATCTTTTTGGGCTTAAGCCCAATGTTAGACTTAAGTTTAGCCTACTTTTAATATGTTTACAAATCTGGACATTATGGTCTTTAGAGTTATTAACACGATTTTTTAGATTATAATTACTAACTAAGCTATTTTAGGGCCTTAACCATACTTTAGCCTACTTAACTTGATTAATTAAGTCCTATTCCATACTTAACACTAAATAAACTTATCATTAAGTTAATAAAAAAGAATTTCCAGATTTGGTAGTTCAATGAAAGTGGTGACTAAGAGTTGTTTCTAGGGTTAAACCTTCCATTTTCATGCAACACTTGATTTTTATGGTGTTTTAACTTAAGTAACCGGTGTTTTAACTTAAGTAACCTATTTTGCTAATCTAAAACCTTAATCAGTTCATAAAAGTGTCTGGAAGTGTTGTGAGGGAACATATATGGGGCATCATGCAAGGGGAATAATGATCTTATCAACCTACTTAATGATTTTCTATCAAAACTTACACTACTTAGTTTATTAGTGTTATATCTTCTACTAAAAGTGGTTTTTCTTTTTACTAACCTTTGTTGCCCTTCTTATAACACCTTAAAACTTCTGGGGAGTTGTTATAAAGTGAGTTTCAACAAAGAAAAATGTTAGTTTCCAACATTATTTTGCAAGAAAAGTAAGGAAAACTTAGCCTAAGTTCTTATCGAAGCAAAGTGTAGAAGGCCTTCCTTTATGGTTGTATGCCATAAGCCTTTGGGTTTGTATGAGGGTGTGTGTGTGTATGGATGGGTTAACTTGGAGTGTGTGTGTGGCGTAAGACTTAGTGTAGAGTGGTGGTGGGAAAGTTATGGTGGCCGACAGTGTAGTGGTTGGTGGTAGCCAAGAGGAAGGAGAAGAAGGTGGTTTTTGTGTTTGATTTTTGAGAGGATGTTTAAGAGGATTAGAGAGTGTTTAGAAAATAAAAAGAATGAGGGAAGGAGTAGGAATGGCCGGCATAAGGAGGGGGGAGAGAGGGGGACAAACTTTGATTGTTTAGGAAATCAAGGACAAGGTATAAAAAGAGGACTATCTACCTTTTGTGCTTTATTACCAAATTGGGTATGATCTTGTCCCTTTAGGGTACAATATATTTTAAGGTGATTAAGGGTTTGTATTTTGGTCCTTAATCATGTTTAACTTGTAGCTAATTAAGATGTAATGGGGTTGGTTGTGGATTGGGGTTTGATTAGAGAAATTGATGGTAATTAAGTATGATTAGGCTAATTAAGTGTACTTAGGGTACATTTAAGGTTTTATTGAACTATGATACTATACTTTAGCTAATCTAAATGCCCTACACATGTACTTAGGGTTTCCTTAGGGTTTAGTGTTTGTTTATAGTAATTTGATTTGCGTATAAGCTCAAAAGTTAGGGTTTTGATCATTTAGTGCTACTAATCACTTGTATTGATCGATTGAACCTTATTATTAGTATTTATTTGTGACAATAAGGTTTTTTTATCACTTATTTAGGGTTAGATGATAATTTTAGGGTTTCATTGTTGTTCTAGGGTTTTTCGATGACAAAAGTTAAGGTTTTAATCGTTTATAATCTTGCTTATTTAGTTACGTTTTTAGGGCTTCCTTCAATTAGGGTTTTGGTTGAACACTTAGAGTTTGATTCTTTTACCTAAGTTTTATTATTATGTTTAGATGGTTCTAGGGTCTATCTAAAGACTCCTTCATCCAATTCCACTTTAGGGTTATCGAAATTTCGTAGGGCTTACAATATCAACATCTTCAACGGATTCAATCATAAAGTAGATAATTAGAAAGCCAATTAATGTTAATATCGAATCTTTAGTAGGTTCAATTTTAAAATAGTGAAGTGATGGGTAAAAACTACTTTTTGCAAAGTGAATAATTAGCCAGGGTTAACCAATTTACCCTTTTCACTACTAGACAAGAAATAAACTTAATTAATCTTTTCATATTCTTAAACTTTAATTGAATCAAAGAGCATGTCACTTTGTTTTTCTTTAATCCAAATTATCCAATTTACAAAAATTGATTAGAAAACGTTCCCACACACTTAATCCTAATTTAATATATATTCTAACTCATCAAAATATATGTTTAATGATTTATGGAATTAAAAACTCAATAAAACACCAATTGTCAAATAAGATCCATTAACTAGTAATCTAGTATCCAATTCACGATTTCAATTACACACAAAGAAATAATAGGTCATGTAATATCCAAATCAAGAATATATAAAAAGGAATGAAGATAACTTGAAAAGAAGTTCGAAACATTATTTCATGATCAAATATTGCTTCTTATCACTCATAGTATTAAATTCCTCAAAGAAATAAATCTACTCTAAGAGTTGTTCTTCTTGTCTTCTAAACCCTAATCTAATTGAATGAATGGAATAAGAATGAATTATGATGATATGTAATTGTCTTTACAAAGCCTTTTATATAATTATAAGTATAGAGCATTTTCTAGGACTTTAAATCTTTCCAAAGATAAGGAGATTCAGAAGGAATAACATGTTTACGCCCTAAGATCACAACTGTGATTCTTGCTAGTGATCTTTCTTTACTTGAAAATTGCAATTAAATGAGATAGAAGGTTTACACTTAAGGTTTATGTGCCATGATCTTGACTGTAATTCTCTCTTATCATCAATTCTTTTGTATTTTCTTACTCCTTTGCCCACTATTTCAATTTATGGTACCTATTTATGGGTTTAATCCTTTCCAAGCTTCAAAACTTATCCACATCTTCTTCAAATCATCCAAAATATTATCTACAATTTTTAAACTCTTTAAATGAAACATGAATCAAATATAAACAAATTATGCATTAAATTCAATACAAACACCCCAAAAATCTTATAAAAGCAATTATAAAACATGTGCATTTATACATTTATCAAGAATGTATCAAACATGGGGTTTCATTAAATCCTAACAAGCCAAGTTGACATGTGTCCAGTGTCAAGAAACTATAGGGGCTAGAGTCCAGAGCCCATTTCATTGGAGTAGCAACCTTATTTATAAGGTTTTAGACAAGTTCTCACTTATTTTCTTAGGATTTTTAGCTATTCTTAGATAGATTATAGTGTAGACTTTGATTTCTTGGATGTATCTTTCCATTATGCAAGTAGTAGCATATTTTTTTGGCTAATTCTTACACTTTTCTTGGTTTTAGGAGTTAGTTTGCAATGTATTATAATTTGTTGGTAAATGCACTCATCAAGTTATAATATAATCGACTAGTAAAGTCTAAGTAGATGATCCCTTGGGGATTGTATATATTACTCATACTTGCTCTGTTATTATACTTAGCAAGAAATAATTAAAATTCAAATATGAAACAAACAATTAAAATTTAACAACCATAAGAAATGAAATTATTTAATTATTAATTAACAAAGAAATAGTAAAGCAAGAACACAAATTAACCATATGGATATCTAGACTATGTTTCATTAGGGAATTAACATGTAATAATTGAAAAGATTTGTAACTCATTCCCTACTCTTATTAATTGGAAGAGTTCAATTGTTGAGCTCATAGAAATTGCTTCACTTTTAACTCTTAACCCTAATTACACTCTATTCGAATTACTTCTACAATAGAATAAATTAAGACAACATCATGAACAAGAATTCTCTTTATAAAAATTATAATAGAATCTGGATGAATTCTAGAACTTATTGCCAAGGTAATAGAAGATTCCCATCAATTGTGGTATATCCAATTACACATTGAGTCTTACAAACTTAATGTACAATATCTGGATAATTAGATTGAGACTATAAAATAACAATCTAATTTAATACAAAACACACAATCAAATTAATAAGGAATAAAGAATTTCATTAGAATAACAAAATAAGAACATTACATGTCATTCCAAGATTCACAAGTCTAGATATCTACAATTGACACTATAATCATGCTAAAAAATAAAATTATAACATTAGAAGTGAAAATCTTAAGCAAAACAACCTTAATCTCGTTCTTGCTTTCTCATCTTGAGTCTCCTTTCTCTTTGCCTTTTTTCCTGATGAGTATATCACTTTCTACTTATAAGGTTACATTAAAATCACCAAAATATAGAACTTTTTAAACATCATGGCATAACCATGCCCTAAGAACATGGACATATACTTAGGCACATACTTTAGGTATGTTTTGTTTACGATATTCTTCCATGAAATTCATAAAATTTCTAAACAAAGGGATAACCACCATAGAATACAAGCATGTTATTCTAGAGACTCTAATCATTAGTAAACTTTGCTTTTGACTTGCTATTGTTAATCAGTTCCTTAAATTATGTGAAATTCTTTTTGAACTTGGGCAATTTTTATTCTTTTTACTGTAACGACTCCTTCGAGTTTTAAAATCAACAAATTACTCATCTAATTATCAAGATTCATTAAAATTTACATTAAAATAGAAGAAAATCACTATAAAACAGATTGATTAAAAAGAATTGGACAAGAAAATATTAATACCATGGATTACCATTCAAGATACCATAAAAAAATTAACATCTAACCCCTAAGCTAACTTAAGGATCAAATTTCAACAAGTCAATGTACTCTCATAAAGCCTCATCAAGCATTTTTAGCAACTAGTACAAATTCTTCCTAATTACTTTCCTAATGTACTAAAAAACACAAATATATAAATTCAATAATTAATCCATGTTAGTCAAACTTTACCTATACTGTTTAACCAAGGATTCATCATTTATTAGTTTGACTTATGTAACTGGGCAAAGATTATACACAATCCCTTATACTTAACTAGTATGTATACAAGTCTATCTCAATCTTGCTAAGCACTATAATCAGAAATAGAAACATTTTATATCTACTTATCTCTTGATCCTTTCTTTAGTATATAACATTGTTGGAGGCCTTTTTCGATTAAAATTAATTAAGCATGATTATGTTAGCATTGGAAAAGGGCCTCGCTCCTTTGATAGATCAAGACCGATCATTACTATTTTAATTCTTACGTTAGCAGTAGGAAAAAACCTCATTCTTCTAATAGACTAAGGTCAATCCTTGCTAACTCAACTAAGTTTCTTATATTGGCAATAGGAAGGAACTTTGCTATTTTAATAGACCAAGGCCAATCCATGCCATTTTGTACTTTCATTTAATTAATTATTTTCACAATTTCTTCTAGTTATTTCGATTTTTCAATAGAATTATAATAGGTAAGTTTTATTTACTTGTTTGCTTAAGATTATCGAGCTCTAAAATCCTAAGGTAAATAGTGTGTAACTTTTCGCCACATAGATTCTACTTGTTCAATTCTAAGAACGTATAAATTGTGTAGTAGTAATTAAGAATATTTTATGCAAGCACTATTCATGGGTTACTTAGCTAGATAAAATTAGGTTGTAGAAGAAAAAATTGGGGACATTTAAATTAAATACAATTGGTTCCTATGGTAATTAGTGGTACAATTACATATCATACCCCATCCACACACTTGATTTAGTACATTGTCCTTAATGTACAAATAATAAGGTATAACAATGGTATGCAATAAAATAAAAAGAATAATAGAAAAATAAATATAGGGGAGAAACATGACTCTCCTTGAAAAAGACTAACAAAAGAGAGACAAGTATGCAAGAAAAAGGGACATTCATTATTTTATTATTGATAGCAAATTGAATACATTGAAAGAGAAATTGTAACTTAAAAGAAACATGAACAAAAATTGAAACAACATAAATTAAAATAAAAAGATAATCAACTGAAGTGAAAGAGTAATCAACATAACGATTAAAAGAAATCCAATTTGTCTTCTTTGTTGATATTGCCTTCCACTTTAATCCTATCTCTATTACTTGAATCTACATTGATGGTCTCCTTCTTTCCAAACTTTCGTTTATCCTCCTTACTATCATCTCATAGATCCATTCTCTTAACCACATCAATCAAATCCTCTTTAGTAAGTGGAGGGATTTTCATTTTGACTTGGTCAGTTGAGATGTTGCAACAATCCATCAATCAAGCTTGTTTTGGAACAACCTCTCCAAGGATTGCTTCAAGAGTTCTTGAAATTTCACCAATTTTTGAACCTCACACTTTAGTGTCTTCACTTGGTAAGTCAAACTCTTTTGATTAGTGGGGAGGTTATGGTTTTTTATTTTAGATGTTTTCTCACTGATATTATTCGATAAGAGATTCACCTAGCAAAAAGTTAAAAGTGACAACAAAAAGTTTTAGTTTCTTAGCCAAGTGTACAACATATGGCCTACATTTGATTTGTTTAACCCTCATGTTGGTGGCTTGATGTCGATGTAAGCTACTAATGCTACTACTAAACTAATTAAGTATCCCTTCGTAGGACTATAAAGATAAAATACTTTATGCATTGCTACCATCTTGGTGCTTTTTCCTTTCTCACTATTTGTGTGGGTAAGAAATTAATAAAGGATCCTATGTGTAAGATTTTTTAGATGGTAACTTGATGGATAGGTAAGTATACCTAGTCATGTTACACTATAGTAAACGAATTGAGTTCGAGTGTTGATCCCATAGGGAACCATAAATATGAGGCAAACTTAGATTACTAGCAATTTATCCTAAATCACCAATTATCCAACTTAACAGTTTACAATAATTCCAATTAATAAGTAGAAATAAACAAGGATCAATAATATAAGGACAATAGAATAAAAACAAATAAAGTAAACAAGGCTAAATAAAATAAGTAAGATTCATGAATTAGAGAAACACATACTGTTTAGTAAATCTTATTGTTTAGTACCTAATTCCAAGTTACTTTTCAATCTCAATTGTGTTTTCAAACTATGGATATTCCTAAAATAAATTAACTGGACTCATGTCTCTAGCTAACTCTTAACCTTAAGTACACTTTACTTGAATTTCTTCTGCAATAGTATATCTTGAATCTTACTATTAGGTTACCTTCATCTAGATAAACTAAGTAGATTCTGCCAATTCTTTTTAATTACACCTATCCATCATACTGTAGGATCTTGTGAACTCTATATCAAACTCATGCATTAATTCAATAATTAGCAATATTGAATTAAAGACAAACAATGTAATGTAAATTAGATTGCAAAATACAATATCATAAACTGAAAGCGAACATGAGATAACTATCACATTGAACTACAGTTCACAAAAAGATTTACTAAGACAATAAAAGTTACAACATAAAATTAAAAGAAAAGAGATGGAAAGACATGAGAGAACCTCCTATATTATACCTACAATGCTTTCTTTGGGGTTCTATCCTACATTAAGCCTAGACACCTATTTATAGAGTCTTTACCTAGGTTTAAAAAGGAAACTTTCTAAAAATAAAAGATTTACAAATTATTACATATACATGGCCTAGGATTGCGGTTATGACCTTGGGCATATTCTTCTTCTTTCCCATGCAACTTAATCAACTTAATGAAATTCTTTTACAAGTGCTATACAACTAGGTATGTGGTTATGGTCTTCACCTGTAGTCCTTTCTAGACTTTAGTTCTTGATTGAAATTCCTTCTTTCGAATGACTTGGTCTAAGAAATTCTTTGTTAAAGCTCAAAATCTTCATTAAAATCTCCAAAAATAAAAACTCATCGAATTCTTCTAAAACAGCTGTAAATGAAATAATAAACAAATAAGCTCAAACTCTTTGCAATAAAGACAAATTATAGACAAAATCTATACAAAACAATCCTAAAATATGTATGCCAAATGAGAATTTCTTTACACTTGAGCTTTTGCTTATTCATAAGCAAAATAATCGAAACATCAAAACAATTATATCTTAAGGACAACATACTCAAATTTTCTTTAGAAAAGTATATCCTCAAATTAAGGAGCTTCACAATTTTCTCCAAAATTATACTTTCTTCTTCAACTTACAATGCCTTCAGAACAACTTGAATATTGACACATGAAGAACTACTAACTTTCAACAATCAATCCCAATAATTCAAAGGTAACCTTATCACTTAAACAAAAACTAAACTAGTAATAAAAATAAACATCAACCAATTAAGAAAAGTTACAAAAATTTCATTACTCTAATTTAAGAGGAGTGAAATCTTCCTTAAGTTATTTTTATTATGAAAGCTCAGACTGGATGTATATTACATCAATCTACCATTTGATTGTGTCCTTACTTTTTTTCTTATTTTCCTTAGGAGGCTTTTGGGTTCAAATTAGTTCCTTTACTGAAGCTTGCTAGTATTGGGAAAGAAACTTGCTTTCTAATAGACCAAGATCAATTCTTACTAGTTTAGCCTTTTTATTTTGGTATTGTTAGTAGTAAAGTACCTTGCTCTTATAAAGGACCAAGGCTAATCTTTGATAATTTTTAAATATAATTTCCTTCTGTAAAGGTAATGAGAAAAAATCTTGTTCTTTTGAGATACTAAGATCGATCCTTACCAGTTTTTAGCTTTTCTTTTCTTATTTCTCTTATGCTTCTAATTACTTTGATTTTTCAAGACTTTCAAATGACAAATCTCATTTGTTCATTCAATCTAAAAATTTTTGAAAAAGAGGGATTGATAACTATCGTGTAGAATTATGTTTAGAAATAAAAATAACTAGTCTTTAACCCATCATTGTCTATCTTAATCCTGAGTCTAAGTTTAAGCTTAAACAATAGGGAATTCTAAATCATAGGAATTTAATTGCTTAAATTCAGCAAAGTAGACTAAGATCATTGGGGTTTGTGGGTAAATTTAAAATATTTTACTTGATTATTTACATCTATGGGTATAAATTTCTAAAGTTACTGTTTCAAAAATTCAAAAGCTAAAGTGTATGGCTTTAATCAGCTCATACTCAACAACATACAATCCCATTGTAAACCTCGTAAATTTAGCTACTTAAGAGTAGAATTGAACCCTAATACTGTAGAAGACTTGAAGAGTCATTAAAACCGAGCAAGATAAAAATATAATAAATTATAAATTTAAATATATTATAAGTAGTAAAAACCTTAGAAATTGATTAAAACCCTAAATCGCATACTAAAACCCTAAAACCGACTTACACACTATTAATAAAAATTGAACTTGAATTTGATCGAAATCCTAAAATTATAAAAATAAACCTATAAAATAGTTAAATATTACTTAATAGTGATAAAATTATAGTCGATTGCAATTTTCGATTAAAACACCTATTTGCGTGAAATTTTAACAAAATCACCACAATAACTTGTAAAAATTATAATTGTAACAAGTACCAATTAAATTGATAAAATTTCACAAAAATTTAAAAATTAATTTATGATGAGATTTGTTATAATTTATATGTTTCGAAAAATTATATATATTTATTATTAATTTTTATTTTCCTTCTCTTTTATTTTCAATTTATCTCTTTTCTCTCTTTTCTTCTTTTTCCAAATTGCAACATCTTGGAAGCAAATAGCCACCCATGTGAAGAAAAGAAAATTGCTAAGTGTTGAGTGGAAAATAAAAGAAAAATGAAAATAAAAAATTGGATAATTATTTAGCTTAAATTTTAAGCTAACTCACATGTATAAAAGGAGGAAAGAACAAAAGAAAAAGAAAAAAAAAATCTACACACAATCGAAAAATCCTGGAAGCATAACCATGAGAAGAGAAAGAAAGAAAAAGAAAGAAAGAAAAGAAGAAGGAAAAGAAGAAGAAAGAATTAGAAGAAAAAGGTAAGTAAATTATTTAGTATAGATGTATATTATATATTATATATATGTATAAATATAGTATTTGTATAGTATTTTCTTATAAATATAACATTACTAATACATGTATATGTTCATAAATACATAAATTGAATAATATATGTATGTATAAGGCTTGTTATGTATATATGTATATACATAGATATATTATATGGAAGAGTATGTATTATGTATCTTTTTAGGAATACATATAATTAGTATTATGTATTTTATTAAATAACTATAGTATATATATGTATATGTGTATAACGTAAACTATGTATATATATATGTACCCATGTATAATTATTACATAAGATGTATATATAATATAGAGTATATGCCTTATGGTATACGGCATAATATATGTATAATATATAGTATACATATTTTATAACAAATATTATATAAATATATATACCGAATATATAATATAAGAATTGGTATTTGTAAATTATTTATATATATCTAAGTATTAAAAAATTATATAAGTATATTATTATGTATAAATACAAATACATGAATATATATATATATATATATGTACATAAGAGTATGTTGGATTTCATAGAATAAGTATATACATACATATAGTGGATAACATATATTATATAGATATATAGTATATCGAAAATATATATATATGTATGTATAAATCGTGAAATACATAAATGAGAAGTAATAAAAATAATAAAGGCAATAATAATAATAATAATAATAATAATAATCATAAAGTTAAAAATCTCAAAAATAGGAAAATATGCTCAAAATAATAAAAATATCGATTATATGATTTAAATAATTATTAAATCATAAATATATTAATAAAAAGCTAAAATTAGTATTTTATAATTTTTAAACTAAAATAATAAATTTTGTGATATTTTTATGTCACAATTTACACTGTGAGTCACAACGTCCAAAACGGACTTCGCTATAAGAAAATATGCATGAAAACGATCAAAATAGACTATAAGTTCATGACGATCTAAGCTCAAACGAAAAAGTTATATGCGATTCGATATAAAGCTCAAATCGATGATTTTACGTAAATCGATAATCGATTTAAGTAAACAGTATGAATTAGCATGTTAGTTTAGTTATTTAATTCTCAAACTTATTACTTTCCATATTCCCCTAATGTTAGGTGATCCTGAGATCGAGACTGACTTACTTTTTGACTATTACAATCCTTGATATCATTTATGACTAAGTGAGTACTCCCGATGACTCTATATTTGTTTTGTACTTGTAATTAGTGCACATGAATTAAATATTAATAACTTAATGCATGGGGCTTTGGGTTATGCATGTGACTGATATTGATTAGTTACTGTGCAAAATACTGTTAAATGTGATTATATAATTGATTATTGCATTATTTGGATGATTTGTTGATAATGTTTGACCACCTCATAAATTGACTTAATCATATTCAACCAAATAAAAATTAAGCGGAACATGCATAGAGCATGAACATTGCATATAATGTTTCGACCGTCACCTCACACGGTTGGTAATGAAGGGCCTTGGAGGGATGGATTCCCAAATGATTTGATTAGTACAGTATAGGAGCATTAATACAACAAGACCTTACCCTCAGCTCGTGAGTTCTATTGGCGCCGGAGACGCTAATTGTGGGTAACTGGGGGTCGTGTCTAGAGACCATTACTGTAAGGTGTGAGCGTAAACTGTGTGAGCCCGTTCACCGCTAGACCTAAATATTTGTATACTATTGATTGATGGAAGTAGAAACTTGTTCTATGAAATAGGGAATTCTTATATAATGATATGAGGGTAAAAACCCAAGTGCTAAAGCTCGGTTGTGATTAGTGCTGATATATCTCCAACCTTTACTTCGGAGGGCATTAAATCAGATGTTATATGCAATACTGGTTAACTGCATATATATTGTTTGGCATACTGCTTATTCATGCATTCATATGTTTGGTAATAAACTGTTTGATAACTTGATTGCTAGTATAGTATGAGGGATAACTCACTAAGCTCTTGTAGCTTACTCTCCAATAGTTTTCTCTTGTAGGTTGCTAGATGATAGGGCATGGGTTAAGAACTAAGGGTTGAGTGCTAACGTTGAGATGCACAGAAGTTAGACTCTAAGGACAAATTATATGGTTCATTTGAATTATTATATACTATATTTAAATTTTGTGACTTTAGTAAGTTTGAGTTTTAGAACTTTACTATTAATCTTATTGTTTGGTAGGGGATACTGATTCTCTGCGGTTCTATTGGACTATGGCTTATTGGATATCTATAGTCACATACATGTAGTCATAAGCTAATTAAATAAATAAATAAAAGCTCTAGTGACTAATTATTTAGAATTTTGCAATCTCTGACTTGCAAGATAATTTTCTAATCATGGTGCATACATGATATGAAAATTTTAGGCAATCCTTCTAGGCCCTCTTTAGGGTCACAACACCTATCCTTTCCCCCTAAACTTAAATTGTGCACTGTCCTTAATGTACTTTACCATAGAAACGTAAATAAAAAGGGATAAAAAGGAAAGTAAAAAGAAACTAGAACTTTCCTGGTTTATGGCATTGATTGTGAAAATTTTCATGTGCAGAGTCATGAATTTAATTTGATCTATTTAAGCCCAAAGTTTGCTTTACTTTAGAAAGAAAGTGAAACTACAAAAGAAAAAGAAGTTAACTAAAAATAAATTAAAACAACTACTAAATTGAACATGTTATATTAGTTCTTTACCTTGCAAAACTAAATAAGATAATTAAAAGAGTTAGCATGAATTAGTGTAAACCTTACTTTTAGTGGGCCCATGATTCAATCAAAAGTACTGTCCGAACGTTTCCAAGGATCAACTAAACTAAAAACTTAAGTTTACATTTAGCAACGAATTAAATTTTTACAATTCAAAAGCCAATTGTCGATAAAACCCGAGCTTGAAGAACTGCGAGCTCTAAAGCTACTTAAAACCCTAAACCTTAAAACCATTAAGGAATTTTAACCTTAAATAATTAATCGATAATTTAATTTGAATAATTCCATTCAACTTTAGAAAATTTCACAATTCTACAAAAATCAAATCATAAATCACAAAACAATTTAAGATAAAAATCCTAAAACAATTTTCTATAAGGCTATGCCCTTATCTTCATGCATAAGCCTTACACATAAATAAGTAGACCAACCAATCACCTTAGATAGCTTATCAATTGAGAGTTGGAATCATTTATCAATTGATAACTTATCAAAATCTAGTGATAAGACAATTTCCTTATCACCTCTTCACTTATACTACATATGGACAAATTTTCACAAGAAATCATGAGCTTAACTTTAATAAAGGTGACAAGACCACTCCATGGCATAAAAAGACTTCCAATGGCAAATTTAAACAAGGAGGAATGGGGGGCCATACTCTTGTCTTTCAAGCATCAATCACTTTCTCTTACACATCACTATTCACCCCTTAATGCTTACATCATCAAGAGTTGCAATTGTTGACTTTTTGTAAGCTTTAAGACAACACTTTCAAGACATTTAAACACTCCTTCTCTCTCCATTCCAACCGGCCACACTCTCTATCATTTCCTTCATTTTCAATTTCACTTTCACTTCATCTTTCTCTCTTTTGAAATAAACATAAAAAGGGGAAACAGCTTTACCCCACAAAATCCATTTTCTTCCATTTTGAAGCTTCAACTCACAGCATTTTTTCTTTGTTCATGTGCCATTTTCTTTCATCATTTAAGATCATCTAAGACCATTAGAATCATCCATAAACCCCATTCCAAAAGAGCAAAAGATTCGGGTTTCAAAAGGTAAGCAAAAAGGAGGAAGCAAGGTTAAAGGCTTAAGAGGAACCTTAGTGCACAACCACCAAACTTTGCGTTAAGGACGAGTAAGTGATTCTTGTGATGTGTGGATTAATATTTATGTTGGAAGACTTGGATTTCTTGAAGATATGAGTAAGGTTTGAGTTGTTATAGCACAAAAATTCGTTTTAAGAAACAAACCCTAAAACCATTACATGAAGTTGAAATATGAGCATGTAAAGTTGGTGTTTTGTATGGACATTTGTTTAATGCTTTGAATGGAAGATTTTAAGCTAAGGAAATCTTGAAAAGAGAACTTTAATGGAGGGTAAGCATGCTGGACGTGAAGGTTCCATGATCATTTGAATGTTGATTTTGTTTCCATTAAGTTAAACATGCTCAAATCTAGACTTAAGTTAAGGAAAAATTCATCACATGAAGTTTTATGAAGAAATCAACTTTGTATGACATGAGCTATGATATGGAGGTTTTATGAAGTATAAGATCTTTTATTTCTTTATGTGGAGCATGAGTTAAAGGATCATTTGATGGAAGGAAACTTAAGTTAAGACTTATACACAAGTAGTTAAGCGCATTATCTACCACCTACACTTAAGGAAATGATGAAATAAGTTGAAAAACCAAGTAAGGACCCCTTAGGACCAACATGAACAGATCTGGAATGTGGGTAAATGAGGCCTAAAAATATGATAAAAGTGAAAGAACAAAGCGAAAAGATTAACTAAAGCAAGTATGATTAGCATACAAAGCCTAAAAGTCAAAACCGGGCCTAAAACTCTCAAAACAAGCTTAGAACATTAAGATGGGCCTTCAATAAAAATCTGACCAGCAACTTAAAGTACCAAGAGAAGTTGTTTTGAAGCCCATAAGAAATCCACCTAAGGCCCCATAAGCCCACCAAAGTCATTAACTTTAGTTTGAACCAAAAACAAGCCCATTTGACAACTTAAGCCCACTAAAAGGTCCAAGAAGTGGTTGTTAGCCTTAAAAATATAAATCAAAGTTGTAAATCTGATCTCAAGGAGTATTTTAAGCTTAGGACAAAATCTAAAGACCAAGCCCAAGGAATTTCTCAAGTTATCAAAAAGCCCATTTACCAAACAAGGCCCAAAAACACTCCAACACATGAGGAACGCTACTGTTCTGACCCATGGACAGAATTGTATACCTCATTTCAAAAATCTAACCTTATCACATTAAAGTACACTTGAAAACGATGAAGATTGACTATAAGATCATAAAAATCGGATTTAAAACGAAAAAGTTATACGCGATTGAACTTTTAAGTAAAACCGAGAAAAATTATAAAACCAAGTCCAAAGTATAACTTAAAGAGTTTTAGCTTAGTTTTCTAGGTTTTAATTCAAATCCTTATAGTATCGTATTTGCGATGTCCAGGGGACTCGGCTTTGGGGAGACGACCTATCCCAGATTATTTTGATTGATCCGCATAACTGGGTGAGTAAATTCCCGATGACTCTTTACTTGATTGTGCTTGTAGAATAGATGCACCTAAACTTATATATATGAATTTGGATGCTTGTAGGATATGGGAAATGCATGTGTATGAATCTGTGGATGAATGTGATGACTTGTTAATTATATCTAATAATGGGAATTGCTTGCATTATATATACATGTGAATCGTATGGAATGAAATTGTCTGATCACCCTGAAAATCGAGTTAATCACTTATACGATTAAGAAATCAAAATGAATCATGCATACCCCATATTGCATACGGATAACACCGACTGCCGCTTCACGTAGAAGATGGGAGGGGACTCACAGGAATATGAGTTTCCTGCAGGATTGGGCACTAGCTATGCCATCATATATATATTGAGTCTCTGACCTAAGCTGATGGGCTTACTAGGCGTTGGGAGACGCCAACCGTTGGCGAGGGGCCGAGTCTTGTGGCTTCTGCTTAGGGCGTGTGTTTGTGGATTGCGGAGGCCACCACACCGCTAGACTTGGGATTTTGAAAATATAATTTATTATTCGGTAGGGAAAGTATATATATGTAGATATATACTTAGTTTTGTTTTGGCTTTAGCACAATAATGCTAATGAATTAAAACCCAAGGTCTAGAACCCGGATTTTGGTTTGGGTCGGTTAATTATCTCCAAACCCCGACTTTAGGGGGCGTAATTCTGAGTCGTATGCAGTTCCTAGGTCGCTGTATGCGTTTTTGGCATATTGATTGTTCATGCATTCATATGATTGTACATATAATAAATTTCTGCTATGTGGTATTGAGGAGGGTAATTATCTCACTAAGCGTAAGCTTACACCCTAACAGTTCTTTTCCTTGCAGGTTGATCGATAGTTGGGAAAGGGGATAGGAATCGAGTGCAGAGTGCTACCATTGAATCAATATGATGAAAAGCTTGTGTAGTTAATTCGGAATGCTCCGAAAAATGACTAATGTCTCATTTAAGTTTACTGTCTTTAGTAAGTTTAGAATTTTCTAAAATTGTCTATCTTATTTCATTATTTTGGTAGGGGATACCGATTCTCTACGGTTCTAAGGAATTGTGGAAAAATTGGATATCCATAATTATATATATTATATAATGAGTCAATGAATTAAAATTGAAGACTCTAGTAAACAACTATTTAGAGTCTTGCAATCTCTGACTTGCAAGGCGATTTTCTTATCATGGGTGCACACGTGATATGGAAATTTTAGGCAATACTACTAGGCCCCTCCTAGGGTCGCTACAATTGTACACCTCATTTCGAAAATATAACCTTGCCACGTTAAAGTACACTCGAAAACGATGAAGATTGACTATAAGATCATAAAAATCGGATTTAAAACGAGAAAGTTATATGTAATTGAACTTTTAAGTAAAACCAGGAAAAATTATGAAACCAAGTCCAAAGTATAACTTAAAGGGTTTTAGCTTAGTTTTCTAGGTTTTATTTCAAATCCTTATAGTATCGTATTTGCGATGTCCAGGGGACCCGGCTTTGGGGAGACAACCTATCCCGGATTATTTTGATTGATCCGCATGGCTGAGTGAGTAAATTCCCGATGACTCTTTACTTGATTGTGCTTGTAGAAATAGATGCACCTAAACTTATATATATGAATTTGGATGCTTGTGGGATATGGGAGATGCATGTGTATGAATTTTTGGATGAATGTGATGACTTGTTAATTATATATAATAATGGGAATTGTTTGCATTATATATATACATGTGAATTGTATGGAATGAAATTGTCTGATCACCTTGAAAATCGAGATAATCACTTATCTGATTAAGAAATCAAAATGAATCATGCATTCCCCCTATTGCATACGGATAACACCGACTGCCGCTTCACGCAGAAGATGGGAGGGGATTCACAGGAATACGAGTTTCCTGCAGGATTGGGCACTAGCTATGCCATCATATATATATTGAGTCTTTGACCTAAGCTGACGGGCTTACTAGGCGCCGGGAGATGCCAACCGTCGACGAGGGGCCGAGTCTTGTGGCTTCTGCTTAGGGCGTGTGTTTGTGGATTGCGGAGGCCACCACACCGCTAGACTTGGGATTTTGGAAATATGATTTATTATTCGGTAATGAAAGTATATATATATGTATATATATACATAGTTTTGTTTTGACTTAAGCACAGTAGTGCTAATGAATTAAAACACAAGGTCTAGAACTCGGATTTTGGTTTGGGTCGGTTAATTATCTCCAAACCCCGACTTCAGGGGGCGTAATTTTGAGTCGTATGCAGTTCCTAGGTCACTGCATGCGTTTTTGGCATACTGATTGTTCATGCATTCATATGATTGTGCATATAATAAATTTCTGCTATGTGGTATTGAGGAGGGTAATTATCTCACTAAGCGTAAGCTTACACCCCAACAGTTCTTTTCCTTGTAGGTTGATCGATAGTTGGGAAAGGGGATAGGAATCGAGTGCAGAGTGCTACCATTGAATCAGTATGATGAAAAGCTTGTGTAGTTAATTCGGAATGCTCCGAAAAATGACTAATGTCTCATTTAAGTTTACTATCTTTAGTAAGTTTAGAATTTTCAAAAATTGTCTATCCTATTTCATTAATTTGGTAGGGGATACCGATTCTCTGCGGTTCTGAGGAATTGTGGAAAAATTGGATATCCATAATTATATATATTATATAATGAGTCAATGAACTAAAATTGAAGACTCTAGCAAACAACTATTTAGAGTCTTGCAATCTCTGACTTGCAAGGCGATTTTCTTATCATGGGTGCACACGTGATATGGAAATTTTAGGCAATACTACTAGGCTCCTCTTAGGGTCGCCACAATTAGTATATTCATTGAAATAAAAATTAAATATACCGGTCTTTTTAAAAATGAACTCAATCTTCTCCTCCTCTTCCTTATCTCCTTTACATGCTCATCTTTTGAGTCTTAGGTAAGTAGTGGTAGGGGGCTCTTTTGTTGCATGAGAAGCATTTTTATAGCTAATTGGGTAAGCCTTGCCTCATTTTCAATTGTTTTTTTCCTCTTTCTCAATTTCTTCGCAGCATACTTAACTCTATGCATAAGCTTAAACAAAGAAAAACAATTGATTTCAATCTAATGCCATGTTTCTAAATACATTGCTAAGAAGTAGTATATTGCGTTTGTCACAATTTTATCATTCATAGAATTCCACATCACAATACTAATTTTGTTACCGACATGGATTTATTAACTACAAAGAACACAAGAATGCAAAAAATTTCTATCTAGCTCATAATCCTTTTACTTTCAAATTATAGCATGCTAATGGAAATTCTTGTTACAATCGAATACTCACACAATCCTCGCTATTCAAGAGTATTTTCACCAATTTGGCATGAACAATATGAATTAATCAAGAGTACAAACAGTTTACATGTTTATCACACTATTCCCTTCTTCTTTCTTTACCCTTATAGGAAGACTCCATGTTCCTCCTTTTCTTAAGCTCCATAATCACAAGTTTAGGAGTATTCTTCAACAAACAAGTATATATAATGACTTCTATCACATAAACACTTGATAATCACTCCTAAGCTTAAGATGAAGACACATGTAAACATTACCTTCTTTAATCAAGCCCTAGCTAATAATTTAATCCCTGCTCAAAATAATCATTAAATCAACAAATCTAAGTATAAATTGGGTTGTATGTAACTTTGATTTGATGATTTTCACAAGAAAACTACTCAAATAACATAAGGAATGGTTGCTTTATAGTGAGAAAAGTGAGGGTGTGTGTTGTTTTTGAGAGGGAGTGATAGTTTAGAATGGATGGGAGGTAAAATACCTATGATTTATGAATCATGGAATCACCGTGAGAAGGAATACGATCGTGATCTCTAACCATATTTTGTCCCTTGATCCATGCTCTTACCTAAGGTATGATCACAGGTTAGGATTGCAAGGATCATGAGCGTGATCCTAGCCGTGATCCTCTTAGCAAACTATTTCATACTTTGGCTTGAGAGGATCATGGGCATGTTAATAGTCATGAACTTTGGCCATGATCCTCTCTAACTCTTGAATCTAAATTTTGATGATTTTCCTTGTTTCTTTGCTTGAAATCACCATTCGGAGGATCAAAGACACTATAGATTGAGTTGCTAAAAATCATTATTCATCTAAAAAATACTTTCATTATAAGAGTAACAACTTTTAATGACAATTTTATAAAAAATTCTAACAATTGATTGCTAAGATAAAGTAGGGATTGTTTATGCAAGGAAAGAAAAAATTGATAATAACTCGACTTAATCAATAAAACTAAAATAAAAGATTATTCAAATGAAAATTAAGATGAAAATGACTTGGCTCTCCTCTTAATAGGCATTGGCATTTAATGTCGTTAGCTTAATGAACTCATCCTACCCTTAATTTGCTCTGACCTTGTTAGTGTAGGATTTGATTCATTATTTTCCTGGTAGACTCTTGTATTGCCTATACTGAAATAATTTAAAAGTTAAAGACGACAAATAAAGAAAATACTAAAAATAAGAAGGATGCAATAAATCAAAAGATATTAAAATAATTGGTGAAGAGGGATTTTTCCTAATATCTTAATTAGCTTCACTTTGTTGGTTCCCTAACAAAGGTGCCAAAAACATGATGAGTAGGTAAATGCCCTTAGTCAAGTTATAGCATAATAAATGGATTGATTCCATATGTTAATCCCATAGGGAACCATGAATATGAGGAAATCTTTGTTACTGGCAATTTATCCTAAATCACCAATTATCTAACCTAAAAGTTTAGAATAATTCTAATTAACGAGTAAAAAGAAACAAGGAACAATAAGATAAGAACAACAAAATAAACAAGAAAAAAATAAAATAAATAGGGCTAAATAAAATAAATAAGATTCGTAAACTAGATAAACACATAATCCTTAGTAAATCTTATTGTTTGCTACACCAATCCATAGGACTTTTTAATCTCAATTGTGATTTTAGACTATAGAGATTCCTAAAATAAATTAATAAGACTCGTGTCTATGGCTACTTGAATCACTTCTATAATAGTCTATCTTAAAATCGCATTGGGATCTTGAATCCCATTATTAGGTAACCCTAATCCAAAGAAATCAAATAGATAAACATTTTAGTCTAGCTATTTCTTTTAATTATACTTGTCTACCATATTATAAGATCTCATGAACTATATTACACACTTAGACATTAATTCAATAGCTGTCAATATTGAATTAAAGATAAACAATGCAATGTGAATAGATTGCAAAATACAATATCATAGATTGAAAGCAAACATGAGATAACCATTACATTAAACTAAGGTTCAATAAAAGATTCACTAAGAAAATAAAAGTTACGACATAAAATTAAAAGAAAAGAGATGGAAGACATGAGAGAACCCCCTGTATTATAGCTTACAATGCTTTCCTTGAGAATCTCTCGCATACTAAGCCTAGACACTCATTTATAGAGTCTTGACCTAGGTCTAGAAAGGAAACTTTCCAAAAATAAAAGATTCATAACTTATTGCATGTACATATCCTAGAATCATGACCGTGATCTTGGGCGTGTTCTTCCTCTTTCTTATGCAACTCAATCAATACAACGATATTCTTTTATGAGAGCTATATGGCTAGGTATATGGTTATGGTCTTCACCTATGGTCCTTTTTAGACTTTAATTCTTGATTGAAATTCCTTCCTTTGAATGACTTAGCCTTTGAAAAGTGTGAACTCAATGTTTGTAAAACAAAAGGATAATGAGTTTTGGGCTTTGCATTGTAGTTAGTCGTGTTCTATTGATAAGGTAGCAAGGAATTCCAAGTTTAGCTCCTTGTAGACTAGTTCTTAGACACTCAAGAGTTTCTCCTAACTTTCTTTCTTAACCATGGCTCCAATCTTGTGTTCCTTATTGGCTTGTTTGAAAGTTTCCCAATTTAATAATCTCGATCTTGAAAAGCTCTTCCTACTTAGCATCTCAAATCTTGTTTTGTGTTTGAGTTTTTCAAATTCAAGCATATGTATGGGTGTGGCAATAAGGTGGCTAGTGGATCCTCTTCTAATATAGGTTGAGAAGAGGCTCTTTTTAGGCTATGACAAGTTTTAAAAGCTATGATTGTCAACATGAATTTATAAATACATAACGTTTTGGCCATCATAGTGAGATTAAATTGAGAAGGATAATAATTCACACATAATAATGAAAGTATATATAAATAAAAATGTACTTGTATATTATTGCTTCACAATAAGGAAACCTAATATTGAAAGATGGAATAAGTGAATAATCATTGTAATATGTAACAACCAAGGTTAACAAGATTTCTTTTAATCTTAAGGATAGCTTAAGGAAGTAAGATAATAAAAGAAGAAAGTGGTTTTGCAAAAGAAGTGAGTCAGATTGGGAAAGTTTTAAGTAATATAATCAAGGAAAATTCAGGTAGAATTATTTATAGGTAAGACCATGGACATGTTCCCTAGGTATGGATGAAACTTGCAATTTGAACATGACCATAGATAAGATCATGATCATGTTCTTGGATTTTGTCTTGTTTTAGACAATGTGTACCTGATTCCTTGGAAAATCATGGGCATAATCTATAAGACGTATTGCTCTTGTAATTATTTACTTAAATTCACAATGAGAGGAAAATATGTGGGAATATAGTCGTATTCCTTGACCGTGGGCTTCTCATAATTTTTTAATTTTTTTAGCTTCTCCTACCATGTAAATCATGTCCCAAATCATGATCATGATCCTCAACCTTGCTCTCCTTATCATAGGTATGTCTTCTTAAGCTCCTTAAACTTGAAACACTTTAAAAGATTGCTTAAAGCAAAGTTTGTTGAACTATCAGGTAATAGAAAGCAAGATCTTAGTGAAAAATTAGAGAAAAATAAAAAGAATACAAAATGGCTTAGGTTGCCTTTGAAGAAGCGTTGTTGCTTAATGTTTGTTTGCTAAATGGGTTAAGAGAGAAACTATTTGTTCTCTTGAATTAGGAAGAGATCGAACTTGACAAATCTTCTCAATCAAAGTCTCCTTCCAAATATGAGTTGAGTTGATGACCATTTACCTTTAATGTCCCTAACTCGAGGTGTGAAATCTTTGTTGCTTCATATGGGAATACTTGGGTTACTTTATATGGTTCAAACCATCATGATTTAAGCTTACCTGGAAAAAGCCGCAGTCAGGATTAGTATAAAAGGACCTTGTCCCCAAGTTACATTTACTTCCTTTGCTTAATTTAGCTATCATGGTATCACTTTGCTTATTCCTTGAATAGTCTTAGGTTCTTATAAGCCATTTCATGCTATTCTTCTAGCTTATTAAGTTGAAGTTTCCTATGTTTACTTGCATACTTAAGACCAAGGTTAATACACTTTATAGCCTAATAAGCTTTATGTTCATTTTCAAATAGGTAAATGACATGCTTTTCCATACATAAGTTAATATGGGTTGGTGCCTATAAGTGTCTTATATGGGGTTCGATATGCCGAAAGAGTGCCATCAAGCCTTTTTTGACCAATCTGGTCTATTATGCTCAACCGTTTTTCTCGGAATCCTTTTTATATCCTTTTTTGCAACTTCTACTTGTTCACTTTTTTTTAGGTGGTATGGTATGTCAATTCTATGAGTAATGCCATACCACATAAGCACTTTCTCAACTTGAACATTGCAAAAATAGGTTCTTTGATCACTTATGATTTCTCTAGGTGTACTAAACATAGAGAACATACTCTTAAGGAATTGTTTCACCACCTTAGCATCATTTATTAGTATAACTTAAGCTTTTACCCATTTGGTCACATAGTCCACTACTATTAGGATATATTTGTTTTTATTGGATTCAAAAATGGCCTCATGAAGTTGATACCCTATATATCAAGATCTAACAAATTATAATGGGATTCTGAGGCATCTTGTCCCTTTTAGAAATATTACCTGCCTTTTGATACCTATCACATAACTCAACAAACTTCTGAGTATCCCTGAATAGTGTTGGCCAATAAAATCCAAACTCAAGGACCTTATGTGTGGCTCTATTGACACTAAGGTGTGTCCTAGTTAGCCTTGAGTAACGGTGACCTAGAATTTGCCAACCTTCTAAGTAAGATATGCATCTACGAATCATTTGATCTACACAAATCATAAATAGATATAGGTCTTCCTAAAAGTAATTTTTCATGTTTGGGAGAAATTTCTTCCTTTATTGATAATCCAATCCTTTAGGCAAAAATGTTAGCTGCCAAATAATTTGCTATGTCTACAAAACAAGGAGTTGTCTAAGGACTTAGCTAATAGAGTTGCTCCTCTAGGAACTTATCATTAACATATTGCTCATCTAATTTTTCTAAGGATGGATTCTTTAAGCGAGATTGTTGATTTGTACCAAAGTTCTCCACTCCCTTATTATCTTAGATTTCTAAGTTAAATTCTTAAAGGAGCAATATCCACCTGATCAATTTAGGCTTAGCATGTGTTTTATTCAAAAAATAACATAGAGCAGGGTGGTCAATATAAACAATAACCTAAAAAAGGATTAGACATAACCTAAATTTATTAAATGCAATGATCATAGCTAATAGCTCCTTTTCTATGGTGGTATAGTTTTCTTGAACTTCTGTGATGGTCTTATTGGTTTAATATATTGGCTAGAAGTGTCTCTCTCACCTTTACCTTAAAATTGTGCCTATAGTATCACATCTTGACTTAGCACAGAATGCATCATTATATGAGAATAATTGTTAAAAGCTAACTTAAGCTGTTCATTCATAAAAGAAAAAACTTTTATTTATATAACAATGAGGTTGCTGCATTAGTGTTTAGTTGGACATTTGGTTACAATTATATATACAGCCTAATATTTACATCAAAACATGAACAATCCTTTTCTTATGTCATCTTCAAAATAGTAGGATTCTTGACTTAGTACAGGTTCTATCCATAAGTTTCTGACTTTGACTTATGCTCTCAATATATATCCCCCCTTGTGTTGGGCCCTTCACAATGCTGTTAATCTAAGGATAAAACATTTTATCTCTTTAGCTTCTAAAGCTGAGTGCGAGTGGATAACAAACAATCTAATATGGGCAATATCACAACTAAAACATTTCAATCATAGTCAGCAAGTGCAGCTTTACACACACATTAACCTAACTAAGCATTTATTGCTTAAAATATAGCATGCTATGCTCATGTACGTAGTATGCATCGGTACTGATATCTTATACTCTCTAATATCCTCATTCGATTAGTCGACCTAGTTGAGCATTTGAGTATAACGACCAAGAACCTAGGGCAACAAGGAGCTACTTGAGAGTAGGACCCCCAACCAAATTGGACTATACATTATAGTCTACGAAATAAAAAAGGCGATAAGGAGCTGTCTAGGACTAAGAAACCCATCTTTGTTTTACAAAATCAAACTATACACTATAGTATACCAATCAAACTATTAAAATAGTTAAGATGTTTAGGCAATGAGAATTTATATGCTTCAAAAAACTGGGTTTATAAAGCCATGATTTTTCTTGATTACATAGAAGCCTCATTCTAAAAATTCTGACCTATAGGTCCCTTTTATGCCATGCCATGCTATGTAACAACAACCTAAGTATGTCATTAAGACTATTAATCTTTAAATTTTATTCAACTTATTCATCTAATTCTAGTTTTCAAACTTTATAAGCTCTGCAAATTTAGTATTTTAGGTAACGAATCGATTTAAATATTATAGGTAATTACTCTAACTCAACAAAACCGATAAATTTAAAACTAATTAAAATTTTAAACTTGAACATAAAATGAAGGATAAAAACCCTAAAATTTTGCTCAAAACGTAAATTACATACAAAAACCTTAAATCTGAAGTACACGCAAATACTTGAAATCTAACCGAATTTGACGGAAACCCCAAAACTATAACTTTAAGCTTATAAAATAAATAAATATAACTTAATAGTAATATAATCATAGTCGATCACAATTATCACCTAAATCATGCAATTGCATATAAACATTAACAAAAATGTTGAAATAATTCATAAATATTATAAACATAACGGGTATTAATTAAATTAATAAATTTTCATAAAATCTCAAAATTAATTTATGAATACTAATTATATAATATTTATATTTGTAAAAATTAAATATTTTTATTTTTCTTTTCATTTTCCTTCCCTTTTTCTTTTTTTTTTTCTTTTCCCTTTTCCTTTTCCTATTCCACCACGCCGCCCCCCGCGCTACTTCCAAGTCCAACTTCTAGAATTGTAGTGTATAGGTGTTGTTTTTTTCTTTTCTTTTCTTTTTTTTTTTTAATTTCTCCATGTGTTAGTTATTTGTTAGCCAACAAAAGATAAGACTGATGTCTTATCACATTAATTACTATAATTGTTCTTTGGCTTTTCTCTTATCTCTCTTCTATCTTAACCACATAAATTATATCTTCTATTCATTTCAAACCATTTGGAAATTTGAAGGAAAAACACACGAAGTTCTCCATTTGTTTTTCTTCTCTTTCACCGTGAACAAACTTTGCATTTCCTCTCCAATTTTTTTTTTTTTTTCAAATTTCAACAAGAATATTATACAAATAGGTATTTATATTTATTTAGTACATATATGTATTCTATAACATGTGTATGTGTATTGAGTAACTTTTTTTTTACATGTATGTATGCGTGGGAGTATATATGTATTTTATACATAGTATAATTATTATATAGTATGTACATGTATGTGTATATAACATATATATATATATATATATATATATACTATGTATTTCCTTACTTATGTATGTATGTATATGTATACATGATTATAGATATATATGTATATGTACATAGTATTTATTTTTATTATATAATGTATAAATATAAGTATATGTATAAGATACATATATGTACTATGTATTTCTATATTTATGAACATATGTATGTATTTAGTATTTTCACTATGTATGTATATATATATATACGTATGTATGTAGGCGTGGATATATATATGTATAATACTCAATACTTTATATTATACGGTATGTATATAAGTATGTACAAATAATAATATATATTATGTATTTTCTTACTCATGTATTTATGTACATATGTGTGTATTTGGTATTTATTTATTTATGTATATATGTAGTGTGAATATGTATATGTATATATATATACTTAGTATTTTGATTATATGATATATATATATATATATGTATATGCGTATAATAGGTAAATGTATACTCAGTATTTTCAATTTATAAATTTTTTTTCTATATGTAAATGTATAAAAGTGTGTTGGACGTGATGATTAGATATACATATGTATGTATATTATTATTTGTATTTCGTATTTTAGTATATATATGTAATATTATCATATATGTACTTATGTATATTAAGTACAAATACGTGTATATTATACTCATACTTATAGTATATAATATATAATTAAGATTTAGATAATTTAATACATAAGTATATTATATGTATAAGTATACGTATATGTAGAAATATGAGCATATTTAAATAGTATACAATATACTATAACATTAATATAATAAATAAAGTAAGTGAATATATATATATATATATATATATAAGAGTACCATAAATTATGAAAAAGGATAATAATTAAGTAAATTAGAAAAATATAATAATAAGTATCTGTATATATATATATATATATATGTATACCGTAAAATACAAGAACCAGAAAAATAATAGAAAATTATGAAAATTTTGCAAGTGTGACATGTAGCATGCTTACGTGTTGCTATGTTATCACTTATATATAAAAATTAAGCAATTTTTGTAAATTAATAGTAATAATTAATTAATTAGAAAAATAATAAAGTAGAAAATTTTGAATTAATAAATCTTCAACCTTAAAAAGAGGCAAAAATAAGTAATTATAGTAAAATAAGCTTAAAATAAGAAAATTACAAATTACATGATTCGAATAATTATTAAATTGTAATATTACTAAAAAAAGCCTAATTTCATATTTTATAACTTTTTAAGTTTAAATAATGAACTTTGTGATATTTTTATATCACAATCAAAACTATGGGTTACAATATCCAAAATAGACCCCACTATAAGAAAATACACTTGAAAATAGTTTAAATGGACTATAAGTTCATAAAAATATGAGCTAAATCGAAAAGGTTGTATGCGATTGAAAATTTAAGATAATCTGAGTAAAACATTTAAGCTAAACTATATTTATATTATACTTTGGTTATAGTGGGAAATCAGACAAATAATGATAGATATTTAATTGATAGGGAAACTTAATTTTTTTAGAACACTTATAAGCTTTCTTATCTTTTAGGTATTCGATTATCGAGTTCTATAATTCTCAAAGATTGGGAAAGTGAGCATTAACTCATATAAGGGAATTCTTATGATTTGCTTTCTGCTTGTTGTTTGTTAGTTGTAAGTTGTTTGTTGGATGGTACTGACTGTTGGATTGAATAATTGATTGTTTTGTGCGCTATCATCTGTGTGATCACTTTCTTAAATTAATAAATATAACTATTCGACTAAAATAACTAGTTATATCTATCGTATGTCTATCATCCATTTGGTATACTGATGGATAGTGCTAGCTTTGCAGATTTTTGAAAAAAAAATTATTTCTAGAAAACGATTTTTCTAATCTTAAATATATTTTGTATGATTTTTGTGAGGGCTCGTAGTGGCCGTAAATGATATTTTATCATTAAGGCAAAGCTAGCATAGTATTTCTACCTAATTGCGAGAGGAGTTGCATAATTATACCCATAAGGCTTTGGATATTTGTTAATAACGAGATGGACTCGCTATTTGTGCCCGAAGGGCTTTTGATACGTTAGTAGGCAGCTCTAGTTGGGGTTTACCGATATTGATTATTGATTTTTGGACTAGGTTAATAGTTAAGTAACATCTGGTGGGATCGTGCCCTCAAGCAGCCTCATACGGTTAAGGTGAAGTGCTCCATATGGGTAAGCACAGAGGAAAAATCGACGAGTAAACGATGTGAATTTACACCTTCCATAGTTTTGGACTCTTATGGATATATTGCTAGTACTGATTGCACTTGTATTCATTTCATATGTAGATAGCTTGCATGGGTGTTAATAATGATTAATAACTTGCTTGAGAGGTAATAGTGAGGAACGAACTCATTGAGCCGTAGTATGCTCATTCCCCTACAGTTTTTGTTACAGTTTTCTTATAAGCAGAGATTGGGATAAGCTTAAGAGAATAGTATAAACTGGAGATAGGTTTGATAATGTTAGGATTGATTGAAAAGTGTATAGTAGTAGAGAATTAATTTATGTAGAGTATATTTATATGATAAGATTTTGTAGTATTTCTTGCTATAAGTTGTTTTAGCATTTGGTAGGGGATATTCATTCTCTACGGTTCTGATGGTTTGTGACTTATTGGATATTCATATTCACTTATATTTTATATCAAACTATTTAATTAAAATAAAAAACCTTAGTATTTAATTATTTAAAGTCTTGCAATCTTTGACTTGCAAGGGAGTTTTTATATCATGGGTGCATACATGAAATAGAAATTTTAGACAATCCTATTAGGCTCCCCTTAGGGTCATGACAAACTCTCCTTAGTAGAAATCTAGTATCTCATTTAGGGTTCAGTTAGGTGAACACCTAGAAGATTGAGTTAGTAATTCCTTAACTCTCCAAGTTAGTACAATCATTTGTAAGCACCAAATCAACACTCAACATAGTACCATAATAGTTTAACCAAGATATAGCTACTATCATTCAAAATCACCATATTAGCATCCATTATAGTAGCATATCAGTTCACCCAGGATATAGCCATATCCAATCAACACAGCATCAAATAGTACATAGTGTTATGAGTAACAATATATCAACTCCAAGTATGGATTAGATCCATTTACCTAAGCTTAGTAATAGCACAAAATCCTAAACTTCGTTACATAGTCCTTCCTTACTTATCACACCTATGAAAATATAGACATAGTTTTTGAATCTAGTATGTATCGAACCCAAACTCTTATAAGCTTTCATTGTCGCGTTTTTAAACTTCATTTGAAGGTATTTTATTTTTTTCTTATCCGATTTCAGTAAACTTTATATCGTTATGATTATTATTTTGAGTAATATTAAGACATCTTAAGAATCAAGATTAAGCAATAGTGTTAAAAGCCTAATAATACCCTTTTTCACTATTGACTTAACTATATGTTATCATAATTGACTTGAGTAGGCTTTAATTTTAAACTAAAAACCTTAAAAATCATACTTTTCAAACCTATCCAACAACTCTTAATATACCCCATAATGTTCATTTTACATGGATTTGACGAATATTTTACTAGTACTAATTACTGTATTACATATTAAGCTAATATATAAGTTTTTATTAGAAAAATACACAATAAAGAGTATATGAGCCTGATTAATTTCACAAAAAATTCTATAGACTCACAAAAATATTTAGTTTAATTATTAATCATCAATTACACTAAATTAGCTATTATCTATTTTTACTAAAATAGCAGTTTAAGCTTGAAATTATGGAAAATAGGGAAAATAAACAAAATTATGTGTAAGATAAAAATAAAGTGTTCCAAATATCTTTATCAACCTCAAGAAGTCAAAACATGTAGGGCTCATTCATTAATTTCATCAAAAACCAATTATTTTAACAAATGGTCAAAATTGCCAGTTTTATTCAAAATAAATATAATAAATAGTAATCATGGAGATTTTCAAACATTCTTGTTACTAAAATTAAATATATATATATATATATTAGGTGTATTATATACAAAAATTGAGCTTAAAACAACATTTAATATTTATAAAAATTAATTCAATTTTCACCCAAACATGGCATTTTCTTAAAGACTATATTTCCACTAATTATTTAACTATAATAAAATTATTAAATCAATCTACATATAAAATAACTTTCAAAAACCAAGTTTCATAATTAATTAACAATATTTAATATTTATAAAAAAATTAAATAAGATATTGATGAAATTTTAGTTCACTTGCACCGATCGTCTCTGGCCACCATCGAGCAGTCACACCATGCCGGAACACCTCCCCTAATGGTACTTTCTTTGTCTCTAAAGTGGATCAATGTTAGGTTGTTATTTAGTATACAAACCGCCTTAGACCTAATTCGCCCTTAATTTTTGTTCTATTTTTATTTTATTTTATTTTATTAAATTTTTCTAACTTATGTTCTTATATTTTCAGAGTCCTAAAATATTGTAATTAAAGATTTAGGTCCTATTTATAGATTTTCAAATTGATTTGATCCATTAAAATTTGGACATGTATATGCCACATGTTAATTTTTTCATTTTCTTAAGTAACATATGTCATTCTCTAATTAATTGGGGATTGATTCATGTTTTCCAACTTGTATCATGCTGCCACATAGGTTTGATGACGCATCTATCCATTTTTTTTTATTAATTTTCTATTATTTTATACTAATTTACCTTATTTTTTATAATTTATTATTATTATACGTATATATTTATTACATATAATGCATATCACATGTAAATATATGTATATTATATATAATTCACTTCATTTATTATTTTAATAAGCTAAATAACTTGTCTTTAATATCTTGCTATTAGTGGTTGATTTCCGTTACGGTGCACGAATACTTGCAAAACATGAAAATGGTTTCAAGGGGTGCCAAAGAAGGGTATCAAGGGAGCTCCAGCGCGACCACTCGAATGCCTAAGTCACTCCTCTTGTCATGTAGAGAGAAATATTAAGTAGATAGGAAAAAATGAGAGAATAAAAGAGGGACTCCTTACCTAAAGGTCTTGCTTGGTATTTATAGCATGTCAATGGAGATTATCCTTGGACTAGATAATTGGACTGGGCTTAAATATCAAGCTAACTAATATAAGTCTACATAATAATTATAAAAAAATACCTATTAACACTTGGCTCCCATTCTCTTTGGTGACAAAGTCGAAAAAGAGACTATTTAAGGAGGTTGATTTCGTAAGATTTCTTTAAAGGTATGTAATCCTAGCTTGAAGAGGCTAGAGTGCTTAAAGAAGCAAAGGCCTAAAAAGGAGAAAAGTAGGAGTGACTGGAGCACATAGAATATTGGTATGCCTAAAAAGGTGAAGACCTAAAGAGGTCGAAGTGCCTAAAGCTTGAAGAAGCGTAGGCCTAAAGAGGTTGATACGCATAAATAGGCACACTTAAAGAGGTCGGTATGCTTCAAAAGGTGAGGATTTGATGAGGCTAAAGTGCCTAAAGAGGCGAAAGCCTAAAGAGCCATGTATATCTGAAAAGGCAATGGCCTAATGAAGCTCAAGCGCTTGAAGAGACAATGGCCTAAAAGGTTGGAATGCCTAAAGAAGCAAGGGATTGAAAAGGCCAATGTGCTTGAAAAGGCAAAGGCCCAAAGAGGCTGGAATGCTTAGAGAGGTGAAGGCTTGAAGAGGCTGGATGAGTAAGTACATCGTTCGAATTGAACATGACCTGTGCTAAGTGGATCCGTAGAGTAGGCTGATTGGCTTTTAGTTCGTTAATACATAGGACTTTGGTACTAGATGTTAGATTTGAATGTTTAACTCGTTACTGTTTGATAGCCGAGGGTTTTCAAGTGGCTCATTATCTATTTATTAGAAAGAGCATTTGAGTTTACACTAGCTTATCATCTATAGTGTATAAGACTTAGAGTTGTTAAAAATTGCCCGTTAGTAGATTACACTTATGTGGGCTTAAAATGGGGGCATTTCTATAGCCTTCGTTTGTTTTAGAGTTCTCATACTCACCTCCAAAAGAGTAGAAATTAGCTTGCTAAGAATTGAATTAGTCATTTCAAGTGTTAAATAGTTAGCACTTTTATTATCAAGCTTGTTGGAACTCATATCACATATCAACATACAGATAAATATAATTTTATATAAAATCCATGGATCAAGGGTAAATATTGACAAGTGACCAGCATAAGGTACAATATAGGTACATATTGAAAATAAATGGTTAAACAAATCATAAATAGTAATAAAGGAGTTTTACTCATCTTTTATCAATAGGAGTAAGCACATGAGTGATTCGTAAAGCCAATATTATAGCTATTCTAAGTTGAAGATATACTGGTGGCTAGGTACTGATTTGTGCCTTTATCGATTAAGAGTGGAAAAATGAGAAGCTTGCATGCTAAGTAATGTCTTGACCATGGTTCAGTCGATTGGAGTTAAGATAGTTTTTTGACAACTTAGCTTAGAATTGTTCGATTGTTGTTCCAAACTTGTTGCCACTTGCATTTGTCAGTGTTGATCTTGGAGAACTGTAATCGATTAAGGAGCTTAAGATGGCATTTGGACAACTTGGCTTCTTGGAAACTTATAGGATGATAAAATTGTTATTCAACACTGTTTATTATTCGGCATTCATTACTATTCGTGGTCAATATGGCTTTGGTAATCAGAGTGGCTACGGTGTTCGATTCGGTAACTTGTGGTCAATTCAACCTTAGGCTTTAAGTTTTCTATTTAGTAGTCTCAATAGCTGGACAATAGCTTCTTAGCACAATCATGAGCTACTTGAGAAGTGTACTATGCAACTTGGTAAGTGGAGTTGTAGCTTAGTTAGAAGAAAAACAACTTAGATAATTATAGATTTGAGCTTAGTTTGGTTGTGAATTATGAATTTAAGCTTAGGGAAGCTATGGGTAGCTCGGTTTGAAGTTGTTGCAATGAGGAGCATAGCAACCAAAGCTTCTCGACTTTTGCTATAATCTTAGTTACATATAACGTATTATGTATCAAGAGCTCATATACATAGCTTGACATAGCAATGGTTGTTTCTCGACATAAAGCTTGATGACATAGCAATGTTTAGCATTTAAACTATAGCTTGGCTTTATAGCTTAGTATTCACTACCTATGTGATCGGTTCCTAACTACCAACCCAATCACTCGTGTTCGCCTCAAAGGCCTCCAGACATTCACTCAAAGGATTTTTTCTTATTAGCCCACCAATGATGGGTGGTTATACTATGCTCTCTTCATTATCGTATGCCAATGTTGACTTTCCTCAGGTCAAGAGCTCTGTGTCGAGTAATCAGACTTTCAACTACCAAGAGTCTCCTGCCGAGTAAATATAGCTAGCTCCTGACTAGGTACTTCTCTTCTAGCCTTCTTCTAACTCTCATGGCATCCTTTCACTTCTTGGCTTCCTTGTTGTCGCAACACCTCAATTCCTCTTGCTTGTTGTGCTCAAAGAACCCTTATATGGATCCAATGTCGTATTGTCACTTATCCTCTTCATCTGACATTGTACTATTTTTCCCTTTTTGTTTTTTTGTCTTTTTTACCCCTTTTTGTTTATACCTTCCTGTAATTGCTTTATTTATGATGTTACCCTAGAGACTTACTATAAATAGTCCCTTTCCCTTGTAAGCCGAAAATCATCTAGCTTTATACATAAGCATTGAATATACTATTCTTGTGAGACAACCTTCTCTAAGTCCAATTTTCATATACTCTTATCTAATCTTGTCGAGTATCTTAGGATTAGTGGTGGGTGAACCTTAGCATGAACTTGGGTTGCATATCAACTGAAGTGTCAAGTTGTGTTGTATTCGTTAGTATGTCATATCCTCCAAACAACTTTACATTGACTACTCTACTTAGTTCGTAGTCCTACTCACTTTGTTTTCTTCGATATCTCGAAGAACCCATTGGTTCGGATCTACAACGGTAAGTCCTAGTGATAACTAAGCTCCTAAGCATATCATATAATCCTAATATTAGATCTTGAGGTTGAGATCGAGAGCTATGTGGTAATTATGTGTGTGTAAAGATTCCTTATGTAGAGAGTGCTTTTAGAACCTCGTTATGAGAATGTCGAATCTTAGTGTTCAAGGAGAAATCAACAATACCGAGAGTGATCCTCATAGTCATGGTTGTGTGGCCTACTAATCACTACGTACTACTAATGAGCAAATACAAGACCTTATTGCTATTGTGGCTAATTTGGTTGCTTTAGTACAAAGAGTTCTAAAGACTAGGCCGTGTAAGAGTGTTGTTGAATAGGGCTAAGAGATGAGAGATAAGTTGAGAAGGTAGATGAATGAACGACCACTAGAAGCCTTTCTTGTGAACAAAGCACCACTCCATCATACCGATAGAGCCACGAGAAGAAGATTGGAGTTAGACAAAGTGGAAGAGTATGAAGAAGAAGAGGAGCCATATGTTGGAGTTGATGAGCATGAGCTTAGAGCTCCTAAGGGAGCCAAACACTTCAAGGTACAGATTCTGAGCTTCAATGGGTTTGGTAGTGCTGACGACTACTTAGATTGGGACGAGAAGATCAAAAAGATATTTGATTTTTATGATTATGAAGATATTGTCTATATTCGAGTAGCCATATTGAAATTTTTTGGATATGCAGCAATGTGGTGGAAGAAGCTATAGAATATTCACCTAACGGCTTGACTTGAAGTTCGAACATGGAATGAAATGAAGAGAGTTCTGAGAAGTAAGTTTGCTCTCGAGCACTATGAACTAGAAACCTTCTGATGCCTATAAGTTTTGAGATAAGGTAACCAGACAGTAAACGACTATATCTGAGAATTTCAATTACTTATGATCTGGTGTGATGTTAATGACCCTAAGACACGAACTATCACAAGGTTCATTTTTAGGTTAAGAACCGAGGTTGGTAACATAGTTGAACTGTAGAGTCTTATGACACTGGACAAAACCATTTGAGTGGCATAGAGAGTCGAAAGGTAGAAGTGGAACTAAGCGAGTCGGATGTTGAATAGTCGACTTATGCTACCAAACAGAAGTGGCATGCTGAGCCAATTAGGGAATGACTAAGTATCTAATAGTTTTGAGGTAGAATGTTGAGGGCAAGCGTCGAGCCGACTAGAAGAACGCCGAGGTGAGAGCATAGATGAAGAACCTAACGTCCGAAGAGACTAAGGTCAGAGCTCAAGAAGAAAGACTTAAGAAATTAAATGTTCAAATGTCTCAATTATGGACATGTAGCTAGTCAATGTTTGGTCAATGTTTGAACCATTGAGTTGTGACCATAAAGCGAGACAAGCCCTAATTTGAAGTAGAAAGTGCTAGTGAAGGAGAGGAAAAGATAGGAGTTGAATAGATATTGGAAGAGTTTTAGGAAGACCCTGATGCCAAGACACCTCTTGAGGGTCGTGCTAAGTACAATTTTGTCGTCAAATGGTCTCTTAGTGCATTGATAGCAGAAGAGAATGAGTAGAGGGAGAACCTCTTCCATATGAATTGTCGAGTGAATATCAAGCTATACGCCCTGATCATTGACGAAGGGAGTTGTACCAATGTCATTGCATAAGGGGTAGTCAAAGCTATGAAATTGCTAGCCTTCCCATACATTAAGCCATATAAGATTCACTAGCTAAATGAGAAAGGAGGCTTACATGTTGTCGAACAAGCTAGAGTACCGATTACCATTGGTGATAGGTATAGGGATGAGGTATTGTGTGATGTCCTTCCCATGTGCACTTCTCACATTTTACTCAGTTAACCATGGCTTTTTGACACGAAGGTGTTGTACGATGGGTATAGAAACACCTATATGTTCTAGAAGGATGGGAAGAAGATAATAATGACACCCATGAGTCCAAAGGAAGTGCAAGAAGCCTAGAAGAAGGTTGCTAGATCATTGCAGCAGAAGCACTTTGTGATTTCTTGAGCTCAATTCGCCCGAGAAACCTCGGCTAAAGACTTCGCGCTCCTCTTAGCCAGGAGATTCTTAGAGGTTAGAGAAGCCGAGAGCTTACCTGCTGAAGTGTAGCAGCTACTTCAAGACTTTGTTGACCTATTCCCTATTGAGATGCCAAAAAGCTTACCTCCCCCAAGAGGTATTGAGCATTGCATCGACCTTTAACCAAGAGTTACCTTACCGAACTGACCCACTTACAAGCTCAATCTTAAGTAGGTAGTTGAATTGAAGAAACAGGTAGATGAGTTGGTGGACCGTAGATATATTTATGAGAGCATAAGCCCTTGTGTCGTACCAGTTGTCCTTGTGTCGAAAAAGGATAAAACGTGGAAAATGTGCATTAACAGCCAATCCATCAATAAGATCACCATTAAATACTGATACTCGATCCCATGACTTGATGATATGCTTGATGAGTTACATGATGCTTACATCTTTTCTAAGATTAACCTAAAGAGTGGCTACCATCAGATACGGATGAGACTTAGAGATAAATGGAAAACTTCCTTCAAGACGAGAGATGGTCTGTTTGAGTGGTTGGTGATGCCGTTTGGTTTAACTAATGTGTCAAGTACATTTATGTGGCTGATGAACCATGTGCTCAGAAAGTTGATTAGCAAATGCGTTGTGGTTTATTTTGATGATATTTTAGTCTACAGTACCAACCTCATCACTCATGTTGAGCATTTAAGATTGGTATTCAACATCCTCCGTGCCAAGAAACTATTTGGCAACATAAAGAAATATATGTTTTGTCAAAGTGAGCTTGTATTTCTCAGATATGTTGTTTTAAGGAAGGGAGTTCGAGTTGATGACAAAAAATTCAAAGCTATTCTTGAGTGGCCCATGCTGACTAGTGCTACCAAAGTCAGGAGCTTCTATGGTGTGGCTTTGATCTATCGGAGATTTATTTAGAACTTCAGTTTCATAACTATGCCATTGACTGAGTTAACTAGGAAGAATCTTGAGTTTAGGTGGTAAGAGAAAGTTCAAAAGAATTTTGAAGATGTGAAGTCTAAGTTGATTTTGCTCTAGTACTCACCATGCTAGATTTCGAGAAATTTTTTGAGGTTAAATGTAATGCGTCTAGTGTTGGCATTAGTATTGTCCTTATGGAGGAGCGTTAACCCATTGCCTACTTTAGCGAAAAACTTCGAAGTGTTGCCCTAAATTACTTAGCTTACAGCAAGGAGTTCTATGCCCTTGTTCGAACACTCTAGAATGGATAATATTATTTATTGCCAAGAGAATTCATCATCTATTCGAATCATGAATCTCTCAAGCATCTTTGCAGGCAACAGAAACTTTCTCAGCATTACGCCAAATGGGTTAAGTTCTTAGAGACCTTTTACTTTGTCATTAGATATAAGAAGGGGAACATCAACACAGTGGCTGATGCACTTTCTTGTAGTCATATCCTCATTACAACAATGAAGCTAAGGTGCTTATATTTAGCACTTTACCTGATTAGTATGAGCATGACCCACATTTTGGAACCTTGGTGGCCAAGTGTAGTAATGCAAGAATTGTGGAAGGGTTCTACTTAAGTTAAGGGTTTTTTATGAAGGGCAAGCAGGTTTGTATGCTAAGTGGTTTGGTAAGGGAGCTACTCATTTAAGAAGCTCATGCCAGGGGTTTAGCTGGCCATTTTAAGGAAAAGAGGATGATTGAGATATTAAAGGAGCATTTTTATTGGCTAAGGATGATGAAGGCTGTGCATCGAGTACTTGAGAGGTACAAGGTGTGTAAATATGCAAAGGAGAGGAGAGAACCTATGGAGAGTACCTACCCTTACAAATTTCAAAGTGGCCATGAATCGATCTAAGCATGGATTTCATGCTTAGCCTTCCCTAAATGTCGTGAAGACATGACTCAATCATGGTAGTAGTCGATCGATTCAATAAGATGGGCCACTTCATTCCTGGCCGTAGAATTAATGATGCTTTATTCGTTGCAAACCTCTTTTTGCAGCAAATTGTGCAACTACATGGAGTGCCAAAGAGTATTGTATCCAATCATAACTTAAAGTTCATGAGCTTCTTTTAGAAGACCTTGTGGAGTAAGTTCGGCACTAAGCTCCTGTTTAGTACTTCTTATCACCCCTAGATAGATAGCCAAATTGAAGTTGAGAATAGAATTGTTGGCAGCCTCTTACGTGCAATTGTTGAGAAGAATTCTTATAATTGGGATTTATGCCTACCTATCACTGAATTTGCCTACAATTGCTTAACTTACATCTTGACTAAAACATCACCATTTTAGGTTGTCTATGGACTTAACTTGAACCTATGCTTGGATTTAATTAATAGTACAACTACACAAAGGGAAAGTTAATCTGGCTTATAATGTATCGAGGAATTTCAGAGGTTACATTGGGAGATTACTAAATAATTGGCTAAAATTGTGGCTTGACAGAAGGAAGTGGGAAACCGCAGATGGAGACAAGTCGTTTATACCCTTGGGGACCTTATCTGGATCCATCTTAACAAGGAATGTTTCCTTAGCAAGAGGACGAACAAACTATCTCCCCAAATGGATGGACCTTATAAGATCCTTAGGTGCATTAATGATAATGCTTATGAGGTTGAACTACTTGAGGGTTTTTGCATGTCTACTACATTCAACATTGCTAATTTGACTCCCTATGTGCTCGATGATGACAAGGATCATGATTTGAGAGCAAATCTCCAACAACCTTAGGGAGCTAATGGGTTACCAACTACCAGCCCAATCACTTGCACACACCTCAGAGGCTTCTAATCCCTTACCCAAAGGATTCTTTTTCGTCAACCCACTAATGACGAGAAACAGTATGCTGAAGGAGGATGGTTAAATTCCCTAGGAGCTTTAGGTGGTTATACTATGCTCTATTCGTTATCGTATGCCAATGCCAACTTTCCTTAGGCCGAGAGCTTTGTACTGAATGACTGGACTTCTAACTACCGAAAGTTTCTTACCAAGTAAATGTAGCTAACTCCTAACCATGTACTTCTCTTCCGACTTCCTTCTAACTCTCACGGTGTCCTTTCAATTCTTAGCTTCCTTGTTACCAAAACACCTCAATTCCTCTTGCCTATTGAGCTTAAAGAACCCTTGTATGGATCCAATGTCGCATTGCCACTTGTCATCTTCATTTGAAATTGTATTATTTTTCCCTTTTTACCCCTTTTCGTATATACAAGGAGTCCCCTTTTTGTATATACCTTGTAATTCTTTATTTGTATTTTTGCCTTAGGGAGTTACTGTAAATAGTCTCTTCCCTTTGTAAGTCGAAAATCATCTGACTTTACACATAAGCATTGAAAATACTGTTCTTGTGAGACAACTTTCTCCAAGTCCAATTTTCATACACTCTTATCTAATCTTATCGAGTAGCTTAGGATTAGTGGTAGGTGAACCTTGGCATTAACTTGTGTGTCATATCAATTGAAGTGTCAAGTTGTGTTGTGTTTGTTGATGAGTCATATCCTTCGAACAGCTCCATGTTAGCTACTCTACTCAGTTTGTAGTCCTACTCACTTTGATTTCTTTGTTATCTTGAAGGACCTACTTGTTTAGATCCATAACGATAAGTCCTAGTGATAATTGAGCTCTTAAGTACATTACTATGATACTAAGCTTTCAGATCGTAATGTTGAACTTGGTACAGCAAAGCTCGGTTCAATAACTTCCATGGCAACTGTGGTTTCACTTTCACATTATCTTGTAGAGACTTGAAGCTTATCATTATAGAATTGAAGCTCGATACACTTAGAGTAACTTAGCGTCTTTGGGGTTTTTCGATTCACTTAGAGTAACTCAGCATGCTTGGAATAACTCGACACCATTGGAATTTCTTGGCACATGAAGTGACTCGACATCTTAGTGTTTTTCAGCACACTTCATAGCTTGACAATTGGTGCTCGGTAATACATAATAGAAATTCTACCTAGGATAAATTTTTATCATTCTTTCATCAGTTGAAATTGCTCGGTATGAACTATTTGGTAGATTTTCATAATTAGAGACTGTTGTGTATTTTATTGTTCGAAAACCTTGCTTGACTAGAGTTGCTTACCCATGGATTGTTGTATGCATTATAATTTGGAAACTATGCTTGGCAAGGAGTTACAACTCGACTTATGTGAGGTTGCTACTAATTAGTGACTAAACTAATCATAGGCCATGTAGGTCACTGTGGTTATTCATCTTAGTAAGCTGAGGTTACTGTTGTGTAGCTTGTGTTACTATTAGCTTAGTGCTATTGTGTTTAAGTTAGGCTGCTTTTTTCAGATTATGCTTAAAGTTGCTTGAATCTGTTGTTAGTAGCTCGATACATTGATTAGACATCTAATCTTTGAATGTGTTAATGTGTGTTTTAGTTATACATTGAGTCTTGACCAGGAAATCATGATATCATTCGCCTTGATGTGTGCTCTTTATAATGTTTTCTTACTGTCAAGTTGTTGTCATATACAACTCAGCAATTATTCATAGAGTCTTAATACTTGGCATTATGACTACCTGTTACATAGATTCACCCCAGAGTTTAGGCTTCTTTCATTTACTTGGCATTAAGGATGCTAAACTTAGCAAGTAGTAGTGAAGCTTACTCAAGATAACTTAGCAAATGTGAGGAAAACAAAACAGAGTTTGGTTCGACAAATATCATGTTAGTCAATGTGGAATATACATACAAAACAATAATTACTGGTCAAAATTGAATTAGCTTCAGTGAATAAAATGAACCTAATGTAGCTTTCATCATTTTTTTTAAATGAATAGTAAGAAAGCGAGTGTCCTTTTCAATGATGTACACTACGAGGTTGAACTTCCGATCTCCTCCTTGAATCATGCTTGAACGTATCATTCTCCTTTATTTCATAATCTAGAACGAACATTTGTAACTTTGACCGTGACATTACTCCAACCCTAAGCATCCCAATTAAAGACCAATTAGTTCATGAAGTTACGGTGGTTATGCTCAAAAATGGCAATTATCAACCATATAATGATAGTTATGAATCATAAAAATGGAATCACAACTACTCAGATGTATCCAGGTGCATAAGGAAGATGGTTATGAGCCATGAAAATGTGGAATGGTAGTGGTTACATCATCATAGGAAATTTCCAGTACATTTCTTTCCTTTCGATTTCATGCATCTCCTAAAGTTTGTTGTAACATGGTACATCAACTTGAAAATATAGCTAAACAATCTAAGTCTAAAATGAAAACATATGAAGTCATAGTGCCTTGACAAATTGTGAATAGGTATAACCATTCACAAAGAGGAGATCCAACTAAGGACTATTAGAATATTTAGAAAAGTCACCCATGGGACGAAGCACTATTAAATTCCACAATTTTCGAAATTTTATTAATTCCTATAGACAGTGCCAATTGTTGATGGTTGATTTTCGTCCCAATGCGTGAACACCTGTAAAACCTGAAAATGGCTTTGAGGGGCACTAAAGGGTGCTTTTACTTAGAGGTCTTGCTTCATATTTATAGTGTGTCAATAGAGATTGTCCTTGGCTTGGATAATTAGACCGGATCAGGTAGATTAATATAAGCTTACATAATAATTATTGAAAAAAACCTTTCAACACTTGCTATATCTAAAAGCTTAAATGTCGCGTTTTCAATAGTTTATTGGCTTTTTTGATAAATTGACATTTTTCTTAAATTAATCCTTATATATAGCTTATTTCAAGATATTGAATTTACTAGGATACTTTGTTTAGCTTTTCTAGCCTTACTGTGAAGTTTAAACTAGAATGAATAACATTACCCGACACCTATATTTAGGGGCCTAAATCCTAAGGTTATTGTATTGGCTTGAGATCTTGGGGTATTACATACAACATAGTCACTTGCATTACACATTAGTTCTAATGGTAAATTCTAAACTAGTGTCACCAATATAGGTGCTTGTGTTAGCTTGTCCTTTAGAATATTAAATGCCTTTAGACATTCTTCTAAGAGATGAATGGAGCATCCTTCTCTAATAGTTGAGTTAAAGGATTAGCTATTTTTGAGAAATCTTGATAAATCTCCTATAAAACCCTACATGGCCTAAGAAACTACACATAGCTCTTATTTAAGTATGAGGGGTTAATTTTGCTATGGTGTCAATTTTTGCATTATCGACTTTAATACCTCTCTAGGACACTTTATGTTCTAATACTATGCCTTGTTGCACTAGAAAATGGTGCATGTAAACCCCACAAATTCGCACCATTAAGTCATGCCATAAATCTTGGTACCATGGATATATATTAATAGCCAAATTTTATGAATTTCAATTAACAAATAATAAACACTTCTATAAAATATAAATATGAGCATCGGAAAGGAAGGTTCTATAAGGATAAGAATAATAACCCTAATATAGCTTAAGAATGTATCAAGCTAACTTAGAAAGCTAAAGACCAGTTAGGAAATGACTAATGAACTATAAGAGAAAGCTATAAGAATAACATTATATGATGGAATTAAAAACTAACAAGTGAAAAATGTTTGAAATATTTAAGGAGTCATAGTCAAGATCTCTCTTACGTGAGCATGCATGGAGCCTTCATGCATGCTGATATCAAGCAAGTGTACCTATTAATTTTAATATAGCGAATGTGAGTCTGAGTCAATCCTTTAGAGACTTCGAGTACTAATATTAACCTTAGCTCTATTATCTAACCGAAAAATTGTGATGGGTTGAATGAATTAAAAATACTGAAATTAACAAACTAAACTAATTATGAGACTTGATTAAGCAATTTAGAAAGCAATAAAACTAAGAACGACTTTAAGTATGCAATAACGTATTTAGGAATTATTTCCCTTAATGTTTAACATGTAACCGCTTAAAATATATTCAATTCAATTTCTATTATCCTTGACCAGAGGGATTCACAATTAAAGTTAATACCTTTCTCAAGCATATTAACCCTAATCCTAAATTATTTACCAAAATCTCTTTACTTAGTAATATAACTTAGAATTGCATTAATATATAATGAATTCCCACACAAACAATCAACTTTCCGGAAGAAACATGTATCTTATCTCTAAGTTCACATGTAATTCTCTCCAATTATGCCAAGATCTAATTATAAATTTCTTAATCATCATGCATAATATCATAAATTGATACTCTAGATTTATCAATCAACAATTAAACAACATAATTGAATCAAGCAAAGATAGAAACTTTATTGAAAATTATAAATCAACCTAAGAGTCACATGAAACCCTAGGTTCCATAATCCTAAATACATGAATTCTAAGCTATCATAATGAAACTAAAAACGAGTTCCATCAAAAACATAAAATAAAACATGAAAACCTCTTTTGTTGATGAACAATCTCTCTAATCTTGAAGTTGGTGTTGCTTTCTCTTTTTTCTTCTCCTTCTCCTCAAGTTTCTTCTCTTCTCGAGTGTCTCTTATGTCTTGAAACCATCATATGACCTTTTATATATGTATTATAAGGATTCTGTTTTCATCACCAGACACGGCCTAGGACACGGCCGTGTCCCCAGGTCATGTAACTTTCTGACCATGGCAAATTTTTCTGCATGGATACAGCCTGGGGACATGGCCATGTCCCAGACTGTGTTGTCCTAGACTGTGTAACTTCAAAACTTCATAACTCCTTCATTTGAACTTCAAATTGAGTGAAACTTGATTCCTTTTCTTCGTTTTTGATCCTAGAATGCGTTCAAACCTTGAAATCAAAATTTTACTCAATTAAGTATCAATTTCTTTTAAAAAAAACAAAAAATGTAAGGGAAATACTATAAAATCACCATGTGAAATATGTTTGAAATCAAAGTTATCACATGCACTGTCAACCCCAACTCTTCATCTTAGAATCCTTTACATGTATATCCATATTATAAGAAGAAATAAGGATAACCATGTCATCAAAGCTTAACTATAAACTAAATTCAATAAGCTCCCTTAACTATAGATCTTTTCCAACTTATTAGCCATCATGTACTTAAGATAAGTGACTATGCCTTCCTTCATTGTTTCCTTCCATAGAAGTATAGAAAGGGACAAGTAAATCTCACTTTTTCCATCCACTTTTTAACTGACATAAGGAGCTAAGGATTTGCAAATGTGACTTCACATAAGACAAGTACACTTACGTATCTACTTATCCTCTAACAAATCCCATCATCATTTTTTTATCAACACACTTAAGGAACTTATTATACCCTCTAAGTTTCTCTCTCATATGCCAGATTGACACACACATATACAAACTTTCATTTTTCTTTCCATCACCTTATTTAATGAGAAAGTGAAGGCAAGAATTTCTCTATTCCTCGACTAAGCAAGAACCAACACTACATACTCCACACTTCCCTACAAAATCACTTCACTCTCTTTTCCTTTCTCCTCTTAAGCTCTACACTTCACCACTAAGGGAACCTACCAAAGGAGGGACCACATATCCTAAGAGAATCAAAGAAAGCGGTAAGATTTTGTCCATATCACTAGTATCATCATCTTCATAAATGCACACAATAAGGTCTCTTTGTTGTCAAAACATTAGGACTTTAGACACTATGATATAGTGCTAGACATGCATTCATCTTCTAAAGCTATGAAGTTAGGATCATAATATGCTATCCATATATTTTCTCTTAGGCATGTGACCATGTTTTTAGAGAATGTAAGTATTATCATACTCTTTTCTTTTTTTATCATAATTATGTGGAGAAATACACTTAAACACACACACACACACATACATACATACACATATATATTTATGCATGAACGTATGAGGAGCTTAGGTTGGTGTCACCATATATCACTAAGGAACCTAGATAATATTTCTCAAATTTATGCAAGAAAGGCATATCTATGCCGTTATCTTCTTACATGAAGCATTTATGAAGGTTTAAAAGTGTCAACACATTTTACTTTCACCTAGGCATGAGCACTTCCTAAGTGCTACACCTTGAAGAGACTCAGTTGGTACCCTTGGTTGCCATTTTACGAACATTGTTTGGTAATCCCAAACCATGATAATAGAAGCCAAGGGATAAAGTGAAAAATGGAAAACTTCAAGGAAAGCCCTCATAAGACCATAGCAAACTCATAAGCATTAGGGTGCTTGGCTAAGAATTTCTTTTCCTTTATGAAAAATAAGAGATAACTCTCGAAGAGTAGGATTAAAATTGATTTTAAGAAGTCTTATTAGAGACATTACTAAAGTATACCCTAAAATAATTCAAAATGAGGAAAGTAAGGTAAAAATGGAAGAAGTTCAACTCCTTAAGAGTTACGACTAAACTTGCACATTAAGAGAAATTTAACCAAATGTTCCAAAATAATGAATTTAGGGATAGAAAACAACAAATAATTACCTACCCTAAGTTGTTGGATTAAAAATAGAAAAGAGAAGCCCACTTATGGACAAGTCCTAAGAGTTACAACCTATAAGAGGACAAGATAGAAGTTTACCATTAATTTTAATCAATTATTTAAGCCTAAGAAAAGAATTTAGAAAGCCTAATTGGAAAACCTACAAGAAAGCCCACTAATGGCCTACCATGCACCAAACTTACCCAATGGGAAACTTCCATAACTAAACTAACCAACTTGGAAATTTGCGGGTCCCACCCCTAAAATGGATCTCATCATGTGAAAGTATGCTTGAAAATGATAAAAATTGATTATAAGGTCATAAAAATTGGAATTAAAACGAAAAAGTTACATGCGATGAAAGATTTTATAAAAATCGAGTAACTTAGACCAACTTAGGGAGTAAGTGGAATTAGTTGATAGAAATTTATTCAAAACTCAACCTTATTAGCATTATTACGTTATTTATAAGTGATTCGAATCAAGACACTGATTTGCTTATGGATTATTACGATTCTTGAGGATAGCTATGGTTGAGTGACTATTCCTGATAATTCCATACATGCTTATACTTGTACCTATTTGCACGTAAAATTATCTTATAGAAATTGAATGATGTTTTGAGAATTCGGGTATGCATGTTGTAAACCCTATGAAAACAGTAGTTGAACCCTAACTCAAGTCCGAGTGTTCTAAACTATACAATAAGTCGATAAGGCTAGTAACAATAAAAGATTACAAAGTTTAATAAATCAAATATAACATTGATAACAAAACCTTAGGAATTTATTGAAACCCTAAATTGCATATTAAAACCCTAAAATTGGTTTACGTACCATTAATCAAAATTAAACCCGAAATTTCTTGAAACCCTAAAATTATAAACATAAACCTATAAAATAGTTAAATATTATTCAATAGTAATATAATCATAGTCGAATACAATTTTCAACTAAATTGCCTATTCGCACGAGATTTTAATGAAATCGCTATAATAACTTGTAAAAATTATAATTGTAACAGGTACCAATTAAATTGATAAAGTTTCATAAAAATTTCAAAATTAATTTATGTTGAGAATTGTTATAATTTATATGATTCAAAAAATTACATATATTTATCATTAATTTTTATTTTCCTTCTCATTCTTTTTCAATTTATCTCTTTTCTTCCTTTCCTTTCTTTTTCCCCCATTTGCTATGTCTGGAAAGCGAAACAAAAATCTAAAAAATCAGTAGCCCACGTGAGGAATTAGAATTACAAGTGTTGCAATTAGGAAAGGTAAATTAAATACAAATAGATTAGATTGTCCTTTCTCCATAATTACTAAATCAAATGGATTTGTGTGATATATATATATATATATATATAATACTTCCAGCCGAAAGAGAATGTCTAGACGTGAAATTGAAGCAACAAAAAAAAATCTAGAAATTTTTAGAACAAAATCGAAACCTGGAAGCTTAAAATTGTGAGAAAAGAAGGAAGAAAAAGAAAGAAGAAAAAGAAGGAAGAAAAAGAAAAAGGAAAAGAAGAAGAAAGAATTAAAAGAAATAGGTAAGTAATTTATTTATTTATTTTTGCACAGATGTATGTTATATAGTATATACATGTATAAATATAGTATTTGTATAGTATTTTCTTATAAATATAACATTACTAATAAATGTATATGTGCATAAATACATAAATTGAATAATATATGCATATATTAGGCTATTTATATATACATGTGTGTACATAGGTATATGGAAGAGTATGTATTAAGTATTTTTTTAAGAATACCTATAATTAGTATTAAGTAATTTTATTTAATAACTATAGTATATATATATGTGTGTATGTGTGTGTACCGTGAACTTTATATATACATATATATATATGTACTCATGTATAATTATTTTCGTATATGTATATATGTACTCGTACAGTATATATATGTAGTAATATATTTTCATAAGTAATAATATGTGTATATAAGACATATAATATAGAGTATATGCTTTATGATATACGACATAGTATATGTATAATATATAGTATAATACTTTATAACAAATACTATATAAACATATATATATACAGAATATATAATATAAGAATAGGAATTTGTAGATTATATATATATATATTTAAGTGTTCGAAAATTATATAAGTATATTATTATGTAAAAATACAAATNTATATAAGTATATATATATGCCAAATATATATGTATGTATTTAAAGGTATGTATACTTGTAAGACATATATAAATAAATGCAAAATATATATAAATATCTAAATATCTGTATAAGAGTATATTTTAAATAAATACATATACATATATAATATGTGTAATAAATAGTGTATATATATATATATATGATACCGTAATTTAAGAATTTTCAATAACATAAACTATAAATTATATATTATAAGTATATGAATATATATATGTGTATAATTGTAAAATACATAAGAAAAATAATAAATAAGAAAATGAGAAATAGTAAGAATAATAAAGGTAATAATAATAATAATAATCATAAAAAGCTAAAAATCTCAAAAATAGGAAAATATACTCAAAATAATAAAAATATCAAATATATGGTTTAAATAATTATTAAATCATAAATATGTTAAAAAAAAGCGAAAATCAATATTTTATAATTTTTAAACTTAAATAATAATTTTTGTGATATTTTTATATCACAATTTAAACTACGAGTTACAATGTCCAAAACGGACCTTGTTACGAGAAAATATGTTAGAAAACGATCAAAATGGACTATAAGTTCATAACGATTTGAGCTAAAATGAAAAAGTTATACGTAAAAAGCTCGAATCGATCATTTCACGTAACTAGGTGAAGTAGACTTTACAAATAATAACATTAGTTAGCTTTAAATTTTTAAACTTACAAATTTCTCTTATTCTCAAGTAATCTCGATATTGACCCTGAGTTGCCCCTAGACTACTATGACCTTTGAGCTAGCCATGACTAAGTGAGTTTTCTTAATGATTCCATACTTATTTGTGCTTGTAGGTAGTGAATATAAATTATGATTTATAAATGGATGTATATGGGGTTGGGTTATGCTTGTGCATAATAATTGTTGTTGATAGTGAATTTACTTTAAACTTCAATAATGTAATGATTGTTGCATAGTAGATTCACTAGATTGATTGTTTGTGGCTTGGAATGATCACTGAATAAATAAGACATAATGATATTCGACTAGAAAAAGTTAACTTAGAACATGCATAACTTATGCACTACATAACTAATTTCGGTAGTCACGTTACACAGAGGTAGTGAGAGGTCATATGTGGGTTGATTATTGATTGTTATTGATTTTGTACGGTACACACGTACAATATGACCTTACCCCGGCCTGCGGGATGACTAAGCGTTGGAGGCGCCAACTGCCTGGCTAAGGGTCGAGTCCAAAGGCTTTCGTTTAGGGGTCAGTGAGGGCTGCGTGAACCTACTCATAATCATATGTAGAACTCATTTTGATAAGGTTAGTAATGGATGTACCATTACATTTTAAATACGAAATGTGGAGTTTTGTTACGAAATAAGTTCTAATATGATACTCGGATCTGACTGTACCGATGAATCTCCAACCTTAACTTCGGAGGGCATTAATCTAAGTTGCATGCAGTACCTGGTCACCTGCATGTATTTGTTTGGCATACTATTTGTCATGTATTCATTTGGCTGAACTTAATTGTTGTATAAACTTGATTTCTGTATGGTTAAGGGAAATTATCTCACTAAGCTAGTTAGCTTATACCCTTGTAGTCTTCTTTCGCAGGCCGACCTTTCTGTAGAGTCGGGTTATCGCATGCCCAAGATTAGTTTTCTATACGAGGTCAGTGTGGGAGTTAGATGAGGATGGAGAGTACTTTTGAATTATTATAGATTTGAATATGTAATTTTATATTAGTTTAACTTTAAACATGTTTCAGACTCTGTATCTGTAAACTTTTATACAAATAGATTATATGTTATTTATAATATTTTTATTATTTATCATGAAATGATATTGCTTGAGCTTGCACACTCTTGGTAGTTATTGGTATCTATAGCCTTGTGTATCGTATAAAAGGGTCATCAATTTAAGGGAATTCAATCTGTAATCCTTTGTACGGTATACGGCGACTGCCACGACTAGCCCCCTCGGGTCGTGACACATGTAGTTGAAATTGTTTGTTTACATGTGAAGCCTCATAATATATTATAACAACAGACTGTCTAATGCATGATAGATAGCTATTGAGATTGTGATTGTTTGTATTATTGCTTGGCCACCGAATAAATGAACTTAATCATATTTGGTTTAATTCAATTTAAGCAGTTCATGCATAACCATGCATGTCATTATGATTTTTGTTCCTTACACTACATGAAGGTAAGAGACGTCTTATGGGGGTTGATTTTATGTATATGTCATGAGACTAATTTATTTTAGATGGTATACATGTATAACATAACCTTACTCTAGCCTGTAGGCTTACATAGCACCCGGAGATGCCAACTGCTTGACTGTAGGTTGAGTATTGAGACCTCTATTTTGGGGAGACCGAAGAATAGGGGAACCCACTCATAATGACACATTAGACTCAATTTTATGACAACTTATGTAATTAGTAATTTTGTTAGTTATGGGACATGAAGTCTCATACTTGGAAAACTTATTGATTTTTGCTATGGATTGAGTAATTCCATACTTGAAAATTTTCTTGGTTTTGGTTATGGAACATGAAGTTCTATACTTAGAAATCGAGTTCAAGTGTAGTGCCCAGGTTTGACGATGCTGATGAATCTCTAACCCCAACTTTGGTAGACGTTAAATCTGAGTTGTATGCAATACATGATCACCTATATCTACTTTGTTTGGTATGTTGTTTACATATGCATTCATATATCACTAACCTATATATCTTATACCTATACAAATTTCTTTTGTAATGGTAGGACCTTTTTGTAGCATTAAGTAAAGGCATGCTTGAGGTTAGTAATAAACCACTTTTTGGGAAGGGATGTAGGAGTTAGGGAGCTAGAGTGAACTGTTTATTTCTTCAACTATGAACTCTTGTACTATTTGGTTTTGGATGAACATTTCTTATTTAACATATTTAGATGACTCTCTTAATATTACAATGGGACTTTACGTACCTAGAGGACTAAAGTCCTAAGTTAATATCATAAATATTATTATGAATTGTATGTGACTAATTACTATAATTGCTTTTGGTATGAATTTTACTTTGTAGACTCTTAGGCATTAGTCGTTAAGTAAGCCTTGTATAGGGTATAAAAGGTTGATGAATGACAAGGGAGATGAGCATTGTCCTTTGTTCAATATACAACAACCTACCATGAATAAGGTAATCTATGGTTCGTGATAGTACTTCTCCCAATTTAACATTACATTAGTTTCTTCACATCTATTTAGCACTTTTTTGCAAGTTACGAAGGCATTGATAGAAAGAATCCTCGAAAATTGAAATTTCATCTATGAACACTTCCATTATATCTTCAATAAAATTTGTAGAGATTACCACCATGAACCGATGAAATATGGCAAGTGTGTTACAAAGGCCAACTGGCATCTTCCTACAGGTAAAAGTACCATAAGGATAAGTAAATGTTGTTTTCTTTTGGCTCTCTAGGACTATTGGGATTTGAAAATAACATAAAAGACCATCTAAAAAGTAATAATACATATGACCTAATAGACATTCTAGCATTTAATCAAAAAATAGTAAAAAGAAATGATCTTTCCTTATGGCATCATTGAGATTCTTATAGTCTATGCAAACTATCTAGCCTATGACTACTCACACTGGAATCAACTTCTTTTGCTCATTAGGAGCCATCATCATCCCTCCTTTCTTAGTTATAACTTGTATAGGATTAACCCATGAACTGTTAAGAATAAGAGAAATCATACTTGCATCAAGAATCTTTATTACTTCAACTTTGACCACTTCTTTCATGTTCTAGTTCAATCTTCTTTTTGGTTGAACTATTACTTTATGTCCTTCTTCCATAAGTATTTTATGGATATAGAGATATGGGTTAATTCCTTTAATATCTAAAATTTTCTAAGCAATCACTTTTGTGTGCTTTCTATGCCCATTTAAGCTTTTGCTTCTTCTTTAAATTTAACATGGAAGAGACTATCATGGGCAACTTTGCACCCTCTTTTAGTAAGGCATACTCCAGATAATCTAGTAGTTGTTTTAATTTTAAAATGGGAGGCTCTTCAATAGAAGGCTTCAATTTTTCATGCTTTATCCTCTTGAACTTAGTATTCTCAACAACTGGTGGGTGGTTTCTAATTGCATTGTTATTTCAACATGAGTTGGACTACCTATCGAATCTTTTGTTCTCCTTATTTCAAACAATAATCTAAAGGACTCTTTGTTAGTAATTCCTATAGAACATTAGCTTTAGAGGTGTTAACAATATCAAGGCAAAAACATGTATCATCCTGTTCAACATACTTTTTTCATTGTCTCTTTTATTTTAAATACCTCTCTTCTTCTCCTACCCTTGAAATGAGCTTACCATTACTGTCATCAATATGGCTCTAGTTGTAGCTAAAAAGGTTCTCCCTAAGATGAGTGATACTTTAATATCCTTGTCTTTGTCTAAAATTCTAAATTCTACAGGAAAAATAAATTTATCTACTTTGAGTAGCACATCTTCAATTATACCTTTAGGGTATGTAATAGTTTGATTAGCTAATTGCAAACTCATTTTGGTTGGTTTCAATTCTCCTAAGCTTACCTTTTTAAACAACTTTTGTGGCATTATGTTTATGCTAACTCTTAGGTTAGCTAAAGCATTTTTAAAAGATAAATCACCAATTAGACAAGAGATAGTAAAACTCCCTAGATTCTTCAACTTTGTTGAAAGCTTGTTTTACAGTATTGTTGAACATTCTTCACTTTAAGTTAATGTAGAGACTTCCTCTATCTTCTTTTTGTTGAACATAAGCTTCTTTAGAAATTTTGCATATTTGGGCATCTACAACAAAGCTTCAACAAAAGATAAGTTAATATGTAATTGTTTGAAAAGATCTAGAAATTTTTTATGCTACTTGTCTAAATGCTCCTTCTCAAGTCATTGGGGATAAGGTATCAATGGCTTATATTTTTTCACCTTTTGAGGCTTTAACTTCTCCCTTGCAATTTTTGGAGTCTCCTTAACTTTGTTTTCTTAATCTTCTACCAATGACTCTTGGTTAGTAGGTTTCTTATTATCTTTTCTATTCACCTGTAATTCTTTTTAAATCTTGAGGGTCACAACTTCTACTTGTTCTTAGGGAGGTAGTTCTTGTCGACTTTTAATAGTGATCTTTGCAAGTTGCTTAATTTATCTTCCAATGCTTCTCAATCTAGCTTTACTGGATTCCGTATACTTAGCTAGAATGTCTTCTAACATTAGCTTTTCTTTTCCACGTGGGAAACTCTAAAATCCTTGGGGAAAATTCATATATCTTGATAGAGTCCCTCCCATAAGGATATTGATATAACTTAATTGTATTTATTTTATAGGTAGATATTATAATGCTTTGTTAAACTTTTTAGTGTAATTTAGTACTTTAATTGGTAAAATTTTATTTTGGCATTTTATTACACTAAAGTGTATATAATTTTATATTTTTGATAAGTAAAATATACACTATAAAAATATACAAGATGATGAAAAGCACACAAAATTCTAATGAAAAGAAGTTGGACATGAGAGCTTCATGAGCAAACAAACATGACTGTGTACTTGCAATATGGAAGGAGTATACGTCATTTACTCAAGTTGGAGAGGCCATGCTACTAATAAGATACATTCATGTTACAACGAAGCATTGAATTCTATACGCCATACACTTTTCTAATTGAGGTCGTATACTAACCAAATTCAAGTCATGTATCTTTTATCCTACGTGACAATGAAAGATATTCAAGAAAGAAACACTTGAGTCTTATGGGGCCACTCTTATATAGGATCCTTTGTAATATGAATAGAAGGCCTTGCGATAAGAAAAAAAAAGTAGAAGCACATTATAGAGTCCTGCTAATTTTTATTTCTCTCATTTAATTAGTCAAAGGTTTTAGAAGAGACTTTTATTTTCTTTTCAAATTTCAACATTAGAAATAATATAAGCGATGTTTGATCCTGAATCAAAGATTGGAACTCCTTACAGGTTGTTTTCATTCTTTTAAATATATTATTGATTTGGATGTTGTTTTCTCTATTATTTCTTATATGTAGTTTATTGATATTGTTAATTAAATTGTTGGATTTACAATTAATGAATTGATTATTTGTTTAAAGTCTTGAATTCTCTAATCATGACAATATATATTTTGATTCTATTCGAATATATGTTAATTTGGATTGAGTTTCAAGACCTTTTCTAATTTATTACTATGAATTGGATAATTTGGATTTAAGAAGACAGAGTGATATGCTTTTTAATTCAATTAAGGTTTCAGAACTAGAGAAGATTAATCTAGTTTATCACTTATCAAGTGATAGAAAGAATGAATTGATTAATCCTAGGTATTTATTTGCTTCATAAGAAGAAATTCCATAGAGAGCTTAGTTGCTCTAAAACTAAGCCTATTAAAGACACTATATTCTCATTAACTGATATTTCTAACTATCTAATTGCAATTGGATCTTTAAAGATGTTGAATATCTCAATTATTTATTTTGTAATTTAGTTTTTAGAATTTAATGATTTGATAAACCCTTGATTTTATCCACCTATATTTAGATGGGACTAATAACAATATAAGTTAGTCACCATTCCTTATAGGTTGAACTTGGTTCTTACAAGTTTTATTACTACATATGTGACTTAGTATACTTACTAATAAAAATACGCTTTTGTTATTTGTTATAAAAGTACAGTTAGGTAAAGCGTATCAAGTTTTTTGTGCCATTATCAAGGAGTGCCTTGCATTAACTTTAGTTTTTAGGACTATCTAAAGTTAGGTGCTTTGTTTTGTTTACTTTTGCTTTCTTCATTTATTTTCTTTTATTTTCTATTTATTATCATATTTCTACCTCCTTTTTATTTTATTTTTGTTGGCACTTCTCTGGAAGATCATAGAGCATGAGTAAGTTTTGGACAATAATTGTATACGGTCTTTTCCATTGTGTTGTAATGCAGAGATTCAAGTAGAAATTCTTTCTTTTAAGCTGCATGCGGATGAATTCATTACATAAGGCATTGTCAAGATTTTGCAAGTTAATGAACATATGCCCATATCATCATACTCCTTCCTAGAACTAATTATTGATATTTTATGATGGGATTCGATATTAGATAAATTTAAGATTGAAACTGTGGTTGGAGGACTCTTGATAACAATGCTAGTGATGCAAGTGATTGAAATAATTGACAAATTAGCATATTGTGAATATGTTGAATGACCTCCTATCATGACTTGAGGGGGCTAGTCGTGTCAATCGCCGTATACCATACAAAGGACTATAAATTAAATTCTCTTATAATCGACAATCCTTTATACGATACATAAGGCTAAAGCTATACTAACAACTAAGAGTTGTGCAAGCATGAGCAATATTATTTCATGATAATAATAATAAGATAAAGAAATATAAAACATAATCTATTTATATAAGAATTTATAGATAAAAAGTCTAAAGCATTTCTCAACTTAAACTAGTATAATTTTATTATATAATTAGATCTATAATCTAGATAAACTATCATGTGAACACTTTGAACACGTTCTACTCCCACATCGACCCCCTGATGAACAACTAACTTCGGGCATGCAGTGGCCCGACTTCATGAATAACTCAGCTTACGAAAGAAGGCTACAAGGGTATAAGCTAACTAGCTTAGTGAGATGATCCTTTCAATCATACCACAATCAAGTTATATATTAATTAAATTCAATCATATGAATGCATGTCAATTAGTATGCCAAACATATACACGCAGATGACTAGGTACTGCATGCAACTCAGATTTGACACCCTCCGAAGTTAGGGTTACAGATACATCAATATAGTCAGATCCGGGTATCATACTAGAACTTATCTCATAACGAAACTCTGCATTTCATTTTTAAAATGTTATAATATATCCATTGTCGGTTTTATCAAAAACGATTGTTTTTTATTAGATACCTTTGCTTTCTATTCTTTCCTTTTATTTTTCTTTTGCAAGGCCTATAAGTGTTAGAGCTAAAACTAAGAAAGTTACAATTCGCTTTATCTTTTCTCTTACTTTTTTCTTCTATTCATTTTAGTCCTTTTATTGATTATCTGTACATTGAGGACAATGTGCAAGATGAGCGTAAGGGAGGAATAGGAATGACACTTATAAATTTTTAATAATAGCATTTAATCTAAATTTATTTGATTCCACACTTAGAATCTTCGTAGATAAATTTTTTATGAAATATAAAATAAGTTTGATATTGCATATCTATTCACCATTATTTTTCATCTAATTGATAAGCAACTTTTTGGGATTATTTTTTCGATTTTTAGTATGAATTTTCTTAATCATTGTGAAATGTTAGAGTTTCCTATTATTAAGTTTAGATATAGACTTAGAATTAGAGTGAACATTGTTGATTAGGAATTAGTTTTCTATATTTTACTTTAATGCATACTCATTCCATAGAAGGCTTGAGAGCACTCTAATTTCTAAAAATGAACTAATGATGCCTATTGCTTGAAAATTTCTCGAAAAACCAAAATAGTTGAAGGAAATTTCAAAAATAGTAAATAATAATAATAATAATAATACAAGTTGGTAAGTGGTGATGGTAAATATCATAGGTATGACTGTTGGGTGAACTTCAGGTAATTCATTAGCTATGGGTACAGGCAAACTTACAAAAAGCCCCATGTCGTGTAGCTAATGAGGGCTCTCCAATGCTTAAGTCAGTGAAGAGAGTAAGAGGATAATCAAAGAGGGTAGTGAGTTTTTAAGGGTGTAGGAGGAGTCGATTCCTTTACTTAGAGATTTTACCTCTATTTATAGGTTAAGGATGCTAACTAGTACGGATACATGCAAGAGGGGACTAATTGTTGTAGAATACTAGAGTGTGACCTATTAACATGAGATAAGACAATATACCTTCTACCAGTTGGTGGACATTTTAGAGATGGACCTATCCCATTGGTAATGGGTGGCCACCCTAGTTTGATAGCTAGATTGTAGGCCATATGGTAGGTATCATTTAGCATTTGTTGAAGACAGAGAAAGAGGATCGGGAGTAGAAAGGGTGCTCAATTTGTAGTTTGACAAGCTCCCCTAAAGTAGCCTTCGGGATGGTGTAGGTAAGCTTCTCTTCTTTAGGATGGAGACTAAAGGCTAGAAACCTTTAGAAGGAATGCTCTAGAGTGCTCGGGGTTCAACTTGTATAAGTGGGTTAAGCTTGGATAGGCCTTAGGTTGCTCCTTGTTTGGGTTAGAGAAACTTCATGAGTGCTCGTATTAGGCTCCTTAGTGGGCTTAGGCCTTCAAAGCCTTAGATGTCATGACTAACTATCAACTTTTAGCCCTTTACTCTCTCTAGCACTTAGGTGATGAGGGGGCAAATGTTGATAGCTAGTCTTAGTACCCAAGGCTTTGAAGACCCAAGCCCAATAAGGACCTAGCCTAGGTGCTCATGAGATTTCTATAGCCTAACTTAAGGATAGGAGGCTAAAGCCCTTGTTAGTTTTATAGTAGGTAGACGGGTATGTTAGCGTGATAAGGGGCTCAGGAAAGCGTAATAGGAGACCTTCTAGAAATGACAATCGAAGCTACTACTAAGATATACCTTCTAGAAGTGACAGTTGATAGTAGTCCTTTCCCATGCATAGCTTTTTCCAACTCATAGGGGTGATGGCTTATGAAATACATAGTACGTATGCTTGTTAAATGCATTGGAAAAACTACTATTAGGAATAACGATAGGCATTAATGTCAACCTTTCATTGTCACTTGTTTTTAACCATTAGATAGGCTAAGAGGCCACATTTGGACATACTAGATTTCCTTCCCCTTTGCTATATAAAGGGGGCGATAACCATCTTTAGCATTTTAGTTTTGCTCTACTTGAGCTAATTGAGAGTATAGGATACTCTCTTCATCTCTATAGAGCTTATGGTGAATAAGCGACTCTTAAATGAACATACTAAGGGAGAAAGCATCCAAACTAGGGTTCCAACCCACTAATAGACCCTTAAAGCACTATTGAGGAGTGTAATAGGTTACTTGGTGGTTGGGAGTAGCTCCTAATCACTAATTGGGAGGTGTATAAGGATTACTTCACTTCTAGCCTCTGCTATGTTGTTCCTCTTCAAGTCATAAACTGTTAGCATCATTATCATTAGGGATCTTACATCAGATGATTGGGTAATTCCTAACAATAATGATGTTTTTGGTCTTTTGAGGGTAAAACCCTGGTAGCTCAGGGGTTCCTAACCTTCATTAGCTATAGGACTCTTTAGGAGATTGCTAAGCCTTAAGAACATAGCGGTTTATACAAGCATACCTACTTTCTTGACCCTAAGAGCTTACAGTGATCGAGTGACTTCTATGGGCTTCCTAATAGTTTTTAGCTACATATTCTAAGAGTTCAGGTGATCTTGGTCACTTGTAGATGCAAGAGGAGCTTCCTCTTAAGGCCACCGCAACAGTACATGTATGGCATAGGAAGAGTATGCCATTGTAGTTTTAGATGCTTATAAAGGACCTTGTCCCATAGTGATTATGGCAGCAAAGGAGGTGTAGTAGACGTGTCTCTTCAAAGTCCTTGGTCATTTTCTCGAGTGTCTTAGGCCATTTGTGGTTCTCTAAGGTAGACAGAGGGCTAAGTTGAAGTTGTAAACTGTCTGCCTCATGAAGTTGAGTTCAAGTTGTAAGCCTAAAGATTATCGTTTGAAATCGAGCAGTAATATATGAGTACCCTAAGCCGATCTAATGGATTTTGCATTTTTCTACATCTACTTATATTTAGGGCCGATATGCCCCCTTAGGCCTTATAATTTGTTTTTTAGATGATTAATAAAATTGAAATTCTTCTACATGCTTATTTGAGCTTCCTTAAAACCTTTTCTCTTATCTTTTATTTGAGCTATTTTTTTCTTTCTTTGAGTTACTTTTCCTTTCTTTAAGTAATTGTAATGGCCATCGAGGAGCTTGGAGAGGAAGCCAGGCACTTGTAGGTTAGTATAAGCTTATGGTGGGCAGGTGCCTAGGCTTTCCTAAGGCGAGCCTATGACTTAGGTCTCCAATCCCCTTATAATTAGATGTGACTATTAAAGTGATCGATGTGATTATTGAGGTGCCTAAGGCTCCTAAGATACATGCAATATTGCATATGTGGATGCCTATTTGGTAATCCAATTAACAATCAATCTTTGGTCATTGCTCTCTTAATCACAACATACAGTTGTATATAATGGTTGCTTAGGAAACAATGCTTCGCATGGCCCTTGCCAACCTATATAAGGCATTAGGGGTCATCCATTTTCAACTTTCTACTATCATTCTACTAAAGTTCCATAAAGAGCTTTTCTTCCTTGATCTCATTTTTTCCCATCCTTCCCTCTCTTTCTCTTGCTTTCAACTTTTGGAGATGGCTGATTAGTTACAATAACTAATAATAAAGCGATTCGTTGGTGAGGCCTTGGCAAGCATAGATTATAGGAAAGAGCCTATCCATACCCCCCACCCAAACAGATGGTGGTTGTTGGAAGTGGTAGCATTGACAAGAGTTACTTATAGGAAGTAAGGAGAGGTTAAGTAGCAAGGCCTTAATCTGAGCATTTGCCTTAGAAAGAGGAAGCGATTGAGCATTTATTGTAGACTACTAAGGGTAACGACAATCTTACTAACGTAGAATAAGTTGATAAGGAGGAGCAGTGGTGGAGGGTTTGTGATGAGGTCTACTAAAATGCTGGTGCTTAAGAGGTATTCATATCGAAGAAGGGTGTATAGGGGTATAACTATGGTGACGATGGGTCTCATTTTGCATATACTAGAAAGTAGTAGAGATGGGATTGTGCTTACCCTTTATTGAATTTCACATGGGAGTCTTTAGGTATTTTTATGTATGCTTTGGCTCCCTTCACCCAAACACCTAGCAGGTGTTAATGGCATTCAAGGTTGTGTTCATTTTCTATATGAGGAGGCTTATAGCTCGGTTATTCCAATACTTCTTTCACTTGAAAGGGAAGCCTAGTGGTTCGGTGTGCTACTTGAATCAAGGATCCTTGACTAAGTTGTTTTACAGTTAGAAGAGTAAGATTGATGATTGGAGGTATCTGTTCTTCGTCGTAAGGTCGACTCATGTCTTAGATTTTCCTAAAAAGTACATGAGACCGATTCATGTGAAGCCTATCACTTATTTGAAAAGAGCATATGAGTAAGCCAAAGAGTGGATCCTCGATATTAGTTGGTGGAAGGGGCTAGGATTTGATGTGGTGGAAACTATAGAGTTATATTTGAAGGGGAAGATGTTGCATATCTAATCGATAGGTATGAGCATTGTTGTGGTCAAGGAGGGTAGCTAAGAGTTCACTATTTCCAAATGCCAATAAGGGGGCTTAGCGTTGCTCTCCTCAATAGGTATGTTGGCTTTATGTTTATTTCTACTATTAAGTATTTTGTTGTATTTGTAATATACGAACTATTCAGTAGTACCTTCAAGGAGTAGATGTTGTGAATCTAGGAGGAAAGGTACTAGTGTGAAGGGAAGAGGCTAGCAAAAGGTGATGAGACTATTCTTGATGGTACCAATGAGGTCACTTTTGAGACTACTCCTATTGTGAAGAATAGGAAAAAGGTTATAACCATGAAGGTAAAATTGAAGAAGGTTATGGTTAAGGGTTTAGAAGGTGTCCCAACCGTTGTTCCCCTAATTGTTGTTAAGAAGAAAGTGGTTGTTGTAGGTGTGGTTACTGTAGACATGCCTAAGTAGGAGGAGCGTAAGCGTAATAGTGTTATTCGGGAGTTGCACAATTAGATGGAGCTCAAGCAAGTTGTGCTTAGGTAGGGAGTGTAAGGTTGTTATTGAGGGATTACTGGAGTAAGGGTTACACAAATAGGTTGTGCTTATGGATAAGGGGTTGCATAGACTTGTGCCTGACTAGGAGGATGCTCACTTGGGGGATAGGGCAATAGATGTAGAGGAGTAATCTAATTGCTAAGGAAGGTTGGGAGGTGGTGGGGCTAGTGATGTAATACCTTAGGGTTCAAACCAATGTGATAACTTTAAAATCCGAGCCCTTAAATTTAAGGCATTGAGTAACATTATCTATTTTAGTTCAAACTTCATAGTAAGGTTAGAAAAGTTAGAAGAAGTGCCTTATTAAAATCAATTCCTCAAAATAAGCTATATAAAATAATTAATTAGGGAAAAGCATCAATTTATTGATAAAGTCAATAGTTATTGAAAACTTGAAATTCAAGCTTTAAGATATAGCAAGATATTGGATATAAATTATTTAATTGGCAAAAATAATAAATGAAGTTGAATTATATATAATATACATGTATTTATATAGAATATACCTTACATGTATTAAATATATACATATAACAATAATAAATTATAAAAATAAGGTCAATTAGTATAAAATAATGGAAAATCTTCTAGAAAATAATTTGGTGAGTGCCCAAATGAACTGGCAACATGGGAAACAATGGAAAACATGGCTCATCATCAAATTAATAGAGAATTGCCGCCTCAAGCTTAGGATTCATAGAAAAGTGACATGTGTGTGCCACATTTCTAATTTTTATTCAAATTAAACCAACCCTAAATCTATAAATAAGTCCTCCACACATCAAATAAAACGTTTTAGAATATGGAAACACAAGAAAATCACATTACAAAAATTAGAAAAATAAAAGAAAAACAAGGCAAAAATAGGGCGTAATCTAGTCGTAGATGATTCATTAGGATAGTAGCATCCTAACATGCAGTGGCTTAGAGGTCCAATGGTTGGTGGCATGTCTAGCCTTTTTGATAAGGCTTTGTTGTTAGATTGTAGCTGGAGATGGCTGCTTAATGTCATTCTATGTTTTGGTCGAAAGTTGTCTAGATTTCTAAAAATATCAAACAACCTTATCTAATTATGAAAATTTGTTTTGTAGGATCATTTTAAGTGTAGTTTAATGTACTAATTTTATTTTGATTAAATATTAAGTGGAAATATAGGTTACTTAAGAAAATGCTATATTTGGATGAATTTTAAACTAACTTTTAGAAATAGCAAATAATGTTGTTTTGAGCTGAATTTTAGTGTATATTATGCTTAATATATGTATTTATTTATGGATTCAAGAATTTTTGAAATTAAAAATGTTTACTATTTATTATATTTATTTTGAATAAAACTATAAGTTTTGCTAAATTATTCAAACAAATAGTGCTTATCAAAATCAATGAATATGCCCAATATATTTTGACTTATGGAAGTTTATAAGGATATTTGGAATACTTAGTTTTTATCTCATAAATTTGTTTATTTTTCTAATTTTCCATAATTTTGAGTTAAACCACTATTTTCATAAAAATAGACAATGAATTATTTAGTGTAATCAATGGTCAATATTAAACAACATATTTTTCTAAGTTTGTAGGATTTTTCATAAGATTTAATCAAACACGTATACTATTTATTATGTATTTTCCCAATATAAGCTTATATATTGACCTAATGTGTAAAATAGTAAATAATATTATTAAGATATTTCCTAAGATAATGGAAGGTGAGTATTTTTGACACATAAATGATGTTGGACATGGTTAGAAAGTGTAATTTTTAAAAATTTTAGTTTAGAATTGAAGCCTATTTGATTATGAAGTTACGATAACATATGATGGAGTTGGTGGCAAGAAAGGGTATTCTTAGACCTATAATCATATTGGTTAATCTTATTTCTTAAGATATCATAATAGTAATCAAAATAATAATCGTGACAATATAAAGTTTACTAAAATCTAATAAGAATTGAGTAAGATATAGTCAAATGAAGTTTAGAAACGTGATAGTAAAAGCTTATAAGAGTTTGGTTTCGACCCGTAGTTAACTTGGAAATTGTATGTACTTTCCTAGGTAAAATAAATGAAGTAGGACTACCCCATGAAGTTTAGGATTTCGCACTACTATCAAGCCCAAGTAAGTGGATATTTCTGTTTTTATGCTAGTAGACCTATGTATACTTGATTTGGAGCTAATTATATCGTAAACTACAATTATGTGATCGATTGATTAAATATATGACTTTGTTGAATATGCATTGATTTAGTGAAGCATTTCCTTAAGTATGATTGATTTACTGACATGTTTTACTGTTTGGAAAACTTAGAAACTGATTTGTCTGTTAAGGTGTTCACCTAAGCAAATCCTATACGAAGGAATGAATTGTAAAGTTGAGATACAGAGCTAAAACTATGATAATTAGGATGTTTATGTTGTGGAATCTTAAATTCATGTCTGATGTTGGATTATTGTATTACCTACTATACTCATGGTACAGCATGAAAGGACATACAGGTCAAGTTTTGAAAACTTAGATATTGCCAGGTTGGGTTTTAAGTATATATATTTGCATTGCTCAATCTATTATGGCTACAAAGTGCGGGTTTAGCTAAGCCAGCTAGATGTTGGGTTTTGGCAACTCCTTATTACCTTAGGTTCTTAAACGTTGTATCTAGATGCTTAGGCATGTTGACTAACTGGATGAGTGAATTAGAAGAGCTAGTTAGGCTAGAATATCAATATCGATGCATGTCACATGCATAAGAATAGCACGTATTCCTTATATAGATAGCTTGTTTGAGTAATTCTAAATTTTAAATCATATGTGTTATGATAATGATGATTGCGATCATATGTTATGCTTGTTCTACGTTTTGTCTTTATTCACTCTCATTTAGCTTACAAAGAGTTGGCGGGATACTTATGTATCTTCAAGTTATGAATAGAATCGATGGGGCATCACCATTACTTAAGGGAAAGACTTTTAAGAGTGCATTGGATAAAGTCAACTACTTTTTAAGGGGCCTTCTTATATTTTGATCTTAGTTCCTTAAAGGATTTTTACATGTATAATGAAAAAATAAAAGTACCATGTTGTAGGTTTAGCTATGTTTAATGGACATACTCTTTTGTAATAAAGGATGTAAAGCCAAACTCCGTTGTAGTAATCTTTTGTTATAAATAGAACTTTTGTTGAATAGACATAAGTATTCTTATATGATGGTACATCCTGTGCTATGCTAGGTTATGACATCCTTTAGGTGGTATCACAGCATAAATTAGGGACTATAGTGCTAGGTGTATGTGAGGTGTGTGGGGTAGCTAGGTATCATATGGATTTAACCTTGTTAATAGCGATTAATATGAGGAAACTAACTGTGCCTATTATAATGCTAGGCGTATGTGAGGTGTGTGGGGTAGCTAGGTATCATATGAATTTAACTTTGTTAATGGCGATTACTATAAGGAAACTAACTATGCCTATTGTGTTTGCTACTATCTAAATAATGGTGCAAATACGTATAAGTGGGGATCTTAGTTCATCATCTTCTATTAGGAGGTAGATGAGGGAGGAACAATAACCTTAACTAAATCAAGGTCCACTTTTACAAGTTATGGATGTGGTATAGGAATTTGCAACTATTTTTGTTGGGGTTGGTGGAGTGAATGGGGATAAGTTAGCTCTGGTGCAACATATAATGAAATAGTTTGATGAGACAAAAACCGATCCTTTAGTTACGGAAGAGTGGATCAATTTATTAGAAAATGCTTTTGAAGTACATGAGGTGGAAGAAAATAGGAAAGTGGGGATTGCTGCTATTTTATTGGATAGATGTCCGAATAACTGGTAAAAGGGTAAGAAATGAACAATGGCAGAAGCTATAAGTTAGGACAATTTTAGGAAAGCATTTTTAGAGAAATATTTCCCCAAATATGAGAGAGGGAAATTGTGTTAAGAATATTACAATTTGAAGCAAGCAATTAAAACAATCGAAGAATATGAACGAGAGTTTAATAAGTTGTTGATGTTTGCCTCGGAAGTGGTATAGAATAATGTAATTGATAAGGTTTGTAGGTTTAGGGCTAGACTTGATCTTATTAGAGGTGTAATGAGAGGCATCGAGCTATGCAGTGTCTGAAACTATAAGGGAAATGTTTTAGGTATAGAGGAGCTAGGTAGTTAGAACTCAAACCCTAGTGGTATTTTTGGTTATAGGTGTTGCTAAATGGTACATAACACCACTTAGTGTACTGCAAATCAATAAGCAAAACTAGATCAAACCCAAGTTAATAGGTTAGGACCCATTAATAGGAAAAATCAACTAAGAGAGGCTGAAGCTAGACCTAGAGTTCAAGGAAGAGTGCATACGATTTAAGATAAAGAAGGTAGGGATGACAACATAGTTGTAGGTACAAGTCTTAAACCCTATGACTTTTAGATACCTTTATATGATTGTGTGATGTATGTTTGCTTAAATCCTATACCCTAGAGTAAAGATATAATTGTGATTGTTATTTTAGGATTGGTTCACCTAAAGGATAACTATGCTCATACATTGTTGGATACAAGAACAACACATTCGTATGTTTCCAAGGAATATTTTGAGAGGAATAGACTCCTAATAGAAACTCTAAGGTATGATCTGGTAGTAACAACCTCTTTTGGAGGAGAACAAATTATGCAACAAAAGTTAAAAAGGAGGTAATGTGTGTATAGATCTTTGTGAAATGCTTGTAGAATTAGTAGTATTAGAATTGAAAGGATTCGATTCTATATTAAGGATGGTTTTGCCAATTGAACATAGGGAGAATATAGACTGTGAAGGAATGATGGTGGTATTCAAGAAGCTTGATGGAGAGGAATTTCATTTTAATGAAGCTTTAGGAAAGTAACTTCTTGAATAGTCTCGATGAGTAAAGCTTAGAAGTTCATAAGAAATGGTAATATAGGATTTCTAAGCTCGGTGGTAGATACTCAAGTTCAACAGGTGAGATTAGAAGATATTCCAATAGTGTTTGAATATCTCAAGGTTTTTCGTAAGGATTTGCTTGGACTACTACCGGATAGGGAGATTAAGTTTACCATAGATCTTATACTTGGTATTGCACCTATCTCTAAGATACCTTATTGCATGGCTACTACTGAATTGGTGGAACTAAAGAAGCAATTGTAGGAGCTACTGGACAAGGGATTCATAAGGCCATGTACTTCAACATGGGGTTCACAAGTGCTCTTTGTTAGAAAGAAAGATGGAAGACTCCGGTTGTGTATAGATTATCGAGAATTGAACAAAGTGACGATAAAAAATAAATACCCATTTCTTAGATTGATGATTTATTTAATTAGTTGAAAGGATCTATAGTATTCTTAAAGATATTCTTACAATCTAGTTACCAGTAATTGAAAATTAAGGAAGGAGATGTACCTAAGATTGCCTTCATGACTAGGTACAGACATTTTAAATTTCTAGTAATGCCATTTAGGTTAACGAATGCTCTTGCCACATTCATGGACATGATGAATTGTGTCTTTAAAAAGTAGTTAGATGAGTTAGTAGTTGTGTTTATAGATGATATTTTAATATACATAAGGAGTAAGGTAGAACATGTAGAAAACTTAAGGATTGTGCTTCAAACCCTTAAGGACAACCAACTTTATGCGAAGCTAAAGAAGTGTGAGTTTTAGCCAGAAGAAGTAAGGTTTCTTAGACATAATGTATCTAATGTACGAATAGTAGTTGACCCTACAAAAGTGAAAGTAGTAATGGAATGGGCAAGGTCGATTACCGTAATGGAAGTGAGGAGTTTCTTTGGAATGGCCACTTAGTATAGAAGATTTGTACAAGACTTATGTAAAATAGTTATGCCATTGACTCAATTAATACAGAAAGGCTTTAGATTTGAATGGAACAAAAACTAGGAAGGAAGCTTCTAAGAGCTAGAAAGAAGGTTAGTAACAGCTCTAGTGTTAATGGTACTTGATGCATATGGAGAATAAGAAATTTATTGTGATGCTTCAAGAAGTGGATTGGGATGTGTGTTAATGCAGAATCATAAGGTGATTGCCTATACTTTAGGACAAGTTAAATCACATGAGCAAAACTATCTAACTCATGATTTAGAGCTTACAGCCAATATTTGCTTTAAAAATTTGGAGGCATTACTTATATGGTGAAAAATATAAGGTGTACACTGATTAATAGAGCTTAAAGTATATCTTTATAGAAAGGGAATTGAATTTAAGACAAAGATGGTAGTTGGAATTATTAAAGGATTATGATCTTACGAGTCACTACCACCCTAAGAAGGCTAATGTAGTAGCCAATGCATCAAGTAGAAAAAAGTTTGGTAGTGTCATTGTGTTCATTATGGATTAATGCAAATTGAATGAAGAGATGGAGAAATTGAGTTGGGAAGTTGTAACAAGAGAAGAGATTGGAATGTTGGCTAATTTGAAGATAGCACCTACATCACTAAAGCGCATCAAGGAAGCTTAGAAGGGAGATTTAAAGCTACAAAAGATCAAAGCTGGTATTAAGCAACACACTAACTTTAGAATCGATGATGCAAGAATATTAAGGTTTAAAGAAAGACTTTGTGTACTAAAGGATTCCAAAGTTAAAAAGGTAATATTGGAAGAAGCGCATAGTGCAAGATATTCACTATACCGTAGAACTAATGAGATGTATAAGGACTTAAAGTAGAAATTTTGGTGGACAAGAATGTAAGGAGATGTGGCACAGTATATATCACATTATGTGACCTGCTAGAAGGTGAAGGCCTAACATCAAAGATGAAGAGGATTGTTACAACCATTTCTTATACGCGAACGAAAGTAAGAGCATATAACAATGGATTGTATGAGTGGTTTACCAAAGACAAAGAGACAATATGAGATGAAATGGGTTATAGTAGATATGCTAACAAAATAAGCACATTTCTTAGTTATGAGGAAAATGACAATGTTCTTCCAACTAATAGAAGCATATATCAAGGAGATAGTTCGTTTACATGGTATTCCAGTGTCAATAATATTCGATCACGGTTCTTGTTTTATGTATAGATTTTGGCAATCCTTATAAGCAGGAATGGGAGCTAAGATGAACTTTAGTACTACTTATCACCTTTACAATGATGGGCAATTGGTGTAAATAATTTAAACTTTGGAGGATATGCTAAGGGCACGAGTGATGGATTTTGAAGTAGTTGGGATGATCATTTTCCATTAATAGAATTTGCTCATAATAACAATGATCATACAACTATCTAAATGGCTCCATATGAAGCATTGTATGGATGTAAATATAGGCCCCTTGTTTATTAGGATCAAGAGGGGAGCAAGCAAGTTATTAGACTATCAATGCTACATGATCCTAAGGAGAAGGTATAAGTAATTAGGGAATGAATGCAAATAGCCTAAAGTTGTTAGAAAAGTTATACGGATATTAGAAGAAAGTTGCTATTATTTCAAGTAGGCGATTGGCTATTCTTGAAGATATTTCCACTAAAGGGTGTAAAGCAATTTCAAATTAAAGGAAAATTAAGTCTTTAGTATGTTAAACCATATCAAATTAAGAAAAGGATTTGGAAAGTTTCTTATGAACTTAAATTACCTAATAAGATGGCAGGAATTCGTAAAGTGTTTCACATCTCGACTTTGAGGAAATTTATAGGTGATTCCACAATGATATTGGATGTGCCTCCAGTGGAGTTAAAAGAAAACCTTAATATATAGAACATCCAATTTGTATTTTTGATACAAAGTTTCAAATATTAAGGAACGGAGTTATTGAAAATTTGAAGGTCCTATGAAGTAGACAAACCAATGAGGAAGCAACATGAGAATCTGCTAAGTTGATGAGAGCTCAATATCTTGAACTATTCATGCAAGGTTAGTAACACTGTCGTCGATTATTCTTTTTCTAAAATAAGGTTAGGAATAAATGTCATTCGTATCGTAGTTAAGTTTCAAGGATGAAACATTTTGTAAGGGGGGTAAGATATAATACCTTAAGGTTTTAAACCAATACGATTACTCTAAAATTTGAGCTCCTAAATTTATGGCGTTGAGTAACGTTATCTATTTTAGTTCAAATTTCATGGTAAGGCTAGAAAAGTTAAAAAAAGTGCCCCAGTAAAATCAATTTCTCAAAATAAGCTATATAAAAGAATTAATTAAGGAAAAAAGTCAATTTATCGATAAAGTTGATAGTTATTGAAAACATGAAATTCGAGCTTTGAGATATAATAAAATATTAAAGATAAGTTATTTAACTTACAAAAATAATAAACAAAGTTGAATTATATATAATATACATTTATTTGCATAGAATATACCCTATATGTGTTAAATATATACATATAATAATAATAAATTATAAAAATAAGGTAAATTAATATAAAATTTTCTAGAAAATAATTTGGTGAGTCCTTAAATGAACTAGTAGCATGGGAAACAATGGAAAATATGGCTCATTATCAAATTAATAGAGAATTGCCACCTCAAGCTTAGGATTCCTAGAAAAATGACATGTGTATGCCACATTTTTAATTTTTATTCAAATCAAACCAACCTTAAATATAGAAATAAGTCATCCACACATCAATTAAAACATTTTGGAATTTGGAAAGATAGGAAAATCACACCAAAAAAACTACAAAAAAAAAATCAGAAAAATAGGGCAAAAACAAGGTGCAATCTACTTATGGGTGGTTCATTAGAATAGTAGCAACTTGATATGTAGCTTAGTGGTTTGATGGTTGGCAATGCATCTAACCTTTTCGACAAGGCCTCAATGTTGGAGGGTAGCCAAAGATGGTTGGGTCAAGTCATTCTATTTTCTAACTAATAGTTGTCTAAATTTCTAAAAATATTAAATGGCCTTATTTAACTATGAAAAATTTCTTTTTTTGAGATTATTTTAGGCATAGTTTAATGTACTAATTATATTTTAATTAAATATTAAGTAGAAATATGTGTTGCTTAAGGAAATGCCCTATTTGGGTAAATTTTAAACTAATTTTTAGAAATATTAAATAATGTTGTTTCAAGTTAAATTTTTGTGTATAATATGCTTAATATATTTATTTAATTATGGATACACGAATTTTTGAAATTAATCATATTTACTATTTATCGTATTAATTTTGAATAAAATTAGTAGTTTTACTAAATTATTAAAATAAAAAGTTTTTGACAAAATCAATGAACGAGCCCTATATATTTTGACTTCTGGAAGTTTATAAAGTTTTTTGGAATACTTGATTTTTATCTCATAAATAAATTTGTTTATTTTCCCAATTTTCTATAATTTTGGGTCAAGCCGCTATTTTTGTAAAAATATACAATAAGCTATTTAGTGTAATTGATGGTCAATATTAAACTACATAATTTCGTGAGTCTATAAGATTTTTCATAGAAATAATTGAGCATGTATATTATTTATTACATATTTTCTTAATATAAGCTTATATATTAACCTAATATGTAAAATAGTAAACAATACTATCAAGATATTTGCTAAGATAATGTAAGGTGAATATTTCTAACATACAGTAGATATTAGACATGGTTGGAAAGTGTAATTTTTAGAACTTTTAGGATAGAATTAAGGCCTATTTAGGTCAATTGTGAAGTCATGATAACATATGATGGAGTTAATAGCAAGAAAAGATATTTTTGAACTTGTAATCATATTGTTCAATCTTATTTCTTAAGATATCCTAATAATACTAACAATTGTGGCGATATAAAGTTTACTAAAATCGGATAAGAATTAAGTATGATATGGCTAAATGAAGTTTAGAAACGTGATAGTAAAAACTTATAGGAGTTTAGTTTTAACTCATAGTTGAATTAGAGACTTGTATATTTTCTTAGGTAAAATGGGTGACGAAGGGCCATGTCATTAAGCTTAGGACTTTGCACTACTATCAAGCTTAGGACTTTGCACTACTATCAAGCTTAGGTAAGTGGATATTTCTATTTTTGTGTAAGTAAGCCTTTGTCTACTTGATTTGGAGTCAATTATATCGTAAACTGCAATTATGTGATCGATTGATTAAGTATGTGACTTTGTTGAATATGCATTGATTCGGTGAAGTGTTACCATGAGTATGATTGATTTGCTAATGCGTTTTATTGTTTAGAAAACTTGGAAAATGATATGTCCTTTTGGGTGTTCACCTAAGTGAACCCTATACAAAGGAATAAATTGTAAAATTGAGATTTAAAGTTCGAGCTATGATGATTGTGATGTTTATGTTTTGGAATATGAAATTTATGCCTAATTCTAGATTATTGTATTACATGCTATACCTATGTCATGGCATGAAAGGATCTACAGGTCAAGTTTTGAAAACTTAGATATTGCTAAGCTAGGTTTTGAGCATATAGATTTGTATTGCTTAATCTATTTCAACAATAAAGTGTGGTTTCAACTATGCCAACTAGATGCTGGGTTTTGGTAACTCCTTGTTGCCCTAAGTTCTTGGACGTTGTATCTAGATGCTTGAATATATCAACTAACCAGATGAGTGAATTAGAAGAGCAAGGCTAAGCTAGGATATAGGTACCTATGCATGTTAAGTGCATGGGCATAGCACGTATTCCTTACATATATATCTTGTTTGAGTAATTCTGAATATTAAGTTGTATATCTTATGATAATGATGATTGTGAATGTGTGTTATGCTTATTTTGTGTATTTTCTTTATTTACTCTCACTTAGCTCATAGAGAGCTAACGGGATACTTATATATCCTCAGGTTATAAAGAGAACTGATAAGGTATTACCATCACTTAGGGGAATCACTTTTGAGAGCACATAGGACAAACTCTACTACTTTTGAAGGAGCCTTGGTATGTTTTGATCTTTGTCCCATGATTGATTTGTACATATGTAATGAAAAAAAAATGTACTACGTTGTAGGTATAGTTATGTTTAAAGGACAAACTTTTTTGTAATAATGGATCTAAAGATGAACTTTGTTGTAGTAATCTTTTATTATAAATAGAACTTTTGTTAAATATAAATAGATAATCTTGTATGATGGTACATCCTATGATATGCCGAGGTATGATAGGTAATGCATTGCAAGACTATTTTCTTCAGTATTGCATTGGAAGGTTAAGATGGGCAGCCCTGATTCAGATGTACAATAATGTCTGTATTGTTAGAGAGTGGCTGTTGAAGACCAATCATGCTTTGTGGATGCAAGATTAGTCACTTAGGAAATGTTCTTTGGTATCCATGAGGGATTTAGGTAATGGCATTAACTTATGCAAGCATGAATTAACTCGAGGTAGTCATCTTCTCGAGTAGGTGTAGTATAAGTTGTTTTGGTCATATTTTTATTCTATTAAGGTATGTTGGATATATACTTACTCCTATTTTTGTTGAAAGCTTTGCGAACAGTCAAGCAAGAGGGAAGTGGAGAGAGTAAGAGGTTAAGGTAGGAAGTAAATAGGCTAAGAGGATGAAATTTGAAGCTTTAAGGGGAGTACAATGAGCTTACTATAGAGAATATGTTGTTAAAGTAAGAGGTTATTGGCCTTAGGTTTAGGTTGGGCAATTATGAGAAATGGGCTGAGGACCTTAAAGGAGAACTTAATGAAGCTTGGGTTAGTTTTTAGAAAAGGGAATAGATGAGCTCTTCAAGGAGCACTAATCAAGCTAGAACTTTAGGGACAACATCATGGGTACTGGTTGAGATCGAGCCAGAATGGCAAAAATGGATTGTAAAGAGGAGTATCTAGGTCTCGATTTTAGTTTTTTGAATTATCTAATAGAAGAATGTCTAGCTAAGGTTAGAGGTAGTACAGGTAAAGAGGATGTATTTGATGATGAGGGTGATGAGGAGGTCATTGTTTAAGGAGGTAATACTAGGAAAGCGTAGGGTTTTTTCTTTTTCTTTTTTTTTTTTTTATTGTAAGTCTAAGGTTATTCTATATTGATATTTAATGGTTTATGATGTAAATAGGTTGGGATATCGACATTAAAAGTTGTATGAACTAGATCGTTTGAATGGGAGATCTTTCATTACTAGTTATCATTAATTGTAACTTTTGCTCCTTTGTTATATCCATGTGCTTACTTGGTTTGTTATTTTATATGTTGGTGCATACTTGATCATTAGTGGGATCGTGCATAATTAAGCTGAAGCTCGAAAGTCCTAATCTGAGTAGTGTTCAATTAGGGACATTAAGCTAGTAAGGTGTTGATTCTAAGAGGTTTGGCATTATGAACATAGTTTATGTGCTGTCTTGCAAAGCCCTTAGCTATGGAAACCTAGTAGGTGCTCGAGGTAGAGCTTAAGGCTTAGATTGTCTCAAGTGAGCAAACATTATGGGTGTTTGGAGATCGAGAATGAAGATTGACTTAGCTTAGTTTGGAGCCTTGATGTTTGTTAATGAATGGAGAAAGGCATAATGATGGTATTATAAAATACATATGATGGTCAAGGTTGCTTTGCATTCATCATTCACAAGATACATAAGTATAAAGAACTATTCATACGATCTACATAAAATAAGGTTAGGGATTGTTCGTGTTCCATGTTTTGGGGATAGGTTGTCCATCCTCCATATTGAGCCTATATGCGCCATTTCCTACATCTTCCTTAACCTATACTAAGTCTGCCCAATTAGGTGACAATTCCCCTTGCCCCTCTTAGGACCTTATTGCTTCGAGCATCCTACAAACATGGTCTCCCAATTGGAAAACTTAGTGCTTTACTTTCTTGTTATTGTATCTGATAGCACGTTATTGGTATGTGGCGACTTAGGCCCTTACCTCTTCCCTTACTTCATCGATGGCATCTAAGCTTGCTTAGAGGGCTAGCTTATTGACACTAATGTTGAAGTTCTAGGTTTTGCTCGTTGGAAGCTCGAGCTTTATCAATAGCACTACTTCAAATCTAAACATGAAGTGAAAAGGGACTCACCTATGGTAGTTTGGTATTTACAAAGGATACCTAGGAGTTAGTCTAACTCCTAGCCACCAGCTCACTTAACCCTCTTCTTCAAGCTTCCGAGGATAATCTTGTTGATTGCTTTGACTTGCCTATTAGCCTAGGAGTAGGAGATGGAAGTATATCAAAGTCAGATGTGGTGCTAAGCAAAAAACTCCTAGAGCCGTGTACTGTCAAACTATTTTTTGTTATCGATGATGAAGTCGTAGAGGACCTTGAATCTAGTAAGGATGTTTATCAAGACAAAACCCTTTACCACTCACATTATAATGGTGGTGATGACTTATGCATTGACTTACTTGGTGAAGTAGTCAACAATTACCATAATGAATTGCAGTCTACGCAACGCCTTTGAGAAAAGTTCAAGGATATAGAGTCCCCATTAAGCAAAGGGCCATGGGCTAGTTATGGTGTGGAGCTTCGAATTAGGTGCTTAGTCAATAGGTACGTGAATTTGGTAGGCATGGCATCTTTTGTCATGGTTGACCAATACTATCTAAGGCGAAGGGCCTAGACGTATAAGGCTTGGGTTTAGATGAGATTGCTATAGATGCTAGCATGGAGCCCTTCTTTTGTTTTCAAACACTAGAGGAGGGGTAAATTGTGTTTACACCTATAAAGGACATCGTATATGATAGTGTAGTTAGTTGAGCTATACGCTAGCCTCTTAGCTTAGTCTCTATCTTTAGGTAAGGTGCTGGTCTTGAGGTAGTTGACAATGGGGTCAATCTAGGAAGGGTTACTCGAGTGGTGTTGATTTCAAAGATCTATCGAGGGAGCACATCAATAGTGCATTGTAATAAAAATTGAAGGAAGATTTGCCTGTCAACTTCCTAAGGTAGGGGCAATGGTATGAAGTCTATCTACTTAAAAGTTCTCAATTAGAGGAATCTTGGTTATGGTCTAGGAGGAGAAGGTAAAACTTAAGTCTCACACCATATGTTGGTATTTCATCTTATTCTCCCCTTGGTTTCATATTCCCCTTTCACCTGTTGTATCAACAACATAAAATCGGAGTTTATATTAGCCTTTTTAGCCCCTAAGTTTATTGCAATTTGTAGTCTTATAGCGAGGGCCTTATATTTAACCTTATTACTGCTTACATGGAATCTAAACTTAAGTACATATAAGACCTTGGTGCTATAGTGGCCTTGGAGGACAATTCTTGCCCCATTCCCCCCTTTAGTGGAGGATCCATCCACATGAAGGGTCTACTCTAGTATGTAGGGCTAAATAGGAGGTTCTTCATCTCTAGTATATTCGGCGAGAATGTCTACAAGTACTTATGCTTTCTTAACTTAGCGAGGATATAACTAAATGTCATGAACACTAAGCTCTTGATATTATTTGACCATACTTCTCTATGTGTTGGGCTTCTATAAGAGGGTTCATAATGGCTGATTGGTGAGATCAATGATGTGATGTACCTAAAATTTGGTTAAAGCTTTTGAGTAATGATCACTAAAGCAAGGTGAATTTTTTTATTCGAATGTACCTAACCTTCAAGCCTTGTAGAATGTAGCTGACATAGTAAACTAATTTATGTTCTCATCCATCTACTCAGATGAGTACCAAGGAGAGAGCTAGGTTGCTGACAAGAAAGTATAGATAAAGATCATTGCATGGGACTGGTTTAGAGAATACATGCGGGATGTAAAGGAAGTCTACCCATTTATTAAAAGAAATTGTACACTCGGGCATCCATTTGAGCTCCATTAGGTTCTTTAGCAGTTTGAAGAACTTAGAACACTTGTTAGTGCTTCATAAGAGGAAATGGTTAAGGACAGCTTTAATACCCATTAGACGTTGGATGTCTTTGACCTTTTGCAAGGCCTTCAAGTCATTTATTGCTTAGATCTTGTTGGTGCTAGCTTCAATACCTCTTTCTGTGACCATGTAGCCAAGGAATTTGCTAGAGCCCACTCTAAGTATGTACTTTTAGGGGTTAAGCCTCATCTAATACTTTCTCAATGTATCAAAGGTCTCGTAGAGGTTGACGATATGGTTGATTTTGCTCTTACTCTTGACAATCATGTCCTCAATGTAAACCTCGATGTTTTACCTAAGCTATGGTTTGAAGACTGTTGTTACTAAGCATTGGTATGTGGCTTTAATGTTCTTAAGTCTGAACAACATAACTTTATAGTGATAGGTATCGAAATCTATGATGAAGGTTGTATAGACTTAATCTTCAGGGGCCATGTAGATTTAGTTATACCTAAAGTAAATGTCTATGAAGCTCAGTTTGGCATGGTACAGGTAAAGTTGACAAGTTGGTTTATCCTAGGGAGAGGAAAGCAATCTTTAGGATATGCCTTACTCAGGTCATTGTAGTTGATGCACATTCTCCATTTGTTGTTTGCTTTCTTTACAAAGACTGTATTGGTATGCCAAGTGAGGTATTTTTCTTCTCTAATGAAGTTGACATTTGATAGCTTCTGTACTTCCTGGTCTATGGTAGCTTGTTGTTTGGGTATGTCACCTTTTTTGCTTGACCCTCAAGTGGTATGTGACCTTAGTGATATTGATTATTCTGGGCATCTTGTCTGGAGGCATTACGAAGATGTATAAGCTCATACGTAGGAAGGTTATCATTTCCTCCTTCTCTTCGAGGGATAAGGATGTCCCTATTTGTGTAGTCTAGTCAAAATTGTTACCATATTGAATGACCATGGTTTGTCTTACCAGTTTTTCTTGGGAGGTTAGAGTAGATTTTAGGGTACACTTGATGTAGATGATTTTTTCATGCAAAATATTGCTAAGGTATAGGGTATAGGATAGTCTTTGGTCTCCACATGTGACACTAGTTCCCATAGGTGTAGAGAAGTTCAACATAAGGCATCTCTAGATGATGCAAATATTAAATTTGTTGACGCTTTATGCCCTAATACGGCATTGTAGTGGGATTAGTGATCAACAACCACAAAGTCAACAAGCTACGAGGTGTTGTGCTTGTCGTCGCTCAATTTAACAGGTAATGTGATGAGTCCTTTGCAAGGATCATCTTTCCTTTGAAACCTGCTAGGCTCTATTTGTACAGGCTGAGTAGTTTATCAATATGGTCTTTCATTTGCTCGTAGGTCAAGAAGAATAGAATGCTAGCCAAGCTACCATTGTCCACAAAGGTTTTAGGGACATTAAAATATCATATCTCAATGTCAATGACTAGGGAGTTAATGTGAAGGTATTCGACACTTGCTTTATCCTCTTGGTGAAGGATATGGATGTATCGTTTCTTGGTTCATTTGTAGAATTGAGAGTATCTTGTATTGCAATATGGTAAAGTAGTCTTCATTTGATAGGCTTAGTCTACCAATGTTCTTCTACACTTAGCTTTAGTAGCCTCTATGTTTTGTGTTTTTTGGTGAGTTTTACTACTTTGGTTGTGGTTGCTGTTGTGATTCTTGAGTGTGGCATTATTGAGCGAGTTAGGGGTAGTATCACTCAAAGGTAATGAGGTGGTTGATGTGGCCTTTATGAACAAGGCTTTCAATCACGTTGTTGAGATGCCTACACCAGTTTGTGTTATAGCCTTGTGCTTTGTGGTAATTGTAGAACTTGCATAAAGCAAAGGCCTCATGTGTTTATCTAATGGTTGGGGCGTGTGGTAGTCACTTGTTGACTTCATAGTACACTTCTCCTAAGGGGTAGGTCAATAGGGTATAGTTAGGAAAGTTAGTGAACTTTTGTTTTTGCCTTTCCTGATGTTCTTTAGAGGAAGGAAGGTGGTCCTTATAGGGATTGATGTAATCTTTTACTAATGTGTTGTAATGCTAGTCACTTTCAAAATAGGTTCAAATAGTTCCTTCCTATGCTACATACTGTTCGGCAACGGTCATGAATTCCTCAAAATTATCTACTTAACGCAATGCTATTACTTTGAAGAGCTAACTACTTTAGTCTAGGTCGTATATGATGGCTTCGAGTGCTATTCCTGATCCTACTTTGGGAATAAGCTGTTTGGCAAGGTTAAAGCACTTAAGATATGCTTGTAGTTTTTCATTTGGGCATTGGTACATGTTGTATAAGGTGGGTGAATCTCTATGTGTAACTTTACTACTTAAGAAGTGTTGTTGAAGGAGCGAATACAACTTCCTAAGAGAAGCTTGAACTAAACTTGCATGGCTTTGGTTAATTCGCTAGAGAATGCCTTATACATTATTGCATCGGAGAAGTTAGGTGGCTTATCATCATGCGAAAGTGTACGATGTGGTCATCTGGAATGCCTATCCTATCATAGTTGTTGCAATGGGGGAGGCATATGCCTTATGAGAGAGTTTCTTCAAGGATGGCCGTAGTGAAAGGACTTTTACTCATGACTACACCTAATTGTCTAATGGAAGACTTAAGGTGCTTCTACTCATGTAAACTAGAGGTACGTTAAGTATGTTTGTCAAGTTCATGGATGTTCATGTCATCTAAGTTTCTTGGTGAGTGTTCGGGAGAGGGGTCTCTCCTAACCATCCTCTCTCCTAAGTAAGTACCTTAATGGTGTGCCTTACTGCAGTTGGTGTTTAGTTATTCATACAAGTCCGGTAGTGGATGTTGCTTGTTATAGAAACCATCTCGTGGGCATATAGGGTTGGGCACCAAATGGTAGTGGTGAATATCATAAGTATGACTCTTAGGTGAACTTCAAGTGGTTCATCAGCTATGGGTAGAAGTAAACCTACAAAAGGTCCCTTGTAGTGTGACCAATGAGGGCCTTCTAAAGCTCAAGTTAGCAAGGAGCATAAGAGGATAAAAGATAGCGAGTTCCCAAGAGTATGAGTAGAGTCAATCCCTTTACTTGGAGAATTCACCTTTATTTATAGGTTGTGGATGTTGATATGTGTAGACACATAGCAAGAGGGGACTGGTCGACATAGAATTCAAGAGGGTAGTGCTACCAGTACGAGATAAGACAATCCACCTTTTACTGATTGGTAGACACTTAGGAGATAGAACTATTCTATTGGAACCAAGTGGCTACCCTAGTTAGATAGCTAGAATATAGGTTGTTTAGTAGGTGTCATTTAGCATTTCATGATGAGAGAGAAAAAGGACTAAGAGCAAAAAGGGTGCTTAGTTTGTAGTTTAGTGAACTCCCCTAAATTGGCCTTTAAGATAGGGGGAAGCAAGCTTCTCCTCTTTAAGATGGAGAGCAAAGGCCAAGAACCCTTAGAATGAACAGTTTATTGTGCTTAGGTTTTGATCTAAACAAGTAGGTTAAGCCTAGATGGTCCTTGTGTTGCTCTTTATTTAGGCTAGAGAAATCTCATGAGCATAGGGGCTAGCCTCTTTAGTAGGCTTGGGCCTTCAAAGCGATGGGCATCAAGACTAGCTATCAATAGTAAGGATCCACCTTAGTCTCTCAAAAGAGTAAGGTTCTTTCCTACTACCAATATAAGAAATTTAGTTAAAATTGGTATAGATTGGCCTTAGTCCCTTCGAAGAGTAGGGCATTTTCCTATTATCAACGTAAAAGTTAAGTAATATAGATCAGCCTTTGTTCAACAGGAGAGTAAGGTTCTTTCTCGCTACCAAAATATTTATTCTTAAATAAAGGAATTAAATTGACTTGAAAAGCCCTCTAGTGAAAAATTGAAAGAAGGAGACAATTAAGGAACTAGCTAATGTAACATACATTTATTTTTAATTCTTGTGCTTAGAGAGGTGAAAAAGGGGAGTGTATACTCTTTAGTTTTTAAAATGTAAATAATTCTTTCTTAACCAAGTTTATCTTTATTCGGATTTTTAGTTTAATCTTTGTCTAAATGATAAGGTTTAACTCCAATTTACATAGATTAATTGTTGAATTTTAGTAAGGTTTTTACAGCCAATACATATATATTGTGTAATTGTATTTTGAGGACATATAAATATGGTTAAGTGAAATTTTATGGGCTAAAAAAAGTTGTTGGAGCCTTGAATTTTGATATTTATAAGGATGGATTTTAATTGAAGAGTATATGCTCTTGTTCATGAATAGAATATTTGCAGTATTTATTTTTTATTTAATAATTTGAGCGTTCAATGAATTTTATCGTCAAGAGTTTTCATTGTTTTATTTATTTTGCCTAAGGAAAGAAAAAGTTCAAGTGTAGAGGAATTGGTAAAACTTAATTGTATCCATTTTATGTATATATATTGTAGTGCTTTTATAGACTTTTTAGTGTAATTTAATACTTTAATTGTTAATATTTTATTTTAGTATTTTATTACAATAATGTACATATATTCGTATATTTTTTATAGATAAAATACAAGATATAGGAAAATATACGCATGATGATGGAAAGCATGTGAAATTATAAGAAAAAGATATTGGACATAAGAGATTCATAGGCAAATATACACAACCGTGTAATTGCAATATGCAAGGACTACATGTTGTGTACTCAAGTTGTAAAGGCCATGCTACTAACAAGATACATGCCATTTTACATTAAAGCATTGTAATAATTCTACATGCCATGCTTTTTTCTAATTTAGGTCATATACTATCTAAGTTCAAGCTATTTAACTTTTATCCTAGACTATGAAAGATATTCAAGAAAGATACACTTGTGTCTTATGGGGCCACTCTTATATGGGATCCCCTATAATATAAATAGAAGGCCTTATAATAGAATAGATGAAAATGAGTACATTATAGAGTCCATTTGATTTTTATTTCTTTCATTCAATTAGTTCAGGGTCTTATAAGAGAGTTTTATTTTCTTTTTGAATTTCAACATAAAAAATAATAGGAGTGATATTTGATCCTAATTCAAAGAGTGGAACTTCTTGTAGGTTGTTTTTAGTCTTTTTAATATAGTCTTGATTTAGATATTGTTTTTGTTGATAAGGACTTTTCCCTAGGACTTAGATCGACTTTAAATGAAGTACACCTAACCTACTTATTTGTATTCAGCTCCTTCAATACCATATTTCTGACCACTTGTAGCCTTACTCTTAAGAATCATTTAGCTAGGGAAAGCTAGTGAATAGAACATGATTAAATGGTTGGGAGTAGTTTAAATAAAATAGATTAGATTAGCCTTAATTAGCTCAAAGGAACTATATACAACTCATCGAGACTCGACTAACCAAGAGGAGGTCAAATTTGAAAAAGGGTGCGAACAGTTAGGCTTATTGCAAGAATAACTTCTTATTAATCGCTAGAATGTCCTCTATGTCCTTTAACATTAAGGAGTGGTCTAAAATTCGAAAGTAGGCCACATATACATTTTGGAGGCAATGGTTATTAGGCATAAGAGAATCTATGACTATAAATATAGCTTAAAGTAATTTTGTAAGCTACTTCTAGACATTCCTATGCTAATTATTTTGTTTTTCCATTCCTATACTTCTATAATTTTCTTACTCAAGCATCGAAGTAGCAATGTTGGAGTCATTGTAGCACCCCCTTAGCCCAACTTTCTTTCTTTTGTAGAATTCTAACTTGATAAGTGTCTAGAAATCTGCAAGAGCCATTTTTCAACGTCAACAAATTAGCATTGTTTGTTCTTTAAAAACCTAATGGTGACTAAGACAAGATCTAGGGAAGATAATACTCTAAGGGGGAGTAATGCCCCTCATATGGCTCAAGAAGAATAATCTCCACAACAACATACTCTAGAGGTGTATCAGGTGAAGATTAATAATCAACTTGGACAAGCATGTATCCAAAATGATAAAGTTTCGCACATTGCTCAGTTAGAAGCTTTATGAACTAAATTTGCTAGGGAGCTTAAGGAAGTTTAACCTTATAATCAGGAGTTAAGGTAGAAGCTCAATGAGCATGATGTTGTCTCTTCTTATACTCCTTTACTAGAGGCAGTAAGAAGAAGAGTTAATTGGTTGCCTATGATAATGAATTATGACTATTACGTGGCAAAGCCATTTAGGTGAATGAAGTTGCCTAGTAGTAAAGACAAGAAACCCATGCGAAGGACTTTCAACATAAGCCAATGCAAGCTTAGGGTAGAGGACATGCTCAAACACTTATAGAAGGGAAGATCGAGCATGTCTACTTGTTTACCCCAAAAAACTATAGTGGATATCAGTTTATAGGAGTCAGAAGAGTACATCAGGAAGTTAGTAATAGAAGGAACTTCTTAAAAGGAAGTATTTATGAGGGCTAGAAAGTCAAGGCCCTTTATCTAAGTGATCGTAGATGAAGTTCCCTCATCAAGTGTTTGATTACCCCAATTTGACACTTACAGTGGGAAAAAAGACCTAGATGACCACCTAAATACATTCTATATGTAGAAAGAATTATATAGGCTTTCTAATGAAATTGCTTGTATAGTTTTTCCATCTACCTTAAGGAAGTTAGTAAGCAATTAGTTCAACTCACAAAGAGTAGTCTTTATCTCTTCTTTCGACTGTTTGGTTGATGAATTTAGGAAATTTTTCCTAACCAATATGCCTCTTGTAAAATTCTTCTCTTTTGACTTCAATTAGGTAGAAGCTTAAGGAAACTATCAAAAACTATGTATAGAAGTTCAACCAATTGATGATTGAGATTACCAATTATGATAAGAGCAATGCATTGTACGCTATTTGCAGAGGTGTTAAGGAAGACTCAAACTTTTTCAAGTCTCTTACTAAGCATCTATCGACCCCTTTAGATGATTTTACCAAGTAGTCGAAAAAGTTCATATGCTGGGAAGATCTAATGCGAGCATGAAGGGAGCTCATGAAAGAAAAGTTTGAGAAGAGGTTGAAAAAAGAGAGAAGGTCTATGAAAGACCATCTTAAGAAGAAATTTGACATGTAAGATGGACTAAGTCGATCTTTAGCTGATAAAAAAAGGCCAATTCTAACCTTTACTACATATACCCTCTTGAGTCGATTTATGTTAGAAATTTTGATGGAAGTATGCAATAAAGGGTTCTTGGCTTGACTAAAAATGATAAGGAATAACCCTATAAGGAAAAACACTTAACAAGTTCATAGAAATTAATCCCTTGGACCCATCATCCACAGTTGAACTAGAGGACTATTAGGACTTACTAGATGAGTGTTAGCTTAAGAACCATTCAAAGACAAGGATTCCAACACCAATCACTGATTACTTCACTTTATCCAACTTGAGTGCCGAGCCTTGATAAGTTCTAAATTAGTTATATTTTATACTGTGATTTTTTTATGCTTTTTCAATGAATTTTGTGTTTATTTTTAGAAATGATATTTAATTGAGTAAAATCTTGTTTTCTAAGTTTTGGAATGATTTACGTAATAAAACAAGAAGATAGAGAAAAGTTTCATTTAATTTAGAGCTAAAACAAGAAAATTAAGGATTTGAAGATCAACATGACCAAACGACACAATAGTGTCGTTACCAGGAGAATTTGAGTCACAATTTTAATTATGGATGTGAGTTACACATCCAAAGGATACGATTATGTCCTTAGTCATGTCATTCTAAGGATTTCAAAATAAAAAAAAAAAAAGAGAGTTGAAGAAATGTTGGACAAGAGTGATATGATGTAGTGATATGGTAGTGTCACCTAATTATATCGTTTGTAGCGAACATGTTATTTCACTTCTCCTCTTTAAGGGTTAGTTAGGGTTTTTTGAGAGAACTTTATTAGCATGACATTTTAAGAGCTTTTCAAGAACAAAACTTTGAAGAAAGCATAGTGTGTCAAGACTTCAAGATTTCAAGATTCAAAATCAATTTTGTCAAACTCATGATCTATTTCTTCTACCATTCTTTAGTTTTTATTAAAGATTGCTCTTTTATCATGAGTAAGGAGTAGATCTTTAGCGTCTAGTTCTTTTAGAACCTAGATGTCTCATGTGACACTTGCCTTTATTATATCTAATAAAGATTTTTAGGTTTTTTTTAATCAATTATGTATGCTTGCATGTTTTACATTGAAATTTCCATAATTATTGATCTAAATCTAATATTATAGAAGAAGATCGAGAGATTTCTTGTATAATTAGATCTAGCATAATTGATGTTAGTTTGTGCAATGTTAGAGATAAATTGCAAGATTCTTTCGAATCTATAATATTATATATAAGAGAATTCGTTGCATGTTAATGTGATCTTAGGTTATGCTATGGGAAAGAGATTTTATTAGGTAATATAAAGGTTATGATTAATAAGCTTGAGAAAGCTATTAACTTTAATAGAGAATTCTCTTGGTGAAGAAAATTAATGATAGGATTAGATTATCTTTAGTGAAAGTTGTATGTGTAGATCTAAGGAATCAAGACCTAGGTATGTTATTGAGTCTTGAATTAGATCTTTAATGTTTTGCCTTCTTGTTTAGTTCTTGATTAGTTGATTAATTTAATTTGTTGTTGTAATTTTAATTTGAAGAATTAAGTACTTGAAATTGAATTTATCGATTAAATAACAGAGTTAAGATTAGTATTAGTATTTAGGGTATCTGAAGGATTGACATGTGGATGCATATCCACTTTGCTATAATTTAATAGGTGTGCTTGCCTTATATCAAGCTTTAATTGTGTTTAAGGCAATACTTGAATTGTTGAGCACTAGGATTCTTTACGAGTTGAGCTGTTCAAGTGCTTAAACAAAGCTGAGTTGTCTAGTTGCTCTACTTGAAGAGACTTTCTTTAACACCCTACATTCAAGCTTTGACTTACTTAGATCAAGTCGGCTAAGTTTCTTACTCTTTTTTAGACCTCCTCTGAGCTGACTTTAGTAGGTACTGAGTTGTTAGAGAATGTACATTTGTTGGAGTAACCAAGCATCAGTTAACCAATTACCCCTTAATGTGTGTCTTTTAGCACAATATTCTAAAAGGATCTATTTAATTTTTGTACCTAGTACTATTTGTCATTTTTCCTTTTTTAGTATGTTTTAGGAATCTTTTTGTACATTATCCTTTTGTCCTTTCCTTATTCATGTAACCTTCGGCGAGGTCATATATACACCTCATTCTCTTTATATACAGACATTAGCACATCATTATCAAATATCAAAACTTATCGTTTCGATAGCACTTACTTATGTCTTCTTTACCCCCCTTAACTCTTATCCCTTCTCTTTAGTAAGGAATAGTAGTGAATGACCTTAATCTTCACTTATGTGTCACATCAAGTAGTGATTAGGTCTAGTAGGATTGGTTGGTGAATCAAATCTAGCTAGTAACTACTCGGGTTTTGCTATACCCCTTTATTTTTCTTTTTTTTTTTCCATTTGTTGTGATGCCTCTCTACATGTATAACTTAGAGATGCATTAACTTCGCTGGTATCAAAGCATAGTTCTAAAAGGGAATATGTAAAAGCTACAGTGAAGTTCTATTTGTATTGCTATTAGTAGTTGCTGTGTTCTTCTATAACTACTATGGTGTTGTTCTTGAGTATGTTATGAGTTGCGGAGCAGTGGTCTATAAGAGTTAAGCATAGTAACTTATGTTGCTCTATTCTACTCCATTTTCCTACTACAAATATAGACCAAGTTCAATTTCTATACTACATTGTGTTGTGTTAGGTATTGAAATGGTCAAAGTGTATTAGTGTGATTCTAGGTAGTAAGTAGTAATTGGTTGTAGGAGTGGTGGTTCTAAAGTGTTGTTGAGCAATAGTGGGTAGTGGGGTTTGTTGAGTTAGTGTTGTAGAGGTTGTTCTTGCTAAAGAAAGTAATAATGAGAAGTGTTGTGCAATGTCAAATTCAAGTGTACGAGGCACTATTAGTGACCAAGATAGTGGTGCTCATATTAACCATAGTCAACACGGTAGTAATACACTAAGGTCAATAGATGACAAACTTGATAGACTCATTAATCTTATTGAGAGTCTAATTACAACAATGTAGGCCAATAAACCCAAAGTGTACTTAATGGTAGTAGAATAGAAGAAATGTAGAGAGGAGATATGGCCATGTTAGCTAAGCTTATTGTCAAACTCAACCTTATTGACTTGGAGGAGTGGCAAACCAACTTGCTTGATAAAGACTTGAGGTGGAGGAGATTGAAGAAATTAATGAAGAGGAAGAAGAGGACAAAGGATATGAAGAAGTAGAGGAATGAAGATACCAACCCCCTTGAGGACTTGAAAATGTTGAAGTCTAAATTCTGATTGGAAGTGGTAATGCTAACAAGTACTTAGAGTGGAAGGAGATAATTGAAAAGGTGTTTGATTGCCATGGGTATGCTATAGCCAATAAGCTTCAACTTGTTACCCTTGAGTTCTTTGGGTTTGCCACTATGTAGTGGGAAAACTTAAATGTAGCTAGAGCAATGAATGGACAATGATATGAAGAGACTATTTAGAGGAAGGTTTATACTTGAGACCAACTTGTAAGATACCTTCACATAGTTGCTAAAACTTCGCTATGGAAGTTGAGCTATTGACAACTATGTCAAGGAATTCCAAATGCTTATGACTTAAGCTGATGTAGATGAGCCTAAAGCCTCCACAATATCGAGGTTTAGTTCAAGGCTTCAATATGAGATCTAGAATATTGTTGAAATATAGAAGTTTCATGATACAAATCGCTTAGATGGGAACACACGGCATCCACTATCACGTGAATCGAAGGTGGGATAGAACAGTAAGATAGCATAAAAACTTAATGGAAGTCAACAATTGAGTAGGGCTTTTTGTGCATTGATGGTAGGTATAACTCAGATGGAGTATTAGAATGGAAAAATCCATTAGCTACTAATTTCATTCTAATTTTTTAAATTAAGGATACTCACTCTTTTAAGCTTGACATAGCTCCTCTACTACCGTAAACCCTAGTTTACCAACACTTCACTCGAACTCAAGTTGCACTTGATATTACTCACAAGTGTGGTTAGAGGGTACTCCTACTAATCCATGTTCACAATGAACTAGATAAGAGTAAATAAGAGTAAGTAAGTGATGTTTAGCTTACAAGGGAATGGATGTTTGAAAATTCAATATTAGTGATGTTATGGCTATTACATATTATAAGTATTTATATAGCCTAATTATGGTAAGTCCTAGCTTGATGTGAATTACAAAAAAGATTCTTACTAGAAAAGGAAAAGTGTGTAATTTACAAGGGTATATTTGTAATCAAATGGAAAGGGAATATTCTTCTAAGGGTAGTACATATGTTAGAAAAATAGGGTATGTATCAACTATATATTCTATGGTCTTAATGATATTGCTTTGTTGGGTAAAGCTAATCTAAGCAGCAAAGGTTAAGTTAGATGCTTGATAGTTTAGTAATTTAAGTCTTAGGAATGGTTGGTTTGATATATGGCCATTCTTGGGATCAGCTTTAGCTCGACAATAGGTGAGCTCAATGCTTAGCCTTAGATTAGTTTGTCGTAAAGAGGTCAACTTGGCAATAAGTCAAGCACCTTAGGGGCTTCTTTAATGAGAAAGAGAATAGAGTACCTTAGTAGGTTAGGATGGAGAATGCATTGTTCTTCTAAGTTTAGCTCCCCTTGGATAGCATGGCGAACTATATGGGTGAGTCCTCAATAGGTTTGGTCTGTGATCTTTATTAACCCCTCCTTGCAATTTGAGATTTGGGATCAAATTTAGCTTAGCATCATGTTGTCTTCGAGAACATATGAATGGAGGTCAACAAAATTAAAGGAGTATGAAACTCCATAATCTTCAAGTAATTCAATCTCATAGGTATTAGGATTAATCTTTTCAAGCACTTTATATAGTCCATTGACTTTAGGAGATAACTTGCTCTTCCTCGAACTTAGGAATTATTCCTTACTGAGGTAGATCTAAACCAAATCACCTAGTTGAAATTCTCTACCCTTTCATCATTTGCCTTGCCTCTTAAGCTTGGTGGCAACTCAACACATTTACTCTACAATCTTCTAGTACATCGTTTTGATGGCCTTTAACTCATTAGCAGTGGACTGATCTTTTTCCTAGCTTGGTAGTGACATTTGATCTAATAGAAGCTTGAGGTGAAATCCATAGGCAACTTCAAATGGGGATTTTTACGTAACGATATGCATGGTTTTGTTGTAGGCAAACTTGATTATAGGTAAGCATACATTCGAATTAATCAGGTTTTGTCCAATAATGACTTTAATAAGGTTCCTAATGTTTTGTTGACAACCTTGGTTTGTTTGTGGGTTTGAGGGAGGCGGGTTGTATTAAATAGTAGCTTGGTTCCCAATTGCTTCCATAAGGTTCTCTAATAGTAGCTCATGAATTTTAGCTCCCAATTGGACACATTTATTCTAAGCACTCCATTGAGTTTGACAACCTACTATAAGAAAAGAAGAGATATAGTCGAAGCATTGTAGGTTTTGGAACAGGGCATGAAGTGTGCCTTCTTACTAAATTGGTCCACGACCATCATGATGGAGTCCTTCCCTTGGGATGTACTCAGCAATCCTAATATAAAGACTATGCTCAGCTTGGACCATGGTTTAGTGCGGATCAACAAAGGTAAATATTGCCCTTACTTAGCTTTGCTCGGTAGTATAGTTTGGACATCTCTCATCATCTTTGGCCAAAGGAATCTAGAGGTTAATACTTCATAAGTTCAGTGCTTGCCAAAATGTCTGAGCAATCCTCCACCATGAGCCTCACGCAGTAGCATTTCTCGCATAGAATAGGTCGGGATATACAATCTCCTCTTCTTGAATAAGTATCTATCTTCCTTGTGATAGTCATTAAGTGTTCCACCATCTTTACATCTAACATAGATTTTTCTAAAGTATGGACCCCAAGCATATAAATCTTTGATCATATAAAATCTATGTAACATAGTTTGCAGTTCGGCCAAGAGGGAATGTCATCTTGATAGGGCATCAATTCTTGCTGTTCTTATACATGATAACATATGGAAATTGCTCGATAAATTCAATCCACTTAGCTTGCCTCTTCAACAACTTAGGCTAACTCTTCAAATGTCTCAAAGATTCATGGTCAATGTAAATCACAAATTCTTTAGGTAATAGATAATGTTACCAAACAGTTAGTGCTTGAATCAAGGAGCAAAACTCCTTATCATATACAAAGTAGTTGAGTACGGCTGATGTACCTAGGAATTGATTTAATCACTAGGGCTTACCGTAGGAGATAGTAACCTAGTGGATCCTTTGAGATATCAAGGAAAGAGGAAGTGGGTCAACAAATACGATAGCTTCTATGAAGCTGATCATCGAATATGACACATTAAGTGACACAATGCGACTTAATACTTCACTTGATATGATACATAAGCTAATACTATGGTCTACTCACCATTAATCTTAAGCTACGGACAAGATTAGATAAGAGAGTAGAAGAAATGTACTAAGAGAATGATATCTTACAAGAATAAGGGAGAATATTCATTAACATCGAAAATGGAATTAGATGATTGGGGACACAGTTAAAGGGACTATTTATAGTATGTCTTTTAGGGCAACAATGCAATAATGGAAAATTACATGAAGGATAATGTAAGAAGAAGATTTCTAGTATAAGGAAAAAATGGTAAATATGACAAAAGATAAAGAGGAATATAGTATAAATATAAAAAAAAAGAGGGATAGGTGGTAACTTATTAGTGGGTTCATGTTTCGGAATCTTAGGGCATTGTGGCCAAGTTGTACTAGTGTTTGGGTTGCTCCTGTTGATCTACATTGAAGGCTACCATGGTGTGGAATAAGATTGTAACTCAGTAAGGCTGGATAGGAGAGCTTACTATACATGGACCTTGGCCTCGGTACTTTGCAGGTCAGCATCTAGATAGTGGACTAAATGGAGCATAGTACATCTAGGCTAAGCACTTAAATAGTTTAGTAGATTGTCATCCTGATACTAAAGCTGGTCAAGGCCAAGCTAAGATGCTTGAATCCTCTTAACAAGTCTTTGCAAGCCTCTTAATCGAGCTTATGTGATAGGTCTTAAGGTCGGTAATCCATTAACTCCCTATGGGTGTTGAAGATTTGCTCCCAAATCTTTGTTGTCTTCTTCTTCTCCGACAAAGGGCATTAGATTAGACGCATTGAAGGTATGGGATACCCCATAACCTTTGAGCAACTTTAGCTCATAAGCATTGTCATTTATCCTCTATAGGACTTTGAAGAGCCCATCTAATCTAAGGGATAACTTGCTTGTCCTCTATCTTGGAAATCATTCCTTGTTGAGGTGAATACAGGCAAGGTCTTTAGAGGTATAAATGACATGCTTTCATCATCTATTCCCTTGCTCTCATTATTGAGCAACCATCTTAGCAAGTTGCTCGGCAACTTTTTGATGCAGTTTCTGAAATTCCTTGGTGCACTGCAAACTTAACAAACTTTCTCATTGAGAGGTTAAGTTGGTAATCATATCTAATGGAAAGTTTAGATCAAGTCCATAGACAAAATCGAAAGGTGCCTTTCTTATCGAGTTATAGGAAGAGCAGTTATAAGCAAACTCAATGATGGGTATGCACAAATCTCAATTATGCAGATTCTTCCTAACAATAGCTTGAAAGAGGTTCTCTACGATCTTGCTCACAACATCTGTTTAGCCATTTGTTTGTAGGTGACAAGAAGTACAAAACATAAGTTTAGTGCTAAGCTTCTTCCATAATGTTTACGAAAAGAAGCTTATGAACTTTGGGTCACAATCTTAGACAATACTACTTAGAATGCCATGCAGTTGTACAATTTTCTACAAAAAGAGGCTTGCAACAAATAAAGCATAATTAGTTTTGTGGTAAGGGATGAAGTGGCTCATTTTGATAAACCAATTGACCACCACCATAACAGAATCATGTTTTTAGGGTAATAGGAATCAGCCCCTCGGACCAATCACTCATAGCTAAGCTAGGGGACTCTAAGGACTCGCATGGAGGATAATAGCTCGAAACCAAAGCCGAGACCAGGATCCTTATTCCGAATCAACCCTTTGCCGACCTACCTACTAGATCCTTACATATATCAAACATGTTCCTGCCCAACAGCGATGCTTTATTCCAAAAGAGAGCCTTGGACTAGTTTAACCAAGCCCTCGAGCCAACTACAGGCATCTGATTGCACCTCAGTTGACTTCTTTACCAGAGTAATTGGCTCTCGAATTGACCCAAATCAAGTCAGCCCCTAACTGCAACACTTTTTGCTTCTACCTACTTTATATCATATTTCTACTGTCTAGCTAGCCAGCAATATGTGTCTCCTAGACATGACCCTTCGAAATAATTCTTTCTTTTTCCATACTAAATATTCTTTATCTCTTCTATCCCTTTTAGTATGTTTTTGTAACCAAACTATAGAATACCCTTTTTTTTTCATACATGTAAAGTAACGCTAATGGATAGGTATATAAAGCCCTACTATCTTGTACACAAAAAACCAACTAATCAACATAGAATTATTCACATTGAGCAACCATAGTGTTTTCATCATCATTCAACTCTTATCTATGCCCTTTAGTAAGGAGTAGCGGTGAATGATCCTTCAGTTTAGATTGGTATGTCATATCGGACGGATTATAAGCTGAATAGGATAGAGTAGTGCATCACATCCTTTCAATAGCTGTTAGACTTTGCTAACTCTTTCCCTATTTGTATTAGTTTTCCTTGTTGTGGTGTTTCTCTATGTGTATGACTCCGTAGATGCATTAGCTTCACTGGTATCAGAACACGGTTCCAACGAGGAAGCATGTTAGGTTACCATAGAGTTTTGTTCGTATTTGCTGATAATGGCTACTATGTCCCTTCCGTAGCTGATGTAGTGTATTTGTGTAAAGTATAGTTTCATCATTACTCTATTTTTCATTATAAAAACAAAACAAGTTTGCTATTAATATATTCGATTGATTATTGGATATTAAAGTTGTTGGTGAGTTATTAATTTGTTTGAGAAATAGTAGACCATGTTAGATTCGAGTATTCAGGGTATTATTATTGGTGATCAGAGTAATGGTGCCTAACCTGGGCATGGTCATAATAATGGTAACACCCTAGGGTCAGTTGATGACATACTTGATAGACTTACGAACCTTATTGAGAGTTTAGTCATTGCGATGCAAGTTAACAAACGACAACCTTAAGGTGTATAATACCTTAACCTACAAGAAAACACCCTTAAGAGACGCTATAGCTAGGGTAACTAAACCAATTATCCAGTTTGACTTCAGCAAGTTGGAGGAGTAGCAAACCGAGCTACTAAACAAAGACTAGAGTTAGAGGAAATTGAGGAAGATGATGAGGAGGTAGATGTTGAAGAGTTTGGGGAGGAAGGAGAAGAAGCTAACTATTACCAAGCGTAAGGACGATGATGCTAAGTCCTTTAAGGGTTAGATAATGTCAAGGTTCAAATCCCACACTTTAGTGAAAGTAGAGATGTAAATGAATACTTAGAGTAAGAAGAGAAGGTCAAGAAGGTGTTTGCATGTTATAGGTATATAGATGCTATCAAAGTCCGACTTGTTGCACTGAAGTTTACTGGGTATGCCATTATGTAGTGGAAAAACCTGAATGTAGCCAGAACAAAGGATGGAAGACGAAGCACTAAAACTTGGGATGAGATAAATGTGTTGTTAAGGAGAAGATTTGTGCTCGAGACCTACCTACAAGATACAATTGCAAAGTTATAGGAGCTTTGCCAAGGAAGTTGCTCTGTCAATGACTATGTCAAAGATTTCTTGATGCTTATGATCCAGGTTGATGTAGAAGAACCCGAGGCTCACATAGTATTGAGGTTCATTTCCAAACTCCGATTTGAGACTCGTAACATTATGGAAGTGCAAAGATTTTATATCTTGGAAGAGGTGATAAAGATTATGCAGAGGGTTGAAAGGCAAAGGAGATGTGCTCTGAGCTAACTTTAGAAAACATTTACCTAACCCTAAATTCTATGTCGGCCTGTTTAAGCCGTGCCAGGAGGCGATATAGGGCTGAGGATAGGAATGACCGATTTGATAATAGCCGAGTAAGCCAACATAGCTGAGTTGGTGAACCAAGCCAAATAGTGATTAGATTGACCCTAAGAATATTTGGGAAAGTACAAACCTATAAATGAAAGACTAGTGAGGTGAAATGCTTAGGCTTCGGATATATGGGTA
>JAMXBB010000006.1:82756601-82855400 GCA_024138015.1 Lumnitzera littorea | reverse complement strand
CCCCCCCCCCCCCCCCCCCCGCCTTTTTTTTTCCTAGAATTTTTGAAAATAGAAAGAATTTGACTTAGGGCCACTTTAGAAAATTTTCTTTGGTAAAAAAGTAAATGGATTTAAAATCGTAAGCCAATTATATTTTAAAAATTAAAAAAAACTCACACACTAAAGTTTTCGGAATAAACTATAAATGTCTCATCCCAACTAACATATGAGTTTGTTAAGCTATAATCTGTCCATCTAATTGATTACAACTTATTTCTTAACTCGACTCCCATCGGGTGGTAACTCCAAAAGATTTTCATTTAAAATAATAAAAAAAAAAAAGAAAACCAAAATTTCTCATTTTCTCTAGTCGAGGGTTAATACTAAATGAGTTAGGGTTTAGTATTAATTAAAAAATTTCAAATAAGAAACCAAAAATATAGGCTCAATAACTTGATGACTTCACTATGATGGTCAAGAGGGCTAGCCACTTGAGTTTTCTGAAATTAGGATTATTTTTCAAAAATACTTAAGTTAACTTGCAAATTATTCATGTGAACTTTCATTCCATTTTCTTTTTGTTGTAAAATTTAAATGCTCATGCTAACCCTATTGTTGTAGCTCATCTTTAGGGTTTTCTTAGGGGAGGTTATTTTATGAATCATACATGTGGTAGATATGGTAAGAACCGGGTCATCTTAAGACCTTAGGAGGGAGGCTATTGTGGAAGCTTTCGATATTACGAGGCAACTGCCTTTTGGGGTCGATCAGGCTAACCCATTCAAGTTTCAATGTGAACGGAGAACCATTTCTTTAGAAACACTTGAGGTCATAGAACTTAATGACCTTTAGAACCCATCCTTTTACATATATGAAAGCCTTTTTCAAAGAATTGGTAAGAACCTATAATATGGTAAACCTAAATTAAGAAGTGCAAGTAGGAAGTTGTGTTTTTCCTTGTATTTTTTCCTTATATCCTTCCTATGTAATCATTTTGTAATTTTCCTTATAAATATTCTGTAATGATTACATGTAAAGATTAGAATAAGCTTTGATTGTAATTTTTTTTTTATATATATATATGGCTAGATCAAATTGAGTTTCTTTTGAAGAAATCTATGTTCATCTACCTCATGGGCCTCAAAAATCACTCTACACTTAGTTACAACTGTTCAACCCAGATAGACAAGAAATCATTAAAAGCAAGATTAGGCCTATACTATCTCTATAGAAGATTACCGTGAATATTACTCTAATGTGGGCCTTAGTACATTTGTGGGAGCCTAAAGCTGTAGCATTTTACCTTATCCCATACCATCTGAGTCCAACCATCAAAGAGTACTCGTAGTTACTATGGGCTCTTACTATTACTGATGATATCTATGTCCCAAACCTAGAAGCTACCATACCAAAAATCTTTAGTAAGCTACTAGGAGTCAAAAAATCCAAGTTAAATTGGGTTTTGGTTTAAGGGAAGACTATTTGGATGGAGGACATCATCAACTAGTTTTCTATTGAGTTGAATCACAAAGATAAATAGGACATTTTCTTTGTAGACTTGGAAACTTGGCACTAGCATCTAGTCAATGCCGCTATCTTAGTGGTCTTTAATGCCATCCTATTCCTTGACAAAAGGCATCGGGTCTACTTTTGAGTTGTAGAAATGGTAACCCAGTTTCTTGAAGGAAAGTCATACGTACCTACTCTCTTAGTTGAACAAATCTGTTCATTAAATCATCTAAAAAAGAAGAAACATAGAGATTTGAAAACCAACATGGCTTTGATTTTGGTTTAGTTCATTAGCTACATAAGGAGTCACCAACTCGATTTCAACCAAGCTTTGTTCACATAATGATATGACCTCAACAAGTCTTTTGAAGAGTGAAATGAACTACCTGACAATATAGCTACCCAATATTAGGTTAGATACTTTTAGGGAATGAAAGCCGAAAACCGACTTTGGATGCCTAGATGGTTTTCGAGTAAGGAAGTAGTAAAAGAATATGAATATTTCAAAGCAGTACCTCTGATTGGTTTCAAACTCTATACTAGGTACATTTTAGCCAATAAGCTTACTCAAAACGTGATTCCCAAGCCGTTGTTAGAGCCCATATCACTTGATTTTCAAGACCCTAACATGCTGGTGGCTAACAAGGTAACTAAACTTCTAAGCGTTCAAGCTCTTTGGTGTAAAAGGAAGACTACCCCTACTACCAAAGGGATACCTGGTAGAAGTTAGACAATGAAAGGATTTCTCTATCACTAACTACAGAAACTAAGACATATCAAAAAGACAAAGGAGAAAGAAGTAGTCAAAGTTGAAGTTGAACCTGAGAAAGCAAGTGAAGGAGAACAAGAATTGAAAGCTTGCTAAGAAGAATACCTTTAGAGGATAAAGGCATTAGAAGTACAGATCAGGAAAGTCAAAAGCAACAAGGTGGAGACTCCTAAGATTTAGAGGTGGAAGAAGGCACAAGTTGAATGCAATAACCACAAGACCAATAGAACATAGTTTTTTCCTTTCTTTTAGGAATTCTCTTTCAAATGTAATAAGTGATGTAAAGCTTCACAACTGTAAAATAAAAGTTAGTTATGTTTTGCCACATTAAGGGTCTCTCACCAATTTAAATTTCCTTACATGCGTGTGCCATACTTTTATGCATTTATACTCTTTTTTAGAAAAAAAATGTATATATGTGCTAACTTTTTGTGAAGTATTCTAATTTAGATTTCAAGATACCTCCTAAATGTCAAGTCTTTCAAAGGAGTATGGTTATAACTTGTTCTCAAACTAGAATGGCTACTCAAGGAGATGACAACAACAAAAACCCCGAGATCACTGATCCTACCGAGCTAGGATTTCACTCTTTTGAAAAGGCCATGGAAAGGATGGTAAAATAGGTGAGTTTCCTAGTAGACAATATTTCCTCACTCTAAGCTACAGCATTGACTAATGAAGAGAACTTAAAGCCCATTATGGGAAGAATACTTAGGCTCTCGAAGAAGAGGATAATTATCAAAGGACCCATTTATGTCAGAAGAAGTTTATGCAAAGGTTAACCTAACCTTTGAACCTAATACATTTGTATCCCCAACTAACATAGGGTCAACTAACTCGAGGCCTAGTGTAGATAGTTTGAAGGAATTAGAAAAGAAAGTGACCCGATAGATAGTTAAGAAGATGAAGGCAATTAGGGGCTATGATAGATTTGAATAGGTTGGAATCACTGAATTCTCTACATATGATATTAGAGCCTACTTTGAGGAATTTAAGGTACTAGAGTTTGTAAAGTATAACCTGATATGATGCCTTAAGCTTCATACCAATCTCTATGTGAGGAAGATGGGTAAATATGTTCAGTATGACCAACTCATGGTGAAGACATTCTAAGATAGTCTAATGGGTCTAGCCTTAACTTAGTATGTCTAGCTCGAACTAAACCAAACAAACACATGAAAGAAACTTAACTAGGCATTTTATGAACAATATAGGTTCAATGTTAAAGTAGCTCCAACCATGATTGATTTGGTTGCCTTACGAGAGAGGAACAAGTCATTCAAAGAGTATACTCAAAGATAAAGATCCTTAGCTGCATGGGCATCCACTCTTATGACCGAGAAAGAGCTTATAATAACTTTCACTAATACATTAGAGAGGCCTTATTTCTCGCATTTGATCGGCAAGCCTTGTCCAGTTTTGTTGAGTTAGTGGCAGTAAAGTGCAGGATTGATAGCACCATCTCCGTCAGTAAGCTTCAAGATTTGTCGGATAGAAGACCATTTGCTTTGTCTTCCATTTCTCGACCAGCAATCAACAAGCCTAAAGAATACACCATCAGTATAGTAAATTCAAATGTCAAACCAAATGCTTAAGTTTCTTTTAGGACAAATCTACCTTCAATTCAACATCAATTCAATAATTAGCCTCAAGCTAATAGGGGCCTCAAATAATTAACCTAGATACTAGTCCCTTTAAGTTAGGTCTTCAAGAAGTTGCAAAAGGATAACTTGATTCAATATGAGCTCCTTAGCAACTGATTTCGGTTGAGAATTTATGATCCTAATAAAAAATGTGAGTATCATCGTAAGTAGGTAAGGCAGTCAACTGATGCCTATTGGAGATTGAAGAATAAGATTTAGGACTTGATAGATGAAGGGTCAATATAGCTAGACTTTGTAGAAGCCCCAACTTTAAACGTTAATAATAACCCCTTACCTAACCACGTCTTGATCATTGGCATGATTTATGATAACTCAACCATCAACATGATTGGTCCAGACAAGAAGCCCAATGATTTTAAGTTCTATACAAGCGAATAGGCCCTAAAAGCTACGAGGTAATACACTTTCTACATATCAATAGCACCACAAAACTACAAAGTCACTCTATTTAACTATCAGGTGGTAAATCATGAAAAGTCAAGTTCTCTAGTCAGGGGAATTACCCGATTTGGAAGGATTTATCACCTAAGTGAAGAGCTCAAGAAGAAGAGCATATTGGAAGAGGTAGATGACAAAAGGGTTAAACATATGGAAGGGCTATCCACCTTTACTAAAATGATCAAATCAAGTGAGTACAAGATAATGGAACAACTCATTAAAACTTTACACAAATATAAATAATGGGTCTATTGATGGCACCCAAACCATACAAAGAGGCTCTATTCCACACCTTAAGGGAGGTTAAGGTCTTTCGTGAAATGCCAATTGAGAAGATGGGACTAATCACCAATTCCATCCTTACTATGGATCAAGTTTCTTTTTTAGCAAAAGAATCATGAAAGAAGGTAATCAGTACATGAAACCACTTTTTGTAATGTGAAGGAATAATGATATAATCATTACTAAAGTACTCATCAACAATAGATCATCGCTAAATGTCTACTCGCTTGCTATCCTGTATTTGTTAAGTGTTGATACAACTGCGAACAGGACTAGTATTACAATAGTTAAGGCCTTTAACGGGTCCAGAATAGAGATTATAGGAGAGATAGACTTACCCATGAATATTAGCCCTCAAAACTTCAATATCCATTTCCAATTTCTAGACATCCTAAGGTCTTTCAACTTACTCTTGTGAAGACCCTTAATTCATGTAGTAGGGGTCATACCTTCAAGCTTACAACAAAAAGTGAAGTTTATCTCAAATGGCTAGGTGATTACAATTTTAAGAGATCAAGACTGAGATTTACAAGAAAACGGCCATACCCTATATATTGAGAGAAGAGTAGGAAGAGTTTAGTCTATAGACATTCGAATAAGTGTGCATGATTACTGGTCTTAATGGAGAAAAGAATGAGAAAATAGAGTTTAAGGAAGGCCAAATCGGTACTTATGGCCTTGGCTATAACTCGACTCCAACAGAAGAATTTCAAAAGAAACAAGCAAGGGGTAATAGAGGTACTAGATTGTACTATGCCCTAATGACCTTTCTACTACTAATTGAGACATTTATCAAGTACAAAATCAAGCCTCAAAATTTGTCAAAGAAGGATCAATAAGCCTATCTCACAAGCTCTAGCATCATCTAAATAATTGGTTCTCCATCATTGTGAAAGGCAACAAGTCTTCCCTAGGTTAAAGGGTAAACCATAGTTTAAGTATTTCTTGAGTTTTTCTACCTTTTCATTTAATGAATAAAATATTGGTTCCTTTCCTCTATTGTGTTTCGGTTCTCTTTTGGTTACATATGCTTTTCTTTACATACTTTGCCTAGATCCAATGATTCGAAAGAAAATCAAGGATACCTTGCATAGGTAGACAATGAGAATACCAATATCACTTTTCACCTTATTAGGGTAGTCATCAAGTGTGATGTTGATGACCATAATGAGATGCAAGAGAAATGGAAAAAACATAAACTAGGTAGAATTTCCATTAACAAACCAATTGAAACAATTAATGTAAGGGCCAAGGATAATTCAAAAAATCTAAGGATTTGAGGGAATTTGAAAGAAGAGAAAAAAACATAATTGATTACACTATTGACTAAATATCGAGACATGTTTGCCCAGTCTTGTGAAGATGGCTAAGTTAGATCTGTTAATTGTAGCACATTGTTTAACTACATAAGAAGACATCAAGCCTAAAAAGTAGAAGTTAAGAAATTCTGACCTAACATCCTTTTGAAAATCAAGGAAGAGGTTAAGAAGCTGCTTGAAGTCGGATTCATTGAGGTATCTGATTTTCTAAATTGGGTAGCTAACATTGCTCAAGTAATGAAAAAGAATGGGAAGGTCAAAGTGTGCATAGATTTCCGAGACCTTAATTAGGCAATGCCTAAAGATAACTTTCCCTTGCCTCATATCAATGTCTTAGTAGATAATAATGTAGGAAACATCTCTTCTCATTCATGGATGTCTTTTCCGAATGCAATCAAATTAGAATGTTCGAAGAAGATAAGACTAAGTCGATCTTCATTACAACTTGAGGCATGTTTTGCTACAAAGTAATGCCCTTTAGACTCAAGAATGTAGGGAAACATACTAAAGAGCAATGGTTGTAATCTTTCATGACACATGTTGACCATATAATTGTGAAATCTAGAGAAGGGGAAGATCACATAGATAATTTAAGGAAGTTGTTCAATAGATGAAGGAAGTTTGGACTGAAGTTGAACCCAGGGAAGTGTACCTTTGGAGTGATATCAGGGAAATTGCTGGGCTTCACAATTAGTGAAAGGGGCACCAAAGTGGATCCTGATAAAGCTAAAGCCATAATTGACATGCCCCCTCCACGTACACTCAAGGATGTGAGAGGTTTTTTGGGCCGTTTGAATTACATAGCATGATTTATGTCTTAGCTAACAGATAAATGTTACCTTCTATTTAAACTATTGAAAAAGAATGCTAATGTCAATTAGGATGAGGAATGCAAAGAAGCCTTTATGAAAATTCAGGAATACCTCATAAATGTTCCAATGTTAGTAGCCCCTAAACTCGAGAGGCCATTGTTCTTATACCTTACTATACTACCTAAATCTATTGGATGTATGCTTTGTCAAAAGATGACGAAGGGAAAGAGCGAGCCATTTATTACTTAAGTAAGAAATTCACAAAAGAGGAGTAGAAATATTCAGAAATTTAAAGAACATGTTATGTATTAGTGTAGGTCATGCATCGACTCAAACAATATACACTCTACTACTAGATTTACATAACATGATCCCTTGAAGTATTTAGCAAAGAAACCAGCCCTAATTGGTAGGATTTCAAAGTGGTAGATGTTATTATCAAAATTTGACATCACGTTTGTGAACTAAAGTATAGTCAAAGGGGTAGCATTGATAGATTTATTAATAGATAATCCCCTAGAGGATACTTCTTAAGTAGTGTCAATCGAATTTCTTAATGAAAATATTGGTTGAAAATGATTATGATAGCGAAGTAGTTAAGAAACCCCTAAATGGGAAGATGTTCTTTGATGGAATAACCAATGTGTCTAGGTATGGAATTGAAGCAATATTGATATCCCCTGAAGGTCACAATTCCCGATGGCTATAAGACTCGTCTTCCTATATATTAACAATATTGTAGAACATAAGGTAGTGTATTATGGGACTCAAAATGTCACTAAATAAGGAGATAGGGGAATTAGATTTATATGGAGATTGTTTACTAATCATTAGCTAAGCCTAAGGTGAATATAAGACAAAGGACCCCAAATTGGTGCCTTACTAAAAGAATCATTGAAAAGATGGCGATTACATATCAAGATTGGCATAGAGTATTGCCATTCACACTTATTGCCTATCAAACTTCTATTCGAACGTCAATAGGGGCAACTCCCTACTCATTGGTATATGGGATGAAAGTTGTATTACCAATAGAAGTTGAGATCCCATCTCTCAAAGTGTTGTCGAAAACTTAGTTAAATGAGGCTAATTCAATAAGGAAACACATCAAGTAGTTAAATCTAATTGATAAGAATAGGTTGACAACCCTTTGTCACAACATATGCTATCAACTATGAATGGCTAGAGCTTTTAATTAGAAAATGTGGCCTCGAAATTTTGAAGAAGGAGACATGGTACTAAGGAAGACTTTATCGAAGTACAAGACTCTAAAGGGAAATTTGCTCCAAATTATGGAGGTCCTTATATTTTAAAGAGAATGTTGCGTAGGGGGGCTTTGATTTTATCTTAAATGAATGGTCTAGACTTAAAGGACCTTATAAATGCTGATACAATAAAGTTTACTACCCTTGAAAAATCAATGGAATTTTTGCCTAGGTCATGAAATGCAAGCAATCTTAATATTACTGTGGTTTTATTTTCATTTTCTACAAAACAAAGTTGGTATCCTTAGTGGTTGTTGACATTAGGTAACACCCTTGACCCTTTTCCCACTTCGCCAAAAGGTCTTGCTCTTTATTCTATCTAAGTAAACCCCATACACCATAAACACAAGAGAAAACAAACACATAATTTAGAATGATGACAATTGATAAAAATTCTTCAAATACTCTATTACGGTGCACACTCCCCTATAAGGGAGATTTGTTTTCTATTTTTTAGGGTAAGGCCATATTCAAAAGAGCAAATCAGATGAGTACTACTCATATGAGGATGAAAGCCCTTAGGGGAAATCAGTTAAGATTTTTAGGATTGGTGTAAGGCCAGAAATTTGAGATATAACCTCTTTTTTCAAATGACAATGATATTTAACATGTTTGGTAACCTTCCTTGAATTCATCATTAAGCAGGATTTCATATGCTCCATTTCAAGATTAGAATGAATTTCAAAAGGCCAAACAGTTAATTCTAATCAAACTTCTTAAGAAAAATATTTAACTATTTTGGAGCTATTAACAAAGCTAGGGAAGTACTTATATGATTTTAGCATAGAAATGAGTTGGTTTTTTCTTAAGACATTTCATTGGCATTAAGCATCCCCTTAAGGTGGTAGTTAATTTGTAAGGTGTTTAACCCTTATCCCCTTAGGTCTTAGCCAACTCATAGAGTATTGTCCTAAGGCATATTCTTTTTTAGGGTTCAAGCCATCGCTCAAAGTGTTGTCCCAACTCATTTCGTCATTTAGGCTTTAGTCAGCTCAAGGAATGCTTGGCCCATTAGCTTATATCAGTTAGCTTAAAGGAACATGAATAAGTTTCATTTTGACTTTTCAGTTAAGGTTGGTTGTCCCTTAGAGATGCTCTTGCCTAAGTTAGATAGCTTGAAAGAGCATAACTAAGTTTTATGTATACTTTTCAGCTAGGGTTACTAGTCCCTTAGAGATGCTTCCATCTTTGTTAGTCAGCTCAAAGGAGTATAATTAGGTATCATGTCGACTTTTCAATTAAGGTTGCTAGTCCCTTAGAGATGTTCTTACCAATGTTAGTCATTTCAAAGGAGCATAACTAATTTCATGTCAATTTTTCAGTTAAGATTGTTAGTCCCTTAGAGACACTTTTACCTATGTTAGTCAACTCAAAGGAGCACGACTAGGTTTCATGTCGACTTTTTAATAAGGGTAACTAGTCTCTTAGAGACACCTTCACCTATGTCAACTAGCTCAAATGAGCATAACTAAATTTCATGTTGACTTTTTAGTTAGGATTGCTAGTCCCTAGAGATGCACCTGCCTATGTTAGTCAGCATAAAGAAGTATGACTAAGTTTCATATCAACTTTTTCAATTAGGGTTGTTAGTCCATTAGAGACGCTCTCACTTTAGCTAGCCAGTTAAAAGGACCATGACCAAGTTTCTATTTGCCATTTAGGGTTTTAGCTAGCTCAAGGAGTGCCTAGCCTGTTTGTCTAAGTTAGTCAGCTTAGAGGAGTACAACTAGATTGTAAATCGATTATCCTTTAGGGTTCTTGCTAGCCAATAAGGGCGTTACCATCCTTTTAATATTTTGTACGGTTCTTGTCAACCCGTGGGGGGTACTACCTTCTTTTAGCATCTTTAGGGTTCTAGCCAGCTCCAAGGGTACTATACCCATTTGGAATACTCAGTCTCATGTTCAAAACATTTATTAACAAATCCCTAGTGAACCAAACCTAGGATAGTTAGTTACTTATATTGTTACTTAGGGTAATTATATTTCTAGGGCAAAAATAGCATCTCTTTTTATCTTTATGGCAAAACTTTACTCAAATTTTACCATAAAAAGAGGTAGTTGTGGGCACTTCATTTTTGCCCCATGTAATTTTAGGAAAATGGTCCTAATACAAAAAAAAAAAGGGAAAAAAAATTTCAAGAAAATTTTAAGAAAAGAGGGAAAAAATAAAAAAAAAAGTGTTTAACTAGGTCATTTTTAGGAAACTTAATTTAGGGTCATGGAATATATTTAAACCTCATTTAGGCTTAAATTAATTTATTAATGAGCTTCGGTCCATTTAGGTTTCAATTTTTGGATAAGTTTAGGTTTAGGGTTTTATTTGTTTATTTATTTATTTTTATTTTTTTTAATTAATTAAATTTATTTATTAGAAAAAGGGGTCCAAGCACTTGCAGTAAGGCTAAAAGCCCTATCATGTTTCATAGCCAAAAGGGCCCTCATGTAGCTAAGTTTGAGTACATAAGTGATTGGCATTTGGTTTTTAATACAAGCACATGGGACATGTACCACATGACCTAATTCATCCCCTTTCCAAAGATTTGTGAGAGTTCAATAGAAAGAAAAATATAGGTCTCTAGAACCCGGAATCCAAAACAAATCTGATTGAATTATTATCATTTCTAAATGAATTTCATAGAATCTTAGCTAAATGATTATTGAAACTCAAAAATCTAAAAGCAATGATGTTAAATCCGATAGAATAAGTTTGAAAGATGAATCAAATCTAGATTGAGTGTTACCAATATTGGGTTGAAAATAAAATAAAATCAACTAGAAGATTTGATCTTAAAGGCAATATATATATGAATCGTGCTACAAAGAAATGTTCAATCCCAATCTTTTCTTCATTGAAAACATGCTACCACCACCTGTTGTTCAATCCACACCTAAGATACATAGCATTACTTCAGTTGCTCTACCACAGCCTAACTTCATCTTTAACCCATCATCGGCCATTATTGTACCTAATCTACATACACACATGACATTCCTGTAATTGATAATAACACATCCACACCCATTAAACCAAGCATTAACAGTAATTGTAGTAAGCCCCATTGAACCATCCTCTTTCTTAATCCCCAAACCTAACATCCATATTCCCCTATCCATCTACTCCCATCTTGACCATGACCCCAACCACAATGGCCATACTAAACCTAAACTCAACTATAATAGCCTAAACCTAAACATTTAACAAGCCAAAATAGTAGTCCCCTCTCTCTTGCACAACCATCCTTACGCCAACTAAACTGAACTCAACCAACAGCAACCCAGATAAGTCCACTCACATCTAGCATATACACATTTAAACTACTCGTCATACCATCGCCACCAAACTCTAAAAATCCAAATAGAAATCAATAGTTGTAGTGTTAAGTTTACCCCTATATTCATTAATTTGAATCACACAAAAAATCCAATTCCCACTTGTTTTGGTGCTTAGATTGACTAAAATTGAATCACCCTAAAGCTCCTCTTGGCTACCTAATTTTAGCTGACTTAGATCTGTGAATTCGAATCGAATCCAAGCCAGCAACCCGCGCGCCTTGTTTTCTTAACACAAGTCTGGTCCATTCCCTATTTTCTTTTTTTATTTATTTATAGGTAAAAAAAAGGAAGAAAAGACCTTTCCAATAAAAGTTTTTTTATTAAACTTTTGAGAATTTTTTTTTAAATTGTGTTTTAACAGTTAGAAAATTCTTTTGAAAAAATTTTAATTTAATCAACCCTTTCCAAGAATTAGGACTCCTTTTTTTTTTTTCCTAGAATTAGAATCTAGAAAATATTTGATTTAGGGCCTTTTTAAAAATTTTTCTTTAGTGAAAAAATGAATGGATTAAAAAATGTAAGCCAGCTAGATTTTGCAAATTAAAACAAACTCATACACTAAAGCTTTCAAAATAAACAACAACTGTCTAATCCTGACTAACGGGTATATAGATACCTCCAAGGCAACATAAAATTTGTAAAAACTTTATTTTATAATTTTTGTAAATTATAACTTGAATCCATTATTTTTGTAAAAAATAAATGCAATTTTATTTATTTACTAGTGAGTGAGATTTTTTTTTTTCAAAGAAAAAAAGGGTAATTTTGAAAACTAAACCTCATTTGGGAAAATTAATAGTGGCACCTATTAAGGTTTAGTAGGTAGCTCATAAATTCAAAAATCTCTGGTTTTTATTACAATCAAAGATTGGTAGCTAAGTTGTAATCATCCGCCCATTTGATTACAACTTATTTCTTTTCCTAACTCCGATCGGGTAATGACTCTAAAAAAATTTTATTTAAAAAAAAAGAAAACTAGAATTTCCTATTTTCTCTAGTTGAAGGTTAATATTAAATGGATTAGGGTTTAGTATTAATCAAAAAATGAAAAATAAATTTTAAAATAAGAAACCAAAAAATCATGCTTGATACCTTCCTTACGAATGCCTTTCATTTCACTTACTTAGGCATCAAAGTAGCAATACTAGATTCACCCCCTTAGCCTTCTCTTTTTTATTTTGCAGAGCATTTGTGAACATTGTGTCCAAGATATTCTTTATCCTAAGTTCTAATATTAACAATTAGCACTATCTATTACTAAAATCCCCACAATAGCTTAAACTAAGTCTAATGATACTAATGCTATTGGGGGGGGATTAGGGCCCTTCGAGTAATTTAGGAAGAACAGTCACCACATCAACATACCCTTAAGGTGTACTAAGTTGAAATTCACAACCAAGTATCTTAGAACCAAGAGCAAGAGGATGGTGATCCACGAATAGCATAATTAGAGGCCTTATGTGCTAAATTCATGAAAGAACTTAAGGAAAAATGAGCTAATAACAAAGAACTACGTTAGAGACTCAACGAAAGAGATGGTGTATCTTCTTCTACTCCTTTACAACAAATGAGATAGGAAGCTAACCTGATAACCCAAGAAGAGGCCTTACAACAATTGTGGGGGAAAGCTCTTATAGCAAATGAGGATGATCCATAACAAGGACATGAGCCTTAAATAGGGGGAAACTGCAAGCAGTAGATGCCATTACATGCTTCTACTACACTACATGTGCAACCAACTATGGGCGGAAGGATTAAATATGTAACTGCTCAACTGCCACAAAAAGTTGTAGTAGATATGAGCTTAAAGGATTTGGAGGAATATATCAGGAAGTTGGCTACAAATAGAACTTCTAAGAAGGAGGTTGACATGAAGGGTAGGAAAGCGAGTCCTCTCATATAGAGCATAGTAGATGAAGTCCTACCACTTATTGTTCAACTACCTTAGTTCAACACTTATGATGGGAGGAAAATCCTAGACAATCATCTAAATACTCTCTAAGCACTAAAGGAGCTTTATGGGTTGTTTGATGAAAACACTTGCAAGGTCTTCCCATCTACCGTAAGGAAGTTTGCAAGCAATGAGTTTAACTCATTGAAGATAGCTTCCATTTCTTCCTTTAATCAATTGGCTAAGGAATACTGCCAATACTTTTTGGACAACAAACCTTTAACCAAAAATTCTTCACTCCTAACTTCAATCAAGTAGAAACAAGGAGAATCAATTAAGGAATATATTCATTAGTTTAATCAGTTGATGATCAAAATCACTAATTGTGGCAAGAGTATGGCACTACAGTTATCTGTAAAGGAGCTTAGGAAGATTCAAACTTCTTCAAGTCCTTTACAAAACACCGTCTAGTCTCTTTAGATGACTTTACCAAGAGGTTGGAAAAGTTCATTCGATAGGGAGACCAAATGCAAGCCAGGAGAGAGTTAGAGAAGGATAAGCATGAGAGGAGGTCAGACAGGGACAAGGGATCTATGAAGGATAAATTGAGGAGGAATTTTAATGCTCATACCAAGCTCAACTAGCTATTAAGAGATCAGAAGAGGCCGATTCCTACCTTTGCTAAGCACATCCACCTCAACCAACCCATATCGGATATTTTGATGGGAGTTCGTAATCAGGGTTTCTTAATTTACCTTGAAAAAATGAAGAGCAATTTGACTAGAAGAATTCCAACAAAGATTATGATTTTCATGGAGGTAGAGGACATAATACAAATGAGTACATGCATTTAAAAAATGCACTTGAAGATGATGTTTAGAGGGGATATCTAAAGAAACTTGTGGTTGATAAGAAAGATTACCTTAAACGACTTACATAAAGGAGGAAAAACAAATGATAAGCTTAGAATGGTAATACCTAACCTAATAATTAGGGTCCAATGGTGCAAGATAATGAAAGAGGGAGAAACTAAGCTCCTCGAGGTCTTATTAATGTAATTTTCATTGGACCGATAAGAGGGAATATCTTATCTATAGCCAATTTGTCAGATACACTAGGAGATCATGTCTTAAACTTAAGTGGAAAGAGGCATAGGGTCAATGATATGAATCTCTTTTCAAAAAAGGACATGTAGAGGATTTAGTTCTTACACAAAGATTCCATGGTCAATACAACCCGGGTAACCGATTTTGAAGTTAAAAAGTTTATGGTAGACATAGGAAGTTCTACTAATAGAATTTTAAACAAGCATTTGATCAGATGCATCCTAAGCTTAAGAATGTAAAGATGTAGCCATACGAATATAACCTATACGGATTTAATAACTAGCCTATTAAGGTATACAGTATAGTTACCCTAACCTTACAGATTAAGGAAGTTCTTCAGGCCATTCTAGAGAAGATTTAGGTCATGTTTGACATGGAGTCACCAAAATCCATTAAGGAGGTTCAAATGCTAATTGGTTGTCTTAGTTGTCTTGGTCTCCCTAAAATGATCAGATAATTTACCACTATGTGCTACCCTGATTAATAGCTTACGCATAGAGTAGTTCAAAATACATATCTTACGGTTCTTGAATAGACAACCATCCTTAAGATAATATCCTCTAACTACTACCCTTTCTTGGTACTATTCAACAATGGGACCAAAATGATGGTTAGTAACAACTACTCAATGATGAGTGAGAATCTCAATAATTTTGTCTGCAAAGCGGTCAACAAAGCCTATCGTTGTGGTAGAGCATCAATGATCACATTTGCACTTCCCTTCTTATGCCGAATGACATATGAGAACCCCTCCATAAACTCTAACCACTTGGCTTGCCTCTTTAAAAGCTTGTTCTGACTTCTAAGATGCCTTAGAGACTTATGGTCTGTATAAATAACAAACTCTTGTAGCAGCAAATAGTGTTGCCAAGCAGTGGGGGCTTAGTTAAGGGAGTATAACTCTTTCTCATACACAAAATAGTTTAGGGTCATACCACTTAGTTTCTCACTATGGTAGGTGACAAGTCATTGCTCTTACATTAAAACAGCACCAATTCCAACTCCCAACGCATTACATTCTAATTTAAAGGGTTTATCAAAATTTGGTAGTGATAAGACAAGTGCCGACGTGAGTTTTTCCTTAATCTCTTTAAAGCTCTATTCAGCTCGGTCGTTCTACTTGAATCCTTCACTCTTCTTTGTCAACTCGATCAATAGGGTCACTATTGTGCTGAAGTCTTTAATAAATCGACTATAGAAAGAAGCTAGGTCATGGAAACTTCGAACCTCAATGACATTCTTTGGCATCAACCATTCTAGAATAGCTTGGATCTTCTCCTCATCTGCTTGGGTTCCTTCTTCTAATACTACAAATCTCAGGAATATCACTTTTCTTTAGCAAAACATGCATTTCTTTACATTCCCATACAACTTCTCAATTCGCAAAATGTCAAATACTTCACAAAGATGTTGAACATGGTCATTCAGGTCAATACTATATACCAATATATCATCAATGTACATGACCACACATCTTCCAATTAGGGGCCACATTTTACATTGTTCATTAATATCATGAATGTGCTTGGCACATTGGTAGGTTCAAACGGCATAACCAACCATTTGTAGAGTCCGTGCCTAGTCTTAAAGGCAATCTTCCATTCATTGCCCAACCTTATGCGAATTTGGTGGTAACCACTCCACAAATCAATCTTCAAAAATACTTTACCACCATAAAGCTCATCTAACATATGATCGAGCCTCAGTATTGGGTATCTGTACTTAACAGTAATTTGGTTGATTGCTTGGCTATTGATGCACATGCACCATGAACCAACTTTCTTCAAAACAAGTAGACCTGGTACAGCACAAAGGCTCATACTTTCCCTCATGTATCCTCTCTCTATGAGTTTGTCCACCTATTTTTTTAGCTTGGCAGCTTACACTGGGTTTATCATGTATACAGGTTGGTTCAGTAGGGCGATGCCTAGCAGTAGATCAATATAATGCTCTATGCCTTGGATTGGTGGCAGTCCTCTAAGTAGTTCTTCTGAAAATAGGTTAGAAAACTCATTTAGCAAGCTTTAGATTTCTTCTGGGACATCCTACAATTCCCTCATCTCTATCAATCTTCTAACCAATAAGAACATTGGTTCATCAACCTTCTCAGTAGATCAAAGCTCTCTTCGGCTCATAATTAAGCTCTTCTCTTTACTAGCTTGAGTGAGCTGGTTAAGGATTTCATTTACTTAGGATAGGGTCATGGGTTGCGACACAATCTTCCTTCCATCCTTAGCTAAGGCATAGGTGTTCTTATACCCATCGTGAGTGACATGTCGATCTAATAACCAAGGTCGCCTAAGTAGTAGATGTGAAGCTCCCATGGGGATGACCTTGCAAACTACTTCAACTCTGTATACATTCCCAACACTAAACGGTACGGTCACTTGTTCAGTTACGTGTAAAGCACCCTTATCATGAAGCTAATACAACTTATAAGGTTGGGGATGCTTTGAGATCGGCAGGGCTAATCTCTACACAAAGGATTATGCAACCACATTAGTATAGCTTCCTCCATCCATTGTGATCGTACATAATTGGCCTCTGATTTTACACTTGGTATGGAATAGATTCTCCCTCTAATCCTCCTTAAGGTTTGACAAGGAACTTAGTATTTGTCTCAAGACTAAGGCCATTACTTCTCCCTAGTCAGCATAGATATAAGTCTCCTCTTCCACTTTGGCCTCAAGTTTTCCAACATCTTCTTTCTCGGGCTTGCTTTCGTCGATGCTATCCACTACATCTCCTCAGAGCACCATGACACGTCGGTTCAAACATTTAGTTACCATGTGTCCAAAGCCTAGACATTTAAAGCACTTCACCTCACTAGTCTTTCGTCTAAAGGTCTACCGTTTCTCATATGTCCTCTAGGTCGGCCTACTCTCGGCTTGACCTTGATGATCAACTTAGCCTATTGGTTTCCTTAACTGTCTTCAGATCGGTCATTCCTCTCTTCTGCCCTGTGTAGCCTTCTTAGCTAAACTTGTACAGGTTGGTGTGGTATGGGGACTCATGAAAGTGTTGGCCCAAGTTAGCTTGGAACACTTCTCCTTTACTATTCATCCCTCTATGCTATCTTGATGGCCTCTTCCAATGTATAAAACTTCTATACTTCCACAACATTACAAATCTCATACTTAAGCCTAGAAATGAACCTTGACACGAAACAGGCCTCTAGTTCTTCTACGTTAGCTCAAATCATTAACATCTAGAATCTCTTACATAGTCATTAACAGATCGGCTTCCTTAGCGAATCTCCTATAACTTTGTAAATGTATCTTAGAGGTAAGTCTTAGGCACAAATTTACCTCTTTACAACCTTCTCATCTCATCCTAAGTTCTAATATCTCATCTCTTGGGAAGAGTAATTTCATCAAGGCTATTTGATCTATCCTATCCATGGTTAATCGGATGGATTAGATCAACTAGTTACTGTAGGACATATGGATCCTTAGAAATCTATTGCTAAATTTACCACCTTATGTTCTAAATTTCTTTCTACTTGTCCCATTTCTCCTTTCTACAAATTTTCACATCATTGGTTCAGTTTCCTCTAACTTTCACTCCCTTCAATCTACACACCATGCACTTCTTCTTTGTTCTTTACTCGTAGCAATCATATTCATAAGGTACATCATGTCTTTAACCAAATCTAAAGACTCAATTTGTGCTTAGAAATGGAGCTAAGAATTATTCACTATGCATCAAGTAGGCAATTCCCCTCCTTAAGAAGAGCCCCCTAGCATGGTGGATCCAGATGTTGACAATTGTACATGGGATTTAATGGGGTATATTGGGTTGGTAAGGATATGCACTCTTAGATCATGGAAAATTAAGAAGCTTCCATATGATGAATACATTATGAATAATGAAGGTTATTCTCCAACTTAACTTTACATGTCAAAATTGAATATGACATGAGTCTAAATGGTCTTGCAAGTATAATGAGTGAGTAGGAATTCAATGCCATGAGGCTTAGTTTCCGTGGTGGCCCTCGAGATTAGTCAATTGAGAGGCCTTAACCTCATGAACAAATAATTGCACATGGAAAACAAGAGTTTGCCCTCTTTGAAAAATATTTTTAGGTTGGTATTAAGTTAACTTTTACTATCTTTCAAAGGTCTTATTTTACATATCATCACTTATACGCTTCCATGCTTACTTTGAATTCTTGTAGATTGCTTGTGGTGTTTGAATGCATATGTGAAGATTTAGGAGTTTGGGCTACTATCACCTTGTTTAGATATTTTTCATATTGAAAAAGAAACAGGGTTAGTTTTACATATGCACCTAACCTTATAGGAAACTTTTGGTTAGGTTAGAGTCCTTAATTCATGAATGGAAGCAAGAGCAAGTGGAGGTCAGGTCAACTACCCAATTGGATTTCCCAACCACCTGGAGTCAGCTGATTATATTATTTGATGTCAAACACTTACTCCCCAATGATCAAAGGGCCTATGACACCATTATGGAAGCTTAGAACAATAGATGGTTGACGTCATAATTTCTAAATATTAAAATGGTGCTTTGATATTCCCTTGGGATGAAGCTCGAGAAGATGAGGGTGCTGGTGGTACCTTTGATGAGTTAAGGCAAGATGTAATAAAGTAATTTCACCATTCATGACCTCATTCTTTTTAAAAAAGAAGCTGCTTGTCCAACTTTACTTCTTCTTCTTAGTCATAGTCTTGCATTATTTTTCACATGTGTTGATGTACACATGGAGTTGGCACCACATGTGGATAGGTTTGGAGTATTTGATTTTTCTACATGTTGATGTAAAGAGGATTTAGTCATAACTTACATCATTGGTCAATTACTTGTTAAATTTTACTTCTTCCTTCTTAAGTCTTGAATTCTCATTTTACACGTGTTGATGTTTACATGTAATTGGAGCAAATCATAGTCTCGTTAGGGTCTCTTTATCTTATTTCATGTATTGGTTTTGAAAATTCGTTTAGTTAGTTTATTAGTTTTCTTTAAGTCTTTTGATTTAATTAATATTCTTGTGTTGATTTTATTTGACCAACTATTCATATCTTTGACTAGTCAATTCTAAAGAATATGGATAGTTTCTATCACTATTTATAAATGTCTTATCAAGTCTTAGGTATTTCTCTCAAATCTCTCACAGCAATTTTTGCCTATTTCGAGAATATATCTAAAAATATTTCTTAGTGATTAGTTTATCTTATACTAAAGTTTTTAAGGGTTTACAACCATCATGAGAACATGAAGATGTAAGAGAGATGTTTATAATTAATTCAAATTCAAGTAAAGTAATCTTCATAATGTCAGCTAAATTGTATGATTCCTTGTGTATTTGGCATCTATATTTGTTAGCTTAAATATATGAGAAATTTGTAAGCATCTAGTAGCTACTATCATCTTAAAATGAGTTTTTCTTTTTATTCTTTTCTAAGTAGAAACTAGATCATGTGTTTCAATCCTCTGTGGCTTAATATAACTTCTCTACTTCCAATATCTATGACATAAATGACTAAGGATTGCTTATTTAATTCCTAAAACTATTCTTGCTTCTATCTAATTTTTCTTCAATTATGATAGCTTCTCATTGCACACACCATATTTTGAATTACTATGATGGATGGATAGATAATTGGTTCTCTTCCCACGATAGTCCATCCTTGCAATAAGTATGATAGCAAATTTTTACTTTGCTATTTTAAAACTTGTTGTCTAGAAATGAATGATACAAAAAAACTATTGATGTTACCTTGAAGAAACTCTTATAGTGGCTATTTTATGGAAGAAAATAACTACTAATTGATGCTGTTATATTTATTAAGAAACTAAGTAATCAAATCAATTGAGTTTCACCTTTCTACTTAAGAGAAAGTATTTTATACAAAGTTATGTGTGTTTAGTAGATATTTAGACTTGGATTGTCGAAGCCCAAAAAACAAAATGTTTCAAAAGCTTATAGTTGCCAACTTAGAAGAGTTGTACTTTAATTTTAAAGCTTAAAAACATCATTTTAAAAACTAGAATATATTTTCATGTCAGACATTTTGTTTTCCTTAGTGGTGTAACCAATAATTGTATCCTCTCTTTTCTCTATATCTATGCTTAGATGCTAGTTTATTAAATAATAGTTTGACAATGTTATAAATTACATCTATTTCCACTTATGTAATTATGTTACCAATACTTAGATTTAGATTTTCATCATATTGTTAGTTGTTACTAACTTGTGTATTACTTTCTTTTTCTCTCTATTTAAATGCAAACCCATCTTAATATTGACAATATCACAAAGGATACTAAAAAGTTTTGTGCTACCAATAGATGGATGGGAGTCATCCATAGAAACCATTGCTGTAAAACTAAAACTAAGTAGATGCAAGTTGGTGATGTAACTTAACCTAAGGGTTCAAATGATAAAGACCAGAAAAACATAACAGAGCTATAGAAAATGGAGATTGCAAAAGAGAAAAAGATTTTGGATTTTAAAGATTTATTAAAAAGTAAACTCTAATTAGATTCATTTTCCTCAAATTTTAGAGTAAATAAATTGATTAACTTCTTGTTGTCTCAACAAATAAGGGACTAAGTCAATGAATGGGAAGACTATGCATAGTAAAGTAAAGTATTTACACAAGTTTGAATCTAAATTATTTGAGAGTAAGTGGAATGATTAAGTAAGAATCTCAAATAATTTAAGTACATAATACTAAAATTGGCCAAGTCCTTAACTTTATATTACATATTTGATTAGATTGCTAGAAATCAATAGTCACCTAATGTTATAGAGTTCTTCAAGCAAACCCGATATTCTGATACAAAGCCTAACAGTAGTAATGGATGGATATCTCAACAAGCTATAAAGGGTTATGTAAGTTAATATGTAGTTGTGAATTGAATGTGTTGAATTTTGTTTGCTAATGAAATTACACTAAAATTTGTATTGAATGTTTATTAGAACATATTGCTTGATCAATGTGTAAAATAGATGGAAGTAAAGGGAACTAAGGAAGTTTAGTTTTTGTAACTTGAATAAACAATGAACATTTTAAAAAGTTTAGCTAGTCATGTGAGTTTTGTTTCATATCTTATCTGTTTCTATTTCAAACCTATTGTTTGAATAAATCTTTTTTGTATTTTTGTTATAATTTTGGAGAAGATGGCCAAGGTGTATGAAGAATCTTGATTCTCTAAAAAAACTAAAGACTACACAAGAAATACTTAATGAATTTATAGGCATGCAATTGAGGACTGACTACCATCTTGGTCAAGATATGGACCACTAGTAGTTGGGAAATTTGCAAAAAGATGAAATTATGATTGAGACATGGAAGAATGATTGCAAGTGGCATTAAGAAAGCTTGAAGAAGAAAGAGAATTACACGGACAACTATAACAAAAGTTTAATAGCCAATACTAATGAGTAAGTTTCATCTACAAACTTACTTTGTAACTGCTTGTTACTACATTGCCCTAAATTAAACTAAACAAAAGTCATACATAAAGTATCCCTTTTCTTATCCATTGATCACTAAATCGAAAGGTAGATTTTTATTTCAACCCTTACCCTTTTGTGGCTAATGTGAACATTCCCATTGTTGGAGATTTTGTTTTATTTACATAGTATAGTCAAACAACATTTGGGTTTAGGATATGGTAGAGTGTAGGAGACCTTTGTATCGAGGCAATCAAGACCACATTGTCAATTAGATACCGACATGCTAATTGTGCTCATTCATATGGTTATGAAATTGAAGTAGGAGAATTATTGGCTGGGTCATTCAAATCTAGTTTGAAGAGGGAATATCTATTTTTGACTTCTAAGTCATGTTGTACCATTAATTTGATAAATATGATTGAGAATTATGTCCAAATGTCTCTTAAGAATCTAGCAATTTCATATTGAGATATTTATTATGACATTAAGTGTTTATTTATGTTTACATGTTGAAGAGGAAATTTTATATTTAGTATAAATGCTTTATAGCTATATATGTTTACTTAAGCAATTATATAACTTGGTGAAAATATACCCAATATTCTAAGTAAATTATCAAAAATCCTTTTTTAGTATTCATTCTCTTTGATTTTCTTTTTTCAAATTGTTGTATGTAATATGTTAATTAGAGTTTTTCTTATTATACAAGAGGATCTAGGGATATATAGAATGATGTTCCTCCACAAACAATGATGATAATGGAAAGTGGGAGGAGGATAATTGATAAGATATATAAATGAGATTTTGGGTAGTTGGATTTTATGTGTGACTCTTTTTTGCCTAAAGTTCTTTGTTTATTATGAGTTATATTTTGTCAAGTGCATTAAAATACTTACTAACTTTGATATTTTGTGGAGAACATATTGTTTATTATTATGCATTTAGTTGTATGTAAGTGAAACAACATGTGTACAATGACCATCGTACGCATTCAAAGAATGTGCATCTTGTTTTATAAGGTGAATATATCATGTGTATATGGGCCTTATGGCATTAAAATTGCTACTTTTATAGGTAATAAATTTAGTCAAACCATGATATTAAAACATTGTATTCTATTGTCATACCATATTTAAAAATTTCTAATGAATAAAATTATAGTGATTACACGTTGTAGATAATTACTATCGAATATGCTTAAAAGTAACTATTTACTATAATTTCTATTGCATTTGAACATAGCCAATACAAAAACATAACGATGTATAAACGTTACTATCATGACTCTAAAGGAAGCCTAGTAGAATTATCTAAAATTTTTCCTATCATGTGTATACCCATAATACAAAAAATGCCTTGCAAGTCAAAGATTGCAAAACTCCAAATAATTAATCACTAAGGTTTCTAATTTTTAATTTTTTAATTTGCAATAAAATTATATATAACTATGGATATCTAATATTCTATAATCCCTCAAAATCGAAAAAAATTGGTATCCCTTACCAAATAATAAGATAAAGTAAGACAACTTCTTAAATTACAAGAAATACTAAATTTTATAGAACCTTAACATATAAATACTTCAACAAAGAATATTTTTGTTATATAGTCCTTAACTAACTCTAACATGATGAATTATATCTCTAGTTTGCCCTCTACTCTCAAGATTATCCCAATCTCTACTTAAAGGAACCTATAAAAAAAAAAACTATAGGAGAATGAGTACACTATGGCTCAATAAGTTTGTTTCTCACCACTAACGTTTAAGTAAGTTGTCAAACATTATTAGCACACATGCAAATTTATCAACATACGAAATGAATGCATACATGATGAATACAAATAATACATCCATAAGAGTCTGGAATTATGGAAGTTGTAGATTTACCTTGTCTACACGTCGATTTTTTCTCCGTATGTACTCATACGGAGTACTTTACCTTAATTACATAAGGAAGCTTAGGGGCACCACCCATTTAGGCGATACTCAACTATTATATAATGACCCAACAGTATCGTTATCGTGATAGGTTGCCGTGTACCGTATAAAGTTATATTATCAACCCCCTTGTTGATCATAGGCCTTTCATACGACACACAAGGCTCCTTCCACTTTACGTTACCACTAGGCCTATAGATTAGTAATATAGAGTAATTTAACTAAAATTTCTTCTATGTTATAATTTAACTAATTGTGTGGGCTCGTGAGACCCACAGCAAAACAATATTACAAACAAATGCAGTTCATAACGGAACTGCATAAAATCTAAGTTATGCGCAAAAACATAAAAGTATCTAAATATCTATAATCTATTAGAAAAATTTCCTCTTTGCTCTCTGATCGCTCCAACCTGTCTCTACACGAGACTTACCACGGGCATGCCTCAGCCCGAATTGACAAAGAGGTTCTCCTACATCAACAAAAATCTATGGGGGTGTAAGCTTACGCTTAGTGAGATAAATGCCCTCATCAGTACCACATAGCAAAAGTTTATTATATGCACAATCATATGAATGTATGAACAATCAGTATGCCGAACAACGCATACAGTGACCTCGGAACTACATACGACTCAAAATTACGCCCCCTGAAGTCAGGGTTTGGAGATAATTAACCGACCCAAACCAAAATCCAGGTTCTAAACCTTAGGTTTTATTTCATTTGCACTATCGGGCTCATACCAAAACACAACTCTACATATATATATATACTTCCTTTACCAAAATCAAATCATATCTTTTAAAATCCCAAGTGTAGCGGTGTGGTGGCCCTCATAGTCCACAAACACATACCCTAAGCAGAAGTCACAAGACTCGGCCCCTCGCCGACGGTTGACATCTCCCGGCGCCTAGTAAGCCTACCAGCTTAAGACAGAGACTCAATATATATGATGGTGTAGCTAATGCCCAATCCTGCAGGAAACTCATATTCCTGTGAGTCCCTTTCCATCTTCTGCGTGAAGCGGCAGTCGGTGTTATCCATATGCAATATGGCGTATGCATGATTCATTTTGATTTCTTAATTGCATAAGAAATTAACTCAATTTTCAGGGTGATCAGACAATTTCATTCCATACAATTCATATGTATATATGATGCAAGCAATTCCCCTTATTAAATATACTTAACAAGTCATCACATTCATACACATGCATCTCCCATATCCCACAAGCATCCAAATTCATATATATATAAGTTTAAGAACATCTATTTTACAAGCACAATCAAGTAAAGAGTCATTGGGAATTTACTCACTCTGCCATATGGGTCAGTCAAAGTAATCCGGAGGCAAGTCATCTCTGTAAATGGTATCCCCTGGTCATTGAAATAATTTTTATAAGGAATTGAAGCAAACTTAAGAAACTAAGTAAATTTTCCTTAAGTTATACTTTTGACTAGTTTTCAAAATTTTTTCCCGGTTTTTACTCAAAGTTCAATCACTTATAACTTTTTCATTTTAAATCCGATTTTTATGATCTTGTAGTCAATCTTCATTGTTTTCGAGTGTACTTTAACGTGGTAAGGTTAGATTTTCAAAATGAAGTATACAATTCTATCCATGGGTCAGAACAGTAGCGTTCCTCATGTGTTGGAGTGTTTTTAGGCCTTGTTTGGTAAATGGGCTTTTTGATAACTTGAGGAATCTTTTGGGCTTGGTTTTAAGATTTTATCCTAAGCTTAAAATACTCCTTGAGATCAGATTTACAACTTTGATTTATATTCCTAAGGCTAACAACCACTTCTTGGGCCCTTTAGTGGGCTTAAGTTGTCAAATAGGCTTGTTTTTGGTTCAAACTAAAGTTAATGACTTTAGTGGGCTTATGGGGCCTTAAGTGGATTTCTTATGGGCTTCAAAATAACTTCTCTTGGTACTTTAAGGTGCTGGTCAGATTTTTATTGAAAGCCCAACTTAGAGTTCTAGGCTTGTTTTGAAAGTTTTAAGCTCGATTTTGAGTTTTAGGCTTTGTATGCTTATCATACTTACTTTGGTTAATCTTTTCACTTTGTTCATTCACTTTTATCATATTTTTAGGCTTCTTTCTCCCACGTTCCAGATCTATTCATGATGGTTCCAAGGGGTCCTTACTTGGTTTTTCAACTTGTTTCATCATTTCCTTAAGTTTAGGTGGTATATTATGCACTTAACTACTTGTGTACAAATCTTAACTTAACTTTTCTTTCATAAAATGATCTTTTAACTCATGCTCCACATAAGGAAGTAAAAGGTCTTATACTTAATAAAACCTCCATATCATAGCTCATGTCATACAAAGTTGGTTTCTTCAGAAAACTTCATGTAATGGATTTTTCCTTATCTTAAGTCTAGATTTGAGCATGTTTAACTTAATGAAAACAAAATCAACATCCAAATTACTATGGAACCCTCACATCCAGCATGCTTATCCTCCATTAAAGTTCTCATTTCAAGATTTTCTTAACTTAAAATCTTCCATTCAAAGCATTACACAAATGTCTTTACAAAACATCAACTTTACATGCTCATGTTTCAACTTCATGTAAGGGTTTTATGGCTTGTTTCTTAAAACGATTTTTTTTTTTTTTTGGTGTTATAACAACTTAAACCTTACTCATATCTTCAAGAAATGTAAGTCTCCTAACATAAATACTAATCCATACATCACAAGAAACGCTTACTCGTCCTTAACGCAAAGTTTGGTGGTTGTGCACTAAGGTTTCACTTAAGCCTTTAACTTTGCCTCCTCCTTTTAGCCACCCTTTTGAAACCCGAATCTTTTGGTCTTTTGGAATAGGGTTTATGGAAGATTCTAATGGTCTTAAAAGGTCTTAAATGGTGAAAGAAAATGACACAAGAACAAAAGAGAAAATGCCGTGAGTGAAGCTTCAAGGATGGACGAAAAATTGATTTTGTGGGGTAAGGTTGTTTCTCCTTTTTATGTTTGTTTCAAAGGAGAGAAAGATGAAGTGAAAATGAAATTGAAAGGGAGAGAAATGGTGGAGAGTGTGGCCGGTTGGAAATGGAGAGAGAATGAGTGTTTAAATGTCTTGAAAGTGTTGTCTTGTAGCTTACACAAAGTCAACAATTGCAACTCTTGATGATGTAAGCATTAAGGGGTGAATAGTGATGTGCAAGAAGAAGTGATTAATGGGTGAATGAAAAATGCATGGCTCCCCTTTCTCCCCTTTTTAGATCTGCCATTGGAAGTCTTTTTAGGCCATGGAGTGGTCTTGTCACATTTATTAAAGTTAAGCTTATGAATTCTTATGAAAAATTGTCCATATATAGTATAAGTGAAGAGATGATAAGGAAATTGTCTTATCACTAGATTTTGATAAGTTACCAATTGATAAATGATTCCAAATCTCAATTGATAAGTTATCTAAGGAAATTGGTTGGTCTACTTATTTATGTGTAAAGATTATACATGAAGATAAGGGCATAGCCTTATAGAAATTGTTTTAGGATTTTTATCTTATATTGTTTTGTAATTTATGATTTAATTTTTGTAGAATTGTGAAATTTTCTAAAGTTGAATGAAATTATTCAAATTAAATTATTGATTAATTATTTAGGGTTAAAATTCTTTAATGGTTTTAAGGTTTAGGGTTTTAAGTAGCTTCAGAGCTCGCAGTTCTTCAAACTCGAGTTTTATCGATAATTGGCTTTTGAATTGTAAAAATTTAATTCGTTTCTACATATAAACTTAAGTTTTTGGTTTAGTTAATCTTTGGGAACGTTCGGAAGGTACTCTTAATCAAGTCTTAGGCCCACTAAAAGTAGGGTTTACATATTACCTTAGTCCAAAAAAAAATACCAATCCAAATAGATGGACCCTAACTAAGGCCATCCACCATCAATAAATCATATCTAAGGCCCTTTGTGCACACAAAACGAGTCCTCTCACTATCAAAATATATCTAAGGGCCCATAAGTACAAATATGTGAGTCCTCTCACAATCAATTGGAGATACCATGCTAGTTTTGCCTCAAAAATAAGAATATCATCTATAAGCACTACAAGCCCTTACATAAATGATACAAAAATCAGTTTTAGATTAAGAAAATATTTTCGAAATTACTTTTATAAAAAATTTACAAAGCTAGCACTCTCCATTAGTATACTAATTGAGTCATAAATATGCAACAAATATAATTGGTTATTTTGGTCAAATATTTATATTTATCGATTTAAGAGAGTGATCTCAAGAATGATAGCACACAAACAAAATAATCATTCAAACATACAAGTAATAACAACTAGCAAAACATCACACAAATAACACACATAAGTAGATATTAGGATATTAGAACTCTCTCACCTAGATTAATGCTCATTCTCTAAGCCTTTGGGGTTTCCAAAAGTCGACAATTTAAGTACTTAAAAAATAATAAAACTTATAAGTATTCAAAAAAGTTAAGCTCCTTAGTTAACTAATCTCTATTATAGTTTGCTTAATTTCTTATTGTAACCTAAGCATACGAACATGGTTTAACTTATTTATTAGGGTAATTAGGAAATATATTTGTATATTTGGAAATTATTGTATCTTTTATACTTATTTATTTATCCGTATTATTAGTTTATTGAAATAATTAATTCGATTATTTAACTTATTTTTCTCGGTTTATTTTAAATCTTCAGTTATGTATAACTTTTTTGTTTTAACTTTGATTTTTATGATCTTATTGTCATTTTTTTTTTATCATTTTTAGATGTACTTTCACGTAACGGATTCATTTTGAACATTGAAACCCAGACTTTTCATTTTTCATTATAGGCCCAAAATGTTATGAATTTTGTTGCTTGGGTCCAAATAATTTTATTTATCAATTCTTTAGCTTTTTCTTATTATTTTATAATTTAATTAATTTCTAAATTTTATATTCTTAAATTTTTTTTTTGAATCTTTTTTACATTAATTTTCTTTATTTCTTTATTTCAAGCTTAATTTACCAATTATGTTATTTTTGTTATCATTGTAATTTCCCAATTAATTAATTATTATTACTTTCTAATTTTTTTTATAATTTGTGGTTTAATTGGGATTTGGGAGATGATGATGTGACACTTCCTTATTGGTCCACATAGCATTTTTTTCTTTTCTTTTAATTTTTATGTTTATCTAATTTTGTAATATTAATAATATGCATGTTTATTATTTTATTCATTAAATATTGTAAATTAGGCTTCAAATTTTCTTTTATGGGTTTTAGCCCCTATATATATACATAATTTATTTTAAGGAACTAACACTTTAATATATATTTATTTATACCTTTTTAGATATGTTCATATATATATACCTATACTATACTAATACCATACATATATTAACACTTGTACATATACGTTAGACCTACACTAATATATGTACATATACGGATGTACATGTATTTATACTTATTCTATACTAACATCATACTTATGTTTATATATTTATGTTTTCTTAATCTATATCTTTAAGGAAATTAAATACGATACATATATATTTATATGCTTATATAATTTTTTGTACATATATATATATATGTATATATATACTTAAGTTACTTTATGTGTATATTTATTTGTATACTTAGGTACAATTGTTGGCGCATGTATATATATAAAAAAGTACATATATATATATATATATATATATATATATAGACACCTCATTTTTACCAATTTTTTTTATTTCAAATAATTGACCCAGGTTAATAAAAATAAGTAAAAAAATAAAAAATCGAGTCAAGTCATAGCAAGTTGAGTCATAAGTTGAGCCGTGTTGAATCGAATTGAGTTAGATTGTCAGATTAGGTGATGATATGGGTTTAATTAATTTTAGGCTAGATTCATCTAGTTTAAGGACTTAAATCAGATTAAGGAATTACTGGACTAAATTGTAGTAGATTGGATCAGGCTTAGAAGAATAGAAAAAGGCAAAAAATAATTAGGGTTTCTAGAAGTTAGGGTAAATCTTAGAAGAATCGCAATTGTATCTTCCATATCTTCGATATGAAAGATTCGATTTTGAGCTTATAAATAGCAAGTTGGCTAGGGATTTAGGGGATCTTAATCTCACACATTCACAAACAAAAAGAATCACACTCCTACATGCACACACCACATGTTCTTTCAAAAACACTATACGCACCCCACGTGCTACCACACATGTAAGTATATACTACACGTCGCCACTGCATATCACATGCAAACCACCACCATAGCATCACAAGCCATCACAATAACAGCCAATGCACTAACCATCACGCTCATGATTAGTGGAAATAGCAACTAACGATCTACATTATGCCCGTGATTAGTGGAAATAAAAGCCGACATGCTCTCCATTATGCCCATGATAAGAGGAAATAACAACCAACACGCCTTTGATCACGTCCGTGATCAATTTTTTAATAAATTTAGCTCAATTACATTTTTAGCAAGATCATGTTTTTTTTTTTTTTTTTGGAAAATAAACAAATCTTATTATGTCTTAGAAGTTAAGATTTAGAAAAGATACTTTTTGACATATAGGGGTTTTGGAAAAATAAAAAATCTAAATTAAGTTTCTTTTTATAAAAATTCAATTAGTTAGGGTTTTTTTATTTAATTCAAGAAAATTTTCTTAAAATAATAAATTGATAAAAATATAAACCTAGCTTAGTTTTTGAAATAAAAATAACTTACCTACTAAAAAATTTATAAAAAGAACTATAGCCAATTTAATCCCGATTAGCGAGTACTTAGGTACCTTTGGGGCAACTGTTAAAAAAATTAAAAAAATATTTTCACCTTTTCGTAGAGATTGGTAATAAAAAATCATTTTTAGTTACATTTTGTGAACTTAAATATATTTTTATAGTTTTAGAAAAATTATAAAAAATAAAGCCTATCAATTTTTTTTTATTTTCACATGGTGACTTAGTCTTAATAGGCCCCCGAACCTAGTTTTCTAGTTTAATTTTCTAAAAATTAATTTTTTTAGAATATTCGCAAACTAGTGGTCAAATCAAAGTTTCCACACCCAAAAACCTTAATTTTTTTTTTTTTTTTTACCAATTGAATTGGTTGGTGACTCCATTTTTTTTTAAATAATTTTTTTTTCTTTTCCTTAGTTTAATGTCGAGAAATATATATTAAGCGGTTGTACTTAATATAGGTTAAATTAAGGAAATCAAAATAAAACTCGATAGAATTGGCGACTTCACTGAAGACACTTAGTGGGCTAGCCATGTGAAAGTTAAAAAAATTTTAATGGGCTTTTGTATTATTATTTTCTTTTTGTATTATATTATAGTTATACTAATTGTCTTTTAGTGATGTAGGCCTAAAAACAAAAAAAAAAGCCTGGCCCAATGGGCCTTCATGAGGATAGGGGGTTTTTATTTTTCATGTAACTATCTGTGTTTTTAGATGCAGTCGAACCTAGGTCACCTTAGAAACTTAGGATGAGTTGCTATTATGTATCCCTCAAGTCATTGGGGTTATTGTCTGGCAGTGATAGGCAAGCTCAGTTAGGCTTCGATGTAGCCTACCAAGGTTCTCTTCGGAAAACCTTAAAGCTATAGAGCTTAGGACCCGTAGACCCTACCTTCTTGCATCATCTATTTCAAAAAGGGTTAGTTTTTTTTAAATTATAAGAAAAGCTCGATTAATCTGTGATAAGTTTGATTCTTCTTTTTCAAAAAAAGAAAGGGAAATTTAAAAGAAAAAAAAAATAGTACATTTGTGTGTCCAACTCCATTGGCCTCTAATTCAAGTCCTTATCCATTACTAGGATCTAGAATTTGCAACTTTCAACTTCGGCCTACATGTATTGACACCTACTATAGAAGAGCACTCACAACTACTCAGTGCCTCGCCCCTCGAAGTAGGCATTGCTATCCCTAATCTTAGAGTCCAGCCTAAGAAAGCTTTCATGACATTATTAGGAGTTAAGAAATCAGCCTTGGTGCCATTCTTATCTTCAGAGGGTCAAAAATGTCTCAGCACACTAAGATTAGTAGAGTAGTTTTCAAGCCCAAATGCATATCAAAGATATCACAAATCTTCTATAAAGGATATGAATCATGGGTCGAGAAGAGGGTCAATGCATTTATTGTAGCAGTGTTTAGAATGGTGTTATTTCCCTTCAGATATGGTCAAGTTCACTATAGGGTTGCCGAACTAATGACTCAATTCCTCGCTAGTAACTCCTATATGCTGGCATTATTGGTAGAACAGTTTAGGACACTTACCCGGCTGAAGAAGCAGGGGTACGGTTATTTTACGACTAACCCTACAATCCTTGTCGTGTCACCAAATAGCTAGGTTCACTTCAAGAGATAGCCTATAAAGACTCCTTGGACATCGTCATAATAAATTATCAAGATCCTTATCTACCTATAGCTACTCTAATCCAATGACTAGCAAAACTCGTGAAGCTATGGGAACAGAGAGAAGTCAAGAAGATAATCAATGTGGGAACTTTGAGGGACAAAGTTGGAGACTACTGAGCTACTAAGCAATTCATCTACAATTAGTTGAAGAAAATGGGAAAGATACAATATGAAGTGCCAGACGAGTTTAGATACGAGCTAGAACTAGCAAATCTTTCACCCACAGAGCAAGCCTACTGAGACACCAAATGGGCTAAAGTTACAGCTTAGTTCCAAGAAATTAAGAGAATTGTTGAGGAGTTGAAGCTAGAAAATGAGAGACTGCTAGAAGAAAATCAATTCTTGAGGAGCAAGATTTGAGAAAGGGATGTTATGGTACGAAGACTTATGAGAGAAGTTAATGAAGCTCATCCCAGCCAAATTCGTCAGCTCTTGTAGATATAGGATTTAAGTTTTTAAGAAGATTAGTTAAGAGTTTTTCTTTTCTTTTCGTTTAGTCCATTTCATAAGTTAGGTCTCATGATTAATAAATTTGCAGCTTTAGTAAATAAAATTTTCGTTAATTGCATAGTCTCTTACTCATTATTTATTTATTTGTTTAGTTGACTTTTAAAAAAATGAGAAAAAAAATAAAACACAAAAAGAGGCAAACAACAGAATAACAAAAGTCACGAAAAGGGAGAAAAACAAAAACAAACAAAAAAAGAAGAAGAAGAAAAAAAAATCTTTAATTTATCAAAAATCTAAAACTTAGGTTTTTGCGTAGGATTTCGAAGATAGTGTCCAAATAAGCAGACTTAACTAGAAGCTCAATATTCACTTGTTCTAAAGCCAGGATGTCAACTCAAGGTACTAGAAATGTCAATTAAACTGAGCCCGACCCGAGAGTAACAACTCTAGAAGAAAACATGAATAAGATGGCTGAACAAATTCAAGCTCTCACTCAAGCTATCGAGATTCTTAATGACAAACAAAGGTCTCAAGTTAACCCAAATCGGAATGTAGAAACGACCCTTCCCCCTTAATTAAAAGATGAAGAATTGTCCCCTAATGTTGAGGTATGGAGGAAGGAGATTAAGGAGAAATACCAGGAGATAGAAAGAAAATTCCTATAGAAGTTGACCGAGAAAATGAAAACCCTAAAAATGGTTAACTGGTTTGAATAGATGGGGATGATTAATTTGACGACATATGAAGAGGATGACTTCCTAAAAAGATTTAAAGTGCTAGAATTTGAGAAATAGGATGGGACTAATTGCCCGAAGATCCACACTATGTTATACATCAAGACAGTAGGGAGATACAAGAAGTACGATAAAGTGATGGTCCAAACTTTTCAAGACAGCTTGACTAGGCGTACTTTAACCTGGTATGCCTAACTGGAGTTGAATGAGATCGATATTTGGGATAAGTTAGCATAAGCTTTCTACAACCAGTATAAGTTCAACATTGAAGTGGCCCCTATCCGTGTAGGATCTGAATAATCTACGGAAGAAGACCAATGAGAACTTTAAAGAATATGCTCAGAGATTGAGGGGCATGGCAACTAAGGTGACTCCATCCTTAACTGAGAAGGATTTGACCTTCACTTTCATTAATACTCTTGAAAGCCCGTATTACCAACATCTGGTTGGGTACCCTACCTCCAACTTTGCAGAAATAGTAGCCTTAGGGTATCGAATTAAGGAAGCTATCGCTACTGGAAGGCTTCCTAATCTCAAAGCAGCCGAAAAGAAGATACCTCCTACGAGATTTTCCAATAAGGCTAAAGAAGCCACTGTAAGCGTTGTCAATATCAGCAACCTTATCTAAACCTATAGCCTCAATAGCTATGATAAAAAGATTTAATCCCTTACCGAATCCAAATCAAAATAACCACCCACAAAGAAGATAGTTCACACATATTCCCATTCCTCTAAGTCAAGTTCTTGCATGAATAAGGAAAGAAAAACCTTCTGACATTTGAAATACCAAGGGAAGGATAAAGACTGAAGGATTATAACTCGAAACTTCGATATGATTATCATTTGAGGCAAGTAGGGCACTCTACAAATCAGTGTTGGAGACTCAGACATAAAATCCAGAATCTTATTAACACTAAATTAGTTTAATTAGATTTCATGTAAACCCCCACTCCCAACATAGGTAACAACCCTCTACTAAATCATAGAAATTCAATCAATATGATCATTGCTAAAGTTTTTAAATTGAAGATTGATCTAGACAATCTCCCCATCACTATTGAGGAGATAGCTTGGAATCTGAGGCAAGCCAAGTATTTATAGAATATGAATCTCAGAAATAGGACCAAAACTAGACCAGCAATATACCAATTATGGAAGGATGGAAAGATAAAAAAAAAAAAAAGCTAATATCATGGCTATGACGATTCCAAAACTGCAAAAGAGAATTACTTAGAAAGAGCTTAGAAAAAGATATGAAGCCGATGATCTGATGGTTGACACCTTAAGAGAACCGTCAAGGAAGTTTAAGTATTTGGTAGATTACACTGGTTCACCCACCATATATGCTGATGCCCTACCTACTAAATGGGCTCCATAATTTAAGGAAGAGGACAAATTTATTATAGAAGCCAAGAAAGCGGCTGAGATGGTTAGAATGTTCAAAGATGAGCCCAAGCTGTTGGTTTTTTAATATGATGGGAAGACTAAGAAGGTTGAAGAATTGGGAAAGCCTAAGAAGATTGCTTTTAATGTCCTAATAGCCTTAAAAAATTACAAAGTAGTACCTCTAGATTACTAAACAGTGAATCAAACGACCAAAGCCTCATCAGTCATGGTTGGTAGACTTATACGCTCGAGACGAGTTTATGATCAGAATGAAGAGACCAAAAGGAAGACTACTGTGGAAGAGGCTTCTCAAAAGATTTTTGAAGATACAGATGATAAAGATCAGAATGTTTCCAAAAAGATAGTAAAGGCTAGTGAATACAAGATAATGGACCAGTTAGCTAAGGTACCGGCCTAAATCTCTCTAATGGGCTTGCTAATGTCACTAGATACTCACTGAGAGGCATTAATTAAAATTCTGAAAGATATCAAAGTACTTAAAGAGATTTCCTCTAAGAAGCTAGGATTGGTAATGAACTCGATATTTGCAATGGATTAGATTTTATTCTCGCCTAATGAGCTAGGTAAAGAAGGAGACTAGCACATGAAGCCCCTCTTCATAGTGGTAAAGTATGCAGGGAAAGTGGTTGCTTGAGTTCTAATAGATAATAGTTTATCATTGAATGTGTGTCCTTTGACGACACTAAATTTACTCAAAGTCGACGCAACTAAGATCAAGCCCAGCTTGATTTTAGTAAGAGCTTTTGATGGATCAAAAAGGGAGATAATCAAAGAAATTGGGTTACAAGTCAAAATTGGCCTGTAGGTGTTTATTATTCCCTTTCAAGTTCTAGATATACCATGAACTTTTAATCTTCTGTTGGGAACACCATGGATTCATTCAGTAGGGGCAATTCAATCCAGTCTACATTGAAAAGTGAAATTCATTGCCAATAGGCAGTTGGTTACTGTTTTCGAAGGCAAGACTACGAGATTTACAAAGAGACAACTATTCCCTATGTAAGGGATGAAGAATTGGAAGAGCTAGGGTTACAGATTTTTAACGAAGTTAATGTGATTGAAGAAGCAAGATAAGGGGGACGGGGTTGTTTGAAACAACCTAAGCAGTAAATTGGAACGTTTAGGCTTGGATATGAGCCTACTGAGGAAGAGATTCAAGAAATGAAGGCTAAAATCAAAAGCAAGAAAGGAGATAAGCTATACTATACTCATATGGAATTTCTAGACATCCGCTAAACATTCCCAGCACCAGCCGGTGTTCAAGAACTCGAAGTAGCCAGTCTATCTAAGGCCTTGGTTCAATAATGTAGCATCAGTCTTCATGAGAGAAAAGATGACAACATATTAGTTTCCTTATGAAACTAGTTTTTTGTTCCCGCTAATAAGTCTCTTTAGAAACGTAAAATTAGATTAATTAGGAACATTCGATTTTGATGATTAGTTAGATTAGTTAGGCCTTTTCTTTCAAACAATTCAGATTCATTCATTCAATAAAGTTCATTCCTTTCTTTATGTCAATTCTTCTTTATTATTTATTTGTTGTCCTTTTCTTTTCTTTTTTTATCTTATTCTTCAGATTCAATAAAAATGATGAACGTAATGGATCCCTCACGCATGTAAACAATGAAAGTACTAACATCACCTTCGGCCCTACTAGGTTAGACGTCGAAGATGATATTGAGACTCCAAATGAAATTTAAGAGAGTTGGCATCAACATGAATAGGGTAGAGTGATTATTGACGAACCAATGGTTATGATTAATATGGGGACAGAGGAAAATCCAAGAAACTTGAAAATTAATGGTAATTTAACGGATAATTAGAAACAAGAGTTGTTAAGATTGCTATTAGAATACTTGGACATATTCGCATGGTCTTATGAAGATATGCCTGGTTTAGACTCATCTATTATGGTTCATAAGTTGCCAACCAAGGAGGAAATAAAACCAAAAAGACAAAAGCTTAAATGATTTTGGCCAGACATACTCCTCAAAATAAAAGAAGTAAAGAAGTTGTGAGAAGTTGGATTCATAGAAGTATCGAATTATCTCGAATAGGTAGCCAATGTGGTGCTAATGTTAAAGAAAAATAGGAAAGTTAAGGTTTGTGTAGATTTTCATGATTTAAATCAGGCAACACCAAAGGATAACTTTCCTTTATCGCATATTGACATACTAGTAGCTAATACAGTCGGGAACCATCTTTTCTTGTTTATGGATGGTTTCTTAGGGTATAATCAAATTAAAATGGCAGAAAAAGATAAAATAAAAACAACTTTTATTACCACTTGAGAAATGTTTTGTTATCGCGTGATACCTTTTAGGTTAAAGAACGCTAAGGCAACATATCAGTGTGCTATGGTAGCTTTGTTTCATGACATGATGCATCAGGAAATCAAGGTTTACGTAGATGATATGATCGCTAAATCTGAGGAGGATGAAAATCACGTAGATATTTTACATAAACTATTTGAACAATTGAAGAAGTTTCAACTAAAGTTAAATCCTAAGAAGTATACCTTTGGAGTGACTTTGGGTAAATTGTTGGGTTTTGTAGTCAGTAGAAAAGGGATTAAAGTAGACCCAGATAAAGTTAAGGCAATCGTAAACATGCTAACACCTAAGGGTGTAAAAGAAGTTCGAGGACTATTGGGAAGATTAAATTACATTACTATTTGTGTCACAGCTAACCGATATATGTAAGTTGTTATTCAAACTTTTGAAGAAGAACATAGCCATTGAATGGGATAAAGAGTGCAAGCAAGAATTTGTTGAAATCAAAGAGTATCTCATGAATCCTCCTGTACTAGTCACTCCTATACTAGGACAGCCCTTGATCCTTTACTTAACGATCCTTCTAAAATTGATTGGATGCGTCTTAGGACAAAAAGATGAAACATGGAGAAAAGAGCATCCTATATATTATTTAAGCAAGAATTTTACAAAAGGCAAGCAAAAATACTTAGAAGTGGAAAGGACGTGTTACGCCTTAGTATGGGTGATGTATAAGCTCAAGTAGTACACTCTTTATTATTTAATAGAGTTATTGACAAAACATGACCCGTTGAGGTATTTAGCGGAAAAGTTGGCGTTGATTAGGAGAATATCAAAGTGGCAAATGCTACTCTCCAAGTTTAATATCAAATACATGAGTTAGAATTCAATCAAAGGGTAAGCAGTGGCTAATCAATTGAAAAAATACGCATTAGAAGATGAAGATGAGGGTTTAAAAGCATAATTTCCCGATGAAAATGTGATGGTGGCCAATGAATTGAGTGGTGAGAAGTTAGGATGGAAAATGTATTTTGATGGAGTAGCCAACATGTTTGGATATAGGATAGGAGCAGTATTGGTATCACTAGAGGGTAATCATTTCCTTGTAGCAGAAATATTAACATTCATATATACCAACAACATAGTAGAATATGAAGCCTGCATTTTGGGGCGCAAAATGGAGCTAGATATCAGAATACAAGAATTGGAAGTTTATGGAGATTCTTCCCTTATAATTCTCTAGATCTTAGGAGAATATAAGACGAATGACGAGAAATTGATACCTTACCATGAATATTTAAGCAAGCTAATTGAAAAATTCCAAAAGATATCATTCACTTACATTCTAATGATGCAGAATCAGTTTGTCAATACATTGGCTACATTTGTATCAATAGTGAAAGTCATAAATGGAATAGAAATTTAGCCCTTAAAGATTAAAGTGGAAGAAAAACCAGCTTTTTGCCTTACAGTTAAAGGGAAGGGAACAAAAGAACCTTGGTATCATGATATTAAGAAGTTACTTCAAATGGGGGAATTTCTAGAAGAGGCTAATTGAAAAGATGGAAAAACCATAAGAAGATTAGCTACTCATTTCCTATAAAGTGGAGCCACATTGTACAAGAAATCACTAGATGCAATACTGCTAAGTTGTATAGATGAAGAAGAAGCCGATAAGTTGATGAAAGAAGTGCATGAAGGAGTTTGTGGTCCTCACATGAATGGATATATGTTAGCCAAAAAGATCATGAGAATGGGGTATTTTTGGAAGATGATGAAATCAGAATGTATCAAGCACGTGAAGCACTATTACCTGTGCTAGGTATATGCTAATAAAATCAATGCTCCTCCCTAAGAATTACATATATTATCAGCTCCTTAGCCTTTCTTGATGTGGGGAATTGACATGATTGGTTCAATTTCGCTAATAGCTTCAAACGGATATTGATTCATTTTAGTCATGATCGACTATTTTACTAAGTGGGTAGAAGCAACGTTGTATGCCATGGTGACTAAAGGAGTAATGGTCAAATTCTTGTAAAGAAATATTATTACAAGATACGGTGCACCCGAGTCTATTATTACAGACAACGGGATGAATTTCAATAACAAGTTAATGGATGAAGTGTGTAGCCAATTCAAGATCAATCACAGAAACTCAACTTCATATCGACCTCAGATGAATGGGGCATAAGAGATCTACTAAACCAAAACCAAAACCAATCTCGAAGAGATCTATCCTCTTCGGATTAACCAAAAGGAATCTCAAAGAGGTATATCCTTTTTAGATCATCCACTAAACCAAAATAAGTTTTCTTGAAATCTCGAAGAGATCTATCCTTTTCAGATCATCTATAAAACCAAAACAAGTTTCATGAAATCTCGGAGAGATCTATCCTCTTCAAATTATTCGCCAAACTAAAACAAGTTAATTTTACCTCCAATGGTTCTTACCTTATCCTTCTAAGATAGGCCCCCTTAAAATTTTTACTCTATCCTTTCAAGATAGGCATCATTAAGCCCTATCCTTCCAAGATAGGTTCCCTTAAAATTTTTGCTCTATCCTTCCAAGATAGGTACCATTAAGCTCTATCCTTTCAAGATAGACCCCTTGAAATTTTTACTATATCCTTCTAAGATAAACACTATTAAGCCCTATAGACACCTAATTTTTGCGCCCCTCCCCCCCCCTTTAAATTAGGTTATAGGGTTTTAAATTAGAAAATGTTCAAAAAAAAAATAGAAAATTAAATAAAGCCCAAAAAAAAATGATGAAAGTTAGAAAAAAAATAGGAATTCTAGAAAAATATAAAAAAAAAAGGAAAAAACACAAAAAATAAGAAATTTAGAAAAAAATACAAAAAAAAAAGAAATTTGAAAAGTCATAAAATAAAATAGGGAATTTAGAAAATAATAAATTTTTAGGTTATTTAAATAGAATATAATTTTAATTTAAATAGTTTTGAATAAAAAGTTGTTGAGTCTATGCTTAGATTTAAATCTAGCTCAGGCTAACTTGGTTCATATGTGCAATTAATTATATATATGAATAAGGAAAAACCAATAGCTCAGCTGGATAAGTACCTGGACTTGATATTGCATGTGATTTGGAGATCTTAGGTTCAATCCATGAAAGGTGCAAAATGTATCTTTTATTTTCTTTTCTCACTTTATCGCCATATCATCGCTACGTCGTCGCCACGTCATTTGCCAACTCGTTTCTAAGTGTGGTAGACACACTCTAACACACTCCAACATACTCTGGCACATTCATATACGCGCAGCTATGTATTTGGCACCACATATTGTCCAGGTTCGTCCAATCCAAAAATGAAAGAAAATCATATTCCATTTAATTTTTTCCATCTTTAACTCGACCATAACACCTATAAATAGAGGTCTATTCTTCATTTTCAAAACACAACAAAAACTTCAAAACACCATAGAAAAACAAAAATCTAAGTTTCCTCCCTCTAACACGATTCCTCTCCCTCTAGGATAGCATTCTCTACGATGTTTTTACAAAAACCACCACCATCGGATTTCTCAAGTCGACCAAACCAACTCCCAGCCGACCGAGCCAATCGAAGTCGAAGTGAGTTAACCAAGTCGATCGAAGCCAAAGTGAGCCAACTCAAGCCGTAGTGAGCCGATCCAAGCCGTAGTGAGCCGATCGAGCCGATCCAAGCCGAAGTGAGCTGATTTGAGCCATTTGAGCCAATCTAAGCCGACTTAGTTTTTTTTTTTTCTTTCTTATTTATTTATTCATTTGTTTATTTGTAAATGTTATAAAATGAGAAAAAAAGAAAAGAAAAAAGAATGAAGAAAAAAAAAAGAGAGAAAAGAAGTAGTCTATTTATTTATAGAAATAAATAGAATAAGTATAAAAAAATAATAAAAATAAATAAATAGGTTAGTAAAAAAAAATCGTTTTGATACTTAGAAAAATTGAGTTTTCCAAAAATGAATGAAAATAAATAAATCAATTTTTAAATTAGAATCATTTAGAATTTCCAAAAATAAAATCCAACTTAGAACCCCTTATAATATTTTCTCAAATCAACTCAAAATGGGTAAAAACATAAACCTGGCAATTTTTCCAAAGTTAAAATCAATCAACCCACTATATTTTCACTAAACAAACTATGAAAGTTTAATCCCGAATCGCAGGTACGTAGACACCCGTACGCTAATATAGGGCAACTTAAAATATGGAAAGTTTTATTTTTTCCATTTTTAGATATTTATGTAAATTAATCAATTTAGTCGTGTGTATCATAATTAGATGTTTCTTAGAAATTAAAAATGGTATATTTGAAAAGAAAAGTTAAATTCAAAAAGTTAAAAGTGGTACCCGTTTATGGTTTAATAAATTAACCTCCGAATCCAGATCTCTAGTTTTTAAAAAATCGTATTTATAACTTGGTTTTTTAATTGATAGACCGGTAGCTAAGTTATAACTAATCCACCTAATTGGTTATAACTTAACCCCTTTTTCCCGACTTTAGTCGGGTGGCGATTCCAAATCTTTTCAAGTTGGAAAAAATAATCTTCTTTAAACCTTAGTCGAGGGTCAATATTAAACGGGTAGGGTTTAGTATTGATCAGTTTAGAGAAGACCTAATTTTATAAAAAAGAACTAAGAGGGTGAAAAATCAAGCTCGACAAGCCCTATCCTTCTAATATAGGCCTCCTTGAAATTTTTACTCTATCCTTTTAAGATAGACACCATTAAGCCCTATCCTTTCAAGATAGGCCCCTTAACCTTTTGCTTTGTTCTTTTGAGATAAGCATTCATTTGCCTCGTCCTTTCAAGATGAGCAGTTTATTTTTTACATTGACCTTTCAAGTTGATATCCTTCATCAAAATGAAATACAGCTTAGTTGATCAATTTAAAGTAGGGTTTGGCAAAAATAGGTATCTCTTTTGTCTTTATAACAAAGTTCTAATTGAACTTCGCTACAAAAAGGGGCGACTGTAGACACCTCATTTTTTTTATTTTTTTATTTCAAATAATTAGGCTAGGTTAATAAAAATAAAAAAAATAAAAAAAATTAGGTGAAGTCATAGCAAATTGAGTCGTGTTGAATGGAATTGAGTTAGATTATCGGATTAAGTAATGATATGGGCTTAATTTATTTGGGGTCAAATTCATCTAGTTTAAGGGCTTAAATCAGATTAGAAAATTATTGAGCTAAATTATAGTAGATCGGATCAAGCCTGGAAGAATAAAAAAAGGCCTAAAATAATTAGGGTTTCTAGAAGCTAAGGTAAATCTTGGAAAAATCACATTCGTATCTTTTGTACAAAAGATTCAATTTTAAGCTTATAAATAGCACATTGGTTAGGGATTTAAAGGATCTTAATCACACAACTTCACATATACAATGAATCATACTCCTATATGCACACACCATACACTCTTTCAAAAATACTATGCATAACCCATACGCCACTACACATGTGAGTATATACTACGCGCTGCCACCGTATATCACACGCAAACCACTACCATAGCATCGTAAGCCATCACAACAACAGTTGATGCACTAACCATCACACTCGTAATTAGTGGAAACAGCAGCCATAAAACTAACCATCACGCCCATGATCAGTAGAGAAAGCAGCTAATGACCTCCATCACGCCCATGATCAATGGAAACAGAAGCCGACATGTCCTTCATCACACCCATGATCAGTGGAAACAAAAGCCAATACACCTTCCATCACACCCGTGATAAGTGGAAACAATAACCAATACACCTTCAATTACGCCCATGACCATTCGAAAATAGTATTCAACGCACAACTCAATTCGTAGGTTTTTATTGTTTTTGTACTAAGTGTTTTTTTTTTTTAGATAATTTCAATTTTTAATAAATTTAGCTCAATTACATTTTTAGCAAGATCATGTTTTTTTTTTTTTTTGGAAAATAAAAGAATCTAGATTGTGTCTTAGAAGTTAGAATTTAAGAAAAATACTTTTTGACATATAGGGGTTTTAGAAAAATAAAAAATCTAAATTGAGTTTCTTCTCAAAAAGATTCAGTTAGTTAAGGTTTTTTTTTTTATTTAATTCAGGAAACTTAGATTTTTTTTAAATAATAAATTGATAAAAACATAAACTTAGCTCAGTTTTTTTAAATAAAAATAACCTACTTACTAAAAATTTTATAAAAAAAAACTAGAGCCTATTTAATCTAAATTAACTATTATGTAGGCATCTTCAGGACAACCGTTAAAAAAATAAAAAAACTTTTTCCCCTTTTCGTAGAAATTAGTAATAAAAAATAATAAAAAATCATTTTTAGTTACATTTTGTGAACTTAGGTATATTTTTAATATTTTTGGAAAAATTATAAAAAATAAAGCCCATCAATTTTTTTTTATTTTTACATGGTAACTTAGTCTTAATAGGTTAGCCCCCTGAACCCAATTTTCTAGTTCAATTTTCTAAAAATTAATATTTTTAGAATATTTGCATACTAGTGGTTAAATTAGGGTTTTCTTTCCTAAAAACCCTAATTTTATTATTTTTTTTTTTTTTTACTAATTGAACTGATTGGCGGCTTCATTTTTTAAAAAAATAATTTTTTTTCCTTAGTTTAATATCGAGTAATTTATATTATATAGGCTAAGCTTAATATAGGTTAAATTAAGAAAACCAAAATAGGACTCAACAATATATGTTGTATTTTCTTACTTATTTACATATACATGTACTTATACTACTCTATATTATATTTTATATATTATTTTTTTATCTTAAGTAATTTTAATATGATTATGTATGCACTTATATATATTATATTTACATATGTATTCTTATTTATTTAATTATTTAACATATTAGTTTATATACTTGTATATATATACTTGTACTTATGCCTATACTATACCACTACTATATGTGTACCTATACATGTACATATGCATCTATACATGTATTTATACCTTTATTATACTACTATTATATGTATTTTTATACCTTTTTATACATGCATTTACACTTAAATCATACTAGTATACATATTTTTATATGTATATATATACGTATACTTATGTTTCCTTAATATATTTTTAAAATTTTTTTATTTAATACATACATATATATATAGATATATCTATATACTTTTCGATTTACATATATATGTGTATACATCCTTAATTTAGCTCATGTACATATTATATGTATATAGGTGTTTATGTATATATATATGTATGTATTTCTATCTTATTTTCTCTTTTATTTCCATATAAGTATATGTACTATGTATGTATATATTATAACCATATATATGTATATATATGTACATATGCATAACTAAACTATAACACATCCATACATGTGAGTATATATATCTTTATGTATTTAAGTGTATATACACAAGCAAATGCATAAATATGAAGAAATAAGATTATACACATCATCAAATACATATATACATAATATTTCTATTACAAAAAGGGAAAATTACTTGTAATCCCAATTACATATATTCTAATACATACTACACCTAAATACATATGAATATAAAAAGGAAAATACATGACCTAGATTGCAAATAAAATATAAATACATAAGGAAAATATTTAGTTACTTGTTATTGGTAAATTTTGATAAAGAAATCTCCTTATTTCTCTCTCTTAGTGTTAGTTAAATGGTAGAACGGAAGGTTAAATTGTTGATAAATTATTAGGTAGAAGAAAGTGAGGAAAATAAAAGAAAGAGATGGAAAGCAAAGAGATAGAATTTTTTGGTGCAAATAAAGGAAGAAAGTGGGCTAAAAATTGTGTATTAATTTGAGAAAATTGAAGAAAATGAGAGAGTTCTAGAAACTAGGTGGCTTCATAGCATTAGAAGGAAAAGGAAAAAGAAAAAGAAAAGAACTGAGAAGATAAAGTCTTCAAAGTGACATTTTTTACTTTTGGTCAAAATTAAAATAATAATATAATAATATCACGTACGTATAACAATTATAATTTAGAAGGGGAAAAGGAAAATAAAAAGTAAAAGATAAGAAAATTTTGGAAATAAGGAAATAAGTGAACAATTAAATAAAATAAATTTTGGAATTTTCTCTAAATATTTCTAATCCTCTAAATAATAGTTATGATAATATGTATTATAATTATAAAGAAAATTTTAAGATATAAAATTAACATTTACTATATAATACATAAGCAATAATTAAGTAATAAAATTAAGTCTAAATAATTAAATTTATATAATACAAATTTATTTATATATGTATAGTTACTAATAATTATAAATAATTATATCAATTTTTTATAAATTAATTTAGTACTCTTACATTTATTAGTATTTATATATGTATGCGATTGAATCTATTAATCGATAATTGTACACAATTAGAGTTTGTTCATCATTATAGTAAATTTATATATTTATAAGTTTAAAGTTTTAGTTTAGAATTTTTATCATATTCGAGTTCAATCTTTAGTATTTATTCATATATAGGGGTTAAGGTTTTCATATGTGAGTCAATCATTATATTAAGGTTTTTGGTATTCATTTTAGGTGTTGAATTTAAATTTTTAATCAGTTTTACATTTATCAATTCGTTCAACTTAAGGAAATTTTCTACAATACTCGAGTTCAACTCTATACTTAAAATGCTAAATTTGTAGGGTTTACAGTTACCCAAGGATAGAAATAACTACAACTAGACATAGCCAATAATCATCATTACCATGTTTATACATATCTAATGTTGAATTTCTTTAACATTTTAATTAGTAGAAAAAATATATACCTACAATTAAATGTTGTCTAAAGATATAAATAACTATGTTTAAACGTAATCAATAATAATCATGGGCTACGTTTAGACATAGTTAATATGGTATTTCTTAGTAATGTTTTCATTATAAGGAACTATATACCTATGTTTAAATGTTGCAAATGGTCATAGATAACCATGTTTAAACATCATCAATTATCATTATTAGCCATGTTTGAAAATTATTTAACTATTATAAATGTCACCATTGGTTGTTCTTCTACCACATTTATGACAGCTATCTAACATACATAGATACGTTTTAGCAACATTTAAAAGTTACCATTAGGTACATATGGTGACTTGTAAATGTCACTGAGTATTGAATGTTTAGCTATGTTTCCTCCTCTTAGTGACATTTTATTTATTAATGTAATGGAACTGGTTAGTGATAGACCTTTAGCAACGCATTTGGGCCATCTCCATTAAACATAACTAAAACTTATTGGCTACATTTTTTCCTAGATCAATGATGTTTATTTAACATTGCTCGTAGCCAAAATTCTTATAGTGGTGTCAAGTTGTGACTAAGTCAAACTTAATGACTAATCCTACCTAAAAAGACTGTTACTTTGCCGTCTTGTTGAAGTAAGAGGTCTAAGTTTCCTTCATCAAAGACTAGGACTTACAAATATTCATGAAATATGTTTACCTTTGAGGTATGGATCTAATTTCAATTTGAATTTGTTAACCTTAAATAGGTTAGAACTCCCTAATAGTCTTAGACATGATTGAATTTTAATTCACTAGCCATTTGGAGGTCGAGATTATTCCATTACAACATAACTAAGTAAAGAATTCAAGAACTAATAGAGTTAGAGACAAACTTCATATTCATTAATTCATTTAAGGGTTACATAATCAGTAGCTTAACCGTACGTCATTCAAAATACATTCTAAGATTGTTTACATTCCATTTTCTCGAGGTAAATGTCCCATCAATCCTCTCTAAATGATATTCTCCGTTCCCTAAATCTTCCTTCACTCTAGCAAGGTGTTCCTAGTTTGGACTTAACTTTCCCTAACATTCTTTTGAACTTAATGCCTCTAAATCACCAGGTCATTAGATCTTTCATTGGGTTTGTTTTATGTGTACTGCATTATTTCTTTTTCTTTTTCCCTCTTCTTTCCCTTATGTATTTTCTTCCTTCCTCAATAATTTCCTCTTCTCCCTCTATGTTGAAGTTTAGATGTGTTTGAAACAGAATCTTACACTAGTATGTATGGAAAAGCAAAAATTGCCTAAAAGTTTGAAGGAAATCAAAAGGAAAGTGCTTATTCTAAGACACAATGACACAAGTAAGCATTAAACATGCTTTTCTTAATGTTATCAATGTTAGTTATTCAAATGTGTCTATTTCTCTATAGAGATTTCATAAAGAAAACACATTAAAGTAAGTGGATTTGGTCAAGAAGTGCAAAGAATTATTAAAATCTAAATAAGTACTAAAACTTGCGACTCACTATTTGAATCTTCTTAAGTTAGGATCCATTTAATTCATCATTTTCTAATCTTTTTGGTGTTTTTTAAGCATCTACTCCAATCTTATGCTTAGTAAGTATAAAACACTAAAAAGATGGAAATATAGCTACATATATATATATATATATATTCCTATTCAAAAAATTAAATACCTAAAAATCCTAATATGATTTTACCTCTTCTTTACTTTATCCATTTTACATAAATAGAAATTCAAATATCCTTTTCCAATGAATAAAATATATATTTTAAATTTTCTCTCTTAGAAGTATATGAATTTTCACTTCCCAATTCCTGTACTCCATTTACTACTTTCATCATAGTTATGAAATAGAAACAAACAAGATAGTTTTCCTAATGCTAGATTTTTCATAGATACATATCAAATATAAAACATTTACAAATTAAATATAGGAATGATATAGATTAAAAAAATTACAATCCAAATAAGTACTTGGTTTAGGGTTCAAAAGTGTCTGGGGATTAAAACAAAGAAATTATAATGTTGTTAAATCTTTAAGCATGTTTTGGTTTAAATATTAACAAAGAGGACATTGTTTAGTGATGTCAAAAGGCAAATTCCATGCATTTGAATGGTAGGAGAAAGTGTGCTATCCATCAATTGGTAGCAAATGTGGCATCCGGTTGGTAGGTACCCATTTCAAATGCAGAATGTTCTTGCTAACTGAGCTAACATACCTAGTACAATCCAGCTACTAACCTAGATGTAAAAATATGTTTTTCTTTGATCTTATCCTAAAATAACTATTGTTTAGTTACATGTATTTTTAAAATTCCTTTCATATTTTAATCTTAAGATTAAGATTTTTAAACCTTGTAAATTCGTTTGGAAACATGCATTTCAAAGTAAAGGGATAAGCAGATGCTTAAGGAACCTATGTAAAGAGATACTAATCCAATTAAGAATTGTTTTATATGATATTAGAGTATGGTGTTAGGGACTATTAAGTATTGTTAGAAGATTTCAATTCAGGTGCATAGATAACATTTTTTTATATGCACCTATCTAGGATAGTGTCAAAATGACTTAATTATATTCATCTTATTAATTGATATTGAATGTTCTTAGCTGGACCTAAAGAAATGCGAGTATTAATGATCTTAGGGTACCGTTTCGGTGATCAATATGTGACATTGTTCTAACTACAAGTGTATACCTAAAGGATTTTAGTAGATGCAGGATTGACTCATGGACTCTTGAGTGCTAAGGAATACCCAACACTATGTATGTATATCAATTTATATATGTGAGTGATTCAAGGTCATAAGTCACCCTAAGTCTTTAGATGCGAATACCATACTAAATTTTTTACTTAAGTGAAATGATAATAACTAGTTGGGTGTGCATTAAATAATCTTGTATACACATATGTCTAATTATGTATATGCTCAAGCGTGTGCAGCTATGGTATTTAATGTACTAGACAACTAGTTCACCCTTTAGGGAATTTACTTTTTTAACTGTAGGTACTTTTTTGGATGTTAACCTCTATGACAACTTAAGCTATAACTTGGTATTAATTTAGACAATGACGTGAAGTATGTGTATTATGATGCCTAATTGGTTGGAATTTGCTAGCAGAATGTGTATTAGTTATGATATCATTAGGTTCAATTCCACTAATTATATATGTATCATTTAGTTCTAGTTGAAGTTGTTGTAGGAGTTAGTACGGACTCCTTTCTTATGTTATATGCATCATTTGGATTTGTTGTGTGAGACTTAGTGAGCCATTTGGTGTTGTATTTGTTTAGAAATATTAGTTTAAGTGTTATTTGTAGTTATTGAAGATATTTTGGCTTATTGATAGATAGGTCAAGAATTTTACTTGTTATTGCCTGGTAATGACACCTCATAAGTTGTAATGCCTTGTGTTTCAAGCATTACATTATATTGTCATAACCAAGGGCTTGAACTCTTGACTTTTCTTAAAGCAGTAATTATACCATCAAGGTGAAGTACACTAAGTCTTAAGTCCTACCAATATAATTAGAGTTAGGGGAATACAAAACTTCACTTTAGGAATAATTGATAATTAATCCAACCTTCAAGGGATTTTAACCCATTGTTGTCTTGTCATTTCATGTTTATAATAGTTTTAGGTATGTTTTCATTTATTGTAATAGATTAAGCTTGGAGTCTAAATGTTATATTCTAGACTGGGCTTAGTAAAACAGGGAAGACTAAGTATCATGACGTTATTTAGACTTCATTATCAATGAAATAGAATATTTTATTTAGAGTGAAAACTCTCTTTGTTCTACTCTTATCAATCATATTAGATTGTGGCAAGTAAAACCTTATGTATGTCCTAGAAGTACCTAAGAGATGGATGAATTGGATACTTTGAAAAATTAAAACTTTTTCTTAAAATATTATAAAATTGTCCCCTTTTTGCTTACTTTGCTAGATTGGTGTGAAACAATATATATATAATAAATTAAATAGGAAAATAAAGAGAGTAAAGGGTGAGAAGATCAAAGAAGCAAATTATAATGCTGTAACCTTATGCTTTGACTTAGAAAGTGGTGTCTCAATTCTATATGCTTTGACTTAGAAAGATGCACATAATTTTCTTTTTTTTTTTTTGCTAAATTAATCGCACACGTGTTATTACATTTTATAGGAATATTTTTCAAATTTAAACCATAGTCAAACAACTATTGTTTAATTTAAAGTATTTATGTATGGCGATTACCAATTGAAACGTACTCAACTTCAACTATGGATAAGGGGATAGAATTTTGCTTCTTGGAAGACCAAGAAACTAACTTATCTCCTAAAAACTAACAAGTTAAAACTTCTTTAAGATCTATCTTGTATACTTTTCTTAGTGCATGAAGATCCCTTCTTCTATTTTCTTTATTTGGAGTTCGAGGAAAAAGTTTAGTTCACTCATGAAGGTCATCTCGAACTCTACCTACATTAACTTAGAAAACTCTTTGCAATACAATTCATTGGTATAACAAAAAATAATATCATCTAAGTATATTTGAACTACTAACAAATCAATATCATAAATTTTATGTCTACTTTTGCACTTTGGAATTTGTTTTTAATTAAAAATTTATTAAGACATATATAAAATGCTTGTAGAGCCTGTTTTAATCCATATAAGGAATTTCTTAACTTATATACATGATCTTCTTTAAATGAATCCTCAAAACCTAGAGGTATTTCTACATATACCTCTTCTTTAATGTAACAGCTTAAAATGGGCTTTTAACTTCCATTTAGAATAATTTAAATTCCTTATAACATTCAAATGCAAGTAAGAGTCTAGTAGCCTCTAACTTGATAACCGGTGCATAAGTTTCATCAAAGTCAATATCTTCTTCCTAGGAGTAGTCTTTTTCTACTAACCTTACCTTATTTCTTACAGTTCTGCCATGATCATCTAATTTGTTCTTGAATACCTATTTGGTACCAATGATGGATTTATCTTTAGGCCTTAAAACAAGTGTCCATATTGGATTTCTTTGAAATTAGGTGAGCTCTACTTGCATGGTATTGTCCAACCATTATCAAACAAGTATTCATTAGTAAAGTTAGGTTTAAATTCGTATAATAAAGCAAAATGATTTACAGTATCAATTAAACTTGCTCTTGTCTTAACTCAAGAACATATATTGATTACTTACTCAAGAGGATGGTAGGATTTAAATCTTATTGGTATAAAAGGTCTAAATGTTACCTATGGAGCTTTTGATTTAGCCTTTGAATAATCCTTTGATTTTAGTTCTATTGAACTTTCAACTTTAGTCTCTCTAGAAGTTCATGTTTGACCTTGTTGAGTATTTCCATCCTTATTTTTTGCTTTTACTTACATGTCATCATCAAAATCATCAACCTTGATCTCATCAGCAAATTTCACATTTATGGATTTCTTTATAGTTCTTGTTACTTTGTCAAAGAGCAATACGCTTTGTAATTTAAGGAATATCTTAAGAAAATGCCTTCATTTGCTCATTCCTCAAACTTACCAAGATTCAGACCAAATTTTTTAATGAAACAAGTAGAACCAAAAACATGAAAATAGGATATGATTGGTTTCCTTCCCTTGTATAGCATATATGATGTTTTCTTGGTAAATAGTCTTATACAAACACGATTTATGATGTAACAAAATATTGAGACCACCTTAGCCTATAAATGTTGTGCTATACTACATTCATTTAATAAGGTCCATGTCATTTCTTGGATTGTTCTAGTTTTACATTCAACCACTCTATTTTATTGTGGAGTGCATGGAGCTAAAAAATTATGAGTGATAATGTTTTGTTCACAAAATGTTGTAAATCCTCATTTTCAAACTCATTTCCATAATCAATTCATAAATTAATGATGGAAAAGTCTTTCATGTTTTGAACTTATTTTGAAAGCTTTTTGAAATCATGAAAGGTATCACTTTTATGATGTAAAAACAAAATCCAAGTATATTGAGAAAAGTCATTAACTATTACTAAACCATATTTATTGCTATATAAACTTAATGCGTGTTGAACCAAGCAAATCAAGATGCAACAATTACAATGCTCTTTTTGATAAAATAACATGTTTAGATTTATATGAGAAAACACTCTATCTTATTCTTAATGTAAGTTGCACAATGAATATCATCCTTCATGTTCATTTTACACCAATCATTAACTAGGTTATTTTTAGATAAATTATCCAATTGATTAAATTTAACAATCCCTACTTTCTTATACCACCAAAATACATTATCAAAAAACAGTTAAAAACATCTCTTAGTTTCTAGTTTAATAGGTTTAACAAGATAAATGTTTTTCTTACGAAAGCCTTTAAATAATTTAATAACAATTTTATCATTTGCCTCTACCTTATTTTGATCAAACGCTATCTTATATCCTTTACCACATAACTAGCCGATGCGTAAAAGATTTTGTTTTAAATCTCTTACCAAAGATACATCCTCTATAGAATAAGGGGGAATACCAATTTTACCAATTGCGATTATCTTTCCTTTAATATCATCTCCAAATTTGACATTACCTCATTCTTTCCATTTTGAGCTCGTGAAAACTAAAGTACCTCCCAACATGTGACATGAATACTCGTTATCTAAATATCACATTTCTTTTAATTTGCTCTATTTTCCTACAATCATCAAAATATGATTAAGTTTTCTTTGGAACACATATTAGCTTAGGTCTACTAAAATTCAAGCTTATATTATTCAAAGTTTTTAGCTTGTTGAGTACTTAGTTTGTTATTTTTATAAAACAATATTTCTCAATATGTTTAAGTTTATTTACTAAAAAAGCATGAATAAGAGTTAGAAACTTGATACCTACATCCTGCTTAATTCTTCTAAATTTGGCTTAGGTATCCTCTGCTATGACATCTAGTTGATCCTTTAATGTATCCTCTAATGGGATACTTCGTGTTTTGACCAAAGTATCTTTTGATATACTTACTGCCTTACACAATAGACTTAGTTTTCTCATGTAAATTACCGTTTTTAGCAAATTCATTACTAATTATTTCCTTTCCTTTAACAAATATAGTTTTATTAGACAAATTAAAGGATTCTCCATGTTCATAATGAAGACCATTTTTGAATTATCTATCCTTTGAGAAGATAATAGCAATTGTAATTTTTTATCACTTTTATTGAATTTTCTAAATGTTGTATCAATCATATTAGATAGCCCGTCTATTCTAACTTTTAACTCATTTATTTCTTCCTTCAAAATTAGATTTTCTTTCTCTAAGTTCTCTTGACATGTTCTAAGATTTTCATTATCAATTTCTAAAATTTAAAATATCATTCTCACTAATTGATAACGAATTTGTTTGAGACAATGCTTCTTTCTCATCTTTTAATGCCTTAACTTCATCATCAAGTTTAGTTAATTTTACATTAGCCTATTCAAGAGATTTTAATAGACTTTTAATTTCTCTACGCACTTTTTCAAGGATTTCATCTTACCTTAGAAATAGCCATGTGACACAAGTTGGCATCTTCTTCTTCCATTGTATTATTATCTGAATCTTTCTTTGATTCATTTAGGTCACTCAAAGTAGCTAGCATTACTTTGTGCTTCTTCTTATACTTCTCTAGTTTCTTTAATAATATTGAACACTCTTACTTGATGTGCCCAAGCTTCTTATACACGTAGCATACCTACTCATTCTTTTTCTTTTTCTCATCCTTGTAACTCTTCCCTATATCATATTTAGAATGACTTGATGATGCATGTTTACTGAAAAACTTCTTCTTACCTCTTTTACTAAGTATTCTATTAAACCTCCTAGCCAGTAAGGTGATATCCTCATCATCATCATCTTTTGAATCATCCTTCAATTTAGACACTAATTCAACTTCTTGAGCCTTGAATGCAATTATCTTCTTACTACTTTTTGGTTCATTTGTATGCTTGATATGCGACTCATAGGCTAACAGCTTCTACCTTAGTTGACTCATTGTTAGCTTAGATAAGTCTTCAACCTTTTTTATTACCGTTTTCTTAGCATCTAAAGACCTAAGCAAAATTCTCAACATCTTTCGGATAAGATTAGAGTCATAAGTCCTTTTACCAAGAAAAGCTAATTTATTAGTTATAACTATAAAACAATAAAAAACATCATGTATTTTTTCACCCAACTGAAATTTAAACAACTCAAATTGTGGGAGTAAGGAATTAATTTGAGTATCCTTAATTATTGTTATTTCTTCATGAGTCTCATTGAAAGTGTCCTAAATATCTTTTGCAGTCTCATAAGAAGAAATTAAATAATATTCAAATGGAGCAATTGTCATCAATAATAAGTTCTTTGCCTAATTTTTCTTTTCTCGTTCTCTATGAGCATTGGATATCCATTTATAGCAATTTGAATAGCTCCGAATTCTATGATTTTCCATGAGTCAAAATCAATTGCCTTGACATAATTTCCATCCTACATTTCAAGTAGGCAAAATTAGTTTGACCAAAGTGGAGCACAATTGGTAGTAAAGATATGTTGTTTTCTACCATAGATCTTTGAACTATAGGTGATACAAGAGCTAAGCCCTCATATGAAATATAGGTTCCAAAAGTAACCAAGATGGGATGAATTGATTACTTAGAAAAATTAAAACTTTTTATTAAAATGTTATAGAATTGTCCCATTTTTTATTACTTCCTTAGATTGTTGTAAAACAATATATATAATAAATTAAATAAGAAAATAAAAAGAGTAAAGAATGAGAAGATCATACAAGTGAATTATAGTGTTTTGGTCTTATGCCTATTACACTCTTTCAACTCCATTACCGAGAACCCCGTATTCTGCATCAGTATCATTTAACTATCTACTTTAATACTTTAGTTAAGAGAGAATGCAAGTATAATGCTTCTACTATACCTCCTTAGGCTGTCTTTTAACTAATTACAAATCTACAAAACAATGTAATCTCTCTTCTAACACATAATTCTAACACTCAAAAGATAAGATTTACAAGAGTATGAGGATTGATTACATGACTCCTCAATATAGAAGTTTAGAAATAAATTAAAATAAGAAAGTCAAATGATCAGCAATATAGCTTTTGATTTTTTCTCTAATTTTCTCGGAAGTATGAAGTTTGTCAATGAAAGTTTTAGGTTAGTGTATTTCAAAATTTTGAATTGCCTTACTGATATTATCTCTCAAGATAACGTCTCTTTGCTAAATTCTTGAGAAATATTGAAAAATCTTGAAAGAGCGGTTGGTGTTAGTTTTCTTTGATTTGAGGAAGGTAAATCTTTATTGAATTTAAATGTTGATTTGCTAATGATAGGGATAATTTAACTTGCATGATTTCTTTGTTTAGATTTTTAAAACACAATATAATGCTTTGAAAATTTGAATACTCTTGTTGATATCACTTTTTAAAAATCACTAGTATATCTTCAAAGCTTATTAATTTGAACCTTAGCTTCTAGATATATTCTTGCTAACCTTTTGCTTGTGTATCCTAGCACATTATCTTATTATATTGAATTTGTAAGCCTCATAAAATCTTCTTTATCTTTTAGTTTAAATTTGAATGAAAAAAAAAAAAAAATCTACAACAATCAAAAGATTCATCTATAATCTTAAAGTCAACCATATGTTCAACCTGATCTTGAGCTTCAAATAAAATCTAATTTTGACTTCCATGAAATCCTCCTTAATTCTTCATAAATATGTAGCAAATATCTCGAAAAATTTGTATATAATAACCTGACAAAAGTACTTCCAACAATTTTTCGTATTAATCTCTTTAAAATAAATTTGTCATTAATTAAGTTTGACCTTTTTAATCTCCTATCCAACTTAGTGGAACGTATTGGGCATATTATCTAAATATATATAGTGAGTGAAGCTACACTTTCAATTCATTAAAAATCCAAAATAACACTTCATCCGTATTGTACTATCAAAACTTTATTTTGTCTAGATCCTTTAATTTAGTCCTTGATTTATCCTTTGATTTTTAAAATTGATCTTAAACAAAAAAACTTAATAGTTTATAATATACTACACACTTAGCACACTTGTTAATTATCTCTAACTCATTTTTATTATCATCAAAATAATTATGAAATAATTCAATACCTTGAAGGAGTTCTTATATATCATATCACGATTGTTCAAGTAAGTATCTACTCTTTTAATGAGTCATATCTAATAAAATATTCACTCAAATCTTAATCCACATAATACAAAAATACCTAATTTCTCTAAATTAGGGATTTCATAACAAATCGATCTGAGCAAGTTATTTGATGTCTTAATCATCTCAGTCCTACACACATCATAGAGCTAACTAGAAAAAGATAAACCTTAACTATTATGAGCCCCTAAAAGTTGAACATGCTTATCTAAGAAGGGAAGCGACATCTATATTGTTGGAGACTAGTGAGTCTAACTTTTGACTAAATAAGAATGACAAAAAAATCGGCATGAATCCATAGTAGTAGTATAAGTGGGATCTGAAGTTCGAAGATTGAGGCATAAGAGCGAAGTTTGGAGATAAAAAATACAATGAATTTTGTAAGCCTGATATACCTTATTATAAGAAGTTTAGTAGGGATTAGTATATAATCATTGAGATCAATCCATGCCTATCTAAACTTTGGCTTAATTAGGAAAATTGTTCATAAAGACCTAACTTGTAAGTGCAATCAATAACCATAGTAAATTTAGGAGTACTTGAGCCTAGGAAAAAAAAGTTAAACTAATGTTACCCTAATATTACTAATCATGCCACATGTGTTTATGTGTGTTCATTATATAATATAGTTCAACCTAAGAAAAAGGATTTAAAGATTTATTTAAGTTTGTATGTTCAAACATGATTAATAAATTGCAATAAACATTCTTTACAAAAATATATGTATGCATAATAGGAGAATCTAAGAAACTAAATAAGCATATATATACAATTATATATCATTTAATTTCCAAACATTCTTTTAATGTGTATAATTGGACCAATGCAAGTAAACTTCCTAATAATGATTTACTTATGTAATATAAATATAGCTACCATTAGTAACTAAGTGGTTAATAGCATTGTGACCTCCAATTTTAAATATTACATCACCCACTAATGCAATTAGACTAATAAATTTCTAGAAGCCATTTTCACTATCATGTAGGTTCGTCATGCTCCCAATACCCTACAATCCCTCATTTTATTTCAAATTTGAAATCAGATGAATGTTCCCATGATAAAAGCCCCAATAAAATCCTCCCTAGCCAACCACCATTTAGGCATTTTTTGCCATTTCCCTTCCTTCGTGTACTTTATCTATTACAACACCCAATCTATCTTCTTCTCCTTAATCAAATCTACATACAAATTAATATCAATCTCAAAAATACTCCTAAAGAGAAAAGAAAGAAATCAAGAAACCCTCTCTCTCTTTTAGACCTCCTACCATCGCCCCTCTCATTCCCTTATTTCGTTTATATTTTCTTTCACTTTCCTTTAATTTTTTCCCCTAAAGTTCAAGTTCACTTTATATGCCCAATTTCTCCACCATATTGAAGGATAAGGCTGTAAATAAGTCGAATCTAACCAAACTGAATGAAGTTGAGCCAAGATTTTAAAGGCTCAAGTTTGACTCATTTAAAAATTATTGAACTCCAATCGAACCAACCTTTTTTGAGGCTCGAGCTCGAGTGTGTTAAGGATTCTAAAACTTAAGCTTAGCTCATTTATAGAGCTCATATATCTAAAGAAGCCTATAAATGAGCTTGAGCTCATATATCTAAATGAGCTTATAAACAAGCTCAACCTTATAAATTTAAACAAGCCTGCAAACATGTTTATCTAAACGAGCCTAAACTTAAGTTCATTTAGATTATTGAGCCAAAATAAGCTTAAGTTCAAGCTTGTTTAGATAAATGAGATTAAATGGGCCTTAGCTTAAGCTTATACTAATTTTATTCTTATATCTTCACATTTTCCATATCAGAGACTATATCCAATATTTCTATGAGGTAGCATATCTTGTAAAAGCACGTTGTAATTGACCAAATAATGTAATATCATGATTATAAATAAGCAAGTTGTGGCTATTTCTCTCATATGAAATCCCGAAAGGAATATGCCAATCAAAATGTACAATTTACGTTTCATAATTAATCATTGTTAATGAATCTTGTTACCTATTTGTAATATGCGTGTGTCATATGAAACTTCGATCTATACACAATAAAAAAATTATAAACATAAACTATAAGGTAAAACTATGGGAAAGAAAAAGTAAATAAATGAGGTCGTGATCACAACTTCAATATAAATAGGAAGTTCTGGGGTTTTCGCCCACTCACACTCACTAACCACACCACCTACCACCACCACCACTTCCCACCTCCCACCTCCCACCTCCCCTTCCTATTTCTGTTACACACTATGGTTGCTTGTGATTAGGAAGTGAAGCTAATGGAATTCGAATTGCTTTATTTAGTTTTCAATTTCTCTTTAATTTTCCATTTAAATACCATCATATGTAATGTAAATAGTTAAGGTTATTGAAAAAAATGATATTAAAATATTATTATAAGGTAGTTAAGAATGTAGATAATTCCAACTATTGATTTGAAAAATTGATGTAAAATTGAAAGAAATTAAGAAAATGGAATGGATCAATTTTCAAGTTAATGCTAAGGTAATATGAAATTTTACTGTTTCTGTCAATTTTCTTCTCCGTCAATGTTCTTGTGCTTGGCATAATAAATCTTCTAGCCGCAGGAATGTAGAAACTTGAATTACCATTAAAATTTTCAATTTCCTTAGCGTGACGAGCAATGGTACTTGATTTGGAAGAAATAAAAGTTTGTGATCAGCCGTTTTGCTGGCCTCAGCTATAACTGAGACCGCATAGCGCAGTGGATTAGCGCGTTTGACTTCGGATCAAAAGGTCGTGGGTTCGACTCCCACTGTGGTCGCTAGAACAGGTAAATATTTTGGGCACGTCTTACGCTTTTCTTCAGCTAGTTTTAGAGTTTATACGTGAACACTTGTTTAGGACCGTTACAATAACACTTGTTTTTTCTAGTGGAATGAATCGGGTCTGAATCCCCGTTCCTTTGTAATTGTCAGAGAAAAATAATACACTTGCTTATACGTGAACCTACCTCAGTTCTCGTACACTATAAATCACCGATCGAGGCTTGCAAGTTTACTAAACTAAAACATCTTATAAGATCAAGCACCATGTCCTACAACACTACGTAGCAACCAACTCCACATAGCACGAAAGCCTACGTAATACTATTGTGTGACATATTCTAACCACATCATCATTATATTTCACGCATACAACTCGAGGTCCATCTATCTACTCCACATCCTTCCCTTTTGTTTCTTTTTTGGTTTTTTCCAATTTCATCTGCTATATAAAATCCTGGAGATTGATTTTAATTCCATACAAACAGAAACATCATTCTATACAACATTCATTTACCCTGAAAGTGCAATGGCAATAACGTTTTCCTTAACCTCTTTAGTCGTAAAAGCGTTAGTTCATCTTTTCCTGCTAACAACTACTAGATTTGTCAATGAAGCCAGGCTCCTCGCTGAGGAGGAAACTCCAGCTGTACTTCCAGTTGAAGCACCAAAACCAATCACTCCTGATACCACACCTGAAGACAAGCACCCCGCACCCGTCACAGGTCCAACAGGCACCGTGGCTGCCCAGCTGCAGCTGCTGCCACTTCACCCGCCACTGCAGCCAAAGCCGATTCCCCTTCAATTTCCTTCTTCATGCATAATGTCCTTGGAGGCTTTTCCCCTTCAGAGCGAGTTGTGGCAGGGATTACCACTGCCAATGTTGGAGCCAACAACCTCCCCTTTTGGAAAACCAATGGCGGGGTGTTTCCACTAAATGGTGGGATCCCTCTAGTCACGGCCAACAATGGCAAAATCAATAACTTGCCATTTTTAAATGGCATAAACGGTTCTACCGCCAGTACTGTTATCAACAACAATGGAAACATCAACGTGATTGCTGGTAAAAACCAACCATTCATCATGGTCGGTCAGCTACCTGCAGCAGCAACACTTCAGGAGCTTCACTTTGGCAGCATTACGGTTATAGATGACGAAATCATGGAAGGACAAGAGTTAGGATCTTCAGTTATTGGGAAAGCTCATGGGTTTCACTTGGCAAGTTCATTGGATGGTAGTAGTAGAACCATGACATTTACAGCAATTTTTCACAATGGTGACAAGGAAGAGGATACATTAACTGCTTGTTCACTTGCGGGGAATAGCTATTTCATTCCCCATTTATGTCTTATTACATTGTTCACTTGGGTTTTATCTTGAAATCAGGATTTGGTAGGAATCCTTATTACTTAAAATCAAGTAATAGGGATTCTTTCCTCAAACTAAAGAATTGATATTCAGCAAAAAAAGGACATGTGATGCCCTATCTTCTTCACCATGAACAACACCACCACCACACCTCCATCTTCTTCACCATGGACAACAACACCACCACTACAAACACCTCCACCACTATGCACCACCACTACTGCACACCACCAACACAGCACACCACCACAACCGCGCACAACCACTACTACACACAATTGATGGCTGATCTACTTTCTTTATCTCTTTGGCCAATCTACTTTCTTTGTCTCTTTCACCAATCTACACACATTTATGTTGATCCATCGGCAAGCACAAAACTCCATACATTTATGTTGATCTACTCTCTCTTTCTCTCTTCGATTTATACACCACCATGAATTACTAGATGATTTTTGGACTTTTGCTATAGAGATATGTAGGCTCAAGTTATGACGATTTCACAAGAAGACATTTTTTATGTACAAAAAGATATTTTGAAAATTATGAGAGTGGGTCTATGCGTGATGGTCATCAGAGAGAGAGAGAGAGAGAGAGAGAGAGGAAAGTTGTTAATTTGTGTAGTCTATGTATGTTTGCCCTACTAAAGTGTGTTGGTAAGTCATTGGAGTGAGGAAGAAAGAGGGAGAGAAGGGCCGATCATGTCTTACAAGAAGAAGATGGGTATTTTAGTCGTTTTGTTTTTATTACATCCCTATTCCACTTTTGCTTTTATATTTAAATGAACAAAGTAATATCAATTACAACCATATCCCATTCTTTATGAATGGAAATTCTATTCCCTATTATTTGATTCAGCGAAGTGAACGGGTCATAAGTTTCTTTAGAGTGCATAGAACAACTTCATATGAATCTCTACTTGCGGTCATTAGTGGAATCGGAAAGTATGAGGATGCAAGAGGAGAAGCTAAGATTTCAACTATCAACTTGCCTAACCAGCATATTACTGATGGCAATGAGATGCTAATCCAAATTAGTGTCTACTTGCACTAAAAACAAAAATAAATTTCTTCTACTTTATGCATATCTATGTATGATTTCAACTTGTTTGCTAGTTCAATCGATAGTCAACACCCACCTAGTAAGATTAAGGCTTAAATGCTGTTGACATTAATCTATTAAATCATAGATCCCTTGAGATTGTTCTATCGCCCTAGATTTTAATGGTACTACAACCCACTATGTATCCCTACTATTTATAAACACATTAAGGCTCTAAAATTAGTTACAGTTTCTATAATCATTTATAACAATTGTTTATTATGTACAAAATAACAATTCTCTAAATACATCAATTAAAATGACTTACAAGTGAGCTTTAACCCTAAATATACTAAATAGCTACAATATATGAAACTAATTGCCTCTTTTTCCTAACCTAGTGATAGCAATTTCCTTAGTTATAAATTTATTGAATTGCCCTGCAATTGTAAAAAATAAAAGAATGAGTAGAAGCCCAGTACAGGTGCATAAATACATACAGATGCTAAGCCTAAAACATACACATGCATATGATGCAATCATAACAAAATATAAGCAAGCAATAATTATCTTTAATTTAGGCCAATAACCAACAAAGGGGTACTCATGATCCCACCACACTATGATTTTGATCCATATACATAGGTGATATAAATATAAGTTTTCCTTTAAATCCTTTACATCCAAAGTCCAAAAACGTATTCTAACTATGTCATCTCAAAAACGAGTCTATTAAGGAATCCTTACATCTGATTAGCATTTACTCCTCTAAAGATCTACCACTATAGGCTCCTAGAGTGAGTTAGTCAAGCATAACCAACAACTAATTAGTTTAGGTTGAATATAAATTAGTCTGACTTGCTTACTAAGTCCTAACAAGCACAATCAATAACTAAGCACCACTTACCTAAGATAGCTTAACGATAGTTAACTGGAATTCCACCACTTTAAACCTTGTACCGACTATCTCTAACCACCCATCAAGGAAGGAACTTGATAACTAGTATGAATCTATTAGGAATAAGTATGTATCAACCTTTAGATGATTAATAATTAAGTTTTTATCTAAATATTACCTATGAATCTTTTATTAACCTATTAACTGTTAATACATCTATTTTATCAATTTAAATGTTCCAAGTAAAATTAATCGAACTGATTCATTAGTCAAGATAGGAATTAGAAATAAGATAATAATATTATACAATAGAGTAAAATGTTAACATATTTATATATATGATACCATTTATTTACATATACGTAAGGGAATAGTATATGAAAGAGAAATATATAGTACACATGTAGCAAGAATGTTAAAATATATAGTTTACTAACCAATATAATAAAAAAAAATATATATTATTAATAATACTAGAATTCATGTACATATATAGAAGAAAAGCATATTAGTAAATAGAAGTTGAAATGAATATATTACATTATTATTACCCTATATTACATAACGATAATAATAATTGTAATAAAAATAATTTAATTATAATGACAACAATAATATATCCGTGGTATAACATAAGAGAATGGAATTACCGTAAGCTTAATCAATAATTGAAGTTGTACATATATGATAAAAGTATCAACATAAATTTTACATCTAACATAAGATAGAAAAACTAACTCCACATCTTTATATAATAATACAATACAACATATAACATAACTTACAATAGAAAAAATTTGTATAAAATAATAGTATAATATAGCATATAACATAATTTATAATAGGAACCTNTCAATTATTGATTAAGCTTACGGTAATTCCATTCTCTTATGTTATACAACGGATAAGTAAATTTTGACATAAAAGTTGAAATGAATATATTACATTATTATTACCCTATATTACATAACGATAATAATAATTGTAATAAAAATAATTTAATTATAATGACAACAATAATATATCCGTGGTATAACATAAGAGAATGGAATTACCGTAAGCTTAATCAATAATTGAAGTTGTACATATATGATAAAAGTATCAACATAAATTTTACATCTAACATAAGATAGAAAAACTAACTCCACATCTTTATATAATAATACAATACAACATATAACATAACTTACAATAGAAAAAATTTGTATAAAATAATAGTATAATATAGCATATAACATAATTTATAATAGGAACCTATTTATTAGCAAAACAATTACTTATTACAATAATAGAAGAAAAATAAAAATAACATAATACATATTGTTGTACGATTTTCAAATAATTTCCTTCTTACAAAGTTCAAAAAACTAAAGGGTAACTGGCCAGTCTGGTGCTCTTAAGTTAGTGAGTGTGTATAAGAGAAAAACTAGAGAGTAGTTATAAGTAATTAGATAGTTCCTACAATACATCTTATCTATATTTATAGGTGAATGTCGTGTATCTAAAACAACAGTTAATCACATGATTATTAGAACACGTAAAGACTTAACAATTAAGTACACTCCTAAAATCTAGGAGTAGTGGGCGATTATGTAATGAGACAATGTTAGGAGATAACTATTTATCCTACTTAAATTTAAACTAGATATGGTTGTCTTGTTCAACATTTGTTGAGAAGTGAGTTACTCGGCTTCTCATTAGCCAAGTAGACAAGTGAATGTTATGGATGAAATCCAACTATCAACCCCTAACTCCCGTAGTCAAGGATTTAACTGATGGAGTAAATAGTTTAATATTCTTTATAAGGTTGAGCGAAGAATTGTTTCCTAAATCCCATGTAAGAAGTTTCTTGATTTTCATTTGGAACAGTAGATTGTATCCCATCCAAAAGGTCAGTACTTTTCAATTTTCTAGCTTATAAGAAGACTAAGTGGTAATACGTACAATAGCTATTACCTTAGCCTTAATTATACCACAAGTACTAATAACTGTCAAAACCTTAATAACCATTGGATCTCTATCATGAAACACATGTCAATAATCCATGCCATCATCTAATCAATGCATCATTATTGTAAAAAAATGTGTTGTGGTTATAAGGATAAATCATTCATATTTAAGGAATTTTTCAATATTGAAAACAAATTTCATTTCATCTTCATCTACATCCAAAAGCTTTTGCTCGCTTTCGACATTTCGTCTTCATCTTAAAAAATCCTCAAAAAAGTTTTGTGACATTTGTTATAGTTAAGATCAAGTATGGTTCGAAACGTAATTCGTCAACTTATTCTTTCAAATTCTAAAGCAATTGAGACCAAGACTGCTTTTCCCCTCCAAAATAAGAGTGAAGCTTGTTCCTCAAGTAGCTCGGCTGATAATGTGGTAGAGCGGTAGAATAAACTTGCTCGAATTAACTCTCTTGTAGTGGATACCTATCCAGGCGACAAAAAAGGAAAATCTGTGGCTAAATATTTGTATAATAATGTGATTCATTTTAGTAATTCACCAAAAGGTGTGGCTAGTGCTGTCAGTAGAGTTCTTGTTTCGAAATATAATAAATAATGGCAAGATCTTCCTAAAACATGGAATCTTAGGAGGTCGAGAGAAGAAGAAATGGTATGCTTTCCAAAGGAGTGCAAGTTTCATATTTATTTGAAATATCTTGATTTTGGGCTATACTTCCCATTTTCAACTTTAGTCAAGTAGTTTTTCAACTATTTCCAAGTTGTGTTAAGCATAGTGTCACCAAACACATATCAGCTTCTTTCGACTTTTGAAATAGTTTGTGAAGAAGTCAATGTCAGGACTACGCCTCAGTTATTTAGGTATTTCTTTACAATAAAGAGACAACCTAATGGCTGGTATTTTGCAACCATTAAGTATGGGTAGAAATTCATGAACGGATTGGAGTTCAAGATCTACAAGTGGCATGATAAGTTCATGTCTATCATTTTAGATGAAGAATTGGATTTTTGGACCCAATGGACTAAACCTATCCGTACTAAAGATATTGAATTGATGCAAAATGATGCTGTCGTAGCAAAGAAGATCCAAGAGAGGAGAAAAAACAAAATGTTTTACTTGGACGCCGTAAGATTAATAAGGCAAAATGAGAACGTGGAGCCAATTTTCTCCGAGAAGAAAGGTATGCTATTGAGTAATTGTCATGTTGAGTAGAGCTACAAGAGGAAAGCCGCTTTCATGACAAATGGGGAAGAATAGTTGCCTTTAAGCCTTGCTCGGTATGGAACATATAATTCATTTACTCCTTGCTTTATTGTTAATGTATCCACTTTATATTGTAGACATAAGTGTAGGTGACATGGATCCAGCCAAGTTGTTAGCCTGAGAAAAGGCTAAAAAATTCAAGGCCGACAAATGAGAAGGCACCAGGGTAACTATGACTTGGCCGTTGCTCCAAAGAAAGCCACACAAGAGAAAGCGACAAAGCTAAAAGCAACTATGAAAATGGCACCTCATCCAACCGACAAAGGACAAGGGAATGAGAAGCTTAGGGTTACTGAGGCTACACAAGTTGAAGTAATCCCTCTAGCCAAAAGTATTCCTCTACTTATAGAGCCAAAAGATTCCGACTAAGAAATCGAAGCTTGCAATAGGGCTAAAATCACCTTTCATGAAGCTATTGAGGGGTCATCACTCCAAGTGGATGTTGTGCCAAAACCTAACAAAAGGAGTAAGAAGGAGCTTGTCGGCTAACCTCCTTCTAAGAGATTTAAGACATTGGATGAAAGGTAGAAGGAGGACATGAGGAACAAAGCTCTTAGCATCAATAGTACCGAATTCGTCCTTAACACTGAGGTTGGCTAGTACTTTGTTCCTTATTGAAGCCATAATATCCTCCATAGTGATTCAACCTTAGACAATAGGACCAAGTCTTTGGCTTTAATGGAGGGCATCATTCTTCCCAAAGACAAGGAGATTACGAAGAAGGATATCAATAGGATGTCAATAGGGCTAATGGCTATAACAAGGCACATATTGTGGCTAAATTGTATGATGTAACTATCAATTGAATCCTCTTGATTGTTGCATAGGTTTTATTGTTAATAATCTTGTTTGTTTATAGATCATCAGCTACGTTTTAATTTGCATTGGATGAAGTCGATAAAGAAGTGAAAAAGGTAGCAATGTCAAGACCCTAAAGGGGGCCTAGTAGGATTACCTAAAATTTTCATAACATGTGTGTACCCATGATATGAAAACCGTCTTGCAAGTCAGAGATTGCAAGACTCTAAATAATAAATCACTAAGATTAATGATTTTCAAGTAAATAATTTATTATAACATGACATAATATATAATTATAAATAACTATGGATGTTCGATATCCCACAGTTCCTCAGAACCGCAGAGAATTGGTATCCTCTACCAAATAATAAGACAGGATTACCAACATAATAAAACTACAGGTAGAATTAAATTATATTAAATTCTAACATGTGAATGTTTTCTACAAAGAGTGTTTATGTATCATCTATAAAAAAAATCTCAACTAATCCTAACACTAATGTACATATTTTCATCTCACCCTCAGCACTCGAAACTTATCCTAATCCCATCGTACGTAAACCTGCAAAAGAAACTAAGGGGGAATGAGTATAAAACAACTTAGTGAGTTTGTTCCTCACTACTACCGGTCAAGCAAGTTTTCACACATTATTATCATACATGCAAGCAAGTTATCTACATACATAATGAATGCAGGCGTGACGAATGCAAGAAGCACATCTATAGGAGTCCGGAACTATGGAAGGTGTAGAATTATGTCGTCTACACTTCGATTATCCCCTGTACTTACCTGCACAGGGCACCTCAGCTTACCCGCATGAGGCTACCTAAGGGCACCACCCCACTAGGTAAAACTCGACTATTACCTTAGCCAAGAAAAGAGTTTCAATCCAAATAGGGGGAGTCCAAACTAGGACTATCCACCCTCCAAGGCCCCTCGGGCACAAACATGCAAGTCCTCTTGCAACCAAAAATAAGCAAGGCCTTTTAGCTACCATAAAGCGAGTCCTCTTGCTATCGAGTGGAGAACCCATGCTAGCTTTGCCTTAACATTAAAAATACTATTTATGGCTCCATAAGCCCTTACAGTGATCATGCAAAAATTTGTTTAAGGATAGAAAAGCTTTTGCCAAAAATACTTTTCTTAAGATTTTTGCAAGGTTAGCACTCTCCATTCATACCTTTACCAAGTCATAGACATGCGACGAATAGAACCGGTTGTTTAGGTCGTTATTTATATTTATCAATTTAAAAAGGTGATCATATGGATGATAGCATACAAACAGAACAGTCATTCAAACATACAAGCAATAACAAACAGCAAAACATCATACAAGTAACACGCACAAGCAAGTAGCAGGTCATTAGAACTCCCTCACCTGGATTATGGCTCATTCTCCAAGCCTTTAGGGTTTCCAAGACTCGATATCGAACGCCTAAATCAAAATGGTAAACCATATAAGTGTTCTGAGAATTCAAACTCCTTAGTCAACTAAAAGTCTATTGTAGTTTATCTAGTTTCCTCAAATATAACCCGAGTATAGTGTGTATAGGGTTACCATACTCCATGAGATTAATAGTAACTATTTTCTTATATTAGTAAGGTATGAGGTTTTCTTTATGTATTTTGTAATTTTTTTGTTCTGATTCCGATATTTGTGAACTTATAGTCGTTTTCCATCGTTTTCGAACGCACGTTTACACGGTAATGTCCGTTTTGGACGTTAAGACCCGTGTTTTATGATATGAACTAAATTTAGAGAAATTTTAACTATGAAAACTTAATTGCTCTTATTACTTATATTTGTATCTTTTATTTATACTTAATGAGTTAGTTAACCCTTAAATCCTTATACTTAGAGGATTTTACTTTACTATTACTAATTCATGTACTTAATTAAGTATGATCCAATTTAGAAAGTGTATTAGGGTTTACTAATTTAGGATCCTAATTATGATACACTCTTCTTCTTTTCTTAGTTTATAATCTATGCTTATGTCATGCTTACATCATCATTTGCTTAGGTCATTGCTTATGTCATGGCTTATGTCATCATGTGCTTACCTCATCACTCACCTCATCATTTGATTACATAAGCATTACCTTATGCTTATGTCATATGTACATGTCTTATGTACGTTTTGTTTCCTACTTTATACTTATGTACATATGCCTTATACATACTTATACTTATACATCTACCTAAATCTATACCGTATTTATACATGTATACATACTCATATACCTATACGGTTAGATACGTATTTTTATACAAAAATTCGTATGCCTAATCTTTTCCTTAAGAAAAGCTTCCTAACTCCATTCTTTTGTGTTTTTATGTATGTATTTAGTGTAGTATAAGTATGTATAGTTAAATATGGTCTTAATTTAGGTTATGTACATGATAAATACTCATGTACAAAGGTTCACATACTTGTGTTCTTTTATTATTCCCTTATGTACACATACTTGTAATCATATACTCATGTCTTCCTTTCTTCTTCTTCATAATTCCTAATTCCTACACTTAAAGATGGGAACTTTGTTTCCTCTTCCTTAAGACAAAACTAAACACATAATTACTTATCTAATCTACCTAATTAACTAACTAATGAAGAAGATAAAACAAGATAAAGTAACTTAGATACATACCTTTGCTTATGTTGAAATTAAGGAGACAAAATGGAAGATGTTGAAGGTGAAATGGAAGATGGAAGCTCACGGTAATGGGGAGTTGTTTTTGTTTTGTTTCTTTTGTTTTGTTTTCATTATGGAAGAAGGCAAATGGTGAGACCTAGAGGGGAGAAATTGTGGACGGCAATTGAAGAGAAAAGGAGGAGAAAAAAAAATGAAAAAGAAAGAAAAGAAAAGCCATTATTAAGGAAGAGATATTTTCTTTATCTCTTAAATGTATTTTGTTGACTTTTCAAAGTGTTGATTTTAGTCAAGATGTGTTGACTTGGTCAACCCTTTGACTTTGGTCAACATGTATTATCTTAGTCAACATTCCTTAAGTATGTGCAATTTTGTGCTCATAATGTAGTAATTGAGGGAAATTAAGGGAAAAATGAAGGAAATGAGGTATTTGATGAATTGATTAACAAACATAGTTGATGAGGTCTTACTTTAGGTCTTTATAACTTATATATCTCATTTAATAAACCACTTTGGATAACAAGTGCAAAAAGTACTAATTTGAGTATTAAAGTTCACTACATGTAACCTAATTTTCAACTATAACCCTAACTCTAAGTGAGACTATCCTAATCACATACTTAAGGGATAAATATATTCTATGACTCATTATCTTAGTTTCTAATGGATTACTTGAGGATTCGAATCATATAAGCATGAATGGGGGTCATTTCTAATCTTTTACTAATGATTTGACAAAATATGTGCATTATATTATCAATTAGGGTTTTAGGGTATATCATGGTGAATTAGTGCTTTCATATCCTTAAAGTTATGGTTTTAGGGTTTTTATTACTTTAGGGCACAATCTATAATGTTTTTACACATTTAGGGTTTCATATATTCTTACGCGATTAAATCTTTGATTGTCATCTTAGGGTTTTGATGAGGTTCGAGGTTTTAGGGTCTTCGTATGCGGTTAGGGGTTCAATTGATGATTTAAGGTTTTTCGTATCCACTTTAGGTTTTAGATTGAGATTTTAATCGGTTTTAAATCTTACTGGCTCTTTTGAGTTTGGGAAATCATCTACAGTTTGGACATTTGTTTCTATACTTAGGAAGCTAAATTCGCGGGTTTATAAGTAATCATTTTTTTTCTTTGCCAGGTGGTCTAGCGAATTCATCATTTTATATTGCCAACTTATTGTAGAAAATTGAGGATGCATGTAATTTATCAAAGGCTCAAATTGCGGTAGCCAATAGTGCAAGAATCAAGGTTGAGATGGAGGCCAGAAAATATTAGAAGGAATTGGTTGCTGAGAAATTAGCACATTCACTAGTGGTCGATGAAATCTTAAGCCTTAAGAATAAGTTCAACGAGCAATATAGGTAAGCTAAAGACCTGAAGGAGGAGCTTTGTAAAACGAAAGAAGAGTGTTAGGGTTTAGGCCAAACACTCAACTCAATCAGTGACACAGAGGACAAGCTTAGGATGCGGATAAAAGAACTAGAGACCAATAACTTTGGATTACAAAGCTGTATTTCTGAATTAGAGGAGGTAACGAAGAAAGGGCCCTTTGTTGAAGTGGCATTGGAAATCGTGACTCTAAGTTGGCAGTATGAGAGGTTATTAAGAAAGAACTTATTAGAGAAGGTCTAAGTGGCAAGAGAAGAAATTCTAAAGTTTCACCTTGAATACAATCTTTTGTGCCTAGATTTTGTCAATGTCAATGATAATGTTAGCAATAATGAAGAAGCTAGCAAAGATACATGTGCTCAGGTCCGTATGCAAGGTAATGACAATAGAGTTTATGCCAAGGGTCCTAGTAATGATGATGACTTACTTTGCAAGGAGATCCCTTACGTACACAACCAGAAATCTACCTATTCCAAAACCCCAAGCGCCAAGGGAGAGATATGCTCCAGTAAGATCCCATCTTTCGACCAAGGAAATGCCTTTACACAATCCAAGAGCTCGTTATCTTAAGATTGTTGTATTATTTTCTATGTCATGGAAAATTTTCGGCCGAGTAGTCAAACATTTCATATTGTATTAATATTATCCACATTTCTACAATGTGTAATTTAATAGTCTTAACATAATTTATTTCACACGTTTTGTTTCTTGGCATGTTTTATTTCACATACCTATTTCCCTTAGCATATTTTGTTTCACACACCTATTTTTCTTGACATGTATTGTTTTACACGCTTTTTTTTAGCATGTTTTATTTCACATGCAATATGCTGAGTTCCTTCTTAAAGGTTATCCGTTAATCATTTAAGACGTGGATTAGTCACCTTAGTTGCACTGCAAGATCACTTATTAGAACAATCATGGTCCTTATTAGGCTTTTTGGCTAAATTATACAATTCGTTAACTATGATAGGTCTAAACTTAAAGCACTAGTTTGTTTAGTGTAGTTTAAACTTAGATGACAATTCATTGATCATGAGAAGATTAGGAAGGAAAATAAGTCGGGATTGGAATTTTGAACAAGACTACTTTTCAAAACAACTAGGCTATTACCTTACATGACAAATGGAAATGCTTCATAACATCAAAGGAATTAATTGAAATAAAGTTTCAAGTTCTCAGCATATCATGCATGAAGGATGACTACTCCATCTAAACTCTCTAGTCGATAGGCCCCTTGGCCAATGACTTCCCGAACCTTAATAGGATCCTCCCAATTTGCATCAGGTTACCCATGTTTCTCTTACGTGCCAATCACCTCCAATTTCCTACAAACCAAATCTCTAGGTTAAAAAACCTTATGTTTCACCTTCTAATTATAATACCTAGCCTCCCTATGCTAATATGCAGCAACTCTTACTCTTGCTACATCTCATATCTCTTTAATAGTATCCAAATTAGCCGTTCAATAGACTTGGTTGGTGATCACGTCAAAATTTTGTGTATGTAAATTCAATAGCTCCAATTTAATAGGTAATACTACTTTCGTAGCATAGGTCAATCTAAAGGGCATTTCCTTTGTTGCAGTTCTATTAGTAGTCTGATATCCACCTAAAATGTCAATCATCAATCCATCTTCTCCTAGCTTGATTAACTTTCCTCTTTAAGCTGCCTAAGATGATCTTGTTGACAGCTTCCACTTGCCCATTAGTCTGAAGGTGAGCTACAGATGTGTAATTCAGGTAGATACCATATTTCTCACAAAATGCCCAAAATTTGTCATTATCATATTATTGTCCATTATTTGTGATTATCATAAATGGGACCCTAAACCTGGATATAATGAAGTTGAAAACAAAGGCCTTAACCTCCTATTTGGTGATCCTTACCAATGCTTAGGCTTTTGCCCATTTTGTGAAATAATCCAAAGCAACAATGATGAATTGTTATTAAGCTATAGACTTCGAAAATGGTCCAAGTATGTCTAATCCCCATTAGGCAAAAGGCTAGGGACTAGTTAAGTAGCATAATTAAGTAAATGGCACATGACTTGGTGCCTCATGCTTCTAGCATTATGGATACTATTGAACAAATGTCTCGCGTTATCTTTCATTATCACCCAATAATAGCTGAGTCATAGGGCACGGATATGTAACGTTTGTGCTTTCACATGGTTGTAACATACACCATCATATAGCTCGGATAACACCCATCATGCATCTTTTGGAGGAAGGCATCGAAGATAAGGTTGGGAAATGCCACGTTTGTACAACTGATCATTTATCGGTATGTAATTTGTGGCTTGATAAATCAATCTTTGAGCCTCTTTGCTATCATCAGGGACACACCATCCTTCAAATAATCTACAATTTCATCCATCTAAGACTTCTCTTTTAGGCAAGGAGCTAGTTTATAGCTCTATGGAACAATTGGTGAACTCTTATGTAGAAGAAACTTGACAAAAAGTTTGTCACTCAAATTGAGAAGTGCCATACTGGCTAACTTTGATAGCTTATCGATAGTGATGTTCTTACTCCTTAGTATTTTGTGAATTAAAAAGGACTAAAATTCTTCTGTAAGCACTTGTACTATCAATAAGTACTTGCTCATTTCTTCCTCCTTCGCCACATAACTTCCTTTGACTTGGTTCACAACAAGTTGTGAATCGAAGAAAACTTCAACTTTCTTGGCACCAACTTCCTTTACCAGTCTGAGTCTTGCTATTAGGGCTTCATACTCTTCTTTATTGTTGCTAGTTGGAAATTCAAATTTTAAGGCATAATTAACCTTGACATTGTGAGGTCCTTGCAGAATAAGACCTATACCACTTCCTTCTCTTGTTAAAGAAACATTGACATAAAGATTCCATATCGACTTCTTGACAATTTCCATGCTATCTTCTTTACCCATAAACTTAACCAAAAAATCTACCAACACTTAAGCTTTTATTGCCATTCTGGGTTTATCTTATATATAATAGGCACTTATCTTCAAGGCATATTTCATCATCATTCTTAGAGAATCTGACTGTTGCAATGCCTGTTGCAAAGGTTTATCAATAAGGACTATGATTTGGTTCACCTCAAAGTATGGTATCAACTTCCTTATTGAGAGATCCACTACTAATACAAATTTCTTAATTTTGATATATTGATGCTCCAATCCTTACAGGACATGACTCACGTAATAAATTGGCTTATACTCCTTGTTGTCAATTCAGACCAACATGGAGGAAAGTGCTCAACTACTAATTGACAAGTATAAATATAAGTTCTCTCTTGGAATCGATGTCAAGAGTATTGGCGATGAGGTGAGAAATTCTTTAAGTTCATTGAATGCTCTTTTGCACCTATCCAAGCACTTGAAACTTTTAGATTCTTTAAAATTTTAAAGAATTTTGCACACCTGTCTACACTTCTCAACATGAATTTGTTAAGGGCGGCTATTCATCTAGTTAGCTCCTAAACCTCCTTGACAGTACAAAGAGACTTCATGTTTCTAATTACATCAATTTTCCTTGAATTCACTTCAATACCACGTCAAGTGACCATATAACCTAAAAACTTTCCTGAAGTAGCGCTAAAGACGCACTTTTGTGAATTCAACTTCATATTGTATCTCCTTAAAGTACTAAATGTTTCCTCAAGATCAGCAAGATGCTGACCCTTTGTTGTGCTTTTCACAATCATATCATTAACATAGACTTCTACATTTCAATAGATCTATAGCTTAAACATCATAGTTATAAGCTGCTGACCCGAAGGGCATCATTGAATAATAGTATGCTCTAAAATTAGTGACGAATGATGTGTGAACTTCATCTTCTTGATCCATTTTAATTTGGTTGTAGTAAAAAAAGGCATCCATAAAAGAGAGTTGTTGGTCCCATATAAGACATCAAGAGAGGGGTGAATTGACATCTTTAAACTTTTGAAACTTTTTTGTTGTAAAATAAAATTACCCTTCTTAACAATTTATATTGGTGAACGATGATGTTTTGATAATTCAACACACAACAATTGATAACATAAATTAAAAGAGTAAGGAAGGAAAATATCAAGCTAAGAATTTATAGAGCTTTGGCCTTCTACCTACTACTCTCTTCCAGCTTCACTATTGGGGCTCGGTCTACTTCACTAATGTCGTTCCACTTGATCCACTAAATCAAAATCACGAAAAGATTACAAATAATTACCACACATAAGCTTTTACAACACTCTGCTATGTCTATCTAGCCTCTTTATAATCTATGCCAATATAAATCAACATAATACAATCTAACTTCTCTTAACAACAAGGTTTACATATTACAAGTGAGAACAAGAGTACAAGTCTAAAATAATTTCTCACTAAATAGAAATAACGATTGATCAATAAATCACTTCTATGTAACTTTTTAAAGAAGTATTTGAGAAATTTTCTAGGGCTTCTCAAAAAGTAGAATCTGATCACGACTTTTGTGTAACAAAAATTTTTCTCAAAGAAGTATTTGACATTTTGAATCCTTTCTCTTTTTATATTGAAATCTTCTAATGATTATTTTTTTTTAAATTATCTTCATTTTCATGTTTATCCAACAATTATTTGTTAAAGATAATTCTTAGATATTTTGAGAAGATCTCAGTATTTTAAAATTCAAAAATAGCTTTTTTTTATCTTGTTTTGATCAGATAAACTTCGATCCACAACCATCAAATAAGCTTTAGATTTGAAGTTGACAAAGAGATATGCTTTATCAGCAATTTCTAGATAAATCTCATATTCAAAAATTTGAAATTCCACAAAATCTTAATCAACCTTATCCTTATTCATACTTGTATGTATCTTGATTTATCCAAAATAAATTCGCTAAAAAACAATCCCCGTGGATTTTAATTCCGACTTTAGTGAAATAGAATTAAATATATTTCCTTAATACACTCAATCTAATTGAGCTAGACCTTGTTTAATTCAAATATGATATAAATTAATTTTACACGTTACTTTTGCAGGCTAACCTTTTGAAAAGTATCAATCTTCTTTTCTCTAAATTCTCTAAACAAGTTTCTGAAGTACTATACCACTTCCACTTAAAAAGCTTCTAAAACACTTTTTGAAAATTTTCATATTATTCTCTTTTTCAATTAAATCAGACCTTCTGAATAAGTTTCTAAAGACAACATAATTCTACAACTTTAAACTTTTTGAGAACCCTTTTAAATACTACATTCTTAATGATTCATTAGCATTTATCCCTTTTTGTTCATCTTCAAAATATATAAGAGATATCTAATATTCTCCCCCTTTTTTATGATAACAAAAACACTATTATAAAATCAAAAGCAAAAAAATCAAACTGAATTGATATCCAACAATAATAAGAAATAAGAAATTTCACAATCACATTATCATCATGTTGTGCAAACTGCAGACTATAACTATTTTTGGTTTTTCTCTTCGCCTTTTTTGTTGTCATCATTGATTAACATATTGTGAGATCATTAATGAACTCCCTCTTAATTTTTATAAACAAGGAGATTGTGTACAATGAAAAGATTGCGTTGATTAAAACAATGATCATAACCAAGTTCAAAAATAATAGAAATAATAAATAATAAGTCCATAGGAGGACTTTTCATCAGAAAACAAAAGATCTTAACAAAGCTGAAACTAAGATACTAGATAGAGAGAATCACAAAGACAATCATTTCTTAGATCTCTTAGTTTTCTTCCTAGCACAAAGTTTGAATTTGTTAGAATAAGTGGAAGTGTCTTGTTAAGAGATGGATTGGCTCCAAAAGATGTCACTATAGAGGAAGTTAGTTCTTTGTCAAATGTAGGAGTGATTTAAGTTAGAGTTGGTGTAAAGGCTTCTATGTTGGAAGTAATAAAAAGAGTTTCTGTGTTTCCTTTTGGAGGGGTCTATTCTTCAGGATTCAGAACGGGAGTAGTAACTTAAGTTGTTTTGTCAAGTGATTGTAGGGAGATGACAAGAGTTTTTTCAAAAGCTAGAATAGGGATTGAATCAATTTGATCAGTTGACCGAGTAAAAATAGCAAGGAAATGAGGTTCAGTTGGTGTGAGGGGAGTGTTTGAAATAGAAACAGATGGTTCAATGGATTTAAGATGAGGATCTGAAATAACACTAGTATTGTCACATTTTATGGGTATATTCTTATAACTTATTCTATAGTCATTCAATTGTTATTTTAACCAAAGTATCTATGCACAACAATTTTCAATACATATACATTCAGCTTCTACAGTTGAAAGAGCAATAAAATTTTGTTTCTTAGAAGACCAAGAAATTAACTTATCTCTTAAGAACCGACAAGTTCCTAAAGTACTCTTCTTATTCACTTTGTAGGCTACATAGTTAGCATTTGATTACCCTATGAGGTCAAAATTTTGACTCTCAAGATACCAAATTCCTAACTTTACAATGTTTTTTTATGTATTTAAAGATCTTTTTAACTGTAGTTAAGTGGTTTTTGTTGGTGAACTTTGAAATCTAGCACACATACAAGTGTTGAATAGGATATTAAGGCATGAAGTAGTTAGATATAATAAAGATCTAATTAAACTTCGATAAAGTTTTTTATTTACCTTTTTACTATTATTTGTGATGTCAATCTTTGTTGTGGTACTCATATGAGTTGAAGAATCCATGGAATTTTCAAAACCAAATTTCGTCAATATCTATTTGGTGTACTTCTCTTAGTGAATAAATATTTTATTCATTGATTGTTTGATTTGTAATCCTAAGAAGAAGTTTAATTCTCCCATGAATGACATCTCAAAGTCTACTTGCATCAATCTTGAAAATTCTTAGCAATATTTTTCATTAGTTGCACCAAAAACAATATCATCAACATAATTTTGTACAACTAACATATCTTCTTCATAATGTTTTATAAAAAGAGTAGTGTCTACTTTTCCCCTTTAAAAGTCATTTTTAATCAAGAATTGACTTAATATTTCGTACCAAGCATAAAGGACCTGTTTAAGTCCATACAAAACCTTTTTTAACTTATAAACATGATTTGATTTGAAAGGATCTTCAAATCCAGGGGGTTGATCAACATATACTTCTTCTTTTATAAAGTCATTTAGAAAAGCCCTTTTTATATCCATCTGATATAGCTTAAAATTTTTCAAACATGCAATTGCAAGTAATAATCTTATAACTTCTAATCTAGAACAAGAGCATAGGTTTTGTCATAGTCTATTCCTTCTTCGTAAGATTAGCCTTTAGCCACTAAACATGCTTTGTCACTTAATATTTTTCCATGTTCATCTAGCTTGTTCTTAAAAATCCATTTAGTTCTAATGATTGACTTATTTTTAAGTCTTGGAACTAAACTCTAAATGTCATTTCTTTGAAATTGACTGAGTTCTTCTTACATGTCTAAGATCTAATTATTATCATATAAGGCTTCATCAACTGAGTGAGGTTCAACTTTAGATATTAGAGCAAAATTATTTTCAAAGTTTTGTAAGCTCGATCTTGTTCTTATTCCAAATCTAACATTACCAATTATAAGTTCAAAAGGATAATCAGTTTAAAATTTAAGAGATGATGATGGAGTATGAAAATGTTCAGAACCTTTTGGCTTACCTTCTGGATGTGTTTCAACAAACCCAATATTAGTTTCTAAATGACCTTCTGATTTAGGTTTTGTTTTGGATACATCAAGCATCCTTGAAGCTTCTATTGTTCCTTCTAAAGGAGGTTTTGTCTTTCCTTCTTTTGAATCAAGATGCAATGTATTCTTTTTATTTGACATTTATTGATCCTTGCACAACTTTTGTTTCTTTATTGTATACTTGGTAAGCTTTTGAGTTTAGAGAGTAGCCCAAAAAGATAGCCTCATCAACTCTCTCTTCAAATTTTCCTAAAACTTTTCTTGTTTTCTTAACAAAACACTTACAACTAAATGTGTGAAAATATCAAACAGTACATTTCTTTCTTTTGTAAATTTCATAAGTAGTTTGATTTGTCAAGAGTCTTACATATACCTGATTTATGATGTAACAAACTATTGAAGTAGCTTCTACCCATAAATGATCAACCATATTGCTTTTATTAAGTAGAGTTCTCGTCATTTCTTGGATGGTTCTATTTTTGTGTCCAACTACTCCATTTTGTTATAGAGTATAGGGTATAGAAAAATTATGAGTAATACCTTTTTCTTCACAAAATAAGATAAAATCTAAGTTTTCAAATTCCTTCCCATGATTAGTTTAAAAAGTGATGATGGAAAGGTCCTTTTCATTTTCAACTCTTTTTGAACAGGTTTCAAAACTTTTAAAAGCATCACTTTTATGATGCAAAAATAAGATTCAAGTAAATCTAAAGAAGTCATCTACCATAACAAGTCCATACTTATTTCTACTTAGACTTAGAGTATGAGTTGAATCAAATAGATCTAAATGCAATAACTCTAAGGGTTTTTGAGTGGAAATAACTTTTTACTCTTCTAACAAAATGAACTCATCTTATTCTTAAAATAAGCAGCACAATGAATATTTTCAAGAGCACGTAGTTTTGGTAAGCCTTGAATTAAGTTCTTTTTAGACAAGTTCTCTAGTTGTTAAAAGTTCACGTCTTAGTCTTTTGTGCCAAAGTATTGCATTATCATTTACTAAGATGAAATAGCTTTAAGATGACACATTAGATGGTTTAATTAGATAAACATTCTTCTTTCTAAATCCTTCAAACAACTCAAATTTGTCCTTGTTAAAGCTAATACATTTATCATGTTCAACAATTATTTTATATCCTTTATCACACAATTAACTTATGCTTAATAAGTTATAATTCAATCCTTTAACCAACAATACATTTTCAATTGAATGAGGTGTCAAATCAATCAAACCTACAGTGATTATTTTACCTCTACTATTGTCACCAAATTTCACATAACCATCTTCCTTCCATTCTAGATTTGTGAATAACGAAGCATCACTTGTCATGTGTCTTGAACATCTACTATCAAAATACCATGTTCCTTTTATCTTATCTTCATAATCCTGTACACATTATAGCATAATCAATTCTGTTTACTAACCTAAAGAATCTTGGGTCCAAGAATATTTAAGCTCATCTTTTAAAGTGAACCTTGATTATTGCTGAGCTTATATTTTTCGTAAAAACAATGTTTCTCTATTTGACCTAGTTTATTATATAGAAAACAAGCATAAGGTTTCTGCTTAGCATACTTGTTACTTACTACTTTCCTTTGATTTGGATTGTTTTTGAAATGCCCTCGATTCAACCTTCTATTGTACCCTCTGAAAGGATACTAGTCATTATTTTGAGTAAACTTTCTGTTGTACTTTCTAATAGGTTGAAACGCTTTATTGTTTTCGCTCCCTTTAATCATTTCTTGATTTTCATCTTTTAATTTAACAAATACTATTTCTTTCTTTGTTTTAGATGTTTCTCCAAATTAAAATTTTTAATTATCCATCTTTTGGCAAGAAATCAACATTTGTAGTTTCTTGTCACTTTCATCAAACTTACAAAACGCATTTTTTATTGACTTAGATAAATCCTCCACATGATTTTTCAAGTTTTTATTTTCTTCTTTTAGAATAAGATTTTCATTGACTAAAGCTTTACGAGCAATATGGAATCCTTCAAAATCATTTTTCAGAAAATCATTTCCATCTATTAGCAATTGATTAGCTTAACTTGAATTCAAGCTTATATATCTTGTTACTCAACTTGAAAAGAGCTTTGAGGAGTTTGTTAATTTCAACATATATATCATCAGGTACTTCTAAATCAGAATCAGAATTAGTTTCAGAATCTACCTCAGATATTACCATAAGACATAAATTTGCTTCCTTGCATTTTTCTGAACCTTTTGACTCAGTTTCTAAATCTCCCAAGTCACTTTATGTAACCATTGTAGATTTTCATTTCTTCTTAAATTTTTCCATTTTCTTGATTAACATGGGACACTCATACTTGATATGTGTAGGCTTTTTGCATTCATAGCAGATAATTTCCTTTTTAAACTTCTTAGTAAATCTTTTAGTAAAATTTTTCTTACCCTTTTTCTTGAGCTATTTGTCGAGCTTTCTAGCAAGAAGTGTCACATCCTCATCTTCTTCTTTGGATGAATCTTCTCCTTCAGAATCATCATCTATTTCTTTAGCATTGAAGGCTACAGTCCTTTTCTTTATATCTTCTAAAGTATTTTTCTTATTTCAGAAAATCAGTTTCATATACCATAAGCTTGCTACATAGTTGACTTAGAGTTAATGCTATTAGGTCACTAGCTTCTTCTATAGCATTTTTCATTGCATTCAAAATATAGACACCCAATTTTTACCCCCACTTTTATTTTATTTTTAGAATAGGTTAAAGAGTCCTAAATTAAAAAAAAATAGAAAATTAAAGAAAACCCAAAAGATAAGAAATTTAGAAAAATACAAAAATAGGAAAGAGCACAAAAAAATAAGAAATTTAAAAAAAAAATAAAATATGGGAAATTTTAGAAAGATAAATAGAAAATTGAAAAATAACAAAAAATAGAAAATTTTTTTTTAAAGAATAGAAGATTTAAGGAATTTAGAAAATAAATTTTTTAGATAGATTAAATAGAATAGAATTTTTTTTTAATTTAAATGAGGAGAGGATCGTTAAGCCTAAGCTTAAATTTTGAATTTAGTCTAAGCTGATATTGTCTATACATGCAATTTAATTATACATATGAACAAGTCATAATCCAACAGTCCAACAGTTCAACAGATAAGCACTTAAGCATTACATTGGGTTTAGCTTAGAGTTCAGGGGTTCAACTCTCATAAAAGGTAGAAAATGCCTTTTACCTTTATTTTTCCTACACTATGTGCTGCCACATATCAAGGCATCATTAAGCCATGTATTTGATTGTGATACGTAGCACTTTATGATTGGCCTTGACAATGCATTTTCTTTCCCCCTTTTTCTTCTCCCCTTTACTTTTCTTTCCACTCCTTCTCTTTTAGAAAAAAAAAAAAGAAAACACAACACAACACACATAGGTAAGGGGTTTTCATTTTTGAAACACAAACACACATGTAAAGGGGGTTGGAAGCTCTTTAACATCACACACTCAGCCTCATCTTTCTCTCTCTTGAATCATACCGCAAAACTTAACTTATACACTAAAACTAATAGCCTACTCCACTCCACTATTGCTATAGTTGCTTCACCACACTACTATCCAGCAACTACTGCCATTAATATCACGAACTGAGGACAGCCTAGTCGTGGCAAACGCCGTATATTGTACGAAGAACCCCTGATTGGTTACCCTTCCAATCAAGAACTCTTCACACAATATACAAGGCTCTATAACCACTAGTTTCCAAAGAACATCCAAATTCACATGATATCATCACACAAACATTTTTATATAAAGTTTAAGTTATAAAGCTTACAATACACAGTAATTAAGTACGTCTAAGTCTATAATACTTAGATAAACAAAAGTACATGGGTGAAAGTCTACATAAATTGTTCTGTTTCAGTACACATAACAGCTCACTCTTGCCCAAGTCCCTAGGCTAACATGTGGCATCCCTCGTCCTGCCTCTACGAACAAGCTATCCTGCAATAAAAGTCTAAAGGGGTGTAAGCCTAAGCTTAGTGAGCAAAACCCTCAGCCACACCACAAGCAAGTTATAAGTACATTATATTCATGCATATGAATGAATGATCAACCAGAATGCCAAACAATATGTATAATTAACTAGTTCATATGCGTAACTCAGATTTAATGCCCTCCGAAGTCAAGGTTGGAGTATACACGACACCAATCAGATCTAGGTATTATACTAGAACTTACTTTACTACAGAACTCCATGTTCCACACTTATATCAAATAATTCTTTTATTTCCAGAAAAACCCAAGTTCTAGTATAATTGTGAGTGGGCCCCCGCAATCCACACTCACCCTTAAACGGAGGCCTCTAGACTCGACCCTTAACCAAGCGGTTAGCGCTTCCAACGCCTAATGTTCCCGCGGGCTAGGGTAAGGTCATTTTGTACGAGTACACCGTACAGAACTAAATAAATCATTAATATCAACCCCCAAATGGCCTCTCTTTACCTCTATGTGATGTGACGGCCGGAATAGTATCCATGCTATACATGTTAATGCATGTTCCAGTTTTTTTTTATAGGCCAAGTATAATTAAGTTCAAATTATGCTATGACCAACCAATAATTCACACAATCATTTTCTATACTACCATGCAATAAACATAGCATTATCAATACTTAAGATAAGTTCACAACTCAAGACATACCAACATTCACAAGCGTTTCCCAAACCCCACACAATAGTCAATTAACAATAGTATTTAAGTCCACTATCTACAATCACAAAACAAGCATGGAATCATTGGGTAAATACTCATTCGGCCATGGCAATTCGTCCTAATCGTAGTAATCGATCGGAAGGTCTTCATTCACCTCGGGGTCACCTGATCATTACGATTTGATAACGCTAGTAAGTACTTCTTGAATTAACTAATAATTCTAAACATCTAATTACCTAATTTTACTTAAATTACTATCAACTTTTACCCAGTGAGACTTTATTATCAATCGTATGTAACTTTTTCATTTTATTTATGATATTTATGAATTTATAGTCGTTTTTCATCATTTTCAGACGTATATTCACACGGTAATATCTCTTTTGGATGTTAAGACCCCTATTTTACGTTATGAACTAAATTTATAGAAATTTTTAGTTGTAACACTTAAGTACTCTTATTACTTATATTTATATCTTTTATTCCTTAAATTCTTATAATTAAAGGAGTTTACTTTGCTATTACTAATTCATGTACTAAATTAGGTATAATCTAATTTAGAAGGTGTATTAGGATTTACTAATTTTGGCACTTAATTACCTACACTCTTCTTATTTTTCTCATTTTCTAAACCTATGCTTATGTCATCTCTTACATCATCTTTTACTTATGTCATTACTTATGTCATCATTTGCTTATGTCATGGCTTATGTCATCATGTGCTTACCTCATCATTTAATTACATAAGCATCACCTTATACTTATGTCATATGTACATGTCTTATGTACATTTTGTTTCTTACTTTATACTTATGTACATATACCTTATACATATATATACTTATACATCTACCTAGGTTTATACCATATTTATACATGTATACCTACTCATATACCTATACGGTTGGATACGTATTCTTATACACAAATTCGTATGCCTCATTTTTTTCCTTAAGAAAGGCTTCCAAATTCCATCCTTTTGTATTTTTATGTATGTATTTAGTGTAGTATAGGTATGTATAGTTAAAGGTGGTCTTAATTTAGGTTATGTACATGGTAAATACTCATGTACAAAGGCTCTCATACAAGTATTCCTTTGGTATTCCTTTGGTATTCCTTTATGTACACATACCTAAGAGTACATACACATGTATTTCTTCCCTCTCCTTTATGATTCTTCACTTTCTACACTTAAAGATGGAAACTTTGTTCCCTCTTCTTCAGGACAAAACTAAACACATATTTACTTATCTAATCTAACTAATGATAACATAAACCAACATAAAGTAAGTTAAGTACATACCTTTAGTTGTGTTGGAATTAAGGAGACAAAAGTGAAGAAATGAAAGTGAAAGGGGAAGGTAAAGCTCACGACAATGGAGGGCAAATTTTGTTTGGTTTCTTTTGTTTGTTTTTCATAATAGAAGACAATAAATAGTGGGGTCTAGAAGGGGGAGATGTGGACGGCAACAATTAAGGGGAAGGGAAAAAGAAAAATCAAAAGAAAAGGAAAGAAAAACCATCATTAGAAGTTAAGATATTTTTCTTATCTCTTAGTGTCTTTTGTTGACTTTTCAAAGTGTTGACTTGGTCAACCCTTTGACTTTGGTCAACATGTGTTGAATTGGTCAACTCTCCTTAAGCATATGTAAATTTGTGTGCATAATGTAGTGATTAAGGGAAATTAAGGGAAAAATGAAGGAAATGAGAGGAAATGAGGTATTTGATGAATTGATTAGCAAACATAGTTGATGAGGTCTTACTTTAGGTCTTTATAACTTATATATCTTATTTAATAAACTACTTTGGATAACAAGTGCAAAAAGTACTAATTTGAGTATTGAAGTTCACTACATGTAACCTAATCTTCAACTATTACCCTAACTCTAAGTGAGACTATCTTAATCGCATACTTAAGTGATAAATATAATCTATGACTCATTATCTTAGTTTCTAATGGATTACTTAAGGATCCGAATCATATAAGAATGAATGAGGGTCATTTCTAATCTTTTACTAATGATTTGGCAAAATATGAGCATGATATTATCAATTAGGGTTTTAGGGTATATCATGTTGGATTAGTGTACATATGTCTTTAAGATAATCATTTTTAGGTTTTCTATCACCTTTGAATAAAATCTTTAGCATTTAGAAACATTTTGGGTAGAAAAGTTTCTTACGCGATTGAGTAATTCTTTTAGGGTTTTCACTTTCATTAACCTTGTCAACTCCTAAATTATCTAATATTTGAGTCTATTTCAAAAGCTAGGTTGATAATTTTAGGGGTTCACAATCAAACTGACAATAGCCAACTCCCAAACCTTTAATCATTTTCTTCTTGCACGCACAGCAACACCCTAACTCATGACTGCATATCTACTGTTGCAAGCAACTCAATAGCAACCCAATGAACCCAAAGTCAACACATCCATGTACCCAACAACAGACCTCCACTCCATTATTGTTGCCTCCATATAAACACCCTCCACATAACAGCCATCGTAACCCATCTCCCTTTCCCTCTCCTTCAACTACTCCCCAACCTCTCTCTCTTTGGAACCCACAAACACACCTACTGTCCTCTAAGCACATCACATACACAAACATAAACTCACCCTCTCTCTCTCTCTCTCTCTCTCTCATCGAACCACCAACACATAGCTAATTGTATACAGACATATCTACCATCAGACTCACAGCTGCTCCTCACACTATCGCCACATCTAAGCCAAACCCCAACAATACATTCGGCTCTCCCTCTTGACAATAAACTCCCTCTCAGACAACCCACCATGGCAACAAACACCACCAACCACCACCAATGGCTGAGTTAGGCCATGAAACTTTCCTTATACCCCCTAAACCTAATAAAAAACACACAAAACCACATTTTCCCATTCAATAGAGTGGCTAAATCGAACCAAAGCACCCCTTCCAAGTTGCTGCACGCGATCCAACCCGATCCACTATCTGACTTGCTCCAACCCGACTATCCGATCCAAATGACCCGATCCATAACTCCAAATTGACCCTCGTCTCCTTGAGCAATTTTGGTTTGGCCTTATTTGTTTCAACCCATTTCTTCTTTTTTTTTTGTCTATTTATTATTTTAGCTTATTTTCATTTCTTATTGTATTTTGTGACTAAAGAAAAAGAAAAGGTTTAGTTTAGTTTTACTTATTTATTTGTGCTGGGTAAAATAATAAATATAAAAAAATGGGAAATAAAAAGTAAAATAAAAAATGAAATAAATAAAAATGAACAAATCTTCCTATCACTTAGAAAAATAAACTTTCCAATGAAAATAAATCAACTATTCTTTCCAAATTTAAGCGCTTTAGAGTTTTCCAAACAAAACCCCGATTAGGTCTCTTTGGAAAAAATTCTTTAAATAAATTGAAACAGGTAAAAATGTAAACATGATCTTTTCAAAAATTAAAATCAAATCAACCCACTATGTTTTCAAAAAATGAACTACCGAAGTCTGATTCCAAATAGTAAGAATGTAGGCAGCCATACACACGGAGCAACTTAAAATGTGGAAGGTTTTATTTTTTCCATCTTTGTACATTTTTGTTCATTTTAATTAGTTGCATATAATATGCTTAGTCGTTTAGAAATTGAAAAAGGGTATTATTGAAAAGTAAGATTAAATTTAGAAAGTTAAAAAGAGGTACCTAGTTAAGGTTTAATAAGATAGTCCTAGGATCTAGATCTTTGGTTTTCAAAAACCATTTACAAAATTGGTTTTCTTGTTAGACCAGTAACTAAGTTATAATTAATCCATCCAATTGATTATAACTTAACTCCTTTTTCCAGCTCCGGTCGAGTGACGACTTTAATATATTTTCAAAATAAAAACTGGTTTTCTGTAAACCCAAGTCGTGGTTTAGTATTAAGTAAGTAGGGTTTAATATTGATCAACTTAAAAAAGATTTAATTTTTTTAAAAAAAAAAACTGGAAGGAAATAACCAAGCTTAACAGCTTAGCAACTTTACTGGGGACGTCGAGAAAGCTAACTACTTAAAAGTTTTTTGAAATTGAAATTGCTTCCCAAAAAATACCCCTGTTGTTTGGTTTTTTGTTTATTTATTTATTTAATTGTATATTTATTTGTATATTTGTTATTAACTTCATGTGTATATTTTGTTTTAATTATCATATTTATTTTGCATATCACATACATCGGGACATGGGGGGTTTATTTTGCATCAAAGATATAGAGTAGATGCAATTGAACTTAAGCTATCTTAGGACCTTAGGAGGGGGGCCATTATGTAGACTCTTCAGCATAATGGTGTAGCTACCATTCAGGGTTGATTAAGCTACCCCACTTAAGCTTATTGTGACCAATAAAAGTGTTTTCTAAAAACAAGTAATTGCATATACTTCCCTATAAGCTTGAGTTACTTCCCTTTTAAAACCCACCCTAATTGCAACCCTACTAATCGTTCAAGAGTTTTAATGCAATCAAGTTTTGGAAGTAGCACTAGGGTTGTAACTTAAGGAAGTAATGTCTTAACCCAAACGATCTTAACATCTACATATTTCTACATGCTTTCTATTATTACATTGATGACTAATTCATGGCCATAAAATGTAAATACCTAAAATAGTAGACAACCAAGCAAACAATCAAGGGAATGATAGGCTACAAGATATCTTTAGGATTTGTGAACAAATGCTAAAAGATGAGATTGCCTACTTGAAGGAAAAGCTTGAGTGTTTTGAAACTCACAACTAAGCCTTAAGGTCCCTTCTAGCACAGGTCATTGGGGATACCAATGAGATGATAAAGGACCTTAAGGCTTGTATATAAGACTTAATGTAGGGTTTTTTCAATTCACATCTAAAGACCCTAGAATAAACATTAAATTCCTCAATAAATGTTAGGTTCTCTGCTTTTGTTTTTGTATTTTGATTTTTCAAATTAATAAGGTCCTCTTTAGTTTATTGTTCTTCAATCTCTAACATTCCTTTCTTTATGAATAGTCCTTCAATAAACATTCATCTAACCACTAGCCCTTCTCATTTAGGGAAATATAAATAAAATCCATAGACTTATAAATAGAACCTTAAAAATCAGCATCCTCATATGTAAATATTTTTCTTTTTTTTTTTTCTATAAGATGAAACTTTATCTTTCTCTCTATAAAAAAAAAAAAAGAAACAAAAATTGAAAAAGTAAAAATGAAAAGAAAAGTTGCTAACGGGTATAAATCTTTATGGGCTTAAGGAGCCAACATAAGGCTAAGCCTTTAGCCCACTCAAGTAGCTAGCCCAAATATTTGGCTTCTAACCCACACAAGGGCCTTTGGCCTATTAAGGAGGCCAACATAAGCCCCTTGACCCATTCAAGACAAACACAAGTCTCTTAGCCCATTCAATCTAAATACCAACCTAGGGCTCATTAAGGCAACCCATCCAAACATAAGCCGCTTAGCCCATTAAGGTAACCAATCTGAAAACAAAACATAACCTATCAAGGTAACTAACCTAAACACAATCCTCAGCCCATAAAGGTAACTAAGCTAAGCCAAAAGCCCTGGTCTATTTAGAAAGCCAAGCCTAATCATAAATAAAGCCAAAACATAACCCAGAGCCTCAAACTCAGACCAAGTCAAATATTAGGGTATGATTTGAGAAACTGAGGGGCAAAGTCAATCTCTACTATAGGCAAAATGAAAAGTACACTCCTCCTTAAGAAATTGGTAACTCACTTTTAAAAGGTTTAGAATGAAAAGAGACAAACTATATTCCATACATTAACCTAAAACACTTTGAGAGCTAAGCAACATAAGGGTGAGGATACTTTGAGCTCATTCCTTAAAAGAGGTCAACTTTGAATGTGATACATAAATTAAAATGAAGTTAGGTATTCATTTCAAAATCCTAAACACAATTATTTGTTGTTCACCCTGTTGGACATTTTTGGAGAATTTTCAAATTTAAACCATGTCAAGAACCACCCTACAACAGGGCAATATAAAGGTTAGGGTCACTGATTGGGGGATGAGAGTAAATTTAGTTTATGCTTACTTAAGTAACGTTAATTGAAAAATGATTTTTTTTTTTGATAAATTATTTTTTGTTGAAACAAAGAAGAGCCAATTCCTTTTCAAACACTTCAAACTTATACATACCTCACTCAAGCCCATACAATAGAAATCCATGGATTTAAGGCCTTGAATCACTTAAAGGGAAAAAACGTAGCAATGGAGACAATCATTCTTGGGGATAAAAGAAATGAAAGAATAACAAGAGATTGTAGGGTAAAGTAATAATAATAAAAAAGAAAAGAGAAAAAAAGGGTCGGAGAATTGGGCCTAGGTGTAAAACAAAAGCCCTAAGAGATATGTCATATCTTAGTAGGAGCAGCAAAATTGAACCAAAATGCAGGGAATCCAAGCCTAAAAGGACCTAAGAAATACAAAGCCCTAAATCATATTCTAAATCCTAGAAATACAAGTCTCTACCCATACCAAATCATACAAGGCCTTCTACCCACAATACCACCCTTATACAGTAAAAGTTCTTCCGATCTTGAAAGATAATCTATCTTTAATAAAAGTTGTTTTTGAAACTAGAGCAAGCATACTTCTAATTTATCCTAAGGTTGTCAACTTGTAAACCTAAGATAAATAAAAATATTTTCTTTCAAAATAGGCATTCTCATTAGGGCTTTTGAAACCTTCTGACCAAAAACCTAAATTCATAATGTTAAACCGAAAAAGACCTAATGAATTAATCAAGGTATATCACTTGCAAAGTGGACTATAATTTTTAGAACTGTAGTCAAGAGCAAAATCTAGATTGAGAGTTAGCAAGGAAGCTCTCTTCAACTAAACTAATCTTGGGTTACCCTTTCCTCAAGAAAGGAATGTCTTGAAATCATAAAAGCCCTATAAGAAAGCCTTAAGGTCAGGGGCATTAAGAAACTCCACACAATCACTAAGCATAAGGGTAGTTATAAGCTTGTTCCTTAAATAAGAATTTATACACATTAGTAAATCTTTCAAAAAAGAAAAAGAAAGAAGAAGAAGAAGAAGAAGAAGAGAAAGAAAGTAAAGGCTTATCCAATCTATGTTAGCTTAGGTAGCCAAGCTTTCAATTCATGTCATTCTGTTTCCTTTTCAAATTGGTCACACTTTTTTAAAATTAACCTTAATAGTTTAGTTCATTCTTCTCTAATTGTAGTTCTTAATATCATTTAACTATTTTTCAAATCAAGGGGCCTATCCCTAATGCATTGTTCATTTTTCATAAATGGTTTTTCAACAATTCCCCTATAAATACTTTTTCCAAGTTAAGAAGTTTTTTTAAAACTGGTTGCTTTCCCTACTTTACTTCTTCAATGCTTCATCAACTTCCCTTAGGGTTCTAGCTAGCTCCTAGAGCACTAACCTACTCCTTTATTCTTTTCAGGATTCCAGCCAATCTTTAAGGCATTGTCTTATCTTTCATTCTTAGGGTTCTAGCCAACTTTTAGAGCGTTGACACATTCTTTTATTTATTTATTTATTTTTTTTTGGGTTCTAGCCAGCTCTTAGAGCATTGACCCACTCTTTTGTTATAGTCTACCTTTAGGGTGTCGTCCCGTCCTTCTAAGGTGCTAACCAACATCAAAGCTCTAGCCTCGCCTTCATCAATTCTCCTCTAGGTTCAAGCCAACTCTTAGAGCATTGGCCTACTCTTGTAATCTACTTTTTAAGGATTCAGCAAACCTTTAAGGCATTGTACCATCATTCATTAGGGTTCTAGTCAACTCTTACAGCATTATCCCTTCTTTTTTTAAAATCTTTCCTAGGGTATTAGTTAGCTTCTAGAGCACTGTCCCCTCTTCTTTTCTTTTTAAGGGTCAAGCCAACTCTTAGAGCATTGTCCCTTCTTCTACTCTTTTTAAGGTTTTAGCCTACCTTTAAGGTATTGCCTCATCTTAGTAAGGTTCTAGCCAACTTTCAAAACATTACCCCCTCATTCATTGATTTCTCTTAGTTAGCCCATAAGACACTTCTCTTCAACTAATTCTTAGCGAGCCCATAAGGCGCTTCTCTTTACTATATTTGCTTAAGCGAGCCTAAAGGGTGCTTCCTTTCATCTTCAACTTCTTGTAGCGAGCCCATTAGGCGCTTTCTTCTACCAATTTCTCTTAAGCAAGCCTATAAGGTGCTTCTCCTCATCATATCCTCTTAGCTAGCCTAAAGGGTGCTTCCTTTCATCTTCAATTTCTCTTAACAAGCCCGTTAGGTGCTTTCTTTTACCAATTCCTCTCAAGCAAGCCCAAAGGGTGCTTTCCCTCATCATTGATTCCAAAAGTTAGGATTGCTAGTCCTCAAGAGACGCTCCCACCTAGGTTACTCAACTTAAAAGGAGTACTACCAAGTTTACCTAGAATCGATTCCAAAAGTTAGGGTTATTAGTCTTCGAGAGATACTCTTGCTTAGGTTAATCAACTCTAAAGGAGTACTACTGGGTTTATCTCGAATCAATTCCAAAAATTAAGGTTGCTAGTCCTCGAGAGGCACTCCCGCCTAGGTCAATCAACTTGAAGGAGCACTACCAGGTTTATCTTGAATCGATTCCAAAAGTTAAGGTTGTTAGTCTCTAAGAGATGCTCTTGCTTAATTCAATTAGCTTAAAGGAGCACTACCAAGTTTATTTTGAATCAATTCCAAAAGTTAGAGTTGCTAGTCCCCAAAAGACACTCCTGCCTAGGTTAGTGAGCCTAGAAGGGTACAACTAGGTTCTCCAAATCAATCCCAATTTAGGGTCTTAGCCAGCTCAAAGAGTGCTTTGTCTACCTTGGTTAGTCAACTCATTAGGAGACAACCAAGTTTTCTCAGCTCTTAAGGGTATTAACTAGCTTAAGGAGCACTTACCCATCTCATTCAATTTAATGCCTTAGCCAGCTCAGGGAGCAGTTCGCCCATTTTACCTTAGTTAGTCAGCTTATTAAGGCATGGCCAAGTTTTCAACATCTCTTTTAGGGTCTCAGCCAGCTCAAGTAGTGCTTCACCCGCCTTAGTTAGTTAACTCATTGGGGTATGACCAAGTTTTCAACATCTCTTTTAAGATCCTAGCCAGCTCAAGGAATGCTTCACCCGCCTTGGTTAGTTAGCTCATTGAGGTACGACTAAGTTTTCTCGTCTCTTTAGGGTCTTAGTTAGCTCAAGGAGCACTTCACCTATTTCACCTTGGTTAGTTAGCTTATTGAGACACGACCAAGTTTTCAACATCTCTTTTAGGGTCCTAGCCAATTCAAAGAGTACTTCGCCTACCTTAGCTAGTTATCTCATTGGGGTACGACCATGCTTTTAACATCTCTTTTAGGGTCTTAGCCAGCTCAATGAGCATTTTTCCCTCCTTAGTTAGTCAACTCGTTAGGGCATGACTAAGTTTTCTTGTCTTTTTAGAGTCTTAGCCAACTTAAGGCGCGTTTTATCGACCTTAGTTAGTCAGCTCATTGGGAAAAAACTAAGTTTTCAACGTCTATTTTAGGGTATTAGCCAACTTAAGGAGCACTTTGCCTACCTTAGTTAGTCAGCTCATAGGGTACAACTAAGTTTTCAACATCTCTTTTAGGGTCCTAGTTAGCTTAAGGAGCACTTTGCCTCCCTTGGTTAACCAACTCATTAAAGTACGACCATGTTTTCTCATTCAATTTAAGGTCTTAGCCAACTTTAAGAGTGCTTAGGCCACCTTGGTTAGTTAACTCATTAGGGCATGACTAAGTTTTCAACATCTCTTTAAGGTCATAGCTAGCTTAAGGAGTGCTTCATCCGCCTTGGTTAGTCAACTTATTGGGGTATGACCAAGTTTTCTCATTCAGTTTAAGGTTTTAGCTAGCTTTAAGAGCTCTTCACCTACCTTGGTTAATTAGCTTATTGGAGCATAACTAAGCTTTCTCATTTAAGTTACGGTTTTAGTCAGCTCAAGTAGCGCTTTGCCCGCTTTTCCCTGGTGCGTCAACTCATAAAGGCACGATCAGACTTCAATTCTTCTCTCAATCACTTAGCTAAGGCACTACCTCTCTCTTCACCAAAGTCCCTAGTAGATCGAGCTTAAGATAACTTGCTAATTATAGCACTCCTTAGGATATTTTTCACCCTTAAGGCAAAAATAGTATGTCTTTTGTCTTTATGGGAAAGTTTTGCTCAAATTTCACCATAAAGAGAAGCAGCTGTAGATATCCAATTTTTACCCCTCTTTTATTTTATTTTTAGAATAGGTTAAAGGGTCATAAATTGGAAGAAAATACAAAAAAATGGAAAATTAAAGAAAACCTAAGAAAGAAGAAATTTAGAAAAAGAAAAAAGAAAAAGCATAAAAAAAGAAGAAATTTAGAAAAAATACAAAAATTAAAAAATTTATAGACACATAGAAAATTGAAAAATCACAAAAAATAGAAAAAAATTTGAAAGATAGAAGATTTAAGGAATTTAGAAAATAATCTTTTTAAAAGTTTAAATAGAATATAATTTTTTTAGTTTAAATGAGGAGAGGACCATTAGGCTTAGGATTAAATTTGAATTTAGCTTAGGCTGATCTTATCTAATTACACATATGAACAAGGCACAAGCCAACGATTTAATGGATAAGCACTTAAGCATTATATTAGGTTTGGCTTAAAGGTCAGGGGTTCGACTCTCATCAAAGGCAAAAAATTCCTTTTGCCTTTATTTTTCCTACACTCTATGCTGCTACATGTCAAGGCATCATTGGGCTACGTATCTGATTGTGACACACAACAATCTATGATTGGCCTTGACAACACATTTTCTTTCCCTGTTTTTCTTCTCTCCTTTCTTTTTCTTTCCCGCTCTTTTTCTTTTTAAGAAAAAAAAAAAACACAATACATACAAGTAAGGGGGGTTTCATTTTCGAAACACAAACACACACGCAAAGGGAGGCTCTTTGACATCACACACTTGGCCTCATCTTTCTCTCCCTCCATTATCTCTCTCTCGACCTCATCTTCCTTGACTCAAGCCAATTCTTTCCCTCTCTCGAATCATACTGCTACACTCAACCCATAAACTAAAACCAACAGCCTACTCTACTCCACTGCTACTACAGCAGCTTCACCATACCAATGTCCAACAACCAGTGCCATTAGCCCAATGCTTGCTAACTCTTAGACCCTCGATCATTTTCTTCTCGCACGCATAGCAACTCCCTAACTTGTGACTATACATCCATTGTTGTACAAAGCAACTCAATAGCAGCCCAACAAACCTAAAGTCAACACATCCACACACCCAATAGCAAACCTCTACTCCATTGCTATTGCCGCCGTACAAACACCCTTCGCATAACAATTACCGTGACCCATCTCCCTCTCTATCTCCTTCAACCATTCCCCGGCCTCTCTCTCTTTAGAACCTACAAAGACACCTACTATCCTCTAAGCACATCCCATACACAAACACGAACTCACCCTCTCTCTCTCTCTCATAGAACCACCAACACACAGCTAACCACATATAAACCCATCCACCATCGGACCCATGGCTACTCCTTGCACGACCACCACATCCAAGCCAAACCCCAATAACACATTCAGCTCTCCCTCTCAATGACGAACTCCCTCTTGTATGACCCACCACTACGATGAACACCACCAACCACTACCAATGGCTAAGTTAAGCTACGGCACTTTCCCTATACCCCCCAAACCCAATCAGAAACATACAAAACCACCCTTTCCCGCTTGATTTGATAGCTAAATCAAACCAAAGCACCCCCTCTAAGTTATTGCATACAACCCAACCTTATCTGGCATCTGACCCACTCCGACTTGACTATTTGACCCGATCAGCAACTCTAAACCAACCCACGTCTCCTTGAGCAATTTTGGTTTAGCCTTATTTGTTTTAGCCCATGTCTTTTTTTTTATTTATTATTTTATTTTATTTTCGTTTGTTATTGTATTTTGTAACTAAAGAAAAAGAAAAGAAAAAAAAAGAGGAAAAATAGAAAAGAAAGAAAGAAAGAAAGAAAAAAAAAAGAAAAGATTTAGTTTAGTTTTACTCATTTATTTGTGCTAAGTAAAATAATAAATATAAAAAAATGGGTAATAAAAAGTAAAATAAAAAACAAAAAATAAAAATGAAATAAATAAAAATGAAAAAATCATCTTATCACTTATAAAAATAAAATTTCTAATGAAAATAAAATAAAAATAAATAAACCATTCTTTCCAAATTAAGTCGCTTTAGAATTTTCCGAACAAAACCTCGATTAGGATTCTTTAGAAAAAATTCTTTAAATAAATTGAAATGGGTAAAAATATAAACCCGATCTTTTTAAAAATTAAAATCAAATCAACCCGTTATGTTTTCAAAAATTAAACTACAAAAGTCTGATTTCGAATGGTAGGAACATAGGCTCCCATACATACAGGGCAATTTAAAATATGAAAAGTTTTATTTTTTCCATTTTTGTACATATTTGTTTGTTTTAATTAGTCGCATATAATATGTTTAGTCGTTTAGAAATTGAAAAGAGTATTATTGAAAAGTAAGATTAAATTTGGAAAGTTAAAAAGTAATACCTGTTTAAAGTTTAGTAAAATAGCCCCTGGATCCAGATCTTTGGTTTTAAAAAACCGTTTACAAAATTAGTTTTCTCATTAAAGTAGTAGCTAAGTTATAATCAATCCACCAAAATAATTATAACTTGACTCTTTTTTCCATCTCCAATCGGGTGACAACTCTAATGTATTTTCAAAATAAAAACTGGTTTTCTTTAAACCCGAGTCAAGGGTTAGTATTAAGCGAGTAAAGTCTAATACTGATTAGTTTAAAGAAGATTTAATTTTAAAAAAAAATGGGAGGAAAAGACCAGGCTTGACACTAGATTTTAGGAAGAATCCTTAGCATCTTGCTTACCATATTTGCATCACTAATTATTTTGCCAAGAGAAGATAATTCATTAGTTATGGCAGTAAATCTACTAAAAGAGTCCTTGATTTCTTCACTAGGGAAAATTTGAAATGTTTCATATTATTGAACTAATGAGTTAATTCTTGTGTCCTTGATGGTTTCTATGATAGATTTGCACTAAAGTATCCTAAATATCTTTAGCTGTAGCACAAGAAGCAATTAGATAAAATTCTGATTATGCAATAGTACCCAACAAAAGATTCTTAGTCTTTGAATTGAGTTAGGCTTTGGTGATATAATCATTTGTTGTGATAACAATTAAAACTTTGAGATCTCCTATAGAAATAATTTGCCAAGCCTAATAGTTTGATGCCTTTACATAAGTCTCCATCCTAAATTTCTAATAAGGAAAGTTAGTTCTATTAAAAAAATGGTGCCTTGCCAAGCTAAACTATTAAACTACCACTTTGTTCACCAATGTTCTTAAACTCTAAAAGATATTAGATTAAGGCTCTAGTACCAATTGTTAGTCCTGTATAAGATATTAAGAGGGAGGTGAATTAATATCTTTAAACTTTTAAAACTTTGTCATTGTAAAACAAAATTACCCCTCTTAACAACTTATATTGGTGAATGGTGGTAATTTAATAATTCAACACATAACAATTAATGACACAAATTAAAAGAGTAAGGAAGGAGAATATCAAGATGAGGATTTATAGAGCTTCAGCTTTCTATCTACTACTCTCTTCCAACTCCTTTACTAGGGACCCAATCTACTTCACCACTATCATTCCACTTGATCCACTAAATCAAAATCACGAAAATATTATAAGCAATTTCCATACATAAGCTTTCACAACACTTTGCTCTGCCTATCTTGTCATGAACTGAGGACGGCCTAGTCGTGGCAGACGCCGTATACTGTACAAAGAACCGCTGATTGGTTACCCTTCCAATCAAGAACTCTTCACACAATATACAAGGCTCTACAACCACTAGTTTCCAAAGAACATCCAGATTCACATGACATCATCACACAAACATATTTATATAAAATTTGAGTTATAAAGCTTACAATACACAGTGTTTAAGTATGTCTAAGTCTATAATAATAAAATAAACAAAAGTACATGAGTAATAGTCCACTTAAATTATTCTCTCTCAGTACACAGGATAGCTCGCTCTGGCCCAAGTCCCCAGGCTAACCTGTGGCATCCCTCGTCTTGCCTCTACGAACAAGCTATCCTGCAACAAAATTCTAAAGAGGTATAAGCCTAAACTTAGTGAGCAAAACCCTCAACCACACCACAAGCAAGTTATAAGTACATTATAGTCACGCATATGAATGAATGATCAAACAGAATGCCAAACAATACACATACTTAACTAGTATACGTAACTCAGATTTAACGCTCTCCGAAGTCAGGGTTGGAGTTTACACGGCACCAATCAGATCCAGGTATTACTAGAACTTACTTTACTACAGAACTCCATGTTCTATACTTATATCAAATCATTATTTTATTTTCAGAAAAACCCAAGTTCTAGTATAATTGTGAGTGGGCCCCTGCAGTCCACACTCACCCCTAAATGAAGGCCTCTAGACTCGACCCTTAGCCAGGCGGTTGGCGCCTCCAACGCCTAGTGTTCCTGCGGGCCAAGGTAAGGTCATTTTGTACGAGTGCACCGTACAGAACCAAATAAATCAATAATATCAACCCCCAAATGGCCTCTCTTTACCTTCATGTGATGTGACGGCTGGAATAGTATCCATGCTATGTATGTTAATGCATGTCCCAGTTTCTTTTTATAGGCCAAGTATAATTTAGTTCAAATTATGCCGTGACCATTCAATAATACACACAATCATTTTCTATACTACCATGAAATAAACAAGGCATTTTCTGTATTTAAGGTAATTTCATAACTCAACATACAATTACATACACAAGCATTTCCCAAACCCCACACAATAGTCAATTAACAATAATATTTAAGTCCACTATCTACAATCACAATCAAGCATGGAATCATAGGATAAATACTCACCCAGCCATAGTGATTTGCCCTAATCGTAGTAATCGATTGGGAGGTCCTCATTCACCTTAGGGTCACCTGATCATTATGTGATAACAACGCTAGTAAGTATTTGAATTAACTACTAATTCTAAACATCTAATTACCTATTTCTACTCGAATTACTATCAACTTTTACCCGGTAAAACTTTAATTTCAATCGTATGTAACTTTTTCGTTTTATTTTTTATATTTATGAATTTATAGTCGTTTTTCATCATTTCCAAATATATATTCACATGGTAATATCTGTTTTGGGTGTTAAGACCTCTATTTTATGTTATGAACTAATTTATAGAAATGTTTAGTTATAAACACTTAAGTACTTTTATTACTTATATTTATATCTTTTATTCCTTAAATTCTTATAATTAAAGAATTTTACTTTGCTATTACTAATTCATGTGTTGAATTAGGTAAAATCTAAATTAGAAGGTGTATTAGAATTTACTAATTTAAGTATCTAATTACCTACACTTTTCTTATTTTTCTTATTTTCTAATCCTATGCTTATGTCATCGTTTACATCATCTTTTGCTTATGTCATTGCTTATGTCATCACTTACTTATGTCATGGCTTATGTCATCATGTGCTTATGTTATCACTTACCTCATCATATGATTACATAAGCCTTTCCTCATGCTTATGTCATATGTATATGTATTATCTACATGTAACCCCTTTCTCTTATACTTATGTACATATACCTTATACATAGACTTATACCGTATTTATACGTGTATACATACTCATATACCTATACGGTTGGATACGTATTTTTATACTAAAATTCGTATGCCTAAGCTTTTCCTTAAGAAAAGCTTCCTAATTCCATGCTTTTGTGTTTTTATGTATATATTTAGTGTAGTATAGGTATGTATAGTTAGATATGATCTTAAGTTAGGCAATGTACATGATAAATACTCATGTACAAAGGTTCACATACTTGAACTCTTTTGGTATTTCCTTATGTGTACATACTTATAAGCTTATACTCATGTCTTCCTTTCTTCTTCTTCAAAAGTTCTAATTTCTACACTTAAAGATGGAAACTTTGTTTCCTCTTCTTCAAGACAACACTAAACACATAACTACTTATTTAATCTACCTAATTAACTAACTAATGAATAATATAAAGTAACATAAAACAACTTAAAGACATACCTTTAATTGTGTTGAAGTTATGGAGACAAAAGTAAAGGAATGAAAGTGAAAGAGGAAAGGGAGTTCACGGCATGGAAAGTGAGGTTTTGATTTGTTTCTTTTGTTTAATTCTCATAATGGAAGACAACAAGTGGTGGGGTCTAGAAGGGAGAAATGTAGACGGCAACAATTATGAGAAAGAGAAAAAGAAAAATCAAAAGGAAAAGAAAAGAAAGCCATCATTAAGGAAGAGATATTTTC
>JAMXBB010000006.1:82550337-82736741 GCA_024138015.1 Lumnitzera littorea | reverse complement strand
ATATATATATACAAAAATAATTATACATGTATACACATATATATATAGTTACGGTATATACATATATATTTATACTATAGTTAGGTAATGAAAATACTTAATACTAATCATATGTATACTTAAAAAAAAATACATAATACATACTCTTTCGTATAATATACCTATGCACATATATGTATACATACATAGCCTAATATATGCATATATAATTTAATTTATGTATTTGTGCACATATATACATGTAATAGTAGTGTTTTATTAAAAATATACTATACAAATACTATATTTATACATGTATATACTATATATTATACATCTAGACTACTAAAATAAATTATTTACCTATTGATTTTTTATTTTTCTTCTTCCTTTCCTTCTTCTTTTCCTTCTTCTTTTCTTCTTTCTTTTTCCTTTCTTCTATTCTTCACGTTGTTGCTTCTAGGTTTTTTTTTTCTTTTCCTCTCGGTTTTGTTTGCTAAATGTTTCCAGATGTTTGTTTTCTTTTCCTTTTATTTCACGTGTACATTAGCTTAGATTATAAGCTAAATCATGAATAATTATTACAATATTTTTATGTGTTTAATTAATTAACACTTGGCACTTGAAAATCCATCACGTGAGCTACTGGTTGGAGTTTTATTTTGCTAATTTTTGGTTCTGTTTTGTGCAGGATAAGGAATTGAAATGAGAAAGGGAAGAAAGAAAAGAGATAAATTGGCAATAGAAGAGAAGGAAAATGAAAATTATTAACAAATATATATAATTTTTTTAATCATATAAATTATAACGATTCTTCTTGTAAATTAATTTTCAAATTTTTGTGAAATTTTATTAATTTAATTAGTACTCATTACAATTATAATTTTTCCAAGTTATTGTAGCGATTTCGTTCAAATTTCGTGTGAATAGGCGATTTAGTCAAAAATTAAAATCGACTATAATTTTATCACTATTGAGTAATATTTAATTATTTTATAGGTTTATATTTATAATTTTAGGGTTTCGATCAAATTTGAGTTCCGATCAAATTCGGGTTCAATTTTGGTTAATGATGTATAAGTTAGTTTTAGGGTTTGAGTACACCATTTAGGGTTTCAATCAATTCCTAAGGTTTTTACTACTTATAATATATTTAGATTTATGATTTATTAAATTTTTATATTGCTCGGTTTTAATGATTCTTCAAGTCATTTCTAGTATTAGGGTTCACTTATACTCTTAAATAGCTAAATTTGCGGAGTTTACAGATATGTATTCATTTGATTGAATTTATTTTATGTATAACTTAATTGCTGTATGATTGAGGGAATTCTCTCACTAAGTTAGTTAGTTTATACCCTTATAATTTACTTTCGAAATTGATTTGTTCGTGAAGTCGGGCTGCTATATGCCCAAGGTTAGTTGTATATTAGAGGGTTGATGTGGGAGTAAGATGTGATCAAAGTGTACTTATGATTGTTTATTTAGATTATAAATTTTATTATGTAATGAAATGATGTCAGTTTGAGTCAAAAAGTATCATAGACTTCTTATCTGTAAATTGCTATATAAATAAATGTGTTTTATATTTCTTTAGTTTGTTATTATTATCATGAAATAATATTACTTATACTTGCGTAACTTTTAATTGTTAGTTGTAGCTATAGTCTTATATATTACATAAAGGGTTATTAATTGTATGGAAAATCAATCTACAGTTTTTTATACGGTATACGGCGACTGCCACGACTTGTCTTCTCAAGTCGTGATAGAATTATATTTTTATCTTTTTTATGTTTTATTCTTACCAAATACAAGATTTAAATAAATATTAAAAAAAACGTCAATAAGATGGAAAAAAAAATCAACTAGACAAAGCTTTTTATAGATGTTGTCGACGGCTCTTTCACTTAAAAGAAAAAACTAAATAAATAAAAAGTTGATTAAATCAATGTCAAGGGCTAAATGGGGCCCACCCACATCGTTAGCAAAAGAATAGCGAGAGTTACGAAATGAGGTGCTTGGTATAAGAGCATGTGGCAAATACTCCTTATTAAGATATTATAAGAGTATGTTTATAAATGAGTATTTTTAGGAGTGCTTAATCAAATTTACATAATAATTTTTATTTTGTTCTTTTACAAACCTATATTGTCACTACTTTTCAGACAACATATTATAAGTTTAAGGTAAATGTTAAAATGTATAAGATCCTTTCATTATTGTTTCATATCATAATTATAATTTATTGATTATTGCTCTAGGTGTTTAGCTGATTTCAATGTCCTCACCTGTACTGAAACAAAAGAAAAAGAACATCGCTATTTTTAAATAAAAGGAATTGTGGCCTCTACATGTGTATGTCTATATATATATACATGCATCCATATGTAAACGTTCTTCAACATAAAATTTATAACCAAAAAATTACGCTTAATTATTTATTTTTACAAGAATAAATTAAGAGCCTACAATGAACAAATAAATTAGACTACATTTTTAAGGATAGCTTTCTCTTCCCCCTAGTTTTATTCTTATTTGATAATGTTTATTTAAAAAGTACTTAGCCTCATTGATAAGACTAACATCTGAATCCTTTGTCCAGGTTTGGTTAGAACTAGTGCAAATCAACCTTTTCCAATACTTTATCAGTAGGGGTCGTGGCTCTGCGACCAACATCTTGTTCTCACACTGGCTAAAGTCCTCTCGAACGAAGCAACTCCGCATATGTGATCATCACTCATCCACTTATGATTGCGTAAATCCCTTTGTTGATTACTTTTAAGGTACAGACACCTTTAAAGAGCAAGTCAAGTAGGAAAACTATCTTTTCAACCCAGATGCTACGAATCTCGTATTGTGGAGACTAAAGTAGCATTTATCATTCACAACAATTAAGTAATCCAAACATGTTAAGTAATAATATGGACAATAGCTAAATTAAAACCATGCAAGTTGAACAACATAAATAGCATATGGGAAAAAAAGGAGAGAAAAAAAGCCAACACATAATTTGAAAACCATTATATTATGCTTATTCACTATTATTCAAAAGGTCTAAATTGCTATCACACATGCTTAATTAGATTAGATTGTAATTGACGATGTTTAATCCTATCACGAAGCCTGATATTGTTTCCACTGTAAATTGCATATTCACAATATGGTTATGAGAGACATGTGTTCCAATTTGACTATTATCTCCTAACTCATGGTCTTGAACTTTTTTTTTTTTTTTTTTTTTTTGCTTAGCTCATAATGTAGAACTTGAAAATTAAAATTGTAGCTATCTCATTCATCTTCAACAATATTGTCGAAGACAAACGAGATAGCTACAATTTCAATTTTCATGTTCCAAATTATAATGCAATATTATGCATGCTCTCATAATTTAGCCTATAACCTCTCGATCCTACATACATAAAGGTGTGAATACTTGTAGATTGTTTGTTATATTTATTTTTCTATTTTTTCTGTATTTCTTTAGTCCCTATTCTGCTTTGTATTTTTCTAGTTTCTCTTTTTTTTTTATTAGCACATGTTTTGATTAGTTTGTTAGGACAGTTATATAATTAGTTTAGCACAGTTAGAAGTTTATTACTACACTATATAAATACCAAACAGAGCATATTAATAGAAACTTTTTCCTTCATTTCCTTTTGTGCAAATACTGATTCTTCTTGCTATTATTATGTTAGGATTTTTACTAGATATACAAAGAGCAAAGCTCACATGGTATTAGAGCAATGTGATCGTCATTGATTGAACATCAATTTGTAAGTTTTCTTTGTGCTTTCTTTAGATGGTGATAGTAAAACAAACAAACAAAGATCCTTATTATCTATCCGAATTAGATAATCCGACAATGATGCTAGAAAATGTTATCTTTAATGGCAAGAATTTTATTGCATAAAGTCAATCAATCATATTAGATTTAGGAGCTAAACTTAAGCTAGGTTTTAAAGATGGAATGATTTTAAAGCCAAGAGATGATTCACTAGACTTAGTCAAGTGGATCAGATGCAACTACATGGTGCGATCATGGCTAATGAACTCAATGGCTTTTAATTTGTCACTTAACTATCTATATGTTGATTCTCTATGATGATTGTGGCATGAAATAGAAGAACAATATAGGTGCATGAATGGTCCCTTAGTTTATCAGTTGCAACAAGAAATTTTTAGCTTAAAACAAGGAAATATGTTTGTTATGGCATATTATAACAAGATGAGAAAAATCCAGGATCAGCTATAAGTGCTTAAGCCTTATATAGATTGCACTTTCGAACATCTTGCTTATTGCACATGTGATGTTAGAGCTAGGATAGCTAAGTTTGAATCTTATCAAAAATTAGTTTAGTTTCTTATGGGATTGGCTGATGCATTTGAATATGTTCGAAGTCAGATCCTAAGAATGGATCTTCTTCCTACAGTAAACTATGCTTTTTATCTAATATAGTAGGTAGAAACACAGTGACAGATAACTAATGGTATTGGATTTGAGGTAGATGCTATGACCTATCTATCTAATAAAGAATCTTATGATAAGAAAAGGTCAAAGATGATAGCAAACAAGAAGTTTTGCAAAAACTGTAAATCTAATGGGCATGTAATAGATACATGCTTTCAAATAATTGCTTATCCAAATTGGTATAATGGAAAGTGGATAATCAAGAAGACAAAGAACTATAATGCTACACATTTTGTTTCAAAGGATAGGAAGGGTTATTCATATATGAATATGCCTTTTGATCAAGATTTGATTAATTCACTTCCTAGTACAAGTAGAGCAAGGCTTACTAGTGATTCAACTTTGGTGCATAATTTATGTCAGGAGGTTATGAAGCTGCTCAATGAAAGAACAGTTGCAAATGATCACGAAATTGTACCTGTAAGCATGCTTCAAACAACAAGTATTATTTCAATTCAAAATTTTTGTTTAAGTGCTTTAAATAGAAGTGTTGGTTCATGAATTCTAGATACAAGTGCTACAGACCATATGTCCCCATATGAGTCTTTGTTTACTCAAACATGCATTCTGCATAAACCAATCCTAATTAAGCTTCTTAATGGATCTTTCAAGTATGTTACCACAGTTGGTATAGTAAGAGTATTTCCAAACCTTGTTTTTCACAATGTCTTCTTAGTTCCAAATTTTACTCATAATCTACTCTCGATAAATAAGCCCTTACATCATAACCATTTGACTGCAATTTTCACTAATAATTCATGTGTTTTATAAGATTAAAGCAGTAAATGTATGTCTTCAGCTAGAACAATCAATGGGCATTATGTTCTTGATGCCTAAGTGTCTCTTGCCAATTAATCTTTGTTTGTTGGCAATATTTCCAATTTTAATAAACATGATCGATTTAAACTAATTCATGAAAGGTTAAGACATTTGTCAGTAGCTAACCTTTAGCATTTAAGATATTATGATGAGTCTATTTTAAAGAATTTTTGTTGTGAGAGATATGCAAGATTTCTAAAATGCATAGGGTTGCTTTTCCTAGAAGTGAACATAAATTAACTGCTTTGTTTGCTTTACTTTATTTAGATCTTTTGGGACCTTATTAAATTACATTTGTGATTGGAGCAAATTACTTTCTAAAAATCTTAGATGACCATAATAGATGCACTTGGACTTACATGTTGAATAACAAGACACAAGTTACCAGCGTTCTTTTCAAATTTTTTAGCTATGTGCACAATCATTTTCTTTCTAATCCAAAGACTGTGAGAATTGACAATGGTTCATAATTTTTGTCATACTCCTACCAATCTTTGTTTGATAAATTGGGCATAATTCATCAGAGAACCATGGTGTATACTCCACAGCAAATGAACGAGTAGAACGAAAACATAGGCATCTATTGGAAACTACAAGAACCTTATGTTTGCAAGCTAATATTCCTTGAGAATATTGGAGTCAATGTATTTTAGCTACTACATACTTAATTAACAAAATGCCTATGATGCTTTTAAAGTGGAAAACGCCCTTTGAACTGATTTTTGGACAAAAGCCTAATTGTAGTTATCTTAAAACTTTCGGATGTCTTTGTTTTGCTATGAATCATCTAGTTTCCTTAGACAAATTTGACCCTAAAGGTATCAAGTGTATCTTCTTAAGGTATGTTGCGAATCAAAAAGGTTATAAAGTTTTAGATATTGCTGCTAAGAGAATCTTTGTTTGTAGAGATGTCAAATTTTATGAAGCAATATTTCATTAAGGGTCAAACTGAAGCAAAAATTTTAGATTCCATCTCTCTTACACCTTGTCTACCTATTTCTTTTCCCATCTAAAGAACTTTTTGATAATCAAAATGGTAGTTACTCTCTTGTTCCATGTATTGAGCAACATATTTCAAGTCCTCCTTATAATGAATCGCATGCTTCAGGTCCTTTTCTTCATAGGAATAATCGTGCTAGGCATCCTCTTAAGTGGCTTGAGGATTTTGTACATGAAATTCATTGTGTTTAATTTGAACATACATTTATAGTTACTGGTCCTACACAATCTACTTCCCCTATTCCATCTACCATCCATTCTTTGTTTACTCCTACTTCCTTTCTTCAGTATCCTTCTAACTATATAGCTCACTAGATAATGTTTTGTTTGTCCCTAAACCAACTTCCTATTTAGAAGCAGTTAAACATGATGTTTGGGTTGTTGCTATGAATAATGAACTGGATGCTTTGGAGAAAAATGAGACCTAGGAATTGACAAATTTGCATAAAGGAAAAAAAGGCCATAGGTAATAAGTGGGTCTTTAAGGTGAAGTTTAGGCAAGATGGGCCTATTGAGTGATATAAGGCTGGTCTTGTAGCCAAAGGTTTCACAAAAATAATTGGTGAGGACTATACAAATATGTTTTCCCTTGTTGCTAAACTTGGTTCGATAAGGATCTTTATAGCAGTTTTCATTGCTAAAGGATGGCTATTATATCAAATTAACATTAACAATGCTTTTTTACATGGGCATTTAGAAGAAGAAATCTACATGCATCCTCATTTGAGTTATGCAAAAGCTCAACATAACTAAGTTTGTAAACTAAAAAGGTCACTATATGGGTTAAAACAAGCTTCTCGTCAGTAGAATATCAAGATATCTTAGTTTCTTAACAAATAAGGTTTTCACCAATCTAAGTGTGATTATTCTTTGTTTATACGATAAAATGAGGATGGTTTTCTTTTTGTGTTGCTATACATTGATGACATGTTGATTACTAGCATGAATAAGCATTCCATTGTAGCTCTTAAGGCCTGCTTACATTCCAAATTTACTATAAATGATATTGGATGTGTACATTTTTTTCTTGGTTTAGAATTGTGCAGAACTACATCTAAGGAACTTATCAATGAATGAAAATTCCTGCTTGATGTGTTGTATGATGCGAGCCTTGATCTAAACCAGTGGCAACCTCCTTACTTATTGTAGTTAAGTATGATTCAACTATAGGACCTTTGCTAGAGAATCCATTTTTTTTTTTTATTGAAAACTTGTTGGACATTTGATTTATCTAATGCTAACTAGACTTAATATAGCATTTATGGTTCATTGATTTAGCTAATTATTGTCCTTGCCATGCACTTCACATTTACAAGGGGTTTTTCATCTTTTAAGTATTTAAAGGGGACTTCTTTGATTGGTTTATACTATCCAGCTGACAATTCTTTATCACTTCTTAGATATTCTATTAGTGATTGGGGTGCATGTCTACTTGATTAGAAATCCATTAGTGTAAGAAACAACATACTGTTGCTACTTCTAGTGCAAAAGAGAAATATCGTAGTATGGCTTCTACTACAAAAGAACTTCTTTAAGTCTCCTATGTATTGAAAGATCTTGGTATTGATGTTGTTTTGCCAATATCTATGTGTTGTGACAACAAATCAACCCAACTTATTGCTTCTAATCCTTGTCTCTACAACATAACTAAACACATTTCAGTTGACGTTCATTTCACAAGGAATCACGTTTAATTTGGGACTTTATGAATTATCTATGTTCCTTCCAAGATGCAGCTAGCTTATCTCCTTACAAAAGTTGTACCCTATTCTACTCTTGCATCTCTTATGGCTAAGTTGGGTCTTAGGGATACCCTAACTTAACGGAAGGATGTGCATACTTGTACATTATTTTGTTGTATTTATTTTGCTATTTTTCTATATTTCTTTAGTCCTTATTCTACTTTGTATTTTTTTAGTTTCTCTTTTCTTTATTACCACACATTTCATTTAGTTTGTTAGGATAGTTATAGAATTAGTTTAGCACAGTTGGAAGTTTGTTACTACACTGCATAAATACCAAATAGAGCATATCAATGGACACTTTTTCCTTCATTTCCTTTTGCACAAATATTGATTCTTCTTGCTATTATTATGTTAGAATTTTTACTAGATACACAAGGAGCAAAGCTTACAAAAGGGCCAAGAATTACAACGAAATGAGCTTGTAGAACTCTAAAAGCTCATCCAATATCTTTGCTATATCTTTCTTGCTACCTAGCAAATGGTTACCTATTTAAACCATGTAGATATGGAATAGATTTGACAAACGTTTACAACTTCAAATATATACTATCCGTGAGATAATATCGGTATCATAATTTCTACTATTAACAGTATACTAAGCAAGTGGAGCACTCCCTTCCAAAACATCATTGAGCAAGAGTGAGCGATCCAACATATTAATATTCTAATTAAAGATTGTACGCCAAAAAATGTTTGTCATATCCAAGTGTCATGTGAAGCAACGACTTCAAGCATGTTTGTTGGACAATCATGATATCCTCAAGTATACATGTCTTACCGTACAATTGGACAGTTTCTCTACTACTAATGAATGCAATCTATGCTTCTTAACATACCAATAAATCCATACTGCTCAGTTACATGAAGTAAGTGTTTGATATTGGCTTGATTACCCTAATATAAGTACTCATCACCAAAGCATACAATAATAGTTATGACAAATTTCTTAACACATTGTAATTTCATACTTGTAACCATTTGCAAGTATCACCGACTACTCCATATACCAACATTTAGATAGTAATGGTGCACTTTCGTAGTGGTGAAAGACTAGCAACAACACTCGTTTGTTTGAAATAGGGAGAGTAATCTTAAAGTACTTGAACAATGTGAGGAAACATGATCTTCTTCATTCAAAATCTTTGCCAATATTGCCAATTAGTATAGACTGAGTCATCTGAGATGTAGTCATTATACAATTGATTGTAACCCCCCATACAACCTCTATCTAAGTAGTTTCTCTTACATCTTCTAATTGAAGAACTTTCATATATCTGCGAGAGTATTTCATTCACATGCCTAATTATGTCACCCCATAAAATGCTCAACTCCAATAAAATAAATTCTTCAACAACCTAAAGCTACTTGAGTTGCTTGTTGACATAATAATTGTAGAGGGCAAAGAATACTATGAGTATGAATAGAAATGAGAAATATGGGCAGCTTAAAGATGTATCTTATCAAATATATAAAGAACTTTTACAACAACTAGTTTACAACTACTAGCTTATAACGACTAGTTTACAATGGCTACTTTGCAATAGCTAGTTTTCAAAATCTCCAACTACATTAAGAGTATTAGATTGATACATTAAGTGATATTATAATCTCCAACTACATTATGAAAAAGATTCATATTAGATAGATACATTAAGTGATACTAAAATCTCCAATGGCATCAACATAAACTCATACATTACATTAAATAAATTAAAATTAAGAATTCTTTTTTTTGTTGAGAATCTCCCAACACATCTCTCTACACCTTTCTCTTCGCTCCTCATGCATCTATGAAAGATTTGCTGTCATTATTAGTCCTTTCCATTCCAAGCACTTCCATTGTTCCTCCTTTAATCTTGTGATACTCCATCTTTAAGGGAGTTTCAAGTTTTTTACCCCTCTACTTAACCATCTTCTATAGTAGCTCTACTCTATCACAGTCTATTCCACTTAAGTGTTGCAACTCTTATGCCATTGCATCAATAGTATCATCCAATCCCATCTTCTTCCCTTTTCTCTTTATTGCTTTATTGAATGGATGAGTGATGAGTGTATAAATACACATGTTTTATAATTGATTTTATGGTGCTTTTATAAGATTTTCAAGGTGTTTATATAAAATTTGATGCTAAATTTGTTTATATTTTAATTTTAGGTTTTATTTAAAGAGTTTGATGAATTTGACAAAGTTTTGGATGACCTAAAGAGGATTTGGAAGAGTTTTTGAAGCCTTGAAGAAAATCATACCCAAGAGTATTGATCATGAACTAAAATCCTATCCAAAAAAGTAAGAAAATAAGGAAAAATTAATGATCAGAGAAGATAACGTTTAGGTGGGAACCTTGACCTTAAACATGATGTTTTATTTATTCACAGTTATTGAAGTGGAGAAGATCACACCCAGGAATCACGACTGTGAGCTTAGGGTGTGAACATGCTAGACCAAATGAATTTACTTATTCTTGGAAAGATTTAAAGCCTTAGAAGTTTTGTTACACTTAAACTTATATAAAAGGCCTTGTAAACACAATTAGCTAATAGAAGAAATAGAGAGATGGACATCAACATTATTTTCATTCATTCAATTAGACTAAGGTTAGAAGAGAAGAACAAAAACTTTTAAAGTAAATTATTTTCTTTAAGAAATTTAACATTAGGAGCAATAGGAACAATATTTGATCATAAATTAGGGTTTGGTACATCATTAAAGGTTATTTTCATTCCTCTCTCTATATATTCTTGATTTGGATAATTTGTAACCTATTATTTCTTTGTATTTAATTGAGATTGTGAATTGGACACTTAGATTACAAGTTCATGGATCTTGTTGGAGAATTAATTGTTTGTTGAGTCTTTAATTCCATAATCACTTAGCATATATTTTGATTCTCTTGGAATATATGTTAGATTAGATTGAGTTTGCGAGAACCTCTAGTAATTGATTGTTGTGATTTGAATTAAAGAAAAATATAGCAATATGCTCTTTTATTCACTTATGGTCTATGAACATAAAATGATTAATTAATATTATTTATTATCTACCGATAGAAATGGAAAATTGGTTATTCTTGAGTAATTATTCACTTTGCGAGAAGTTTTTACCTAATGCTTCATTGATTTAAAACGAAACCTATTAAAGACTCGATATTAACATTAACCAATTATCTATCTATCTAGTTCATGATTGAATTTCTTAAAGGTGTTGAATATCTCAATCAATGTATTAGAGTAGATTAGCTATATTTATGTACCAAGATTTAGATGAGACTAATACGGTCGAGAGCAAGTATAAGATTCCTTGTAGGTTCGACTTGGTTCTTTCCAATTTATTACCACATACGTGACCTAAAGCAACCGGTAATAAAAACATGTTTTTGTAATAAAACTAGAGTTAGGTTTTAGCATATCAAGATTTTAGCGACATTGCTAAGAAATGATAAATTGTTGATATTCTATGATAGGATCAAGCATCATGATAAATTTAGGATTGAAATTGCTATTGGAGGATCCTTGACAAATATATTAGTGATGTAAGTGATTAATATAATTAAATAATTGGCATACAGTAAATATGTTGAGTAACCTCCCTCTAATTCAACAAGGTGTAGTAGTGCTATGAATCTTACAACACTAGCTCCAAAAAAGCAAGAGAGGATTGAAGAGTGATTAAGGAATTTGAAGCAAAAGTAGGAAGAAAAATTTGAAAGCAAGAGTTTAACCATCCAAAAGTTGGAGACTCAACTAATGTAGGCAATAGAGCTCTTGACCACCACATTAGTGGTTGTAATGGCAAATTGACTACAAGACGATCCTTATGAAAATAAGAAGGAACTGAATCCTTTTGAGTCTACTAAGGATGAGAAGAAATAAGAAGTACCAGTGACTGTGTCTAAAGAATCACAAGTTGATTGCAATTTTCAAGTAGCAAGAGAGGTGAAGAAAAAGTAAGAGATACTAGCTTGAAAAGCAATAATTTAAAAGCTTGCCAATGTGACCATATAGGTATTTGAAAGATTAAGAAAATAATTTGAAAATATTGTAAAGGCTTTCACTCCAACTGAGGCAATAAATGCAACACGTGTAAGGTTGGGTAAGACACTTGAAACTAAAGAATTACTAGCTTCTACATCAAAATCAAAAGAAGAAGTAGTACAACAAAAGCATATTCTTAAAGAATGTAAGCCTATTATCAAACAATGTATGCCACTTATACCTTTTCTAGGATAATTACATAAACAAAAAAAAAATGATGAAGATTATGAGAAATTTTTGTAGATGTTCAAGAAGCTGGATATTCCCTTAACAGATTTATTAAAATAAACACCTCATCTAAGGCGTTGTTTGAAAGAAATCATGAGTAAGAAAAGGAAGATAAATGAGTAAGAAACAGTCATGTTACCTCAAGTGTGTACTAAAGCATTAAGAGATAACCTTCCCCTCAAATTAAATGATCCAGGGAAGTTCACTTTAGATTGTACTATAAGAGATTAAAATCTCAAGAATACATTCTATGATATACGTATAAGTGTAAATGTGATGCTCTTCTCTATGGTAAAGATGTTAGGATTGGGGGATGCAATAAAAAAAACTATGATGACAATTTAAATGGATAATTGTTTTTATAGGAGACCCCAAGGAGTAATTGAATATGTACTTTTAAAAAGTGGATAAATTTATATTTCTTATAAACTTCATGGTTTTGAATACAAAGAAAGATACAAAGATTCCCACCATCCTTAGGTGCCTACTCATGGCTACTGTTGGAGCTGTAATTGATGTGAAAAAGAGTAAGATGGTATTGAGGATTGGGAATAGTAGGTTGCATATAAATATTAGAATGTGATGGAAAAGGAAGAACCTTTAGGCCATTAAATTGGATACAACATGGTATGTATAAGTTGACTCTAATGATGATCAAGAAGCCATTGCAAAGAGAAAGGGGATTATTAAGAAGATGCTACAAAAGTTTGATCCACCTTAAAGAGGAGGAAGCAGGGAGCATCAAGCAAATAACGTTAAACAAAAGCACTTATTGAAAGAAAATTTAAGTTTTTCATCTTTAGTATTCTTTATTTTGTTTATCTTAGCTTTATCTTTATTTTATGATATTCAAATTTTTGAAATAAAAAGGAAGAACAAAAATTTCACCTACATTATTTGATTGACTTGGCATCTATACCTGATGTAGAAGATTTCCATGAGCTTTCTAATATTTTGATGACTTCTTTTGGTATTAAGTAACTTGTTTAGGTTTTAGAACAACTTTCTAAGTATTACTATTAGAATTATAAGTTAAAACACCAATAAAAGATTATTAGGAAGAATCACAATCTTTAAGGCTTTATCAATAGCCTGTCATTTATTCTCATAATGTCAAATACACTACAATGAAAAAGTAGATCCTACTCTCCATACCTTGATTACGTTTTAACTAAGGGATTCATGGATCAAGATCAAATACATAAAATATAAAGAATCTTATCCATAAATTCGATAGGGGAAAGCAAGTGTCTTTCAAAGAAATTCCCTATGTAAAGGAACATAACCTCTAATACAATGAACAAAATAAAACCATATCAAGGTCCTAATTGTACAACTTAGGTGTGATGTCCTTCAAACATAGATTCACATAAGAACATCGCACCACCATATGAACATAGTATATAAAATAAATATAAGTCCTAAACTGAGAAATGTTGCATGCCCTTAAAATGGGTGCATGTACATAAAAGGAGATAAAAAGATCAAAGAGGTTCATGTACAACAAGCATGGTTAGGAGTTACACCATGAACCTAACGGTGAATTAAATATTTCTCTTCCTTTTATATATTGCCTTCCACTAGATCTCAATCATTCATGTTTTAATTGCATATGTCTTGTGAATTTATTCTCTATTTGATTTGATAATTGGATGCATAAGCAAAATGGTTGGTTATTTTTCTTGGACATGAAATATTAAATTTATAAACTTAGCATAGCATATTTATATGTACTTTCATAGTCTTAGAATTTTTATAATTATTGCACTCTTTGAGTGTTCTTTCATGTCTCCTTATAATACAAAGCATGTTGAGTCAAAATTTATTTGGGATCCCTAACTTAACTTAATTCATGTTGTTTTGATACTCTTGGATTATGAAATTAGAGACAAATTGATCATATTCTAATTTTGTGCTTAATTGAAATTGATTAGTTTCTGATTATGCTTTGTTTGATGCTATAGTTTAAATTTTATTTGATTCTTCACACCAACATTGTCTTGTCTTTGTTAAGTGTAAGAGAGATGTCTTGGAGAATATGAACTCGTGTCATTCCAATTTTTTAAGAACATGCCAAGAGATCCATAGATAGAGAAGACTTACAGGGTATGCTTTCATGATTTGATTTACTAACGTGGTTTTCTTTGGTATTGATATATTTGTAGTTAGCAAAGTATTATTCTTGTTAATTTTATACTGCTTTTTATTGGACTTTTGGTGTTTGCAAGTAGAATAATTTAGGAGTAGTCTTAGAATAGTTTAGGAGTAGCCTTATATTTTAGTTTTCTTTTATGCATTTTACTTTTTCTTTATTTTATTTTGATTGTTTTGTAAGGCTTTAGTACATCAGTTTATGTATATGGAATCTAGCAGCTTTAATGGCAATGAGCTTAAACTAAGAAAGTTTTAATTTCCCTTTAACTTTTTGATGGATTGCCAACCTCTGGGCCCTTCACTCGTGTTCATCTCTAAAGACTCCAATCCCTTGCTAGGAGAATTCTTTCTTGCTAACATACGGAAGACAAGCTCTTATATGCAAAAGAACTATGGTGAACTCTCTAAAGTCCCAACTTAGGCACACTTTATTCTGCTTGGACCTCTACCCAATTGTCGACTTGGCAAGTGCGAAAGCCGATCTGCTGACTGTTGAGTCTAAGGCTACTATATACTAAGCCCTTCTCTTACAGCCTACAAAACTACCAAGTGCGGAAGCTGACATCCTTACGACTCCAGCTCTCCCTTTCTTACTTAATGAAGTGCAAAATCCTTTAATCACCTTGGTAGCTCTAAGTACAACCCCTGACAGCAGCTTCGACATCTGTTTGGAACATCCATAGTACCCCAAGATTGCCAATTATGAACCTATTGATAGGTCGCCATCTATCTCCACTTTTCTAACACTTATACTATATTGCTTTTTGTTCTTTGTCTCATTTACCCTTTTGAGCATACTAGGAGTATCTTCCTTACATCTTCTTTTATGTAATTTTCCTTATTTGTATTATTGCCCTAAAGGACTTACTATAAATAGTCCTTTTACTGTAATCGCAGACCATCTTATACCTTTTCTAATATTAAATATACTTATTCTTATGAGATACCCTTCTCTGAGTACAGTTAAAAGGGATAAAAGGGGCAAAGAATATTTAGTATGGAAATAAAAGGAATCATTTTGGAATATTGTGTCAGAAGACACATGTCATTTGGTGGCTGGATGGGAGAAATATGATACAAGGTAGGTAGAAGCAGAATAATGTTTGCAGTCAGGGGCTGACCTGATATGGATCAAGTCAGGGGTCAATTAATCTTGTAGAGAAGTTAGTTGTATTGGCATTAGATGTCTATGGTCAGTCCGGTAACTTGGCTCAAATATTCTTAGGATGTCTTTTGGAATAAGGCATCATTATTGGGTAAGAGTAGATTTGATACATGTGAGGATTTGATAGACAGGTCAGTAGGAGATCAGTTTGACATAGGGATCCCTATCTCAACTTTGCTTTCGAGCTAGTATTCTTTGTGCAAGTCCTTAGAGTCCCTTAGCTTGGCTACGAGTGACTAGTCTAAGGGCCTAATTCCGATCAACCCATCGCTCAAAGATTGTGTATTGAATATCAGAATGCTAAGAAATCTACCAAACATCATGCGCTTACTCACTCATGCCCAAGCTGACCATTTGCTCGGCATCACTCTTGCCGAAAGACCAAGAGAATGACACTGGACTAATCCTTAGCCACCTCTATTCGAAGAAGTAATCTACCCGTACTCTTTTGTCTACATCCTCTAATGCTATCACCAATGTATCTCTATCACATGTACAGGACCATGTGTAGAATCTGCTACACTTCTTGAATATTCATTTTTACCCTTCTATATTCTTGTACATTACCTCTTTATGGTAATACCTTTTTTGTCTTTTCCCTTTTAAGCAAAATGCCCTAACTTATCAAGTATAAATACCCCTTATACTTGTAGCCATAATCATCAAATTATCATTAATATACTTGATATTTCCTCTTGTAAACATTGATTATTTACCTCCATACTCTTATCCTAACCCTTAAAAGGCCAAGTGGTGAGTAACTTCACCGAACTAATTTATGTATCATATCAAGTTGTTCCATGAGTCTTCATAAGTTCCATTGGTATGTCATATCCTTTGGAGCTATTCATGGGTTTTTTGCTTACTTTTCATTCACTCATTCATTCCTTTCGTACGTTCCCCATCACCCCTTTTCAAACTTTCGACAAGCTTAAACTCATCCAACGACCAGCCTTATCTATCTTTGGCTACGGTTTGCATCATCTTGGTATTAGAGCGAAGGTTCCACTTGAGTTATAGTAGGTTGTTTTGAGTTTTGACTATAATCTGTTTTGCATGTATGGAAAAAAGCAAGTCATTGTACTCATCTAATTGCTGTGTTTGCTAACTGTTAAATTTATGGTTTATGGAAGTGTTTGTTGAAAACACATAATTGAAGAATTTGAGGTTTGAATCTTTCGAAGAAAATGACGAAACCAAGTGTTAATGTTGGTGTTGGAGATGACAATGGTGGAGTTGTCCACCAAAGCTGATAGTCTTAAGGTACTCTTAGGAGCATTGATGAGAGACTTGATGAGGTAACTAACCTCTTAGTGGATTTAACCTGAACTGTTCATGCATTAGCTTACCAACCTGCTGAAGCCACGAATTATACCCCATAAGCTACCCAACCTATGAGAGGTCAGAACCTAGCTCGACAAGTTCAAGGTGGAGGAGTAGGTGGATAAGTAAGGAGAAGGATTGATTTGAGAGACACGATAGAAGAGGATGAGGAAGAGTATTATGAAGAAGAAGAGCGAGCTCGAGCACCTAGAACCTCTGACCATGTGAAACTTCAGATTCCGAGTTTCAATGGGTCTGGAAGTGTATAAAAATACTTAGAATGGGAAGAGAAGGTGGAGTATGTATTTGACTATTACCAATATGAGGATTATGACAAAGTAAGAATTGCTATTGTTGAGTTCTCCAGATCTTCTGCCATGTAGTGTAAGAATTTCCAAACAATGAGGAGATAAGAAGCGTATAGAGAGATTAATACTTAGCCTGAGATGAAGAAAATACTCAGAAACATATTTGTGATGGATACTTATCTGCAAGATACTTTTAATGGGGAGAAAAAGATTGACTTCTAATGGGGAGAAAAGATTGACTTCTACCCTTGTATTAGTTCTACCTGACTTCGAGATAATATTCGAGCTAGAGTATGATGTGTCAGGCATTAAGATATGTACTATCCTAATGTAAGAAGGTAGACCAATTACCTACCACAGTAAGAAGCTTAGGAGACATCAGCTAAACTACTCTATATATGACAAAGAACTCCTAGCATTGATCCAAGCATTGTAAGTATTGCAGCATTATCTATTGCTAAAAGAATTTGTCATCTACACTAATCATGAATCTCTAAGGTATCTTCGAAGTGAGATGAAGTTATCGAAGCAACAGGTGAGGTAGGTTGAATTCTTTGAGGGGTTCAACTTTATAATAAAATATAAACAAGGAAAGAGCAATATGTTGCAAAAGCTCTTTCAAGGAGGCATGCACTGCTGGCTAAACTGCAAACTAAATTATTTGGGTTTGTAAGCATTAAAGAGTAGTGCTCCATGGATCCGCACTTCAGTCCCATATTTGCACAAAATGTCAATGGAAGGACAGTGGATGAGTACCATATGAAAGATAGATACTTGTTCCAAGGGGGAAAATTGTGCATACTAACCTACTTCCTATGAGAATTACTTATCAAGGAAGCCTACAATAAAGGACTCTTTAGGCATTTTTGGGAAAGAAGGACCTATGAACTGTTAAATGGTCATTTCTTCTGACTGAGAATGAGACGAGATGTGCACCAAGTTATGGAAGGAGTTACAGTATGCTGGGCTAAATGCCAAGTTAAGCAAGGGAAAACAATACCTTTGCCTATTCCAACGAGACCATAGACTAAGTTGAGCATAGACTTTGTTCTCAAACTATCATAAACTACCCGAGGCAAAGATTCTATAATGGTTGTTGTAGATAAATTCAGCAAGATAGCACACTTTATGCTTTGCTCCAAAACTAATGATGCTTCAGTTATTGCTTCTCTTTTCTTATAGGAAATTGTTAAGCTATACGACATACCGAGAATTATAGTATTAGATAGAGACTTAAAGTTCTTAACCTATTTTTGGAGAACTTTGTGGTGATGGATGGGAACCAAATTGCTATTTAGTACTTCTTGTCACCCCCAAATGGATGCCCAAACAGAGGTAGTTAATCATACTTTAAGATCGCTGCTCCAAGCTATAATGGGCAAAAACTTAGCTGATTGAGATGTTTGCTTACCAATGATCAAATTCACTTACAACCAAATAGTGCATGACACCATTAAGCAAACCCACTTTGAGGTTATCTATGGTTTCAATCCTAAGTTGCCCTTCGATTACACCCTTGTACTTAAATCTAAGCTAGAAGTCCCTAATGTGAGAGTCCGCGCTTAGTCTGTTTAACACATCTACAATAAAGTTACTCAACAAATTGACCAAGCCTCCAGATAAATGCGAGAGAAAGATAAGGGTAGAATGATAATACTCTTTCAACCGAAGACTTAGTATGGCTATACCTTAGCAAAGAACGGTTTCCAAGCAAAAGGAGGAACAAGCTATCTATAAGAGCTGAAGGACCCTTCAGAATCCTCCAAAAGATCAATAACAATGCCTACATGTTAGAGTTGCCCGAAGATTATGGTGTTTCCAACACCTTTACTATTGTTGACCTCAGTCCATATCAACCTGACGGAGAGCTAATCAAAGACCATTTAGATTTGATCCTAAATCCAAATCGAATCGGAGGGAATGATAGGAATCAAACTACTGGGCCTTTGACCCACAATCAAGCCTAAGGACTAGAGGGACTAGTGAGGCAAATCCTCCTACTCTAGCCAACCCTTATTGAGGCTGAGTATCTCTTTACGATCTACTCTGCATGCCGAGCCAAGTGATTAATCATCTCTCAAAGATTGTATGCTAAATATCAGAATACTAAGAAATCTGCCAAACCTCACGCACATACTTACTCATGGCCAAGCCGACCACTTGCTTAACATCACTCTTGCGGAGAGATCGAAAGAATGACATCGACTAATCCTCAACCACCCTTGCTTAGACAAGCAACTTGCTCGTACTCTTTTGTCTACATCTTTCAACGACATCACCATTGTATCTCTACCACGTGTATAAGACCACGTGTAAATTTTGCTACACTAATCATTTCTTTTCTTAAATATTCATTTTTACCCTTTTGTATTCTTGTACATTACTTCTTCAAGGTAATACCCTTTTTGTCTTTTCCCTTTTAGGAAAAATGCCCTAACTTATCGAGTATAAATCCCCCTTATACTTGTAGCTGTAATCATCAAATTATCATTAATACACTTGGTATTTCCTCTCGTAAACACTAATTGTTTACCTCTATTTCACTCTTATCCAAACCCTTAAGTAAGGCTAGGTGACGAGTAATTTCACCAAACCAATTCGTACGTCATATTAAGTTGTGTCATGAGTCTTTGGAAGTTTCAGTAGTGCCATATCACTTCGAGTTGTCCGTAGGTTTTTGCTTATTTTTCATTCACTCATCCCTTCCTTTCACACATTCCCCGTCACACCATTTCAAGCTTTCAACAACCATGGATTCATCCAGCTATCGGCCTTATCTGTCCTTAACTTTGGTCTGCATCGATACCACTTAAATATAATAATGAAACCTTAAATATTGAACTTAAAACCCTAGAGGAAATAAGACCTTAAAACCCTAGCTATGCAAGTAAAATGCTAGAAACCCTTATACTCGAGAAACCCTAAAATGATAACAAAACCTTAAAAAGATTGCTGAGTCACAATTGAATGACCAAATGCCCTAACATGACAAATAAACCCTAATCATAAGGTTAAATCCATCACTAAAAGTAATCAAACTATCTAATTACCTAAAACCCTAAATTTTGAGCATATATGCTAATTAAATAACTATAAACAGACATCAAACCCATAAGACATGTATAAGACACTTAGACTATTTAAAGTATATCAACAAAACAAGCCTAAACCCTAAACATGCCCTAATTACACTTAACTAGCCTAATCATGGCCAATCACTATTGATCACCCTAAACAAACCCTAATCCATAACCAACCTTCATTACATCTTAATTAACAACAAGTCAAACACAATTAAGGACTAAAGGACAATGTATTAATGGGCATCAAAATATCATGTACTATTAGGAGACAAGATCTTTCCCATTTAGGCAAAAAGGCAAATTGGTACAATGGTCCTAAAAGAGACAATGTACTCCTTACCCAAATTGTCAAGCCTTGTCCCCCTCATTCCCCTTGGAATTGCATTGGCAACTTCCCCCTCCCTATCACTCTCATTTTCTTATTTTCAAGCTTCACTCACTCATTTAAAATATTCTCTAAACACTTTCTCATAAACCGCTCACTTTTCACTTGAAAACACACTCCTCACTTCTCTTACACCTTCCACCACTACCTCCCATTTCTCTACCACCAACTCACCAAATCTTCCATCACCAAGTGCCACACTACCCTCACACATGCCACTCCACCAGCAACAAGCACTAGCACCAACTTCACTCTCCACCCTTCGACCACCCTTAGGAAAAGGAGGACAACACTCCTAGCTCTAGTAAGTAGTTAAGTTTAGGATGTTTTAGTTAAGAGTAAACATGATTAATGCAAGAAAAAGACTCCTTGGTTAGAGTTTTAACACTAACATGTAGATAAGTTTAGTATTTTGATAGTTTTAGAGCTAAATCACCTTGAAAAGCATTAAACCCACATTTTCTTTAGCATATCGCCACCTTAAGCAACCTTACTCCATTTTTTATTATTATATTATGTTATAATAGTGCCTATTTGTAAGTAAAAAAGTAGTTTTGATCAAGAAAAACACCCCAAAACAAGTGTTAAATGAAGAGAAGAATGGAAACCTTAGGAGACTAAGTTTTAGCACAAGGAGCTCAAATGTGAAACTTTTGATTTATTAACTTAATGACATGATTATTTAGTACTAAGTATGATTTGGAACTTAATTAACTAAGTTAAGTAAGATAATAAGGAGTTAGGGCCCTAAATTAGCTTAGTTAGTGATCAGAGACTTGAAAAAGGTATTAAGGGACACCATAACGATCATGACCAGATCTATAACTTAGTGAATTGTGGACTAAACTTAGGGTCAATAATGGACTTAAGTCCAAAAAGATAAGTAAAATTGGGCTTAAGGCCCTAAATTGCAAGATAAGCCCAAAAAGACCCAAGTTTAAGGTCTAAATGGTTAAGTGACCAGATCAAGACCCTATCTTCAAACACTCAAAATAAGTTATTAAAGAGGCCTACTAAACCCTAAGGCTTATCTAAGACATCTTCTATAGGTCCCCTAATGAGTCGAAGCCTTAAACTTAAGAAAAAAGCCCATTTAGGCCCATAAGAACGATACCAAGGCCCAATATATAAATTTAAAGTATTGGGTGGAAAAAATTCACATAAAATACTTAAAAGAAAGCCCAAAATATTAAGTGTAAGGCTCAAGATCAAAAGCTAAGCCCAACACCCATAACTAGTCCCAAGCCTTAAAGTGACCAAACTCACACTTTAGACCCATTAGCCTAAACTAGAACTTTGATGACCTAAAAGGCCATAAATGGCCTCACCAAATGAAAAAACATTCAAAAATGATGTAAGAAAACTATAAGATCACAAAAAAACAAACTTAAGACAAGAAAATTATGCCCAAAATACAAAAGTAGTTAAAATGAGAATCTAAGGCAAGAAAGCATAGATAATTAGTATAAGTTGAATACTTATATACTTTGAATGTATTCTTCAAGTGGCAAGGACCCTAAGTTGGACATAGTCGAGGATTACTAGAATTGTTAGATTCCATAGTAGATTGAGTATACCAACCCCTATCTTATCTTGCTTGTGGTTGTAGTGTAGAGCACCATTTAATTATATATATGTGCAAGAAATGAATTTGCTTAAGGTCAAGATTATATGCATGCTTGATTTAGATGTACTTGCTTGCTATGAGATGATAATATATCTAAATTGCAAATTGGATGTTGCATTAGTAAATAGGGCTTTAGATTGTCTGTCATGTATATGTGGTTGGTTACTTACGAACATAATTAATAACTACTCAACATTAATAAAAATTGGCCATGCATTGCACTTTTTTACATTATCTATACAATGTGTCAGCATTACGAAATAGAGTAGGAGATCAGGCATGTTAGATCCATTATTATTATTATGTGTTTTTTTTTTTATTTATGCAATGTACTCGTACAACATGTTCTTGCCTCGACCTTTGGATTTACGTGGCTTTAGGGAGTGTCGTCTTCTACTTAAGGCCGAGCCATGTTCACTACTTTGAGTCTATTGAGAAAGAGATGAACATGCTTAGATGATAGATGTAGAGACTCGAGTCCTGAAAGGCCTAAATACTTCTTGAGTTGGGCAATGATGGTTGTAATACTGTGCTTTGCATAGTCACTAGTAGACTATGTATAATGTTGCAATTCATACGTTTGTTTGCATTGCATGTGCATGTTAATCCACTCACTTGTCTCTTGTTTGTTGGTAAGATAGGAAGCTTGCTTACTAATTAGTTGTAGCTTACCACTTTATAGTTTGTTATTATAGCAAGATCTTTAGTTAGTGCCAGGCCATGGGATGCCCAAGGTTAATACTACCAACTTGGGGGACTGTCACTAAGAAGAAGAGTGCATAAGTGGTCCCTTATATGTTATTCGAACTCTCTAAGTTTATTTACATTTTCTAGTATGTTGAGTAGTATAAACTACTGGTACTATTTTATTTCGATTCTGTATGACTTAAGTTAGGGGAAACTTTGACCCCATCATACTTTAAGTTGAATTTAAATATTATAATTTAACTTATATTAAATACTTCGTTATTACTGGTTACTAGTTTCCGAGTAGAAGTTGGGATTGTGAGATGCCTTGTATAGTACACCGAAGGTTCTTGATCAAGAACGGTGCTTGATCTTGGATCTTCTCGTATTACACAATAGTACTGCCACAACTTGGCTATCCTTCCAGGTTGTGACACTTCCCACTCGGGTAAGGTGATGTTCCATCTAAACTTCTTCCTTAACCCAATGATAAAACAACTTATCCCTTCAACTACTATGAGTTGAGTAAGAGTAGATAACCATATAACAACATAAGCACTATCATATTACAATCACATAGCAAATTATCAATTCAATGACATTACTCATTAGTCTAACCAAACCAAGCATATGTAACAAGTGTGTGCCATGCTTATGCATCGACACCAATATCCTAGGCTAGCCTTACACTTATTGATGGATTTCATTTGAGCATCAAGAAAGAAACCAAATTCTAAGAACCTAATAGTGCAACAATAAGTTGTTGAAACCTAGCTTAGTAATAACTATTTGGAGTGGTTTGAAAATCCAACATGTAGATGGCCTAGCGGATATAATGCAGTTTTTATATGCTTGAAAACCCAACTTTTATAAATCAAGTGATTCACTTGATAACCCAACTTTTCATATGAAACCCAGCTTACCAAAATCTCTTTTTTTTTTTTTAGAAAACTTGACCCATAGATATTTTTCATGTTATGCCATGAATGCATCATATCGCATACGAAGAAATACCCAACAAGTTAATGGGCACTAACCTGATTGTAAACATGTTGTTTTACTTATTCATGATTATTGAAGTAAAGAAGATCACAACCATGAATTGCAATTGTGAACTTAGGGCATAAACGTGCTAGTCCTTGCGAATTTACTTATTTTTTGATTGATTTGAAGCCTTAGAAGTTACCTTACACTTGTACCTATATAAAAGGCCTTCTAAACACAATTAGACATTAGGTAGAAGAAATTGAGAGAGAGAGAGAGATAGGCATCATTATTATTTTCATTCGTTCAATTGGACTAAGGATAGAAGAGGAAAAGAACAACTTTCAAAGTAAGCTGTTTTCTTTAAGGAATTCAACATTAGGATAGAAATAATATTTGATCATGAAATAGGGTTTGAAACATCTTTAAAAGTTGTTTCGGTTCCTCTCTATATGTTCTTGATTTGACATTATGTAACCTATTACTTCTTTGTGCTTAATTGAGATTGTGAATCGTATACTTAGATTACTAGTTAATGGATCTTATTTGAGAATTAGTTGTTTGTTGAGTCTTTAATTCCATAATTACTTAGCATATATTTTGATATTCTGGAATATATGTTAGATTAGGATTGAGTTGATGAGAACCTTTTCTAACTAACTATTGTAAATGATTTGGATTTAATGAAAGATATAGTGATATGCTCCTTGATTCAATTAAGGTCTAAAAATATGAAAGGATTAATTTAGTTTATTTCTTGTCTAGTTGTAGATAGGGTAAATTGGTTAATCTTGTATAATTATTCACTTTACGAGAAGTAGATTTTACTTAATTCTTCGTTACCTTAAAACTAAACCTATTAAAAACTTAGTGTTAACATGGCTAGGGCAAGCACTAAGCACCCTTTATTGACACACTGTAATGCTAGCTAGAGCCATCTTGTATCGAATGCCCTATATATTCTCTCTTTCACTCTGTCTTTTCTTTTTAAGATTATGAATATTAGATCATTGATGAGGTAAGTTCTTTTTTTAAAACAATACAGTTAAGAGCTACTCACAAGGTTATAGCTAGGTTTAGACCAATCGAAATTAACAAAAATGGCAAATAGGAATTAGCTGGAGGTTCGGGTTCTTATGGTGTTTCGTAATAGCTATTAGGTTACTGGTTTTGGTGTTACAGTTATGTGACCTATGAACCAACTTAGGCATTTAATTTTTTTTTTCTTTATTTCCTTAATCTTTCTTATGCATGATCTTTGAAGAAGCTTTAGGAAATTTTTTTTTCCTTTTTCACTTTTATTTTTGCATTTCCTTCATTTCTTTTCTTGGTACACCTTATCTGCTTTGTACATTCATTGTGTAAAACAAAAGACACATTTATTATGTAAAAATATAAAAAAAGAATTTTATAATCGGCTCTATTTAATTGTCTTACTAAAGCACAAAGAAGTTTCATTATAAAATACATCGTAATGCCACATATAGATGGACATATAAGTTCCTTTATAAGAACAAATTACATTTACAATTCCATGAAATAATAATGTAGGAATATACCAAAGTCATTGAAATATACATAATACCATCATTATCAATGCAAGATTTTCCACATATTATAGAGTTTTACAAGTACCTTTATACTCATACTGCAATTTCCATTATTCTATGCAATTACCATTATTCCCTATTTCTACAATATTACTCCTTTGAAATCTTGAAATATTAAAGCATATCATTAGAATGAAGGGGATATTAAGTTTGGGAATCAAAGGGAGATGGAGATGGCAAGTCCTCTAAGGTTCCGTTCTTTCAAATACCAACATCGCAAAATACTTCCAACTTGGAAATAAATATGGAAAATTTCCTATGAAAAAATGTACTTCAATCCCTTTTTTATTAGCAAGAGATGAGCTATGAGTATCAGCTATTTGAGCTTTTGCTACAACCTAAACTTACAATGAACCATTTGTTATCCAATCAACTTTAGTACAACCACTTGCTTAAGCATCGGGATCAGTTAAGGTTTTCTCAAGTGACATGGATCTTTAAGCTAGCAATAGCACTAGAATTTGATTATGTAGAAGATAGTTCATTGCAAACCAAGGTCATTAAGAACTAAAGTTGTAAGTAAGCAACAATAATAGCTAATATTGAATCAATAGAGAAAATGATTGAAGTTAGTGTTCTCATTAGATAATTTTTCCATACTCTTTTCAAGTTTAGAAACACAATATTTCATCAGAAGTGAAATAAGGGAAATATTACGAGAATGCCCATCTACATCTCTCTTTAATTCTTGAACTCTATATTCTCTCCATTGTAATGGCATGCTTCATTTTTCAAGATTTGAAAATGAAGTGATGATATAGGTAGCATAACATAAAAACAAACTCATGTTTATTGCAATACATAGTTATAGAGGAGTTGAAAACTTTAATAACATATAAGAATTATTCACATTAAGGATATTTTGAGGGGGGGACAAGGGAAATATTAAGAAACTAGTATAAGAGGGGCTATGTTGTGCTAACGTGTCTTACAATGAAATGAGTGTATGCATGTGTGTCTATGTAGAAAGAAAAACCAAAAAGTATATTTTGAGCCAATGAAAAATTATATTACATTTCCTACTATTTATAAGATTACACAAGATACAATGAATTAAATATATAATTGTAAGAGATTACAATAGTAGTTATCTTTAAATTGAAAATATTACAATAAAGATACACATTTATTAGCAAATCTTGAGGATTTGTGATGATTTACTATCATGTACATTCATTGCTGAGATCTGTTATCATCATCTAAATCTAAAGACTTGTTACCATTTCTAATAGCCCTCAACAAACGAATGGGGACCTTCAGTGAAGATATCATCTAATTGGTTGGTAGTAGAGATAAACTTAATTTGAATGTCTTTATTTAGTAACTTTTCACAAATAAAGTAATAATCAACCTCAAAATGCTTCGTATAGGCATAAAAATGGGACTGGCAACAAGTGCAATGGCACTAACATTGTCACACCATATTAATAGAGAAGATGGTAGTGACATATGAAGATCTTTAAGAAGCATTTAAATTTAGTATAATTCAACAACTGTATGAGCAAGAGCACGGTATTCAACTTCTATACTAGATCTAGAGATAAATGCCTATTTCTTAGCATACCAAAATATAAGAGATGAACCATAGAAGACACCATAAGCGGATCATCGATCACTTAGATCCCCAGCTTAGTCAAAATCACTTTAGGCTTATAAAGTATTTGATCCCTTTGAATAATAGAGGCCATGATCAATGGTTCCTTTTAAGTAACATAAGACACATTTAGTAGCTATCTAATGTTTAGAAGTGGGAGCATGTAAAAACTGACATAATTAATTGACGGTAAATGAAATCTAAGGGCATATTAGTGTACAATACTAAAAGGCACCTATAATAGTATAATACTCAAAAGCATTATCAAGAGGATCACTATCGATAGAGCTAAGTTTGGTGTAAGATGTACATGGAGCAATATACAGTTGAAAGCCAATCATGCGAGTGTGAAGTAGAAGATATGACAAAGGACTAAGATCCTTCAAAGCAAACTCATCCTTTAACTTATTGACAAGAGAAAAGATCAAGGAAGTGTGAATACCTATAATCAATAGATCATCAACATAGATAAGAACATATAAATGAATGGTATCATAATGAAACATAAAGAAAGATGCATCAAGTTAAGAAGCCTAAAAGCTAAGATCAAGTAAGGAATGAAACAGTTTTATGTAACAAGCTCGAGGTGCATATTTAAGGTAATATAATGCCCTATTGAGCCTACACACATGATTAGAGTAATGAAAGTTCACAAAGGCCTTTGGTTACTTAATGTAAACCTTTTCTTGTAAAACAACATGTAAAAAGGCATTAAATACTTGTAATTGATGAATATTCCACCCATAATTAACTACTAAAGCCAAAATTAATCTCACTATGGCTGGTTTAATAACAAGACTAAATGTATTAGAGAAATCAACGCCACTAATTTGCTCAAACCCCTTAGCAACAGGCCATGCCTTATAGCGCTATATGCTACTATCAACTCGATTGATCCTAAATACCCACTTAGTTTTTATGATGCTACAATTAGGTTGTCACATCCCTGCATAGCACAAGATGTACTATCACACAGGGATAACTATTTGTAATTAACACAAGTTCTATTTATAACAAAAGTGTACTACAATGGAGTTCAGCTTAACACGTATTTATACAAAAGTTTACGTCTGTCAACATAACCAAACCTAAAATACAGTACCTTTTTTTTTCATATATATAGATCCTTTATAGGAATAAGAATAAAATACAACCAAACTTCTTTAAAAGCAGCTAACTCTGTCTTACGCACTCTCAAAAAACTTTTTCCCATAGCTGATGCTACACCGTCAATTCTCTTCATAACTTGAGAATATACAAGTATCCCTTCAGCTTTTTGTGAGCTAAGTAATAGTGGATAAAATAAAACATAGAATGCACATACATACATCCACACAAATAAGTACTATAGGACATTCAATCTCGTAACCCAAGTTATCAATATAAGCTATTTATGTAGAAAATTCATGCTATGCTCATGTACGTGACATACATCGATATCAATATCCTATACTTTTCCAATTCTTCATCCGATTAGTCGACATACCCAAGCATCTGGATACTACATTTAGGAACCTAAGGCAATAAGGAGTTGTTTAGGAGTAGGACCCTCAACAAATACCACCCATTGTGCTTTGAAAATCCAATACATAGTCGATCGCACATTGTGGCTAAAATAAGTTGAACAATGTAGTTCTATATGCTTAAAAGCCAACTCAATAGTTTTGAAGCTTTTAGAAACTTAACCTATAGGCCTTTTCATGCCATGCCATGAATGTAGTAAATAGTATAATAGCCTAATATCAGGCACGAATCTCAAGTTCCACATTATAAACAATTCAATTATCTCAACTTTAACTTCATTTCTTAGCTTTATATTACATTCTTTCACATAAGGTTCACTTGGGCAAATACTCTAAAGAATAGTTCAGTTTCTAAGTTTTTTAAATAGAATTACATATTGATGAATCAGTCATACACAAGGAAACATTTTACTTTTTCAACACACGTTCAACAAAATCAAGTATCCAATCAATCTAATACGCATTACAATTCACAACATAACTGACTCTAAGTCAAGTAGACATAAGTCTATCTGTACGAAAATAGAAATATCCACTTACCTGAGCTCGACAATAGCGTAAAATCTTAAGCTTCACGATGTGGTCGTTCCTCACCTATCACACCTAGAGAAATACAAATAGACCCTAAGTCAACTATCGGGTTAGTACTAAGTTCTTATGCAATTTAGCTATTGCGTTTCCAAGCTTAATCTGAGTGTATCTTATTCATTTCTTATCCGATTTTAGTAAACTTTATATCGTCATGATCATTATTCTGAGTACTATTAAGATATCTTAAGAATCATAACCAACCAATATTTGAAAATATTCAAAAATACCCTTTCGTATTACTAATTCGACCGTATGTTATTATAATCTCGTAATTAACTCAATTAAATTCTAAATCTAAATTAAAAGTCATTAAATTCCTCATTCCCCAAGCTTTTTAGCATTCGCTATGTACTCAAAAATGCAAATCCTTTACATGTTTAATGAGAATCACATTAGTACTAATTAGTATATCATATATTAGACTAATATATAGGTTTATATTATGAAAATACATAATAAATAGCATACAAGCCTAATTCATTCCATGAAAAATCTTGTAAACTCAAAGAAATACGTAGTTTAATTATTGACCATGAATTATACTAAAATAGCTATTATATATTTTTATGAAAATAGTGATTTTAACTCAAAATTAGCAAAAATTAAGCAAACAAGTGAATATAATCACAAGATAAAATTCAAGTATCCCAATCATCATTATGAACTTCCAGAAATCATAATACATAAGGCTCATACTTTGATTTTGTTAAAAACTAATTAATTCACTAAAACTGCAAAATTGTCAATTTTATCCAAAATAATTATAATAAATAGTAAACATAATTATTTTCAAAAATTCTTGTTACTGTAATTAAATGCATATATTGAGTATACTACATACAAATTTTCAACTTGAAAGGACATTATTTACTATTTCTAAAATTTAATTCAGTTTTCGTCCAAACAGAGCCATTTCTTAAGGACCTTATATTTCCAATAATTATTTATCAAAAATAAAATTACTACATTAATCTACATATAAAAAACTCTAAAAAACCAAGTTTCATAATTAAAAACATCATTTGATATTTTTAGAAAAATTATAAAGTTTTGGCCGAAAATTTGGTTCACTTGAACTGGCCTGATCAAATTCCGTATCCTATTTTTGCTCTAATTTTATTATTTTCTTATAATTTTTTTCTAAATTTTCTTGAGTGATTTTCTTATATTTTCAAAGTTGCAAAATATTGTTTTTGAAGTGTACAACCCCTATTTATACTTTCCAAATGGATTAGGATTTATAAAAATTGAACTTGTAGCTTACACATGTAATTTACTTATTTTTTTCCAAAGGCTGGGGTGTCATTTTCTTATTATTTACCTTTTGACTCATCAATCCAATTTAATCCTTGGCTGTCACATCATAGAATGATTCATCCTTTCATTTTTTCATTAATTTTCCATTTTTTATATTAATTTACTTTATTTAAATAATAATTTCTTATTATATATGTGTATTTAATATCAATAATGCGCGTTCTATGTTAATACATGTATAATTCAACTTCATTTATTATTTTCATGAGTAAATAACTTATCTCTAATATCTCGTTATATTTAAATGTTCGAATTTCACATTTTCGATAGTTATCGACTTTAGTGATAAATTGACGTTTTCTTAAATTAATATTTTTATAAAGCTTATTTTGAGAAATTGACTTTACTTCAATTTCTTCATCTAATTTTTCTAACTTTACTGTGAAGTTTGAAATTAAACTGATATTTTAGCCCAGCGCCTTAAATTTAGGGACGCGGATCTTAGGGTAATCGTATGAGCTCAAAATCTAGGATATTACATAAGTGGTGGAAGACAAAGGGCCTAGGTCTCTTTAGATATAAGAGCATCAAATTCTTGTTTCCAAGCATCACACTTCTTAGATTAAGAAGCTTATTTGTATGTGGTAGGTTTGTAATTAGAGTAACGAAGTGAAAGCTACACATAGGGGTGTAAAATAAGTGAAAGTCGAAGAAGTTTTTGGGACAAAGAGACCCTATTTAGCTTTAGGTGACCATATATGATGGGTTAGAGAAGGTAAAGAAAATGAAGGAGCAAGACTTACCATGGATTTGATAGGAGTTGTACCATTGTGAGAAGAGGACTTCTCATGAGCTAGAAAAGTATCCTCATCAAATACTAAATTTCGAGAGATATGGATCATGTTGCACAAACAATCAAAATAGTTGTATCCATTTTGGTTTGGTGAATACCTAAGAAAAATGCAACTTTTACTTCAAAAGGTAATTTTGTTATGACTGTAAGGTCACAAAACTTGATAGTACGTACAACAACAAATTCTCAAATCAAAATACTATGGAGCCTTATTGAATAATTTGTAATATAGAGAATCATTGTGAAGAACGACAATGGATAACCTATTTATAAGATAGTGTTGTAAAAAAGGCTTTAACCAAGAAAATAGAAGAGAGACTAGAGTGTGCTAATAATGACCAACCAATTTCCATTATATGTCTATGCTTGCTCTCTGCAATGACATTTTGTTGAGAGGTATGAGGACAAATGAACTCATGCAAACCGCCATTTAAAGCAAGATAGTCACAAAAGAAAGTAGACATTTATTCAACATCATTATTAGTAATGAATTACTTAATACAAGCAAAAAACAAATTTTCAGTTGTAAACACCTAATTTTTTTCCCCCCCTTTTATTTTTCAAATTAGGTTATAAGGTTCTAAATTAGAAAAAGTTCAAAAAAATAGAAAATTAAATAAAGCCCAAAAAAATATGGTGAAAGTTAGAAAAAATAGGAATTATAGAAAAATATAAAAAATAGGAAAATAGGAAAAAACATAAAAAATAAGAAATTTAGAAAAAAAAATAAGAAATTTGAAAAGTCATAAAATAAAATAGGAAATTTAGAAAATAATAATTTTTTAGGTTGATTAAATAGAATATAATTTTAATTTAAATAGTTTTGAATAAAAGGCTGTTGAGTCTAATCTTAGATTTGAATCTAGGTCAGGTTAACTTGGTCTAAATGTGCAATTAATTACATATATGAATAAAGAAAAACCAATAGCTCAGTTGGATAAGCATCTGGACTTGATATTGCATATAACTTAGAGATTCTAGGTTCAATCGATAGAAGGTGAAAAATGTATCTTTTATTTTCTTTTCTCACTTTATCACCATGTCATCGCCACATCATAGACCACGTCGTCACCACATCATTTGCCAACTCACTTCTAAGTATGGTAGACACACTCTAACACACTCCGACACACTCCGGCACATTCATATACGCGCAGCTATGTATTTGGCACCACATATTGTCCAGGTTCATCTAATCAAAAAATGGAAGAAAATCATATTGCATTTAATTTTTTTTCCATCTTTAACTCGACCATAACACCAATAAATAGCGGTCTATTCTTCATTTTCAAAGCATAACAAAAAACTTAAAAACACTTTAGAAAAGCAAAAAATCGAAGTTTCCTCTCTCTAGCATCGTTCTTCTCTCTTTAGGATAGCATTCCCTACAGTGTTTGTTGACGAAAACCACTAACATTGAAGCGAGCCGATCCAAGCCAATCCAAGCCAAAGTGAGCCAATCCAAGCTGTTCAAGCTAATCCGAGCCGACCTAGTTTTTCTTTTTATTTATTTATTCATTTGTTTATTTGTAAATGTTCTAAATGAGAAAAAGAAAAAAGAATGAAAAAAAAAAAGAAAGAGAAGAAAAAAAGAAGAGAAAAGAAGTAATCTATTTATTTATAGAAATAGATTGAATAAGTATAAAAAAAATAAAAATAAATAAATAGGTTAGTAAACAAAAATCGTTTTCACACTTACAAAAATTGAGTTTTCTAAAAATAAATGAAAATAAATAAATCAATTTTCAAATTAAAATCATTTAGAATTTCTAAAAATAAAATCTAACTTAGAACCCCTTATAATCTTTTCTCAAATTAACTCAAAATGGGTAAAAACGTAAACCCGACAATTCTTTCAAAGATTAAAATCAAACCAGCCACTAAAGTTTTTTATAAAAGAACTACGTACGTCTGATCCCGAATAGCGAGTACGTAGGCACCTGTATGCAAGTATGAGGCGACTTAAAATATGGAAAGTTTTATTTGTTTTCCATTTTTAGATATTTATGTAAATTAATCAATTTAGTCACATGTATCATAATTAGATTTTTTTTTTAGAAATTAAAAGGGGTATATTTGAAAAGCGAAGTTAAATTCGAAAAGTTAAAAATGGTACCTGTTTAGGGTTTAATAAATTAGCCCCCGGATCCAGATCTCTAGTTTTTAAAAAACTATATTTATAACTTGGTTTTTTAATCGATAAACTGGTAGTTAAGTTATAATCAATTCACCCAATTGGTTATAACTTAACCTATTTTCTCAACTCCGATCGAGTAGCGATTGCAAATCTTTTCAAGTTGAAAAAAAATGGTCTTCTTTAAACCCTAGTCGAGGGTCAATATTAAACGGGTAGGGTTTAGTACTGATCGGTTTAAAAAAGACCTAATTTTATAAAAAGAACCGGAATGGTGTAAAACCAAACTCAACAGCTTGGCGACTCTACTGGAGACGTCAAGAGGGGCTAACCACTTAAAAACATTTCGAAATTAAAATTGATTTTCAAATTACTCGCATTGTTTAGTTATTTATTTATTTCTTTATATATTGATTTGTTTATTTATTGTTTGCTTTGTGTATATATTTGTTTTATTTAGCATATTTATTTTGTAAATAGCATACACCGAGGCATGGGGTTTCATTTGTTACATCAAAGATGAAAGGTAGATGTGGTCAGACCCAAGCCGCCTTAGGACCCTAGCAAGGGGGTCATTGTGTATGTTCCGAGCGTAGTAGGGCAACCACCGATCAAGGCTGATTAGGCCACTCTACTTAAGCTCATGTGACCAATGAAAGTGTTTTCTAAAAACAAGTGAGGTTATAGAGCTTAAGGACCTTTTAGAACTTACCCTAATTGCATATACTTCATTCCAAACTTGAGCTAATACATTACCCTTAAGAAATTTGAGCCCTACTGATCGTTTAAGAAATTTTGCAAACAAGTTTTTGAAAATTACAGTAGGGTTACAACTTAAGGAGTAATATATTAACCTAAGTGACCTTAGCATCCGCATATTTCTATCATTGCATTGATAACTAATCCTTGTCCATAAAATGTGTAAACTTAAGATGGTAGACAACTAAGCGAATGATCTGCCAGGTAATAGGCCACTAGACGCCTCCAAGTTCCACGAGCAGGTGCTAAGAGATGAAATCGCCTATTTAAAAGAAAAGCTCGAGTGTTTTGAAGCTCACAATCGAGCCTTAAGGTTCCTTTTAGCACAGGTCATTAGGAATATTTATGAGATGATAGAGGACCTTAAAGCCTGTTTCCGAGACTTAATGTAAGGTCTTTCCAATTTAAGTCTAAGGAGCTTAGAATAAAATTCTTGAATAAAGTTTAGGTTCTCTACCTTTGTTTTATGTATTCTCATCTTCCTTTTTCAAAAATAATAAAGCTCTCTTCAGTTTATCGTTCATCATTTTTTAAAATTCCCATCTTTGTAAATAATCTTCCATTTAACCACCATTCAATCTCATTTAGAAAAATATAAACAAAATCCATAGACTTGTAAATAGAAACTCAAATATATATATATATATATAACCACCATCCTTATTTGTAAATTATTTTCTAAAAATAAACTTTACCTTTCTCTCTCTAAAAAAAATTTGAAAAGAAAAACAAAAGAAATTAAAATAAAAGTTGCCAACAACTATAAATGCTTATAGGCCTAAGGAACCAGCACAAGCTCAAGCGTTTGGCCCACTCAAGTGACCAACCCAAATACTTGGATTTCAAACCACACAAGGTCCCTCGACCTATTAAGGAAGCCAAATACAAGCCCTTTGGCCCATTCAAGCCAAATACGAGTCCCTTGGCTAATTCAAGCCAAATACGAGCCCCTTGAACAAACACGAGCACTTTGGCCCACTCAAGCAGCCAACCCTAACATTTGGCTTTCAACCCACACCAGACCTAGCCCTTTATTACCATCTAATCCAAACATAAGCTACTTAGCCAACACCAACCTTAGGCCCATTTAGGTAACCTACCCAAACACAGGCCACTTGGCTAAGTGTTTAACCTAAACACTGGCTTCCCCAAACATAAGCCATTAGGCTAGCCAACCAATCTGAACATGAGCCATAGCCCATCAAGGCTACCAACCTGAGCACAATCCTCATCTCCTAAAAGTAACCAAGCTAAGCCAAAACCTTTGACCTATTTAGAAAGCCAGGCTTAATCATGAATTGAACTAGAACACAAAATCAAATACTGGAGCAAGATTTGAGAAATTAGGGGGCAAAACCCGATCCTAGGAAAAGAAAAAAGCAGACTCCTCCTTAAGGAACCGGTAACTCACTTTTTGAAAAGTTTAGGATTAGAAGAGGTAAGCTCTATCTTATATACCGACCTAAAACACTTTAAGAGTTGAACGACATAATTGTGAGGATATTTCAAATTTATTCCTTAAAGGAGGTTCACTTTCAATGTGATACATAGATTAAAGTGAAGTTAGGCATTCACTTGTAAATCCTAAACATAATTATCTGTTGTTCACCCCGTTGGACCTATTTAGAGAATTTATAAATTTAAACCCTATCAAGAACCACCCCGCAATGGGGCAATTCGGAGGTTGGGGTCATTGAGTAGAAGATAGGGGTAAGATTGGTTTATGCTTGTTTAAATAACATTAATTCAAAAATGACTTTTATTTTTGATAAATTATTTTTCTTTGAAATGAAGAAGAGCCAATTTCCTTTTTCAACCACCTTAAGCTCATACACTTGAAATCTATGGAATTAAGGCCTTAAATCATCAATGGAAATAGTCACTCTTGAGGCTAAAAGGAAAGAGAAAATAATAAGAGATAGTGGGGCGAAGCAATTAAAAAAGAAAAAAAAAAGAGAGAAAAAAAAAAGCCAAAGAATTGGGCCCGAAAGTATAGGAAAAGAAGCTCTAAGAAATGTTTTATATCCTAATAGAGGCATCCAAACCAAATCAAAAGGGTTAAGAGTCAATGCCTAAACAGTCTTAGAAAACACAAGGCCTTAAATCATACTGCTAAGCCTAGAAACCTAAATTTCCATATCTACACTGACACTTTGAAGCCTCTCTTACCTATACTAAATCATATAAGGCCTCCCCACCAACAATACCGCCCTTATACATGTAAAAGCTCTTCAAATCTTAAAAGATAATTTATCTTTAATAAAAATTGTTTTTAAAACAAGGGCAAACATGCTTCTAATTTTTCCCCATGGTTCTTGATTTGTACATTCGAGATTGATAAAAGTGTTTCTGTCAAAACAAGCCTTTTCATTAATCTTTTTTGAAACCCCGAAACCAAAAGCCTAAATTTATAAGCGTAAACCGAAAAAGACCTAACGGATTAATTGAGGAGTGTCACTTACAAAATGGACTATAATTTTTGGAACTGAAGTCAAGAGCGAGATCTAGACCGAGAGCTAGTAAGAAAGACCTCTTTGACTAATCTAATTATGAGTTACCCTCTCCTTAAGAAAGGAATGCCTTGAGATCACAAAAGCCTTAAGAGAAGCCCTAGGGTTATGGGCATTAAGAAATTCCATATACTTACTAAGGATAAAGGATAAGATCGTTCCTTAATAAGAGTTTATACCTATTGGCAAAAATTTCAAAAAAAAAAGAAGAGAGAGAAAGTAAAGGCTTGTCACAAAATCTTTTATCCAAATCCATGTCGATTCGAATAGCCAAGCTTTTAATCTATGTCATCCATTTCCTTTCTAAGGTCGTCATTTTTTTAGTTTAAGTCATTCTTCCCTAATTGTGGTTTTAACATCCTTCAAACTCTTTTTTCAAATCAAGGGGCTTATCCTTACTCTTTTCCTTATTCATAAATGGTTTTTCAACAATCTCTCTATAAATACTTTTCCCAGTTAAAGAGTTCTTTGGAAACTAGTTGCTTTCCTTACTCAAGTTTCCTCATTCTCTTTAGGGTCTTAGCCAGTTCTAGGAGCGCTTTGCCCACCTTGGTTAGTCAGCTCATCGAAGCACGACCAAGTTTGCTCATTCTTTTTAGTGTCTTAGCTAGCTCTAAGTACGCTTTGCTCGCCTTGGTTAGTCAACTCATAAGGGCACGACCAAGTTTCCTCATTCTTTTTAGGATCTTAGCCAGCTCTAGGAGTGCTTTGCTCGTCTTGGTTAGTCAGCTCATCAGGGCACGACCAAGTTCGCTAATTCTTTTTTAGGGTCTTAGCCAACTCTAAGAGCACTTTGCCTGCCTTGGTTAGTTAGCTCATCAGGGCACGACTAAGTTTGCTCATTCTTTTTAGGGTCTTAGCCAACTCTAGGAGCGCTTTGCTCGCCTTGATTAGTCAGCTCATTAGGGCACGATCAAATTCGCTCATTCTTTTTAGGGTCTTAACCAGCTCTAAGAGCGCTTTGCCCACCTTAGTTAGTGAGCTCATCAGAGCACGACCAAGTTCGCTCATTCTTTTTAGGATCTTAGCCAGCTCTAGGAGCACTTTGCTCGCCTTGGTTAGTCAACTCATCAAGGCACGACCAAGTTCACTCATTCTTTTTAGGGTCTTAGCCAGCTTTAGGAGCGCTTTGTCTGCCTTGTTTAGTCAGCTCATAAGGGCACGACCAAGTTTCCTCATTCTTTTTAAGGTCTTAGCCAACTCTAAGAGCATTTTGCCCGCCTTGGTTAGTTAGCTCATCAGGGCACGACTAAGTTCGCTAATTCTTTTTTAAGGTCTTAGCCAGCTCTAGGAGCACTTTGTCCACCTTGGTTAATCAGCTCATTAGGGCATGACCAAGTATTCTCATTCTCTTTAGGGTCTTAGCCAGCTCTAGGAGCGCTTTGCCTACCTTCGTTAGTCAGCTCATCAGGGTACAACCAAGTTTGTTTATCCTTCTTAGGGTATTAGCCAACTCTATGAGCACTTTACTCGCCTTGGTTAGTCAGCTTATCAAGTTACAACCAAGTTCGCTCATTCTTTTTAGGATCTTAGCCAGCTCTAAGAGCACTTTGCCCACCTTGGTTAGTCAGCTCATCAAGGCACGACCAAGTTTTCTCAACTCAGTTTAAGGTCTTAGCCAGGTCAAGGAGCGCTTAACCCGTTTCACTTCACTTTGTTAGTTCATAAGAGCATGACCAAAGTTCAATTCTTCTTTTCGTCTTTCAGCTGTCTCTTAGAGCACTACCCTTCTCTTCTTTAAAATCGTTAATGGATTGGACTTAGGATAGCAAGCTAGTTCTAGCACTTCCTAGCATAAAATCCATTCTTGGGGCAAAAATAGTGCATGTTTTATCTTTGTGGCAAAATTTTGCTCAAACTTTACCACAACGAAGGGCAACTATAGACACCTAATTTTTGCTCCCCCTTTCATTTTTCAAATTAGGTTATAGGGTTCTAAATTAGAAAAAGTTTAAAAAAATAGAAAATTAAATAAAGCCCAAAAAAAAATGATGAAAGTTAGAAAAAATAGGAATTCTAGAAAAATATAAAAAATAGGAAAATAGGAAAAAACACAAAAAATAAGAAATTTAGAAAAAAAATACAAAAAAATAAGAAATTTGAAAAGTCATAAAATAAAATAGGGAATTTAGAAAATAATAAATTTTTAGGTTGTTTAAATAGAATATAATTTTAATATAAATAGTTTTAAATAAAAGGCTGTTGAGTCTAGTCTTAAATTTGAATCTAGCTTAAGTTAATTTGGTCTATATGTACAATTAATTACATATATAAATAAGGAAAAACCAATAGCTCAGCTGAATAAGCATCTAGACTTGATATTGCATATAACTTAGAGATCCTGGGTTCAATCCATAGAAGGTGCAAAATGTATCTTTTATTTTCTTTTCTCACTTTATCGCTATGTCATCGCCACATCACAGACCACGTCGTCGCTACGTCATTTGCCAACTCACTTCTAAGTGTGGTAGACACACTCTAACACACTCCAACACATTCATATACGCGCAGCTATGTATTTGGCATAACATATTGTCCAGGTTCATCTAATCAAAAAATGAAAGAAAATCATATTGCACTTAATTTTTTTTCCATCTTTAACTCAACTGTAACACCTATAAATAGGGGTCTATTCTTCATTTTTAAAACACAACAAAAAACTTCAAAACACTTTAGAAAAGCAAAAATTGAAGTTTCCTCTCTCTAACATGGTTCTTCTCTCTCTAGGATAGCATTCCCTACGATATTTGTTGACGAAAACACTACCATCGAAGCGAGCCGATCCGAGCCGACCGAGTCGATCCAAGCCATTCAAGCTAATCCAAGCCGACCTAGTTTTTCTTTTTATTTTTTTATTTATTTATTTATTCATTTTTTTATTTGTAAATGTTCTAAATGAGAAAAAGAAAAAAGAATGAAAAAAAAGAAAGAGAAGAAAAAAAGAAAAAGAAAAAAAAAAGAGAAAAGAAGTAATCTATTTATTTATAGAAATAGATAAAATAAGTATAAAAAAATAATAAAAATAAATAAATAGGTTAATAAACAAAAATCGTTTTCACACTTACAAAAATTGAGTTTTCTAAAAATAAATGAAAATAAATAAATCAATTTTCAAATTAGAATCATTTAGAATTTCTAAAAATAAAATCCAACTTAGAACCCCTTATAATCTTTTCTCAAATCAACTCAAAATGGGTAAAAACGTAAACCCGACAATTTTTCTAAAGATTAAAATCAAACCACCCACTAAAGTTTTTTATAAAAGAACTACGTACGTCTAATCCCAAATAGGGGGTATGTAGGCACTTATATGCAAGTGTGGAGCAACTTAAAATATGGAAAGTTTTATTTTTTTCATTTTTAGATATTTATGTAAATTAATCAATTTAGTTGCATGTATCATAATTAGATTTTTTTTTTTTAGAAATTAAAAGGGGTATATTTGAAAAGTAAAGTTAAATTCGGAAAGTTAAAAGTGGTACTTATTTAAGGTTTAATAAATTAGCTCCCGGATCTAGATCTTTAGTTTTCAAAAAACCATATTTATAACTTGGTTTTTTAATCAATAGACCGGTAGCTAAGTTATAATCAATCCACCCAATTAGTTATAACTTAACCTATTTTCTCGACTCCGGTCGGGTGGCGACTGCAAATCTTTTCAAGTTGAAAAAAAAAATGGTCTTCTTTAAACCTTAGTCGAGGGTCAATATTAAACGGGTAGAGTTTAGTAATGATCAGTTTAGAGAAGACCTAATTTTATAAAAAGAACTGGAAGGATGAAAAACAGGATGGACATCAGTCAAAGTTCAAAATTAAAGAAAGAAAGAAGACACTTCTAACCTATTGATAAGAGGATACATCTACCCAAATCTAGTGTTGTCATCAACAAAGATAACATAATATTGATTACCACTTTGTGCTTTAATAGGAGAAACCCACACATTAGAATGAATTAATTATGAGGATATGTAGACTCATGAGTAGATAAATTAAAGGTGATTGTTTAGCTTTTCTTAATTGACACAACTGACAAACAAGATCAAATTGAGAAGAGCCTTAAATAGAGAGACTAGAAATGAAGATGACATATCTCATGATTTTTAAGGATGGATGACAAAGTTGAGCATGCCAAATTTCTAGTGACACTTTGAATCCCAAGAGAGCAACCTTATAATGAGTAATATTGACAAATACTTTATTCAATCGAATAGCATATGATCCTCCTTCACTTGGCCCCTCCAGTAGTGTTTAACATGTGTCGTCCTTAACAAAAAAAAAATGAGAAGATGTGAGTATGTAGAAGCAATTATTGTCTTAATAAAAAAAAAAAAGATTAATAGAAAGAAGTTTAGTCATGGCTATGGGATATTGAAGCACGTTATGAAAGTGAAGGGGAGAATTTGATTTAGAAATGAAAGAGAGTGAATCTTTATTTTTTATTGGATGATTAGAAACATTGCCTATAGCCACCATTTCATTTCCATCATAATTTTTGGTGAGTATAAGACTACTCAGATCATTAGTGATATGTTGATTCATACCGCTATCTACATAACATGTGCTATTCTCTACGCCTCTAGCATTAGAGTAAGTAACCATGGCATAGAGTTGTTGTGGAGGATGTCAACCTTAAAAGCTAAAATTCATCCATTTGAAACAATCTAATGTTTAATGGTTGGATCTTTTGTAAATTTGAGATGAGGCTTTAGAGTAGGTTGCATCAAGGACATGTTAAGGAATCTTACTAATATCAGCACCGATGTGCTTATACTAACCTCTTTGTTTATGCTAAGGAGAAAACTTAAATTTATTTTATCTACCATGAGAATCATGACTTTTGGCCATCGTAGAGAAAGTGAGTTGATTATTAGAAGCAACAGGATTTTGTTGCTCGAAGGTGAGCTCCTATGACAATAGTTCCAATTGAAAACCATCAAAGCTCATTGTTTTTTTTACAAAGAGCAAGATTGAGAGGCATAGCGGCTTTGAAGGGCTTGACAAACTTACTTTGAGGTAAAAAGTCCATAAGCAGTGGAAAGGACCTTCTTGGTGAGAGTAGAATTTAACTAACTTAAAATAAATTGATCTTTCTTCTCACATAAAAAATAAGATGGGTTAATCTCCTTTTTACCATCATCCCATAAATACTTAGTTAGGCATGATTCACTACCATCCATAAAACCTTACAATTCATAACTTCTCAACGCTGGAGTAAATTGGGAAAACCATCCCAAATAATTTCAGCATCTAGGCAAATCAATAATAACTAAACAATATTTGGTAAGATAAAACCAAAGTTTTGAGAAACCATTAAAAAAATGAAAACTAAAACACAATTAGGAATAGCACGAGCTAACAGCTCTTATAACAAGAAAGAAAAACCAAAAAGAATATTTTGAGCCAATGAAAAGCTATAATACATTTCATACTATTTATAAGATTACATAAGATACAATGAATTAAAAATGTAATTATAAAAGAGTATAATGGATGCTAACTTTAAATAGAAAAAAATAAAGCAGATACATTGTTGAGATCTATTGTCATCATCCAAATTTAAAGATTTTTTTTTCTAGTGGAATAATAATAAAACTTATATTGAGAAGGGGATTTAAAGCCCTAATATAGACAACATTAGAGCTACTAGCTCTTGTCCAACGAACAAATGCATAATAACAATTTCCTTCTTGCATAGCAAGTCTTAAAGGAGTTAAGAGAGTTCGCATCTCCTTGTACAAGCCATAAATACATAGATCTTTCTCTAATAGAGGTAAACAAAATTTAGGAGGATAGACAAAAGTCTCCTCTTCTAACTATAGATGCTACATCTATCTAGCTAATGAGCCTACTACTTTTTTTAGTTCTCTAAGTATTGCATCAATCATCCAATCCATCAGCTTCAATAGTTTTTCCCTTCAAATATTTAAAACATTGTACAAAAATAATTTGTAGTTAGACTATTGTTGTAAAAGAGTAGTTGTAGCTGTTGAGTCTATACAAATTTTTACATGAGTAAAGTTATCCCATATGTAATAGCTTAACCTCCAATATATTGCCTACAATTCAGCTGAGAGTATATCAATACACCTAAGTTTCTCAGTATATCCATGTATCCATCTTCCTTGAGCATCCTTTATAACTCCTCCTATGGTTGCTTGGCCATTTGTTGTGATAACTAATTAATCAAGGTTAAGTTGAATCTACAGTGACTTAGGTGCCAACCATTGAAGATTTACAATTTCACATAGATAATTTTTCCTTTTCCTCTTTAAGTAAGCCTAGTGCTCATACATTAGGGCTCTTATGGATTAGGCTAAGTTGATAAATGAAGGAGACATTTATGTGGTAAGTGATTCCTATCAAACCATAAACTCTAAATTAGGGCTCCAAAATGAAATGATTAAGAGGGAAGGTATTTGTGAGATCTGTTTTCTTGACCCAAGTGTTAGCTTTGATCGAAACTTCAAGATCCTTTTATTCCTAATATTTATACATGGTCTAGTTTGCCAAAGTTGAACAATGGCTCTGATTATAGAGCAATCTTTTAGAGCATGTTGTGAGGATTTACTAGATCCCCACATTTTATATAGTTACCTAAAGTAATAATTTTCCTCTAAATGAGCTCTTGGCAAGTGGGCAAAGCTAAATGAAGGATTGGCCATAAAAACAATTTGACTTTTAGTGGGAAAGCAAAACTCCAAATCCAAGACCAAAGGTTTGATTTCTTAAGTAGATCATATTCTTGCATAAAAGCATGATAGATGTCCTTGAGTGATGGTTACAATATGATACTTAGATCCAAAATTCTTTGATCTTGCATATTTTTTTCCTAAGGCTATAGGTCTAATGGATGATGAAATAAGTTGAAAAATTAGAAAACCAATTATCTCTGCATTCCATTTTATTTCACTAATCAAACATATTTCCACAATAAGCTTTTTGTCATTCTTTGAAATGGACCTTAAATGAATTATCTTAGGGTACCCAATTTATTCCAACCAAAAATTTGCCTTTTTTCCATTTCCTAAGACTACAAATCTTGATTTGTTTAAGGTCTATTTGCATTGCAGCAACTCCTTTGTTGTAAATGATAGGGTTGATTCTAAAATGGGATTGTTCCAATTACTTCTTGTATTTTTTTATTGAAAAATTTAGCCCAAAGAACTTTTCTTTTTTTCTTTTTAGCTTAAAGAATATTGAAGCAATATTCCTTTTTCTTAAATTTAGTAGACCTAATCTACTAGTTTCTTTAAGCTTTACTACTTCTTGTGAAGGAGCCTAGTGTATTTTCTATCCTTCACTTGAGCCCTTCTAAATGAAGTTATGTGTTACTTAGGTGAGCTTGTGAATGTTTTCATATAGAAATTTGCACCAACTTATGTAATAGGCTGGTAATGATTTAAGTGTTGTTTTTGCTAGGATTATCCTACCAGCCATGCTTAGAGAAGTTGTTTCCCATCTTATCAACTTCTTTTGTACTTTTTTAAAGAGGAAATTGAGATCTGAAGCCTTAGATTTTAAGCCTATAGTTAAAGGAAATCTTAGATATATTCCAAAAGAATCTAAGGCTTTAAACCCAAGAAGGTTGGTTAAATGCAATCTTTCAATAGTGTTGATGTTATTAGAGAAGAAAACCCCTCACTTGTTTTTATTAACTTTGAGACCTAATAAGTTCTCAATAAAGGATAATGTGTTTTGAATGGTGGTCACATTTCTATCATCAGCTCGAGCACATAGAATGATGTCATCTACAAAAGCAAGATGAGAGAAGGAGAAGTCTGCGCCTTTGATGCGAAAATGAATCTAATTTCCTTAAAGATCTTCCCATTCAATTAATCTAATAAGCACTTCAACACACAAAATAAAGATGTAAGGTGATATAGGATCACCTTGTCTAATTCCTCTAATTTTGAAATGAGGGAACAAAGGGGAGCCATTTACTATAATTTCATAGGATAGGGAAGTTATACAACTAATTATCAGTTTCCTCCATTAATTAGGAAAATTTAAGCTTTCCAATACCCAATGAACAAAATATCATTCTAAAGAGTGAAAAGCTTTCTCTATACCAAGATTAATAATCATCTAACCTTTCTAGTCTTTTTTCCTATGGCAATTGTGCAAAACCTCATTGAGAAGAATTGCATTATCTATTGCTTTTCTTCTTGGGACAAAGCTTTTCTAGGTTAGATGAATTATGGTATCTAGGAAAAGCCTTACTTTGTTCACCAGAATCTTAGTAACTATCTTGTATAGAGTATTACATAGCCTATTTGGCCTAAAGTTCTTTACATTATTTTCATGGCCATTTTTAGGAATTAAGCATAAGAATATTTAATTCAATTTAGAAGGAAATTTGTTACTTTAAAAAATACTCAAAATTAAATTTTCAAAAGAAACTCTTATAAGATTCTAACATACTTTTGTAGAATAATGCTTGTAGTCCATCTTTGCCTAGAGCCTTCCATGACTCAATACTCTCTAAGGCTTCTTTGATTTCAAACCTTGAGAGAGGTTTTTCTAAGCTAACCTTTTGCTCCTTACTAAGCCTAACTCGACAATGTTCTAGAATTGGATTAGTGATGAAGGCATTTAGTTTTGCAGATGAATAGAGCTTGATGAAGTGTAAATTAATTAAGTTCTTAATTTGCTCCTAATCATAAGCCTAATTTCCCCAATCATCTTATAGGCCTAGAATTTTGTTTTCGAATCTTCTAACTAGAACTATTATATGATAAAACTTTATATTCCTTTTACTTCTAAACAACCAATTCTGCCTAGACTTCATTTTCCACAAACTCTCTTCCCTATCTAAGATACACTCCAAGTTATTCTTTAAGCGATCCTTTTCTCTCAAGAGGTGAAGAGTAGGATAGAGTGCTATTTGGTTTTCTACATTATCCAATTGTGATAGTGACATTGTTTACTACTTTTGTATTATTCAAAACACCTCTTTGTTCCAATCTCTAAACTATTTTGGGATTTAGTCAATGGCTTTTAAGCAATCATTTCTTGCATCCCTCTAAATGTTTTAAATAAGATGAAGATGATACTTATGGGTTAGCCACATAGGATTAAATCTAAATAGCCTCATTTTGAAGGGTAAGGGGTCATATGGATGAGTGTTTAAAAGTATTGCATTATGGTCAAATGTTCATTTCCTTAGATGGAGTAATTTGCATTCAAGATATAGCCTTCTCTATGAATCATTCAACCAAGATCTATCTAACATTTTTTGGATTGAAGAGGATAGATTATGATTGTTAGACTAAGTAAATTTAGGTCCTACAAAGCCTTTGTCAAATAATCCGCAATCAGTCACACATTTCATGTATTGAAAAGCACCATTCCTAAGAAACAACCCCTAATACCATTTTTAGGAGGAACTAATAATATAATTAAAGTTACCAATCATACACCATGGTTGTTGCTTAACAAATGATGTCAAGCTTCTAATATTAAGCCAAAATTCATCTTTTTTTTTTCTAATGTTTGCTAGCCCATATATTGCTATTAAAGACCAAGTAATGGAAGCGTTCCTAACCTTACATGAGAAGTGGAAAGTTTGAGGCATTTGTTGCACTACATCAATGTCCAACAATATAGCATTCCACATGAGCAAAAGTCTACTACTTTGTCCTTTAACCTCTTCTATTGCAAAGCCATCACATTAAGATCTATGATAAAAAGTATATGCAGTTAATGAATCTAATTTTATCTCCATGAGGATGGTGAGGTCAAGCATGTAGTTGTCTATTAGGTCCATCACCTCACATTCCAAGTAAGAATCTTAGTTTTCCTAATGGAAACAAGAATCCTTTCTTCCTCCATAATAGTTGCTAGCATCCTATACCACATAAATTCACTAACTACCCTTCCTACCCTTTAATCTCAAAATAGAATTTACTTGGATTGTTTTCCATCTCCAATAGTCCCAAGGACTATTCCAAATTCTAAAATGTGAATGGTAAGGGTAGAGCTTTTTCAAAATCACAGCTATTAGGATTGATCGCTCTAAGAGAGCCAAGTCCTCCATTATAAGGATTTGATCCGCTAGAATTCAGAGTGTTCTTTGCCACTTTTTCTTAATGTGACCAATTCTGATATTATTCTTTGGGACAAAGACATGTATTTTAACTTGGTATGTTCTCTTGGTTGCAATGGTCAATCTTTAGTTGGCCAAGATTGCCTCTCCCTCTAGATGTGTTACTTGTGCATCCACTATTGGAATTAGGTTGGGGTTTACCATTTGTCCATATAACCTCCTCACATCTCCTAGTTCCACTACCACTTTATCTATTGTGTATTCCCGATCTATTAAGAAGATGATTTGACTCCCATCCATTTTAGGAAGATCCAAGTGTAGTCTTCAAAGTTTGTTGATGAAAGTTAAGATGGCCCTTTGATCCATTGGAAATTTGGTTTCTCACTAATATTTTAACTTAAGTGATTCTTTTCCTTTAAGAGGAGGGGGCATGTGTATTTAAGGTAAGGTCTTTAGTGTTCATTCCCTCCTTGATAGGTAGATCACTACTCGCCATCACTTCCTCATTTCCACTTGAGACTTTGTCAGTTATAGTAGCATTTAACTATGTTTTTTCCTTTTTCTACCCAATGCTTAGCTTTGCTATTTTGGTGTCCTTTAGTAATTATCATTACTATAGCTTGATTTTCCATTTGACTAACCAAGAATCAACTATAAGATTTGCTCCCTTGGGCTTATAGTTAGCAGTCATAGCATCACTACTATTATTTTTATTTCTTATGTTTTTTTTCCTTTTATTAGTAACTAATATCCAATCACCATACGGGCTTTTTGCTCTATAAGCTCATTTCCTGAATCTTGGTTTTGGCTTATGGGCATCGATTCTTGCTCTCTTGTATTAGCCTTATTTTAAGATTAAGGGTAGGCATCATTTATGGGCTTAGATTGTGATCCAACTAAAATTTATCGGTTTTGGTTTAAGCCATCCATCTTAACAGCCGAATCCCTTTCTAATTTTTGAGGACATCCTTTTATCATGTATCTAATACAAGCACATAAGTTACAAAAAAATTTTATACCTTCATATTGAAGTTTAAACACCATATTGTCAATTCTTATTGAACGTAACAAAGGTTTATGGAAGTTAACCTATATAGATAGCTTAGCAAACTTACCTCTTCCAACATTGATGGTATATGTGTCTACTTTAAGCAAAGGTCTAATGGCTCTACCTATTTGTTTCAAAGCATCCAGGTCATAATATGGTATACGTTAATTGCAAGTGAAGGAGCAAATTCAAATATAAATCCAAAGGAATTAGATTGAAAAGAAGAAATGGGGGAAGAGATGTATATTTTTGTATTCTCTATAATTTTATGGTTTTTTTCTATATACAACCTATGTATCTATATAAAGATTTTTCCCCTAGATGGTTACTTGATATTTTATAAAATTTTGACTCGTGTACTCTCATACATATGATAGAATATTCTAAGAAGTTACTAGAATAGTAAGCTAATTACTAATCGGCTTAGGCTATACTAGTGGCCCATGGACCGTAGCCATATAGGATTGGGGGTAGGTAGCCATATAGGGTTTCAAATGGAGGTGTCTTAGTGCTTGAGTGCGCATTAGTGTTGTACCAACACTTAGCTAAGGCTAGATATTGAGTCCACTTGCTAGGCTTCTCCCTTGTTACACAACTTAAATATGTCTCAATATACCTATTGACCACCTTAGATTGGTCATCTGTTTAAGGATGGTAGGCCATAGAAAGATTAAGCTCAACCCCTTGAATTTAAAAGAATTCCCTCCAAAAAATTACTTTAGAAAATAGGGTCTTGATCACTCATGATGCTATATAAAGATGAGAAAGAGTAGCAAAGTTACTATACTTGCTAAATCGGTTTATAATGCCCATAATCACTTCCTTGCCCTTTAGTTTAGGTAACCCCTCAATAAAGTCCATAGTAACTTCCTTCTAAAACCCATTGTATATAGGCAAAGGTTATAATAGCCTTGATGAAGCCACATTCTCATATTTATACTATTGGTACACATCACATTCCCTCACAAACTGTCGCATGTCTTTCTCAAGCCCCAGCCAGTATAAAATAGCCCCTACTCTTTTACATGTCATACATGCCCCCCTAAGGCACTACCATGATACAACTAAAGCAGCCACACACACAAGATTGTAGATGGGCTAACCACAATTCTACCCTTCCTCTTAGGTAATCCATCAGTAAATGTGAACCAACCATAAGTTTAGCCTGCCCTAAGCTTATCCAAAACCTTAGAGTAAGCATTATTAATAAGCTAGCTTACCTTAATGACATCTAGCAATTTTAGTGCCATAATAGTAGTTGAGGTCTATGAGAAGACCGGTTCCTTTAACTTGGATAATGCATCAACTACCATGTTAGTAGAGCTACTCTTGAATTGAATGTCATAATCCATACTCAATAGCTTAGTAGGCTACTTATGTTGAATTGAGTTCATTAATTTTTGCTCCAATAAGTACTTTAAGCTATGATGGTCCATTTCGATAATGAAATGCCGCCCAAGGAGATAATAGCACCACTTATCAACTGCATACACTAAGGCTATTAGCTCTTTTTCATAGGTAGACAATCCTTGTAACTTAAGAGGAATAGCCTTACTTAGATAAGCAATCATAATAGGATTCATTTCCTTGAGCTAGTCACATGCAATTAAGCTAGAGGACTAAAAGGACTTATACTAAGAATACTCACTAGAAACCCCATTTAAGATGAGGATTCCTACCCTAGCTTCAACCTTTCACATTTCTACCAGCTCGAATACTAAGCTCCAATAAAGACTAACACAATTCCTAACCTACCAAGCAACGTCAATCCAAGCCAACCTAATTAGATAACCAACTTAGAGAAGATCTAAACATCCTATAGTGACCAAGCTTTAACCTAAACTAAATTAGGTGTGCTTAGATTACTAACTCTTTCTTTTGACTTCATCCGAATTGTAATATATTAAAAGCCAAGCCACCTCAAGGTATACTTTAGTAAGACTAGTTGCATTCTAGACCGCCAGTTACCATGTGACACGTATCTTTTGGCACAACATTCCAAAAGGATTCCTTACTTTTTTCCAATACAAGATATTCTTTGTCCTTTTTACCCTTTTTAGTATCTTTCATGTATTTCATTTGTAAATTACCCTTTTGTCTTTTTCCATGTACGCCTTATAACCCTAATAAAGCTAGTATATTAACCCCATTTACTTATACGCAAATAATACATTATTTTTGCATTATTGATTATTACAAGTTCCTTTCCTAAGCAACCTTAGTGTTCTCGTTTGTCTCTTAACTCTTCTCTATTCCCTTTAACAAGGAATAATGACGAGTGACCCTATCGTTCAGATCAATGAGTCACATCTGGCAAATTTTAGGCTAAGTAGGATTGGTTTGTGTCTTATATCCGATTGATAAGTACTCAAATTTGCTAATCCCCCTTTTGTTTTATTTTGTTCCCTTTCATTGTGGTGCTTCTCCATGCGTACAACCTTAGAGACACATTAGCTTCTTTAGTATCAGAATACAATTCCAAGAAGGAGTGCATAAAGTTACAATGAAGTTTTGTTCATCTTTGCTATTAGTGGTTACTGCATTCCTTCTGTAGCTTTTGTAATGTGTTCGAGTGAGGTAAGTTCTGAAGTTATGAATTGTAAAGTGGAGGTTCATGGATTGGTAAGTGTCGATCCTATTGTTACTTTGCTTTTCACCATGAAAAAAAGTAGGTTCATTTCTGTTGTACTTAAGTGAGTGTTGAGTATTGAAGTTGTTAGAGAGTATTAGTAAGGTTGTAGGAGTAAGTAGAAGTGTTTGTTGTATATTATGTTGTTAACCTGTCAAAGAAGTATTACACTATGTCAAATTCAACTGTTAGAAGTGTTATTGGAGACTTAAGTAGTGATGCTCATGCTGGCCGATGTCAAAATGATAGTAATACCCCTAGGTTAGTGTTACGATCCAAGGGTGGCCTAATCGTAGCAAGCACCATATATCACACAAACGATTGTAGATTAGTTCTTCTTTCAATCAACAACCCTTTATATAACATACAAAGCTACTACTACAGTCATTTACCTAAAGGTACCTAGATAAAGATAATACCATAGCACAGCTATGTAACATAAGATTTATAATATATTCAGTAATTGTAATATTATAGAACTCATAATCTCATAAGACTAGTAAACATTCTATAGTAAGATAAAGTTATTGAATTAACTACAGCACAACACTATATAGATCATTACAAGTTTATAATAAAGTTATACTTTACATAAGTTTACTCTTCTCTCCAACTTACGTACATACCCCAGAACACTAAACTAACCTCAAGCATACCTCAGCTAGGTGTAACAAATAGGTCCTCCTACAACAAAAGTTTATAAGGGTGTAAGCTTACTAAGCTTAGTGACATATCCCTCAACTACTCTAATAAGCAAGTTCTACAAACATTAGTTTAAACATATGAATGCATGATTATATAGTATACTACACAAATACATACAGTTGACTAGGTACTACATGAACTCAAATTTAATACCCTCCAAAGTCAAGGTTAGAGTCTATACAACACCAGTCAGATTCAAGTATTATACTTAAACTTATTTCACTACGAAACTCAACGTTTCGTATTCAATTCAAAACAATTAGTTATTAGTTTGTTTTAACCAAAAATCAAATTCCAAGTATAATTGTGAATAAGCCCCTACAATCCATATTCGCCCCAACAATTGAATAAGCCCCTACAATCCATATTCACCCCTAAATGGAGGCCTCTAGACTTAACCCTTAGCCAAGCAATTGGCATCTCCAAGGCCTAGTAATCTCGTAGGCTGGTGTATGGTCATATCATATGTGTGCACTGTACTAAACACTATATTCATAAATTGTCAACCTTCATATGGCTTCTTGCTTTCTCTATATGATGTGATAGCTAGAATCATTTTATGTAATGCATGTTTATGCATGCTTCGATTTATTTTAATCAAGCTTGATATACTTAGGTCTAATTATTGTATGACCAACCAGAATCACGGACAGATCGATTTCTACTGTATTTACTATGCAACAAATAGTAAGTTATCATATTTGTAAGTAATTTCATAACTTGTCAAGCAATAATATTCACATGCATAACCTAAACCATGCATCATCCAATTATTTATAACAGTTAATATTTGCTAATTACAAGCACAAACATAAAATCATAACGAAAACTCACTCGACCATGACACTAATTAAGGATTGTAATAATCCTTAAGGAAGTCGGTGTCTGTATCAAGATCACCTATTGATTAAGAAATGAAAAAAATAATGAATATCTAAGTAAACTAACTATCCTATGTATCTATTTATCTAAATCTACCTATATTTCTACCAAATTTGCCTGTTTCAAGCTCTTTTGGTAATCATATATAACTTTTTCGTTCTATCTCCATTATTTATAAACTTATAATCAATTTTTATTGTTTTCAAACATATGTACGCATATCGTTATCTGTTTTGGATGTTAAAACCTAAATTTTCCGAGATAAGCCTAAATTACTATAACTTTGATTATTTTGACTTAAATATTTTTATTTATTAATTTTGTGTTTTTTCCTTAGTATTTTACAATTTAATTAATTTCAAAATTTTATATTTTTATAATTTCTTATTTTTAATTTCAATTTATGTAGATTTCATTATTTTCCTATTTTATGCTTAATGTGCTATTTAATGTAATTTTGTTATTATTATTCATTTGCTATTATTATTCTTTAATTTGAAATTTTCGGTTTAATTATTTACTTGGAAATAAATTGCTGATGTGACTTTATTTTAGTGGTCCACGAGCATTTTGTTAAATTTTCTTGATTTTCTTAAATTTTATATTATTATTAGTTAGATTTATATATTATTATTTTTAATTAATTAATAGTTTATGGGCTTTAATTATGTATTATAAGTTTTGGCCCATTATATATGTATGTATATTTTATTATATTATATTATATTATACTTATGTACTTAAGTATTTATGTACATACATATATTCTTAATTATTTTATTATACTTAATATTTTATTACATATACTTATATTTAGTATCTTATTATATACACTCATATGTAAATACATATGTACATATGTATTCTTATTTATAATATTATACTTAAGATACTATTGGATACACTTATACTTAGTATATTCGTATATGTACCTATAAGTACATACATGTTTACATACGTATGTCTATAAGTATACACATATTTATACTTGTACTATATGCTTATTGTACGTATTTATGTATTGTACATATACATATACACATATTTTTACCCAATTTTATACATACTTCTATAAACATATATATACATGTATTTTTTATATTTTCTTAGTATATTTTTAAAGAAGTTTCAATATACAACACATGTACATGTGCACGCATATTTTCAATTTTACACATTTATATGTATTAAGTATTCCTTGTATATATGTTTATATGCTTACTTTAGTATGTATATATGTATATGTAGGCACGTGTATAAGTACTTTTATGTATATGTTTCGTATTTCCTATCCATTCACGTATACATATACTCTTATTATACACTCTTATTATTGCTTACTATAATCGATATATACATATACTATGTATATATATATATATATATATATTCTATATAAGTATATACATCTCACTAAATATATATTGTCAACATACATTAACAAAAAAAGGAAACATATATAACTAATTTAGAAGTAAAGATAAATAGAATATATGAAAAAAGATGAATAATTACTTGTTTTTAGGAATATTTGGAGATGATTTCCTCCTCTTGCGCACCTTTTTTATGTTGGTTATATACTAAGTTAATAGTATAATGGAATTAGAGTAGGATAAGAAGAAAACAAAGGAAAATAAAAGGTTGAAGATGAGAGGGGGGAGAGAAAGTATGTCAGCCCAAATTTAAGGAAAACGATGGTTAATTTTGTATGTAATTTGTAGACAAATCAAGAAAGTTATAGAAGATTCCAAGGGGCACATGGAGCTTACAGCAATAAGGAAAAACAATGGAAAAAAGAAAATGAAAGGAAAAGGAAAAACAAAGGATAAGAGAATTAAATGCTATTGAAAAGAAGATATTGACTTTTAGTCAACATTTAAAATATTAATATAATAATCATATCATGTACATTTAATAATTTGTAATTTAGAGAGAAAAATAAAAGATAACAAGGAAAATTAAATAAGTAAGGTGAAATAAGAGAAATAAGGAAACAATTTAATAAAATAAAATTTTGAATTTCCTTAAAATATTTTTAATACTAAAACTAATATCAATAATAATTTATATTCTAATTATAAAGAAAGTTATAAGGTATATAGGTTATATTAATTGATTAACTCATAAACAACAAAACAGCACTAAATTAGATTTAAATAATTAAATTCATATAATACTAATTTATGTATATGATTATTAATAATTATAAAATAATATCACCAATTGTATAAATTAAGTAGTACTTCCTCATTTATTAGCACTTAGAATCTATCTCTAGTATTTACTCACATTTAAGGTTTAAAATCTTTATCACAATTGAGATTCCAATTAGCATTTTAGGGTTTTCTTATTATGGTAGTTTAGGGTTTATAAATTAATAAATTTTTTAATCTATATAAACTTATTGATTCATAAAGGTACCTAAGTCATTTAGGTTCAATCTAGGATTTAGACTACAAATTCATGGGTTTTATAGTTAGTCAATGATAAGTTTGACAAACTTATCAATCTTATTAAGAGTTTGATTGCTACGATGTAAGCCAATAGGAAGCAACCAAGGATTTGCCTCATCATAACCTACCTAAGAATGTTCTTAAGAGATAATCTGGCCAAGCTAGCTGAGCTAATCACCTAGTTCAATCCCATCGAGTTGGAAGAGGTACAAACTAAGTTGTTAGACAAAGGTTGGAGTTAAAGGAGATTAAGGAAGATATGGAGGATGTGGATGAAGAGGAAGAAGAAGAGGTTGAATAACAGCGAAAATGCCGAGCTCCTTAAGGACTTGACAATGTTAAGGTCCAAATCCTACTCTTCAGTGGAAGTAGAGATGTAGATGAATATTTAGAGTGGGAAAAGAAGGTATTTGATTGTTATAGGTATATAGATGTAGTTAAGGTTCGACTTGCTACACTTAAATTTTCTAGATATGTTACCACGTGGTAGAAGAATCCAACTGCAGCTAGAGAGAGAGATAGAAGGCAAGGTATAAGGACTTAGGAAGAGATGAAGAGATTATTAAGGGGAAGATTTGTATCCAAGACTTATTTGCAAGACACCTTTGTCAAGTTGCAAGAGCTATGTCAAGGAAGTCGATCTGTTAATGATTATGTGAGAGAATTTTAGATGCTAATGATTTGAGCAGATGTGTATGAATTAGAGGCTCATACAAAGGTTTTATACACCTTTGTCAAGGTTCATTTTCGAACTCAAATATGAGATTTGTAATATTGTAGAGCTACAAAGGTTTTATACATTAGAAGAGGTCGTTAAAGTAGCATAGAGGATTGAAACATAGAGGAGAAATGCTCTAAGCAGACTTAGGCCAAGCTTTTCTTGAGCTCCTATTCTACATCGACCTACTCTTGCTAAGTTAAAGAGACTCCCCCAAGTTGAGGAAGAACATAACTGACATGATGATAGTCAAGCAGGCTAAAAGAACTTACCTAAAGATAGATTGACTTGGAGGACATATGAGAAAAGATAGACCTCTTGATGGAAGACAAGCAAGGTGAAGTGCTTTAAATGCTTAAAATTTAGACACATAGTTATTAAGTATCCAAACTGATATACTATGGTACTCCAAGGAGATGTAGCGAATAGCACTAGCGAAAGAAAGCCAAAGGAGGAGAAGAATGCTAGATGAGTTGAAGCTGAGGAGGAAGAAGAGACCTATGTCTACATCGACCAAAGAGAAGTGATGATGTTAATACTGAGATGAGTGCTAAGCTCCAATGAAGACCAAAGGAAAAATTTGTTTTACACCAAGTGTACCATTAAAGAGTAGTTATGTACCATTATTGTGGATGGAGAGAGCTGTACCAACGTTGTCACATAATCCTTTATGCAAAAGCTAAGACAGTCGATCTCTAAGCACCCCCAACCTTACAAGCTACACTGGTTTCATGATAAGGGTGCTTTACATGTCATTCAATAAGTAATCGTGCCTTTTAGTATTGGAAATGCACATAAGGATGAAGTAGCATGTGATACTGTCCCCATAGGAGCTTTACATCTATTACTTAGAAACCTTGGTTGTTGTAAACTCAGCAAATTTAGTATTTTAGGTATAAAGTTGAACTTAAGTACTGTAGATAATTTTCTTAAGTTAATAGAACTGATAAATTTAAAACTAACTAAAACTTTAATTCTAGAACCTAAAATGAATGAAAAACCCTAAAATGCTATTTGAAACCCTAATCGCATTATAAAACCCTAAACCCTTTATGCGTGTAAATATTAAAGATTGAACCCGAATACGATAAAAAACCTTGAAACCTAAAACTCTAAGCTTATAAACATGCAAATTTACTATAACAACAATAAAACCCTAATTGAGTATAATTATCTAACGATACACTTAATTGCATAAAATTGCTAATGAACAAGTAAAGATAACTTCTAAAAACTAATAAACATAGGAGTACAAAATTAATTTACAAAATTGATAAGATTATTTTATAATTGTTAGTAACCTTATATATATAAATAAATTACTATTATATAACTTTAATTATTCGAACCAAATTAAAATATTATTGTAGTTCATTGTTATATAATAAATGTTAATAATATATTTTATAATTTTATTTATAATTATATTATTTATTATTCTAAATAATATTTAACTGGTTAAAAATATTTAATGAAAATTAAAAAATTTATTCTAATTATTTATACACTCATTTCTTTATTTTTTCCTTTTTCCATATCTTTTTCTTTTTATTTTCTTTTTCCTTCCTAATTTATATGTGTTAAATAAATAATATTATATAATTAACATGCTAACCAAGTCAAACATGTCATTTTCTTTCTTAAATCTTCTCCTCTTTTCTTATCCTTTTCCTTTTTTTTTCTTTTTCCTCCTTTGCTATAACACACCTCACCCATCTAGAATACTCCCTAATTCTCTCCATTTGTCTCAAATTAACACATAATATTTAGTCCTCTTCCTCCCTCATTTGAACCAACATTTTCATCCCTCTCCTTTTTCATCTTTTTCTTTTGTTTTCTTCACTTTCTTTTACCCAACAATTTACCCAAAAAATCTAAACCACCATTCTAAATACTATAAACACCAAAAGAAGGATTTTTCTTCAAAACTCTCAAGAACAAGCAAATACATTTCCTTTGTATTTTAGTTGTATTTACTTTTTTATGTAAATTAGGTTTTAGGTATTTTCTTGTATACTTTTGTATATTATCATATTTGATGTATTGTACATGTACTTTAGTATTTTGTGGTTGAAACTTCGTGTATATGTATTGGATTTAATGTATAACTCTATCTTTCTAGAATTACTTATATACATATAGATATATACTTATATTTATGGATATGTTATATAGTTAGTTGTGTAATACATATACAGTTTATATATATATATATATATATATATATATATACATACACACATAGTACATATACATATATGTGAGTAAAGAAGAAGATAAAGTAGGAATATATATATATACACACACACACACACACACACATACATACACACCTACATATATACTATAGTATGTACATAAACATACACATAAGACTAATTAAGTATTTATACATATATATATATATATCAGTAAACCAAAAGGTATATGAATATGTATATATGTATTATATTAAATTTCCTTAAAAATAAATTTAGAAAAGCATAAGTATAAATATACATATACATACATGTTCATATAAGAGTAATATAATAAGGGTATAAATACATGTATATACATATATGTACATGCATAGATATACGTATAGTAGTGGTATAGTATAAGTATACATACATGTATATATACAAGTATATATGCTAATTACCTAAATAAGTAAGAATACATAATATATATATAAATACAAGTACATACATACTTATAATATAATTATTTAAGATAAACAACAAAATAGATATATATACATATGTACATAAGTCAGTCAAAACCCATAAAAGAAATTAAGGCCCATATATATGTGTATATATATTAATTAATACACTATAATAACATATAAGTACACATAATGATAATTCAAAATTTAACAAACGTAAAAATTAGGGAAAATAACAAAATTGCCATGTGGACTAATGAGAAAGTGCTATGTTAATAATTTTTCCAAAAAATCCAATTAAACTGAAAATTGTAAAAATAATTAAAAAATAATAATTAATTAATTAGAAAATTATTATAATAGCAAAACATTAGCATAATTAGTAAAATAGGCTTAAAATAATAAGGCATTGAAATTAATATAAAATGGACTCAAAAATAAAATATGTCAAAAATATAAAAATTTGAAATTAATTAAATCATAAAATAATTAAAAAAAGCTTCAAATTGATAACTAAAGTCATTTGGGTCAAAATAACTAAATTCGTAATATTTTAGGCCCATAATGAAAAATGTGAGTTTCAACGTCCAAAATAGATCCCGCTACATAAAATTACATTTAAAAATGATAAGAATCGATTATGGGATCATATAAAAATTAGAGTTAAAATGAAAAATTTACACGAAACTAAAGATTTAAGAAAAATCAAGAAGAATAAGTATGATAACTAAGTTAATTGGCCTTATAAACTAATAATAAGGATAAATAAATACAAAAGATACCATAATCTACAAAAAAAAAAAAACAAATATATATTTTTATTTATCTCAACAAATAAGTTAAACCATGTTCCTGCCATACTTGGGTTATAATGGGAAATTACGCAAACTATAATAAATATTTAGTTAATTGAGAAGTCTAGCATTTCCTAAATACTTATAAGTCTTATTATCTTTTAAATACCCAATTATAGAGTTTTGGAAACCCCAAAAGCTCGAAGAATGAGTATTAATCTTGATGAGGAAGTTTTGATGATCTACTATCTACTTACTGTTTAATGTTTGTTTGCTACTTGTCGATTGATATTGATTATCTATTAAATGACTTATTGTTTTGTGTATTATCATCCATGTGATCACCTTCTTAAACTAGTAAATATAAATATCTAAGCAAAATCACTGGTTATGTTTATTGCATGTCTATGACCCAACTAATATATTGATGGAGAGTGCTAGCTTTGTAAATTTTTTAGAGAAGTATTTTTAGAAACATTTTCCAATCATAAACATATTTTTGTATGATTTCGGTAAGAGCTCGTATCGCCTGTGGTTATTATTTTTGTCATTAAGACAAAACTAACATGGTATCTCCAATTAGTTGTGAGCATATTTGTGCCCTATAAGGCTTTGGATATATTTTGATTACGAGAAGACTCGCATATTTGTACCCATGTGGCCTTGGATATATTTTGATAGTAAGAGGACTCACTTTGTTGTGCCTAAGGGTCCTTAGATATAATTCGTTGGTGGTGAATGGCCTTAGTTAGGTCCACTTATTTGGATTGGTATTCCTTTCTGGGTTAAGGTAATAGTTGAGTATCATCTAGAGGGACAATACTCTCAAGCAACCTCGTGCGATTAAGTTAGGGTGCCTCGTGCAAGTATAGGAGATAATCAACGTGTAGACAACATAAATCTACACCTTTCATAGTTCTAGACTCTTATGGATGTGTTGCTTGTATTTACTACGTATACATTCATTTCACGTGTAGATAGATTGCATAGATGCTAATAATGTTGATAACTTACTTAAACAATAGCAGTGAGAAAGGAACTCACTAAGCTATGTATCGAGCTTGGTTTTTTACCCTCCTAGTTCTCTCTATAAAATTAGGTCTTCTCTAAGCTAATTAGTACTAAACCTTACCCATTTAATATTGATCCTCGACTAGGGTTTAAAGAAAACCATTTTTTCAATTTAAAAAGGAATTGGAGTCACCACCCAACTGGAGTCAAGAAAAAAGGTTAAGTTATAACCAATTGAGTGGATTAGCTATAACTTAGCTACTGGTCTATCAATTAAAAAAAAAATTTGTAAAATGGCTTTTTTGAAAACCAGAGATTTAGGTCCAAAGGCTAGTTTATTAAACCCTAAACAGATATCACTTTTAACTTTTCAAATTTAACTTCGCTTTTCAAATATACCTTTTTTAATTTCTAAAAACATCTAATTATGATACGTGCAACTAAATTGATTAATTTACATAAATATTTAAAAATGGAAAAAATAAAAATTTTCGTATTTTAAGTGACCCTGTACTTGCGTACAAGTACGTACGTACTCAATATTCGAGATCAGACTTTCATAGTTCATTTAATGAAAATATAGTAGGTTGATTGATTTTAACTTTGGAAAAATTGCTGGGTTTATGTTTTTACCCATTTTAAGTTGATTTGAGAAAAGATTATAAGGGGTCCTAAGTTAGATTTTATTTTTGAAAATTCTAAATGATTCTAATTTAAAAAATGATTGATTTATTTTTAGAAAATTCAATTTTTATAAGTGTCAATACAAATTTTTTTTTACTAACCTATTTATTTATTTTTGTTTTTTCCATACTTATTCTATCTATTTCTATTAAAATAAATAAATAGACTACTTCTTTTCTCTTTTTTTTTTTTATTTTCCTCTTTTTGTTTTTTCTTCTCTTTCCTTTTCTTTTTTCCCATTTATAACATCTACAAATAAACAAATGAATTAAAAAAAAAAAAAAGAAGGTTAGCTTAAAGTCAGCTCACTTCGGCTCGTATCAGCTCACTTTGGCTTCGATCAACTCGGTCGGCTCACTTCGGCTTAGATCGACTCACTTCGGCTTGGTCGGCTCGTGAAATTCGATGGTGGTGGTTCTCTTCAACAAACACTCGTAAAGAGAGAGGAATCATGCTAGAGAGAGAGGAATCATGCTAGAGAGAGGAAACTTCGATTTTTGTTTTTCTAATGTGTTTCGAAGTTTTCGTTGTCTTTTGAAAATAAAGAGTAGACTCCTATTCATAGGTGTCATGGTCGAGTTAAGGATGCAAAAAATTAAATACAATATGATTTTCTTCCAATTTTGGATTGGACAAACATAGACAATATGTGGTGCCAAATACATAGCTATGTGTGTATGAATGTACCGAAGTGTATCGGAGTGCGTCTACTACACTTAGAAGTGAGTTGGCAAATGACATGGCGATGACGTTGCCCATAACGTGGCAATGACATGGCAATAAAGCGAGAAAAGAAAATAAAAGATACATTTTGCACATTCCATAGATTGAACCCCGGATCTTCAAATCATATGCAATATCAAGTCTAAGTGCTTATCTAGCTAAGCTATTGGTTTGTCTTTATTCATGTGTAATTAATTGTACATATGGACTAGGTCAACCTGAGCTAGATTTAAATCTAAGCTTAGACTCAACAGCCTTTTATTCAAAACTATTGAAATTAAAATTATATTTTATTTAAACAACCTAAAAATTTATTATTTTCTAAATTCCCTATTTTCCTTTTTTTTTTTCTTAGTTTTCCTAGAACTCCTATTTTTCTAAATTTCTTCATGTTTTAGGGTTTTTCTTTAATTTTCCATTTTTTGAACTTTTCTAATTTAGGACCTATAACCTGAACTGAAAAATAAAGGGGGGCGTAGTAAGGGGGTGGTTTGCAAAAATTAGTTGTCTACTCTATGGTTTGCTTCTTTTCCTGTAGTTTCTTTTGCAGGTTTATTTAAGCTAATCTTGATTATAGAGTACAAACTGAAGATATATACAATAATATTAAGATTAGTTAAAAATTGTATAGCTAGTACAAGAACATTCTTTATAGAAGTATTTATATGTTAAGGTTCTATATAATTTAATATTTCTTGTAATTTATAAGGTTGTCTTACCCTATCTTATTATTTGGTAGGAGATACCGATTCTTTACAGCTCTAAGAGACTATAGAATATTGAATATCCATAGTTATTTTTATTTTACAATAAGTTAATAAATTAAAAATTAGAAATCTTAACGATTAATTATTTAAAGTTTTACAATCTTTGACTTGTAAGGCAATTTTCATATCATGGGTACACACATGATATGAAAATTCTAGGCAATCCTACTAAGCCTCCCTTAAGGTAATGACAGTTGTTCAACTGATATGTTATTCACGATAAATATAAGAATACCTATGCCTTTGTCAAGGATGAAAAGAAGATCGTATTGCAACCTATGACACCAACCCAGGTGAATGAAACTCATAACCAACTCACCCAAGTTAGCAAGAAGAAAGCTTTAGTGATGAGTCAAAGAGAGCTCTAAGCTGTTGAGAAGGCCAATGAGCCTATGCTTTATTGATCAAAAGATTATTAGAGATGAGAAATCTGGAAGATGTCCCTAATGAGATCCAAAGAGTGATTGATAATTTTTCTGACTTATTCCCCAAAGAGTTGCCTAAGGGACTACCCCCAATCGATGCATAGAATAATGTATTGATCTACAACCAAGCGCAGCCCTACCAAACCGACTTGCCTAAAGAATGAATCCTAAGTCAACTACCAAGCTAAAAAGGCAAGTGGATGGGTTGATAGAATGAGGATAAGCGAGGGAGAGCATGAGTCCTTATGTTGTACTAGCTCTGCTCATCTTAAAGAAAGATGGTTCGTAACACATGTAAATCAATAGCCGAGGTATAAACCGTATTATGATCAAGTACAGATACCCAATATTGAAGATCAATGACATATTGAATGTGCTTTATGGCACCAATATATTCTCAAAGATTGATTTGCAAAGTGGCTACCATCAAATTCACATAAGGCTTAGTGATGAATGGAAGACTACTTTCAAGACAAGGCATAGTCTCTATGAGTGGTTAGTTATGCCACTCGGACTTACAAATATGCCAAGCACTGAAAGATGTGTAGTTGTGTACTTTGACAACATATTAGTATACAGTACCAACCTGAACAACCATATTCAATATCTTAAAGCTATTTTAGACATTTTATGAGTTGAGAAGTTGTATGGGAACCTAAAGAAGTGTATGTTCTATCAAAGCGAAGTTGTCTTTCTTAGTTTTGTAGTATCTAGAAAAGGAATTTGAGCAAATCAAGAAAAAGTCTAAGCTATCATGGAATGGTTGATACCAAAGAATATTACTAAAGTACGAAATCTTCATAGTCTTACTTCTTTCTATAGGCAATTCATTAAAAACTCTAGTACCATTGCAGTCCCTTTAACCAAGTTGACAAAGAAGAATGATGGATTCCGATAGAATGATTGAGCTGAGCTGAGCTTTAAGGAAATCAGGGAGAAGCTTACTATTACCCCTATATTGGCTCTGCTAGATTTTGACAAGTCATTTCAATTAGAATGCGATGCGTCAGGCATTGGCATTGGTGCTATCTTGATGCAAGAATGATGACCAGTTGCTTACTACAGTAAGAAGCTCAATGGTGCCACATCAAACTATTCTATGTATAAGAAAGAGATATATTTACTTTTCTGAGCTCTTATTGTATGGCAACACTATTTATTATCATGTGAGTTTGTAATTTATACGGACCATGACTCCTAGAAGCATCTTCAAAGTCAAAACAAATTTTTGAAAAGGTAAGCAAATTTGCTAGAATTTATGAAACATTTTTCCTATTTGATTTGATACATGATGGGTAGTACCATTGTAGTCGTAGATGCCTTGTCATATCAGTAAACCTTATTAACCACCCCGTAGACAAAATTACTAGGGTTTTCACTTGTCACCTAATAGTATGCTTGTAAACCCCATTTTGGTCCTATTCTTAAGTAGTGTAAAGAAAGAGTCACTGTTAGAGGATATTACCTCAAAGATGGCTATCTATTCAAGGAAAGAAGGTTATGTATACCGAGCTATTCCACACATAAGCTTTTGGCAAGGGAAGCTTATAGTGGTGGATTATCTAGTCATTTTAGAGAGACCAAAATGGCAAACCTATTGAAAAGAACCTTTACTAGCCTAGTTTAGCCAAGGATGTTCATAAGATAGTTGGTAGTTACGAAGAGTACAATAGAGCCAAAGGAAAGAGAAGGCTACATGGAGAGTATATGTATTTACCTACACCAATATCACCTTGGGCCGACCTCAACGTAGACTTTGTCCTAAGGTTGCCTTAGACATCTAGACTAAAGGATTCGACCCTTGTTGTAGTAGATCACTTTAGCAAAATGGTATGCTTCATCATGTACCATCAAACTAATGATGCTTTATATATTGCTTATTTGTTTTTGTAGGAAATTTTCCGATTGCATATAGTATCAAAGACCATTGTTTCAAATTGAGATATAAAATCTTGACTTATTTTTAGAAGATTCTTTGGAGAAGACTTAGAACTAAACTTGTGTTCAACTCTAGTAGCTACCCTCAGATTGATAACCAAACTAAAGTAGTGAACAAGATGCTAGGTAATTTACTCCAAGCTACTATAAGAAAGAATTAAAAAGATTGGGATTTGTGTCTACCTTCTATGGGGTTTGCATACAACTAAACTATCCATAGTATCACTAAGAAGACTCCTTTCAAGGTCGTCCATGACCTCAGTCCCACTATCCTCTTAAATCTAATTGGTACCCCCATAGTTAACAAAGAGAGTCAATCTAGAGCTGTTCGAGCCCTAAAAATACAAGAACTGCTTCAATCCTTAGCAAGGAAGATCACCACATTCAATTAAAGACAACAAGAGATTGATAGTTGTGGCTACCGAAATGTTTTCACCTTAAAAAATTACTCAGCTATTCGATAGACGAGAAAATGATTAATCTTATTCGTTGATGCTAACTAAGACTCAGTCCACTTGATTGGCCTTGAAGCCCAACCTATTAATATGTCCAGTCTAAACTTAGGAAAGTGGCATGAATAGTTATGATATGGTACAATCTTACTATATAATTGTCTACTACTCCTATATTTTAGGGATGTGCTCGATTACAAAATTTCCACGTAACCTACGACCAATGATTAACTGCTATTTCAAACACCACTTATTTCTTTCTCAAACACTTACTGACTTAGGCATCGGAGTGGCTACATCGAACTAGCCCCAATATCATTTAGCCTTTTGTATTTCTATGGGATCAAAGTCCTACCCTAAAATCACCTAACAACATTTAGCGTAGTATGTTTTTCATTACATACCCAAATGGCAAAAATGAGAATGACAAAGAATGTAAGTGCTAGTTCTTTACCTCATCACCAAACGGGTGGAAGTAGGCAGTAGGTATATTGATGAATAGTGCTTAGCTAAGTTGAAGTAACTTTGCCTCGACTTAGCCAAGGAAAACCAATAACTCAATAGAAAACATGATGAGATCCTTAACCTTCTCTATAAAAATATCTACTCGAATCAAAACCAAGAACACGACAATAATAACGCTAAGAATAGTGGTGATTCGATTTAATCTCCTGAATTACCAAGAAAGCAGGTTGAAGTTGCATTTGGGCCTTCAGCCCCTGCTCTTAAGAAAAGTGACAAAGGAAAGAAACTACAGCAAGTGCACCATGTGAGACGCTCACATGTTAGCACCCCACTTCGACGAGTAAACAATTCCAATTAAAGAAGAGTCCTTTTGTCTCTAAAATTTTAGACAAAGTAATACCACGGCATAACAAGTTACCATAATTTGAGACTTATGATGCAATAAAAGACCTTAAAGATCATCTTGAATATTTTCGTAACTAGGCTAAGCTTCACGACTTAAGTGATGTTACAGCATACCAAGCTTTTCCCTTAACATTGAGGAATGCGGCTAATACATGGTTTAAACATCTTAAGCCGAACACAATCTCGTGTTTCAAAGATTTGGCATAAGTGTTCCTGCAACACTTCCTTGCAAGTAAGCTTCTAGTTAAGGATTCTTCTATCCTTAACACCATAAAGCAAAAATCAGATGAATCTATCAGGGACTATTTGGCTAGATTTATGGCCAAGATGGTCTAGATTATGGAGCTAGACATAAGTGTTGCTCTTAACATAATTATTCATGGAGTTAAATCCCATGGAGACTTTTTCAAGTCTTTAACCAAAAAAAGCTGAAAAATTTTGCTGAGTTTAAGGCTAAGGCTACTTCTTACATCCACCAGGAAGATAGCATTAAAGCCTAGCGATAGGCTGATTAGAGTAGAGGAGACCAGAAAGGCAACAAAAAGAATAGTGCAAAAGATCGTCTCAAAACAAATGATGAGCAGTGTTCCAAAGGATATAATGTCGAGGAAAAAAGGCTATGCATCCCTACATATTTTATTCATACACCACTCAATCACCCATTCACTAACATATTAATGAAAGTGAGCAGTCAAAGGGGCATGTTGCAATGGCCTATTAGGATGAGAGGAAATCCTTTACAGTAGAATTCTAATAAATATTGCAATTTATATTGTGATAGAGGCCATAATACTAATAAATGTGTCCAACTCAAGAATGCAATTGAAGATACAATCCAACGAGGATATCTAAGGGATTTTCTCGTACATGATGTTAAGAATATTGAGTGACCAACTCAAAGGAGACATGATGAGTAGGAGAATGTCACATGGCCTTCTTAAACCACAAAAGATGGAAGAGATGGAAGTAGTAGCAAAGCATCGAATGGTAAAATAAATACTATTGTCGGAAAACCTTCTACCTTAGGCTAGTTAAGCTCTTTACGCTCAACCAACACCATACATTATGTTTATAATGTGTAGGGCAAGAAGGTCAAGATCAACAATTCAAGGGCATTCAAAGACTATACGATGATGTACTCATAATTAGTGTGAGAATTGCCAATTTCAAGGTCAAAAAGATTCTTGTTGACGATAGAAGTTTGGCAAATATTATTTTTCAACATGCTTTTGATCAAATGAGGCTAAAGATCAAAGCACAACTGAGATCTTACGACTATGATTTATATACTTTCAATAATCAACCTATTTGGGTCACTGAAGTAATTTCTCTCCCAATCCAAATTAGAGATGGCACGTACATTGTAGAAGATAAGGTGGACTTCTTTGTTATTAAATGTTGGTCCCCATATAGCATGATCATGGGTGGACCATGTCAACATTTATTTGGCATCGTTCCTTTAACTACATATCTCAAAGCTAAATTTCCCACACCCACAGGAGTTGGTGTATGTAAAGGTGACCAACAACTAGCAAGATCCTTGTATCTAAAGGCGCTATAGTACAAGGAAATCTTTCAAGTTGAAACTTGTCCGAATCAAAAATCAATCAGCATAAAAAATGCCGAAGAAGAGACAAAAGAGGTGGAAATGATTCTCAAATGACAACAAAGATAGGGAAAACTTATAAAGTTTGATCAAATTTTTATAGGATAACACCAATGTGTTTACATGGTCTCCCTCAAATATGTTGGGCATCCCTAGAGATGTAATAACCTACAAGCTTCAAATTAATCCCAATATGAAGGTCATTCAATAAAGGAAAAGACATTTCACTCTTGAATAGCAAGCAGCTATTGAAGAAAAAGTCCAAAAGATGTTAAAGGCAGGGTTCATGAGGGAAGACCCTTATTTGACTTAGCTAGCTAATTGTGTGCTAGTCAAGAAGTCTAATGGCAAATGGTGTATGTGAATAGAATTTAAGGATTTAAGTAAGCCCTATCCCAAGGATTGTTTACCCTTGTCAACAATAGATTAGATGGTCAACTCAACTACTAGACATGCTTTACTATCTTTTATGGATGCATTTTCCAGCTATAATCAAATCAAAATGGATGAGGAAGATGAAGTACATACGTCTTTTATCACTAACTTTGGGATGTACTATTACATGTTGATACCCTTTAGGCGTAAAAACACTGGCACTACCTATCAAAAGCTTGTCACCAAGATGTTTAAGCCTCATATTCATCGTAATGTCAAAGTTTATGTCAATGATATGATTGTGAAAAGTATAATAAAAAATTGACATCTTGCCAATCTTAGGGAGACGTTTAGCGCATAAGGGAGGTACAATATGAAACTAAACCCATAGAAATGTATTTTTGGTGCTACTTTAGGAAAGTTTTTAGGTTATATGGTCACTTGGCATGGCATTGAAGCAAACCTAAGGAAGATCAATGATATTCGAAACATGAAGTCTCCTTGCATAGTCAAAGAAATTTAGGAGTTAACTAGGTAGATAGCTGCCCTAAATAGATTTGTGATGAAAAGTGCACATAGATGTATGGAGTTTTTTTAAATTTTAAAGAACCCGAAAGATTTCCAATAGACTAATGAGTGTGAAAGAGCGCTCAATGAGTTGAAGCAGTATCTCGCGTCACCACCGACACTCTCGACACCCTTTTCAGAAGAAAGTTTATACCTATATATGTTAGTCAACAGCTAAGCTCTTTCTTTTATCTTGGTTCAAATAGAAGGTAGAGAACATCGACCGATTTATTACATGAGCCATGTTCTATAAGGGTTGGAACACCGATATATGAAGATTGAAAAATTTGTCTTGATGGTGGTTCTCTTAGCAAGAAAGTTAAAGCCATACTTCGAGGCACGTCAAATTATTATCCTTACTAATTGGCCTTTACGGTAAGCTTTACAGTGACCAGACTCCTTAGGGAGGATGATGAAGTATGCTCTAAAACTGAGTGCCTATGATGTATAGTATAAACCCAAACGGTATTAAAAGCTCAACTATTAGTAGATTTTGTGGCTAAATTCACTAGTAAAGAAGACAACATAAGGATGGTTAAGAAGCTAATATGGAATTTATATGTCGATGGCTCCTCTACTAAAGTAGGATGTAGCGTAGGTCTCATTCTGCAAGGACCTCACAATGTGAAAGTTAATTATGCTTTGAAATTTGGGTTTCTAGCCAACAATAATGAAGCTAAGTATGAAGCCTTAATAACTAGACTCAAATTGGCAAAAGAAATTGGTGCTTAGAAAGTTGAAGTTTTTTTCCAACTCACAACTCATTGTGAATCAAGTTAAGGGGAGTTATGTAGCAAAAGAAAAAGTAATGAGCAGGTACTTGCTGATAATACAAATGCTCAAGGAAGAGTTTCAATCCTTTTTTATTGAAAAAAATACCAAGAAGTAAAAACATTGCTATAGATAAGTTGTCAACATTAGCCAGTATGGTACTCCTTAATTTAAATGACAAGCTCTTTATTGAGTATCTCCTCAATAAAAAGCTTACAAACTATTGAGCAAAGCTATAAGATAGCTCCCTACCTAAAGGGGAAGTCTTAGATGGACCTAATCATAGACTATTTGAAGGATGGTGTTCTTTAAAAAGATGCTTGAAGGTTGATTTATTAAGCCGCAAATTATACGATGATAGACAACTGATTATACAAACGTAGCATTTCTCAACCTTACCTTTGATGCCTTCCATCGAATGACATACAATGAATACTATTTGAATTATACAGTGGTATCTATAATAACCACGTGAAGGGTCAAACCCTGTATATTTGCATACTGTGAATCAGCTATTATTAGTCGACTATGAAGGAAGACGTAAGAACTTCTATTTGGCAATGTCTTCAATGCTAGAAACATGAGGCATTAAGCTATGTACCTTCTACTTAACTGCATAGCCTTACTAGTCCTTGCCTTTTGCTCAGTAGGGATTGAACATACTCAAACCATTTCCAAAGTCTACAACCAAGCAACAATTTGTCATAATTGCTACGGATTATTTCACAAAGTGGGTAGAGGCTGAAACAACTAGAATCACCAAACAAAAGGTCGAAGCTTTTGTTTTCAACTTCATTATATCAAGATTTGGAGTTCCATTTATGATAATCATTGACAATGGACCACAGTTTGATAATGATAAATTCCAATCATTTTGTGAGAAACATAGCATTAGTTTGAATTACACTTCAGTAGCTCATCCTTAGACCAATGGGCAAGTGGAAGCCGTTAATAAGATCATCTTACATAGTTCGAAAAAGAAAGTTGACCAAGTCAAGGGTAAATAGGCTAACGAACTACCGAGTGTTTTATAAGGGTATAGGACTACCTACAAGACTTCAACTAAAGAAACACCCTTCAAACTGGTATGTGCGTTGGAAGTCATACTGCCAATTAAATTAGATTTACCCAATCTTCGTACGTAGAACTTTGACATAATGGCCAATTAGGCTGGCCTTATGGCTAATTTAGATACGATTGAAGAGATAAGAGATGTTACAAGGATGAGAGTTGCTACATATTAGCATAAAGTAGCCAAATATTGCAATCAAAGGGTAAAACACAAGGTATTTTGACTTAGAGATCTAGTTTACAAAAAATTAGAGGCAAGTGGTGTACGAGATAATCAAGGAAAGCTTGATGCAAATTAGGAGGATCTTGTTAAGATTTGGGAAGTTATAGGCAAGGGGGCCTATCAACTAGAAAGGCTGGATAGGACAATCATCCATCAAGCATGAAATGCTAAGAATTTGAAGCTTTACATTGCTTAGTTCCTTTGATGTTATAGTTTGTTTCTATCTTAAACGTTGTAAGGAGATGACCTACATCTTATTTTAAGTATGAAATGTTCATTTCAAGGTTATGAGTATCTCTATTTCCCATCATTTTCATTCACGATCATTGCATGACTAACGAATTAATGAAGTTCTAGCTATACAGTGAACGAACCAATATTTAATAATTTCAAACCCATAACAGTTAATAAGCTTAATCATTATTGACAAGTAACATCAATTCTTCTTTAGTAATATGCCAAGAAACAAGAGAATGACCTCTATTATGCCTTACAACAAGTAATCTCATGGCAAAGGAAAAAAACACTAGTTCACATCCTATGTGACTAATAAACACTATCTATGAAAAGACATTTAACATGCGTGCAAAATAAAACATGCCCAAAAGAAAGAACATACACATGAAATAAAACATGTTGAAAAGCTAATAATGCGTATGAAATAAAACGTGCTATGAAAATAAAGGGCGTAAAAGCCAAATATCTCATTACAATAGATGGTCATCATCCTAACCATTTTAAGTCCACAACAATTATGAGGTAAAATACAAATTAACAGATAATCTCAAGAATTTAAAAAGCTCTTTTCTTTGATTGGGCGGAAGTATTGTCCTAATCAAAAGAAGACGAGACCTTCTTAAAGATTACTTCTTTTTAAGCATTGGGGGTATTAGAGTAGGTAGATGTCTCTTTACAAATATAGGGGGTCTCCTTAAATGATCGTTCCTCATCATCAAAAGGAACCTCAACATTGGCTTCATCATTGTCACCTTGCCTTTGAACCTTAGTTTCTACTTCTTTACCAACTTCTTCATCACCAATGCTAGCGTCATTATCATCAACATCAGCAAAGTCCAGGCATGATAGGTCATAGTCAAGGTGAACTTTTAAAATTTACTTTCTCCCCTGTTGATCGTCCAATGGAAGCCTCTTCCTAAGCAATCTCTCATATTGCTGACTAGAAGTGAAAAGGTGATTGGTACTTACATCATATAACTTGACAACAATATGTCCTTTATTAAAACCACCTACTCTATCAACATCTTTCTTTACAATCTCCCAGGAATGATTCCCTCTATTAGGGCCAAGGGTTTTGTCCTATCACCTAAGGTTAAGTCAATGTGCAAGATGTTCTAGCTCTAGCATGGTACGAAGTACTTGCCCACCTTACTGTCATTGAAAAAACTTGATACTATTAATGTTGAGAACCTTATTCCTCAAATCCTCTTTCACTCTCTTATCTAAGGCCTTGAATTTTCTTGGATGGATGTTAACTAACAAGCTCTTTCTCGCTTCTATTTTTGGGACTTGGCTCATTGTTTGTTTAGCCTGACAGGCCTTTCAATGTCTCTTGATGAATGACCTCAACATCACTATTACCACTGATCTCTTAATAGTATTCACCTAGCACTTCCTCTCGAGGAATGTTTTCTAAGGAAGAGATCACCTCAAGTTGTGTAGCCTCAACAGCTTTAGTTTGTTCAATCCCTTAACTCTTATCAATGACACTAGTCACCTTTTTCGAAGCAGCAACCTGCTTCATGACTTTCTCCTACATGATCTCTTTTAGCGTAAGCGGCTAAGTGACAGGTGCTTTGATGCCTATACATTTATTAAGCTTTAACTTCTTAGCCTTTGCTTAGGCCAGTAATTTAGCAAGATCTACATCGCCTGTAACCATGTCTACAATAAAGGATAGGAGTATTAAAAAGGGAAAGAGAGAAAAATCAATAACTTACGAGATCCATGCCAAGCGAAGCTTAAAGGTGACTATTCTCTCCTTAAGTCATGAGAACAGCTTTCCTCTTGTAGCTCTACTCAGCATGATGATTGCTTTAGCACTTACTGTTGACTGGTGATTCTCGTTTTGGTATATGAACACCTGCAACATGAGAAAATGGCTATAGGGGGTACCGGAAGGTGCTCCAGTACAGTAAGTTAGTTCCCTCATTATATAGAGAGAAATATCAAGTAGTTATGGTGTTGAGAGAATGGAAAAGAGTCCCCTTACCTAGGGTCTTGGCAGGTATTTATAGTAAGTCTATGGGGATTGTCCTTAGACCAAGCTTAGATATTGGACCAAGTAATATAAGCCTGCATAACAATTATCCAAAAATGCCAATCAACACTTGCCCCCTACTCTCTTTAGTGACCAAGTCGGAAAGAGAGTATTTAGGGAAGTTGATTTAGTGGAGTATTCTAGAAAAATTTATAATCTTAGCCTAAAAAGGCTAAAGTGCTTGAAGAAGCAAAGGCTTAAAGAGGTAAAAAGTAGGAGTAGCTGGAGTGCTTAAGGTAACGAGGGCCTAAAGAGGCGGGAGCGCTTGAAGAGATGAGGGCCTAAAGAGGCCGAAGTACTTGAAGAGGCCGAAGTACTTGAAGAGGCGAGAGCACCTGAGGAATCGGAAGCACCTAAAGAGGTAAGGGTGCTTAACAAGGCTGAAGAGCCTGGAAAGGCGAGGAAAGCATGAAAGTCGCCAAGTTGAGCATAACCTGTGTTAAGTCATAAAATAAGCTGACTAGCCTTTAGCCCATTAAAGTATAGGACTTAGGAATTAGTGCTTTGTGATTTGCTCATTACTTGTAATATGTAGGGTTTAGAGTTATTCAAGATTAACCTATTAGCACATTACATTTGCATGGTCTTAAAATGGAGGGGTTTCTTTGGCCCTCAATTCATATTTAACTATTTGAATTCGTCTCCAAAGGAGCTAAAAATAGACCTTAGAAAATAAATAATAAATGAATCATAAATAATAGCAATGGAACTGTACTCATCTTCTATTAATGTGAGGCATCGCATAAGTGGATGCTTAGAACTAAGTAAGCTTCATCATCACCTCATATTAGCTTGTCAATAATTGATGTTGGAAACCAAGGCACGTAGCTCAGCTATTTAATAATTTGGTTTAGCATATGGTGAAAGTCGACATTGTGGCTATTGTTTGATTCGAAAGAGACTTGGAGCTTGGAGCTCACACTTAGGGAAATGGTTTCTTAGCTTTCTAGTTTAGGTGTAAAGCTCTGCATTCAATGTCTTTACAACAAGTTGACCTTAAAATTAAACCAAGTAACTTGGGTATGGCAATTATTCCCAATCGTACGAAAGAGATCAACTTGTAGATGGCTAGTGACAACAATTCCAGTGTATTCACATGACAATTCAACCAACTCTACCATCCATTGAGGAGTTTAGTTCAGGTGTAAACCCTGGGAATTTAACTTTCTAAGTATAGAATCAAACGCCTAAACGATAGATGATTTCTTGAAGTCAATAAAGCTAATGAGATTTAAAACTAATTAAAATCTCAATTCAAAACCTAAAGTGAATATGAAAAAAAAACTTAAATTATCAATTGAACCTCTAATTGTATACGAAGACCTTAACACCTCAAATATATGTCACTACAAAAGTTAACCTCGAACCTCATCAAAACCTTAAGATAACAATCAAAGACTTAATCGCATATAAATATATTAAACCCTAAACGTATAAAGACACTAGAGATTGTGCCCTGAAGTAATAAAAACCCTAAAACTATAACTTTAAGGATATAAAAGCACTAATTCATCATAATTTATCTTAAAACCCTAGTTGATAATATAACCTTAGTATTATACTAAATCATTGGTAAAAGATTAAGGGTAACTTTCAATCATTCATAAATACATATTATACTAAAGTAATTCCTTAGAAACTAAGATATTGTATCATAGATCACATTCATCTTCTAAGTATATAATTAAGATAGTATTACATAGAGTTAGGAGTTTAGTTGAAGCTTAGGTTATATGTAGTAAACCTTAATACCCTAATTGATACTTTTCATAGTAGTTATACTAAGTAGCCTACTAAATGATGTATATATGATATAAATACCTAAAGTAAGATCTCATCGTCTATTTTTATTAATCAATTCACCAAATGTCTCATTTCCTTAATTTTTCTTCTAATTTTCTTTAATTACTACATTATGTATACTAAATGGCATATGCTTTTGGAAAGTTGACCAAGTCAACACTTGTTGACTAAGGTCAAAAGGTTGACTAAAGTCAACATGTAGAAAAGTCAACAAAATGTCACTTTCACTTTAAAAAATATCTATTTCTTCTAATGATTTCTTTTCTTTTCTTTTATCTTTTTCTTCCCTTTCCTTTTCCATTTTTGCCGTCCACTCCTTTTCCCTTCTAGACCCCACTTGTTTTCATTTTCAATACACAAAACAACACAAAATCGAGTCCCTTTCTTCTTCTTCCCAACCGTGATTCCTCTTGCCTCCACAATTCCAAACATTTTCTTACTTTACTTTCACACTTTCTACTAACATAAATCAAGGAGAAAGAGGTATGTTATCATTTGAGTATCTATTTTATGTAGTAGTTAGTTGTGTAAGCTAAGTTAGTATAAAAAGTTGGTATGATATGTGTATATATGTTGTTAGAAGTGAAAGCTCCATATACAAGTGTAGAAAAGTAAGAATCTTTATAAAATGGAAGAAGATGCATGTGTATATGTCTTTAAGTATGTGTATATAAGGGTATACTAGAGAAATACAAGTATAAAGATCTTTGTACATAAGTATTCATTATGTACATAACCTAAACTAAGACATATACTAACTATACATACATATACCATGTTAAATACAACCTTAAAACATAAAAAGAATGAAATTAGAGAAGCTTTCTTAAGAATAATTTTAAGCATATGAAAATACGTATAAAAATACGTATGTGACCGTATGTATATATGGGTATATGTATAAGTATAAATACGGTATATGTATAAGTATTCTAGTATACATAAAAGTATAGCAAAGGTATAGGTATATAGTTAACATATGTAAAGTATACATAAGACACTTAAGTATAACTTAAGCATGAGGTAAGGGCTTATGCAATCAAATGATGATGTAAGCAATAATGCAACCAAATGATGATGTAAGCAATGATGCAACCAAATAATGACATAAGCGATGACATAAGCGAATGATGACACAAGCGATTGATGACCTAAGCGATAATATAAGCATAAGCTTATAAAATAATAAATTATAAAGATTATATAAGAATATAACATATATATATATATATATATACATGTACTTAGGATTTAAAGATCCTTTAAACCCTAATACACTTTCTAAATTGAATTAAACTTAATTAAATACATAAATTAGTAATACTAAAGTAAAATTTCCTAAGTGTAAGAATCTAATAGGTAATTAAATCATTAAGTACTAAAATAGGATATAAACATAAGCAATAAGAATAATTAAACTTTAATAAGTTAAAATTTCAATAAGTTTAGCCCATATCATAAAACACAGGTTTTAACGTCCAAAATGAACATCACCGTATGAACGTGTGTCCGAAAACGGTAAAAAATGACTATAAGTTTGTAAATATAGAAATTAGAATGAAAAGTTACTAGATACATAAAGAAAGTTTTATAAATTACAAATATAAGAAAATAGTTACTATTAACCCCATTAAGTATGGTAAACCCTATATACATTATACTTAGGTTATATTAGAGGAACTAGATAAACTACAATAGACTTTTAGTTAACTAAGGAGTCTGACTTCTCAGAATACTTATAAGTTTTTCTATTTGTTTTAGGCGTTTAATATCGAGTTCTGGCAAACCCCAAAGCTTAGAGAACGAGTAATAATCTAAGTGAGGGAGTTCCAATGACCTACTACTTACTTGTGCGTATTACTTGTATGAGGTTTTGCTACTTGCTGTTGCTTATATGTCTGAATGATTACTTTGCTTGTTTGCTATCATCTGTGTGATCACCTTCTTAAATTAATAAATATAAGTATCAGACCAAAATAATCGATTATACTTGTCGCATGTCTATGATCTAGTAAAAGTACAAATGGAGAGTGCTAACTTTATAAAAATCTTAACAACAATGTTTTTGAAAAAAGCTTTTCTACTCTTAAACATATTTTTGTATGATCTCTATAAGGGCTCGTGAAGCCATAAATAATATTTTAGCGTTTAGGCAAAGCTAGCATGGGATCTCCAATTGATAGCGAGAGGACTCGCTTTATTGTGCCTGTAAGGTCTTGGATAATTTTGGTTGTGAAAAGACTCGCATGTTTATGCCTGAAGGGTCTTGGATGGTGGATAGTCCTAGTTTAGGATTCACCTATTTGGATTAGAACTCTTTTCTCGACTAGAGTAATAGTCAAGTGTTGCTTAGAGGAGTGGTGCCCCTAGGTAGCCTCACGCGGATAAGCTAAGGTGCTCTATGCGGGTAAGTACAGAGAATAATCGAAGTATAGACGACGTAATTCTACACTATTCATAGTTCCAGACTCCTATGGATGTATTATTTGCATTCATCACACCTGCATTTATCACACCTGCATTCATTTTGTATGTAGATAACTTGCTTACATGTGTGATAATAATGTGTGATAACTTGCTTGAATGATAGTAGTGAGGGACGAACTCATTGAGCTGTTTCATGCTCATTCCCCCTTAATTTCTTTTGCAGGTTTACTTATAATGGGATTAAGATAAGTCTTGAGTGCTGAGTACAAGATGAAGATATGTATATTAGTGTTAGAATTAGCTAAGATTTTTATAGGTAATACATAAACATCATTTGTAGAAAATATTTATATGTTAGAATTTAATATAATTTAATTTTTCTTATAGTTTTCTAATGTTGATATATCGTATCTTATTATTTGGTAGGGGATACCGATTCTCTGCGGGTCTGAGGAACTATGAGATATCTATAGTTATTTATATTTATATGTTATGTTATATTATGTTATAATAAATTAATTACTTGAAAATCAATAATCTTAGTGATTTATCATTTCGAATCTTGTAATCTCTAACTTATAAGGCAGTTTTCATATCATGAGTACACACATGTTATGGAAATTTTAGGTAATCTTATTAGGCCCCTTTTAGGGTTTTGACATCAGGAATGGAAGTTGCCATCAGCTTTAGTTTTGCTGTCTAGATACAATAGCTTGGAGAGAATTGAAAATAGTTCAACTTGATTTCTTTGAAGTGTAAGACAATTGCCGAGTGAGATTGTAGTTTACACCTGTCATCTTCATATCAAAGTTGCTCGGCATACCGTAGGACAAATATCATGAATTGGCACGGCACATGAAACAAGTCAATAAGTCAGTAGTGCTTACTCGACAAGGCGATGGCTAATTACTCGGCGACTAGTTGACTTGGACAGACTTCACCGGCAACGCTTACTCGGTAAGGCGATGGATAATTACTCGACGACAAGTTGACTTAGACAAACTTTGCCTCTCGACGTTTATCGTTGGTCGGCATTGGACTGGTTACTATCTCTACGCTTGTAAAAGGCTTGAATTTCAGCTGTAGTCACTCGGTAGTATTGAAACCTGCTTTATCTGGCCACCATGTGTATTCGACCCACTATTACTCAGAGTTTGTTCCTACTTAGTTCCCGGCCATGAGATGTAGGGGATTAGATCCAATGTTGATAATAACTCGGATGGACAGCCGATTGGGTGCTTTTGCCGCTCAAGTATTCTTGTGTAAGGTTTGCTTGGATATCTACCAATCATCAATGGTGTATTGGCTTTCCATCATGCTGTTATCCACAACACGGTTTGAAGCCAAGCTCGGATGCTGAGTTTATTTTGGAAACAAATCGGTATCCTCTCAGTTGACGGATGATGTCACCAACGACATCCTTTGCCGATTGAAACTTGAACTATTAAGGAAAATAAAGCTCGAAATCCCCATACATTTGTTTAGTGTTTAGTTGCTTGGCAAATCGATGTGGAACTTAAAAGCAGCTCGTCATGGTACCATGAGTAACTCAGCAATTTAAGCTTAGAGCAGCTCCTCGACAACTCGGCACGGGGCTCGACGTAAGGATGGATAGTTGCTCAGCATGGATAGCTCGACATTTCGGCACAAGTTGTTCCGCCAAATTTCTCGGCCACTCAGCATGAAGTTTGACTTGCATTTTACATAATCTCGACCTCTCAGATGTTTGTAGGCCAATAGAAAAGCTCGACTCAACGACTCGGTAAAATTCAGCTTCTTAGCCATTGTTGCAACTGGGAAATTAATCAGCATCAATACATCTCAATGTATTCGGCGTGAACTCAAGTATCGAGTCAGCAAGGAAATCTGTATTGATCAACTCGGCATCGCCAAGTTGCATGGCTGTGGAAAGTGATTCAGCCTTAGAGTAGATTTCTCGGCAAAACTTAGAAGGAGCTGATACAATCATGTATAAGGACAACTCGGTGCAAGGTAGTTTTCAAGTATTTGCAACACATACGACTTCAAAGCGAAAACTATGAAATTTCCCAAAAGTATTGAACCGGTTTTCCCATGAATAATGTCTAAACCTCCGTCACCGGCAATCAAAAAGTAATTACGTGAGGCAGCTTCTTTTCCATATTGTGAACAAGCCTCGAGAAAGATGGTAATTGCCACATAAATGTTTGAAGACGCATCAACACAAAGATGTATAGGAAGAAGAAAAATGAAATCCAAAAGGCCAAAATGCATCAATAAACTATGAACTGATTTTCACTATATTTGGAGAAAAAAAAAACTCTAACGTACCACCTTTTGATAAATCCTCCACAAGATGGAATATCTTCCTACACGATTTCAGCAAATCGCTAGAAGAAGCAATAGTAAATTGTATCCTTGTAATTTTCCTCATTCTTACAGACAGCATCAATTGTTGACAGGTGATTTTCGTTCCAGTATACGATCACCTGCAATATGAGAAAATGGCTACGGGGGTACTAGAGGGTACTTCAGCGTAGCCACTCCGATGCCTAAGTTAGTTATTACGTTATATAAAGAAAAATATCAAGTAGTTATAATGTTAAGAGAATAAAAAAGAGTCCTCTTACCTGTCTTGGTATTTATAATAAGTTGATGGGGATTGTCCTTGGAACGAGTCATTAGACTAGGCTTAGATATTGGACCAAATAATATAAGTCTACATAACAATTATCCAAAAATGCCTATTAACACCTACCTTCTTTTTCAAAAAAGATTGGTTCCCCATTATCAAATCTTCTTATTATCCTCTCAGCATCCTAGAAAAACATTTTGTTCTTTCTTCTTTCTTTAATCTTTTTGGCTGCAAAGGTGTCATTTGGCATCAATTCAATGTCTTTAGTATGGATGGGCTCAATCCATTGGATTAAAAAATCTAAATCTTCATTTGGTATAATTGATATAAACTTGACATGCCACTTGTGGATTTTGGACTCCAACCCATCCATAATTTTTTTAGCATGCTAAGTGGCCATGAAATACTAACCATTAAGTTGCCTCCTTGTCATAAAGAAGTATTTGAACAACTAGGGTGTAGCCCTAACTTCAAGCTCTTCACAAATTATCTCAAATGCTACAAGAAGTCTATAAGTATTTGATGAAAATGTACTTGGCCTAACCTAGAAATAATTAAAGAATTGTTTGATAAAATTTGAAAATGGGAAATGTAGTCTAAAATTAAGGTATTTTTAGATATATATGAAACTCATGGCCTCTCGAAAAAAAACACCCTCTCATCCTCCTTCGGCCTACGTAGATTCCATGTCTCAGGAAGATCTTGCCAGTATTTATTATACTTCGAGACAAGTGTCTTAATGGTACCACTCACCACTCCATCTAAGGAATCACTATAATAAACAACATTATTATACAAATACCTTGCTATAGATCTTCTTTCCCTATCATTTGGATAGTTATCTATAGGAAGTGTGTTGGTGCAAGCAAGTTTTTCCCATCGCTTCATTATGCTATCTGTCGAACTACTTGAAGAACATGCCAAATCGTTCCTTTTTTAGGGGTTAGAAGTAGCCTCAGAATCTGAAAGTACAAGTCGACAAATGATGCTTCGAACCATACCCGATTGAAGCTATACAAGAGAATCACAAATTAGACGAAAATTTGGAAGATGAGATGCCAAAAGCAAATGAGAACTTTGAAAGTGTATACGGATGAGGATAGAGCAAAGAAATCTTTTATCAACATGGAAAAATCCTTTATGTATGAAAGATTTCTCTTTGTAACCCTAACATGCTTCTAATGCGAATGTGGTTCTAATTAGATGATTAATTATGGATTAATGACACGTGTTATGAGTAAAAAATCTAACGGTTATCGTGTTATTGATAGTTATTAGCCCCTATTGCATAATGATGGTTAAGATGACAACCATCATGCCTGTTGCCATAGAAATGTAAATGGGAAGGAAAATTAAAAGGCAACAACCTTTCACTTAGGATATGATTCGTCATATTTCAAAATAAAAATCAAACTCTCCTACGTCACTCAACATCTAGAAATCACATTTTTGTCTTAACCATCCAACTATCCAAATTGAGCATTAAGCTTTATTTATTCCCATGATTGAATTCTCAACCACAAGAGTTGAAGGCCAAATGTTAATAGCTAGATTTCACCCTAAAATATTACTAGACTATTCAACTGACAAAAAGACGACTAATCCTATTCTCGACTAATGCCAACTAAGACTTAGTCCACTTGATGGGTCTTAAAGCCTGGCCTGTTAATATGTTCAATTTAAACTTAGGAAAGTGACATGAATAGTTAATCCATTTATTACAAATTTAAGCTGTTGTAATCACTAAAAACACATAGTTATGGGAATAAGCTACAATCAAAACCACTTAGACCTAGATGCTTCCTACCTAGTCTCACTCGAAACCCTAATTTCCTCATTAATTCAAAACCCTCACATCAGAATATTCTAGGGGTAATTCATATATCCTTAACCAGATAACAATCAAGCTTAAGGCCAAGGCTGAGGGCCTAAAATTTGGCTCCAGCATCTAATAGTTAAAAAATGACCATTGACCCTGTCTCTCATTACAAGATTTAGATCACTATGACAATTAAAGGAAACTACATAAAAGCCTGATCCTAAAGCAATCATGCTGAAATTACTAACAAATTTCCACTTTTGTTTAAGTTTTTGATATAAAACCATGTAGTCCAACGACAAACCAAAAACTTTGACAATAATCGTGTGGTTCCATTTCGCATAAAAGGGCCTTTTTTTTTTTTTTTTCTGTTGTTATGAAAAGAGAATGGCTTTCATACCTAGGGGGTCAGAGGTTTGATCAGTTGCCTGATTTTGCCGCTGCAAATCTTTAGCACTTGAATCCATGTCTTATGATCCTGAATTTCCCTGGCCTTCTCGCATTAGATCTTGCTCTATTAAATAAAAAACATGAACACAATCAGAATCTAGGTTCTTTAGAACTTGGTCTCGATAAGATTTTTTTCATGTTCCTCTTTAGATTGCTCAATCGTGGAAATTTGATACTAAGTCAGTGGAACCGGCCAATAGAACGAGTCTCGACTTGTAGGGCCAATTCTAAGTAGGTTCTGGATGAAAGCCTACCCATAACTAGGTCTAAATGTACCATTTCATATTTTTTTTTAAATTTACTCTAGGTTTTTTACAAAGCTTTAAAGTTTTTCTTTTTATCAATTTCAACTTTTCAGTTAATGTCACTCAATTTTCAGTTAAAATAAATAAATAAATTATATGACATTACCATATGGCGTCTTAATGGGGCACAACGACTTCATGGGTTACTAAAAACAAATAATAATAATATATAAACTAATTTCAATTCGCCGCATGTTCATCCCTTATTATTTGATATCTTATTTTTAATATTCTTATATATAGAACATATCTTGTAACTGTATTAAAATCGTTGAAGAAAAAAATGGCAAGTCCGGTCCCCTTTTTCGGCTTGGCATCTCTACTTGACTATAATTTTAAGTCAATGGAAAATTAGTATATTGAAGTTGCTCCCTTCAATTCAAGCAAGTGAAATTTCGACAAGATGAAAAATGGCGAAAATTTTACTCCACATATCGTTATATAATTTCACAATCAAATTGCTTAAGGTCAAAAGTTAAAGGAACCATGTATCTAAAAGATATGGAATCAACCATTTTTTTTTTTTTTTGGGTAACGATGTGAAATCAATAATTATTCATGTGGTGTAATCACATTCCTAGCAATAAAAAAAAATTCATTCAAAGCTACAGCTGTTTGCATCGCTTGGGACATACAAGTTTAGATGTAGACATGGTACGGGAAGTCGGTATCCGTTCCATCATTTACGTTTATACTCTCATAAATAAACGATTAATAAACATGAAATAATTCGGTATTATTTCTGCTTGCTTATTTTTTGACGAGAACACTTACCTATACAATATCAGACCAATAACTTCTAAAACTACAAAGAAATTCTATTAAAAATATTTATACCAACTTCTATAAATAAATGAAAAAACAAAACAGAAAAAAAAAGAAACAATTTTTTGAATAACATCTACGCTAAGACTCGAAGTGATAGTTTAAAACATTCATGATAGTAATCTATCTAAAAAATGGAAATAAAAAATATAGCATAATTATTTATATTCCTAACCCGTATTACTAGCAAATTCTTGAAGGTTCGTCTCCATGCAGTAGGAGGTAACGGGCAATGAAGTGGGTGCACTGGATTTTAACATGGCTCAATCTAATTCTTTAATTGTGTGCACCTAATCCTCATTATTCCTTAGAAATCTTAGGAGACGATAATGTGATGAGAAATTAAATAATACAAACTGAGTAAGTAATTCAAGAACAAGCTGTTATATCGACCACAAGTAAGGATAATAGGAAAAAAAAATACATTCTATGTCCTACACTTTATACACCTGTTCAGTTTAGAAATGTTAATCTAATCTTAAATTCTTCGTACACTCTTATGATTTGAGTCATAAATCCTTCAAACGTGTCAATTTCATTATTAATTTTTATTTTCTAACCTAGCATGCAATAGTGCATGACAAATGAAATCACGTCAACAAGAGTAAGGTTTAAGACTGCATTGACATATTTTAGAAGTATCGGTACTCTGATTTGAGAAATGCATAATATACTTATCTCCAAGCTAAAATCCTACAAATCCCATGTATTCTCGATTCTTAATACGTGCCACAAGGCCGACGTTGGTGTCGCTATGAAATCATTTCCGGAGTTAGCATACCCTTGAAGATGTAGGAAATAAAAATGGTGAAAGGTATATTATATATAATACCAATGAATATTCTTACATTTCTTCAATAAAATTCACTTATTTGGAGAAGCATGATCATCTTTTAGCTCTTTTTAAAATAGAAATTTGAGGAACATTTCGATCATTCTAAAATAATTCAGAAATTAAGCAATATTTACATTGAACCTATTGACTGTAAATTCCACTAGAGTTTAGGATCGAGCTTAGGCTCCGATACTTGAACGTCAACCTACAATCTTTGGTCCAAAGGGAATACAACCTGCAAAAAATATGTTGGAGGTGACTCTAGCACAGACACTCTTACGCTCATTGCAGTAATGTAGTGTGGAAGTGATCAGGTACGTAAAGTACAAAAGAGCTTCATTATATAATGAAGGAGAATCTTATGGAGGTATTAGGCAAGGGAAACTCTAGGATGGTTACCATCAAAAACTCGATCAGGAATTGGAAGAAATATAGAAGGATTGCTAAGTAGATGAAATTTGTAAAAGGGAAGCTATGAGGAAGCATTGCTAGAAGATTACAGCTATTGTAAAGTAGTGAAACTAGATAAGTAACATATTCAAACTAAAGTCATTGGGATAAAAAGAATTGGGTTACATTATCCAAAAAAAAGAAAATAAAAAGAATCTGGTTAAAGTAAGACAATGAAATATGTGGTAAAGGGAGAACCTTAAGTAATTAAAGACTTATGAATGATAATGGAAGACTTAAGGATAACAGATAATAGTTCAATAACTAATCTTGTAACAAGACAACCATATAAATATGAAAAGGAAATAGCCATGTAAGTTGAGGCTCAAATAAGCATTTTACATGAAAGTTGAAGAAGAAAACAGAAACAAGCATATAAAACCACCTTAGAGTTCAACAACTTTCGAGGAAAAAAATTCTTTAAAGGGAGATAAAATGTAATACCCTAAAAAAATAAAGACATAAAATTAAGAAGGGTTAAATATAAGTAGAGGCATATTAGACTTTAACCAATTATTAAGTGAGGTCATTTTTAGAAAAGCCTATCCCTCTATAAAATGCCTTATAAGAGTGATACTCTACTATCTACCCTCATTCTTATCTAGGGTCTTCTCTCTTTTGATAGAAGCCTTAAACTCCCTAATAGTAGGCTTTGCAAACCTAAAGGTAAGGTTAAAAACCCCACAATATTTTATTGGATTTCGTTTAAAGATCATAAGAGTAAGTGTGAATTCGTTCATAATGCAAAAAGAAAGTATTGGTGAAATGTAAAATCATGGGACTTTCACAACCCTAAAAGGATTTCCATTAGTAAGTAATGAATCAATTATAGCTTAATAACTTTTAACTATATCTAAGTATGTTACATTGATTCCCTATGGCTGTGCAATAATTCAAAGTATGGAGAAAACAAAATATCACTCTAAGATTCGACCAAGTGTCAAGGTAATGTACTTCTTCAATTGAATTATATTACCACACTTGCTTCCAAAACTCCTTTATTTCCATAGGCTTAATTTATATGATTCTACACCCAAAATTACACTTCCAAATGCTTCCATCACTTCTCTTCTATTCACTTCACATCACTCAACTCCATGTCATTAAAATCAATAGGATACAATACAATCAGTTCCAAATTTGGGTACAAATCATTTTCCTCAAAATTAATTACATAAAAACTTTGAAAAATGGCACTTTTTCTTGATTAAATGACTCAAAAATTCATAAAAATTATTGAAAATACTCGGGACTAAATCTTTTCTTGCTATCTTTTGTATAATATAGTGATATACCTAGAAAATTTTTGAATTAAAAACTACATTCATAAGGATATTTAAAACAACATGGGTTTTTGCGATTTTTTAAAGACCACATATAACACCACAAAATTTTGGAAAACCAATACTTTTTTCAAATTATACATATTAAATTATTCCAAAATAAATTTTTTTGAATTTTTAAAATTAGTTTAATATTTTTAGAAATTAAGAGAAAATCAATCGAATTTAGGCACTCAATAAAATTAGAACATCCTGCCACCACCATCCATTGCGCCATTGTTGACATAGTTGGGCACCATCTCCGCTGTCACTCTATGTGGTGGTTTGCACCTAAAATCCTTTTAAGTACTTGCACCACAATCCTATTCGATTTGCACTTTCTAGCTCAATTTTTTTCCACATTTCTTTCTACCTACTGTCTTTCATTAGCAGAAATCTTTCTCACATCTCTAAGATCCTATTTGAGTTTTGGGAGAGAAATTTCAAATCTTCTAAGTTTGGATGTGGGAAATGATATAGATTGTTAAGTGTCTTTAAGCTATAGTTTTTCAACCTATAGTTGTCCTAACTCATGCATGCCTTTTCCCACTCGTTCCCTTGATCTCTGTAATTATGATTTTAATTATTTTTTTAATAATTTTTAGTTAATTTTACAAAATTTCGAGTATATTAAGTAATTATGGGCATATATTTATATATACTAATTATACTCAAAGTATCTATATTACTTTTACATATTATTTGATATCTTTCTAAAATTTTATATTCAGTAAAATTAATCTCTAAAATTTAGCTAACTTTCCATATTTATTCTACACAGTTTTAGTACATATAGTATAACATTATAAAATTTAACTATTTTGGTTATAATATTATTATTTTATTATATTTTCATATTCCAAATCCATGAGGTATCTTTATCTAATTTCTATGACCTACTCGTAAAATATCGACTTAATCAAACTACTTTCATAGACACCTCAAATTAACAAATCAGAACAACTAAGTATAAGTCATACAAAAACTTGAAAAAGTTATTAACTTTATTGAAGTATTCTCCAGACTTATAAATTTGGAGACGGAATTGGATGATTTTCATTAAAGTAGTATGATTTATTAGTTAGGTGGTAGTTCATAGATTCAATTTAAGTTCTTGCATTACAAGTTACCGATAGAAAATAGGGAAATAATGAGTATTAATAACTATAATCTTCATAGAAATGACATCCACATTTATTATACTATATTATAAATTTGATAGGTATACTTATCTCATATTAGTAGTTACAACTATGGTAAGGTTTTTTCCATCATCAAGGCTCACCTTGTGAAATACCCTAAAAGTTGTTCTCCCTACAATAAGAAGAATCAAACGATAGAGTGGATGTATTAAAACAGGTGGTTCTAACATTAGTTCAAGCTAAATATTTCAGAGCAAGTACGCCTAAACCTTATGATTTGGAGGAAACCTTGGAAGACAACAGTGTACTGAAAAACAGCAAGATACAAATTGAGCCGGTAGAAGAAATAATAAGGACAGGCTCATGACAGTATTGACCCCAACAATCGTAATTCCTAAACCTTTATAGACTTTTATGATTGAATCATAAAGAATTCAGAAATGTCATTTCAGTTATGACCCTTTACATGCTTTTATAATTGACCAAACTTTTTAAAATGTTAATTTAGGTCTCTCTGATTGGTGGAAAACATTTTCGCTGAATTTTTTTAGATATTCATCATAATCAAAGTGTTAGAGCCATTGCCGTAGTAATTCAAAGAAGTTGCGGTTACTCTTAATGTTTATTAACAAATGATGGTAGGAGGAAAAGATGACAACTAAATTTGTATAACATCGACCATCACAAAAAAAATATCGATATAATACAGAGAATATTGGTTTCCATTGTGGAAACTATTTTATAAACATCTTCTCTTATGGTTAACCGCTACCATAACTTCAAGAAGCATAATAATTCCAATCAAGATAGAAATTTAAAGCACATATCAATCTAAAACAATCTAGCAATTAAGCAAGGCATACATTAAACTCAAGCAAGGTCTCAGATCCATCAATATTTTGCTGTTTGGCAGCTGGCAAGGACTTGATCGTTGCATATCCCCTAGCATCAACATATTTTCCTGTGCCTTCCATGATTGCAAGTTGTGATTCTGAAACAACCATCCGATGCACACCAAAGAAACTGATGCTATCGGCAAAACCACCATGCCCAAACATGGCGATCAATGCCATTGTCTGACTGGTTCCATCTTCAGAACTCGCAACGTAGAAACCTTGCGCCTTACCAACCAATCCAGAACCGAGCTCCATGCCCTCTGTCAGTTCATCATCAAAAACAGTCAAAGTGCTGAACATCAACTTTTCTAGAGTCACTTCTTGTGGGAGCTGACCTCCATTCTTAAAGGGAAACCCAACTCCACCACCATTCAAGTTAACTCCATTGTTTTGAACTACATTTCCTGAAGTCCCACTAAGGCCAGCCAAGAAAGGAATGTTGTCGTTGTTAATAAGTCCACTGTTACCAGTGTTCTTGGGAACTCCGTTGTTGACGGCAAGGTTAGCTCCATTAGGCTTAGCAAAGGGGACCTGAGCACTTGGTGCTGGATTAGCTACAATCCCCGTCACAGCTACAGCAGTGGGGTTTGAGTCTCCAAGTATATCGTGCATGTAAAAGGTCACTGGATGGAGGCCTCCCTTGGTGTTGTATGATGTAGCACCAGCAGCTGCACTAATGGCAGTAGCCACGGGTGCTGTAGGGCCAACAAACGATGGAGATGGACCGGACCAGGCAGCACAGGTGCTGCTGGAGAAGCAGGTGTGTCTTCACCAAGTGATCGAGCAGAGGCAGCACTTTCCACCACGAAAGCTAAAATAAACAAAGCTATCGCTTTAAGATTACTGAATAGGAAGTTTTGAGTTGCCATGACTAGAGGATCCTGTTTAAGCACTAATTAATTTTGATGTACTCTGAATAGTAGGGTGATGGAAAGAACCAGGTGTTTGAGTGTACATATACGCAAACAAAAGCAGAGTAGAAATGAATATTGATTGAGTTGATGAGTTGGAGTGGGTGGTCCTACTCCTGCCTTGTTCCTACTCCCTCCTTTAGTGCAATAGTTCAAACAATGAAGGAAAGAGCCTCAATTTCCTTGGTCCACGATGCTTTAATCTGTTAACTCAGGCTGTCAGTGGCCATGATTACAGGAGGCCAATACCGATGGCTCCACCATTTAGATTTAAAAGCATTTCATCAAAACGTGAGAGAGGTGTGATCAATGCTATCCACCATTTAGATTTAAAAGCATTTCATCAAAACAACGTGAGAGAGGTGTGATCAATGCTATCCTCCGACCAAGGCCTTGCTCCCTAATCAAATATTTCATCATCACAAAAATATAAAATAGCTTACATGATTCCCAACACTGTCATGGTTGATACCAGAATCAGCTTGGCCAATTTTTTCAGATAAGGCGAATTCAGAATCTTTCTAAATTTTTCAAGATCTAGGATTCAAATCCATGCCACTAACTATACAGCAGCTTACATGATTCCCAATTGACTCAGGCCAAGTCATTGTTAGTAAAGCAACAGAGGAATGTAGAATGAACTTTTCCTTATCAGGTTACAAATCCAATTAGTTTCCACATCCAAGCTGCTATTCTAGCTTTATGTAATGAAACAGAAGAATATGGCCGAGAGAGGTTTTCATCTCAGCCGCAGATCGGACAATCCATGTACAGCATGCTTTAGTCGCTGATTGTAAACTTAGCAGCCTTACCAGAAGTCTGAAAGAGAATGAGTGATATGTATTAAGGTGATGCAGTCTGAAAATTAAGTTATAGAAAATAACATGCTTAGTTGCTGTTATGCATAAAATTAGGACATCTGTCTCATTGAAGTAGATGTCCAAGTAAAATGAAGATAAAAGAAAGCTTACAGCAGATGGGTGCTTAAGTACCATCATGCAGCAGATGCTACTGACATAGGAGCGGGTAAGCAGAAGCCTCACATGAGGTATAATCTTCCAACTCTCTCCAAGAGCTGGTTTGAAAATTCCTCCTTCTCCACCAACAGTGTGATTTGTCACCTTGTGTGAATTTTGAGATCAGTCTTTTTATTTATATGCCATCTTCTAAGTTACTAGATAGAAAGCTTCCAAAAATATTGATACATCTGCATGATATGCTTAAACATACTTCTTGCAGCAAAATAGCAAATGGTAAATGAGAAGAAATCAATAAAATTGAAAATGGAAGCAAATCTTTTTTAATTAAGAAGTATTCATTTAGAGGGTATCTTTTTTGTAAGGAAAGGCCTATAGCGTTTTTTTTTTTTTTTTTTTTTTGGCACCCTTTTTGGATTCAAAATGATAAAATCTATTTCTGAACTGCTTGGACAATCATAAACCCAAAACTGTACAAGGGAAAAGAGAAGGTTAAAGCATTCAAAAGAACCAACATTCCAAAAGAGAGACTCTTCTCAAAAGCTTTAAGGGAGAAAAAAGGGAAAAGGTAATTAATTGAATTAAGTAGGGCCTGATCTATACCTGTTATCAAGGCATCAAAATTGATATTCTATTAGATAAACCCAGAGAAGTTGAGACAGATTCTCCAAGGAGATTCAAGGAACCTCTAGGGTGAGGCCAAACTATAAAAATTCAGGTAAAGCATAAACCTTGGAGGAAACAATAAGAACAATTATAAGATGGAAATATCATTCAAGCTTTAATTACTTGAACTTATAAAAAGTGTGCTGTCTAGCATAACCTAACCAGCACTGGATCACATGAATAATCCATGCCATCCTTTGTCTAGGTACTCACCAGTATAGCAAGGTTATATTCACGTGCTAATTTCTTCAGAAGAAATCCAGCAGATGTCATCAAAGCATGCCCTAAATTTATCAAATGAATCAATCCTAGCAATAAAGATTGAATTTTGTGACATGACACAGAATAAAATAGGGGGAGGAAAGGAAAAAACAAAAAAAAAAAACTCCATTTCATCTAACCCATGAACTTTTTGTCTGTATATACATTCCAGCATGCTGCATGTGTTCATTCAATCATATGTGCTCAGTATCTCACCAAACATCCATCTCAAAATTTCAGCTTAAATGCAATATACAAACTCAGGAGGCACTATATCATATCTATTATCCCTTTTTGTTTATTTCTATTTAAATAGTATTTCTTACTTTTCTTTAATGCCACAGCACTGAAAAAATAATTTATGCTATACAATACATAGTGAATGTGAGAAAACTTCCAATCCAATTAATGTAGGTGGAAATGCTAATAACTATATTGAGAACAAACACAGTCAGGAGTCCTTGAAGGAAAGGAACCCCAATTATTAGGAAGTTGCCAGACAGCATAACATCAAGAGCTATAAATTTTAGCAAGGGCATAAATTTGCCCTTGGATTGGCAAGTGTGTGTGCAGGAATAAAACTGGTGTGTGGAAAGGTGTTGGTGTGAGTGGGCTGTGACTTGGGAATAAAGGAACTTAGTAGTGGCATGGTAGAAGGGAATAAGAAAAAATGTTCTAGGGACACATGACAGCATCTACAATATATGAAGATCTTTAAGTACAAGAAGAGGAATCAAGTTGGTTAAGCATGCATATACTTCTCCTACATGGAAAACAGTATGTTTGCTTGCTGAGCTTTCTTGCTCAGGGAACCCATCACTGGCTGGGTTTTGTTCGCTTAGGTATTGCCACTCACTCGCTTTTATTTCTTCTTTTCACCCTCACAAGCAGCTCTATAAGCTGTTATGTTCCACTTTTACAATATATTTCCAAGTGAGTTTACATTAATTGCCATCGTCTCGCGGGAAACATTTTCTGATTGTCCAAACTCTCAGTGAAATCATACATAATGACATGAATGGAAGCTCGGGTGGATGAATTAGAAAGGAATGGAGCTGAAATGAGAGGGGATATAGCAAACGTACAGCAACATGTCACCTCATTGGACAAGGAACAAAAGGAAATCGATGGAAACATCATTGTTATGCAAGGCAAGATGAACAAAATGCAGAAAATGGTTGAAGATCTATGGGTTGCAAACCGTAATAATGGAACATTACCAATGAGACTTCTTCCAACAATGTGAATCACGGGAAACAGCATGCTGCAGTGGATGATGTGACACAATTGGACTCATACTATGTTTGTATTGGAGCTGGACAGAGCAGTAATGCTTCTTGCAAAGTAATTCCCTTGTTCAATGGAGTAAACCCAGCAAACTGGATATTGATGACTGAACAATATTTCAAAGTCTAGAGGACAAAGGAGGAAAGGAAGGTAGAGTTGCCAGCAACGTGTATGCAGGGAAGGTGTGTTTATTGACTTCATATGTTCGGGCGAAGGATACTTAATTTGGATTGGTTAACAATGAAGGATGAGCTCATAAGATGCGATGGGGGACAATGGGCTTCAAATCGCTATCCCAACTGTGGCAAACCGCCTTTGTGACTCAATATATTGAGGAGTTCAAGTCTTTGCTTTCCCAGGCTCCAATACTACCGGAGTTGCAGCAATTGAGGTATTTTCTTGGGGGATTATGAGAGGTTATACAAACACACATAGATACCTTGGGACCTATCACTCTAGAGAAGGCAATGGAGATAGCCATTAAGATTGAAAAGGAATATAAGTGTGGAATATTTTTTACTCCTAAATGTTGCTTGCACAGAATATAGGAGTTTGGTGACTATGCCCTACTATTCGCAAACTGGACATTAGTTGTATCAAAGCCCCATTACTTCACCTATTTTAGTTGCACAACCATTGCAAACTGAGTTCATGCAGCATCAAGGGGTCCGATGATAAGAGAAGGGTTAAGCACTTGAAGCTCTGCTCAATAACTTAGCTCAGGACAAACCATGGTAGGGTCATTTTACCAGTCCAATACTTTTCAGAATACACAGAAAGAAGTAGGGCATAGATCCTGCAGGCAATGCCAAATGCCATACTCTGAATTGATGGAAAAGAGGGCCAAGGAACTGTTTCAAGTGTGACCAATCCTACTCGCCCAATCATCATTGTACCAACAAATTTCTGAAGCTACTAGTTTTGGAAGACGAAGTCACGGGTGAACAGGAGGATTGGGTAAAAGTGGGCACTGAGAAGAGTATCGAAGAAAGAACGGAAGGTGACCAGAATCATGAAGTAACCCTATCCCTATTGGCCATGAAGGGATTTTTTGGACCCAACACCATGAAGTTCGAGGTATACTAAATGCCACTCCTTTGGTCATTATACTACATAGTGGTGCTAGCTACAATTTCATTTTGAAGTAGCTCATAGATAAGCTTAAATTTCCTGTTGAGGCAACATGTGACTCTAAGGTGACATTAGGAGATGGGCATAGCATTACATCGAAGGGGTTATGTAGAAATGTGAAGTTAAAGGCAAGCGATACTCAAATTGTCGTGGACTGCTTTGTCTTGAAATTAGGAGGAGTCATTTTGATTTTGGGTAATGTATTCCATAGCGTTCCCTATGTAAATTGGTAGATATTGAGCTTTACAATTTGATGTAGCTGCTGGATGGTGATACAAAAGGGGGAGAACAGGCTGTTGACCTATGCATTGCAGTACTTTTAACAGAATATGTGAATTTCTTTAAGCACAGCATGGAGCTACTACCTGCATGACCAAGTGACCAACAAATTCCATTGAAATCAAGAAGCGAACCTATTAACATCAGGCCATATTGCTATCCTTTCACTCAAAATAATGAGATAGAGAAAATGGTACAAGAGATGCTTGAAGCGAGAATGATATTCTAGCCCATTTGCCAGCCTAGTAATTTTAGTTAAGAAGAAGGATGGATTATGGCAATTTTGTGTTAATCGAGCATTAAATGAGACTACAATTCCAAACAAGTATCCAATTCCGGTAATTGAATAAGCCCATGATGAGTTGCATGGAGCAACCATCTTGTCTAAGATTGACTTAAAAGCCAAGTACCACCAAATTAGCATGTATGTAGAGGATACATACAAAACAGCCTTTAGAACCCACCAAGGGTATTACAAATTCCTTGTGATACCCTTTGACTTAACTAACACTCTGGCCACTTTTGTAGCAATGATGAATGATTTGTTTAGATCATTCTTGAGGCGATTTGGTGTTAGTATTTTTCGATCATACACACATTGTTAGCACAACTATGAAAAAGCACCTTGAACATTTGCAAACAGTTTTGGGGGTAATAAGGGAGCACCACTTCAAGGCTAATAGAAAAAAGTGCCAATTTAGCCAACAAGCTTTGAAATATTTGAGCCATATAATATCAGCAAGAGTAAGTAATAAACCCAAAAAAGTTAAAAGCATCCTCGAATGTCCATTACCTATGTCGGTTAAAAGAGTTGGGAATTTCTCCCTTTCATAGGTTACTACCACAAATTCATCAAAGACTGGTAAGATAGCCAGCCCTTTGAATGGTTTATTAAAAAAGGGTACTTTTGACTGGACACAAGAGGCAACAGACACTTCCATGACCTGCAGCAAGCACTAGTAGCAACAACCGTGTTAGCAATGCCAAATTTTTCACTACCCTTCACTGTTGAGTGTGATGCACAGGGTAGAGTGGGAGTTATCCTACAACAATATAATAAGCTGATTGCCTACTTTAGTAAAGCATTTTCGGATAAGACACTTAACAAGTCTACCTATGAAAAGGAGCTCATGGCCCTTGTTATAGCAATAAAACATTGACCATATCTCTTGGGCTGCAAATTTATTGTGAAAACTTATCAGAGAAGCCTAACATATTTACTCAAGCAGCAGGTGGCCTCCCCTAATCAACAAGACTGGCTTGGAAAATTGTTAGGATATGATTTCAAAATACAATATTGGTCCAAACATGGGAATAAAGCCGCTGTCTCCCTTGTTTGAGGAAGGAGAATGTGCTGCAATTTTTGACCCAGTTTCGACTGATTTACACAAAATACAAGCAGCGTTGATGCAAGAGCCTTTGCTGGCTTCTAAAGTTAAATCTTTTGCGGGAGGGAAAAGAAGCAAGAGCAGGTTTTCATCTAGTCAATGGCCAGCTTTTATTCAAAAAAAAAGATTGGTGATTCCTTCCAAATCCAAATGGGTCCAAATATCTTTTAATTAATTTCATGACACCCTTCTAAAAGGAGAAAGACATATCGAAGAATTGCCTCCAATGTATTGGGATGGAATCAAGAAGGATGTAGCAAATTATGTGGCCTCTTGTGCAACTTGTTAATGCCAAAAGTATCAATCCTTGTCACCAGCTGGCTTGCTTTGTCCATTACCTATTCTCAATGCCATTTGAAAAGATATTTCCATGGACTTTGTGTCTAAGCTTCCAAAATCCAAGGGATTTTATGTAATACTTGTGGTAGTTGACCGACTCTCAAAGTATGCACACTTCACACTCACCAAGCATCCATACACCGCCAAGAGTGCAGCTGAATTATTTGTCAAAGAAGTAGTGCATTTGCACGGAATGCCATAATCAATAGTTAGTGACCGAGATCCAACCTTTGTAAGCATTTTTTGGAAGATGTTTCAATTACATTGAACTAAACTACATTGCAGTACCTCTTACCATCCCAAGATAGATAGTCAAACAAAAGTGCTCAACCATACTCTTGAAAGCTACCTTTGATGCTTCACTTCCGATTAACCCAAGCAATGGGCAATGTAGATGCATTGGGTGGAATATCATTATAATACTTCTTTCCACACAGCTGCTAAAACGACCCCCTTCTAAGTGGTTTACAAACAACATCACCTACTTACAGCTTCCTATGTCAATAGACAAATAGGCTAGGAAGAGCTGTGGGTTGCCTTCCATACCAGAAACGCCATCCTGCAGCAACTCAAACAAAATTTGGCCCATGTGCAATCCCTTTCTTGTGTATTAACCAACATAGGTGACAGGTGGAGTACTCTATTGGAGATTGGGTTTTCCTCATATTACGCCCTAGTATGAACCAGCGAATCAAGGCCAAACCTACCTCAAAGCTGGCACCATGATACTTTGGCCCATTTCAAATTGTAGAATGAATTGGCTAAGTTGCTTACAAGCTCCGCTTGCCTAGTGATTGCAGGGTGCATTCGGTATTCCATGTCTCACTCCTCAAGAAAGCTATTAGGACTTTCCCTGCTGCTGACGAGTTACCTAAGGATATCTTTGAGGATGCTAAAGTCCTAGAGCAATAACCAGTAACTATACTTGGCAGAAGATACTGTTTAGATGGTCAACACCAAATCCCACAGTTGTTAATTCAATGTCAAGGGCAAGCTCCACTTGATGCCACATGGATGGATACCACATCCTTCCAGCTTCAATTTCCCAACTTTGTCCTGGAGGACAAGGACAACCTTCAAGGGAAGGAATTGATGTGCTTCCCAAGACCCAAGCGCCTATGTTTCATGTTCATAAAAGAAAACAAGGCCCAAATTCTAGGCCACCCAGTGAGACTTGAAAAATAATTGGTGTGTATGTACATGAATGGGTGCCTGTGTGAATCAAAAGTGTGTGGAAGGATGTTGGTGTAAGTAGCTTTGGTGAATTCAAATGGGCTGTGGTGTACGTGAGTGGGTTGTGACTCGGGAATAAAGGAACTCAGTAGTGACATGGTAGAAGAGAATAAAAAAGAATGTTCTAGGGACACATGGCAACATCCTAGCGTACATGAAGATCTTTAAGTACAGGAGGAATCAAGTTGGTTAGGCATGCATATACTTCTCCTACATGGAAAACAATATGTTTACTAGCTGAGCTTTCTTGCTCAAGGAACCCATTACCAGCTGGGTATTATTCACTCAGGTATTGCCCCTCATTCGCTTTTATTTCTCCTTTTCACCCTCACATGCAGCTCTATAAGATGTTATCTTCCACTTTTATGATATACTTTAGAGTCAGTTTACATTAGATGGCCATTGCTTTTCAAACACACAAAGGGAAGGAGATAGAAAAGAAATTGGAATAACAAAAGAGAACTATGCACATGGAAGAACGTGTACCCTGTGAACCACTGCTCCCAAGAATTGGAGTTATCAAGGAAGAAATGGAGTCAATTATGAGCAACTTCAGTTGATCTCCTCCATGCATCTAAATTAGTTCTCAAATGTCAGGCTATACTTATTTAGGTAATTCAGCAATGTGCTAGAAGAGCTTCCTATATTAGAACCTGCAATTTTATATCATTCTCTAGCTCATAAAGCACTGCAAACATGTCAAAGATGTCGTAAATAGAGTGACATAATATCCTGCTTAGAACATTTTGTGCAACTCTCTCATCAACCTACAAACAAAAAGAAATAAAAATAATAAGCATTGTAGTGAAGAGAACCAGGTTACAAGAGGAGGCCTTTTTAAGCATGTTGTATTAACAGATGCTTAGAAAAAACATGTAAGCATATCATTTTAAAAAAAAAAAGAAAAAGGAAAAAGAGAAAATGCATGACAGAGGAAGATCTGGAAGTTGTTTGTGTTTTCATGATAGCACCGTGTATAGCTCTTCTTTTCAACTTTTTGATCCAAGTTTCCATTCCCATGGGAAACTAGTCTACATCTTCTATATTTCATTACATCGATCATTCAAAACCTATTAATATAGAGGCCATGTGCTCAGTGCATTGTCAAAGACTGTGTAGCATAGATAAATGAACAGTAGTTCATCATAAAGATTTAACATATTCAACCACACTAGATTGAGCGCAATGACATTGATAGATTCTCACACTATCAAGAATTGGGGTTTCTCAAGTTACCTGAGCTCAGCCTCAGTCATGAATAAATTTGTCCTTCAAGTTCCTAATTTTTACCTAATTGACAAAGCTCAGGTATTTTCTATAACTGCTGCAATGTGGTTTGACAAATGGTTTGCCATTATGTATAACTGAACGAAAATTTTGTATCAATGCAGTCAACTCACTTACTTTTCAGGAGATGAATTACAGGAAACCAAATACAGGATTGGCAATCGCTCTATGGAACCTGATATTTGAAGACCAGACAAATAGATGCAAGAGAAACAAAGCACAGAAAAGTAAAATAATTAAATAAATGAGAATATGACAACCAGAGAATGCAATTCGTTTGTGTCTAAACACACCTGACCAACAAAGCATGCAACACGTTTGGGTGAAAAAGAGTTTCTGGTATCTACATAGACAACACACCCCATATGCTTCTCTGCAACATTTGAGGCAGCAAGTAGACAAAACTGCAATGCAAATGGAAAATGAGAAAGAAGATACATGAAAATGATAGGAAAAGAAAGAGAAAAAAAAAAGTGAAGATGTGCATAATGCTTATAAATTCTAAATTAGGGAGAACAGATGATGCATAAGAACAGGTAACCTATTATTGTGCATGATCGATAGATGGCATTTTGACTGCAAATTTAAATTATGTTTGTTCATCACCTCCATGAATATCATCAAAAAACACCATTGTTTCTCACCTGTGTTTTACCAGAGGATGATGGCCCAGCTAATTCTGTAACGTGCCCCTGCTGTAATCCACCTCTCAGTAGTAAGTCAACCCTGAATCAAACAGACATCATCAGAAAGTCTTATGAATAGCCTAAAGCATCAATGTACAATAGAATCCTTGTTAAATGTTATCTTTCTTTCACAACATACTCTTCACATCCAGTAGATAGCACATGCTTATTCTTTCGAGCATCTTCTAACAATTCCACACCATTCTGCCAAGGCCGGTGCAGGCTGTCCAGAATAGAAAGGATCTCATCAATTCCCTGCTCAGACAAGATAATGTCAATAATCACAAAAACCATCAATAAACAAACTATTAGTTTCTCAAGTTCAAAGGCATAATCTAATACATAATGCAGAAAGAACCTCTAATCCATCAAAGAGCTTCCAAAAGTAAACCTGCTTTAATCTATCTGCATCAGGCTGTAGTCGTGCATATTCAACAATGGCATGGACATCATGAATGAGAAAGTCTTCTACTGCTTAACAAGAAGATAGTATGATTAACAATCAAATTTTGGAAGCATGATTTCTATTTAACATAATGGATGCATTGAACATAACCTCAAACTGTTCTACTATTTGTTGAGACATGCGCGCTAGGACAGAGCTGGTGGGCTGACAGGGCCATAGGTCGACAGAAATTCTATGCATAAAAGGTTAATTTCATTTATAGCCAATTCTTACACAGGCCTAAAGCGGGAAGAAAAAATCTGGCGCCTAGTCCCATGGTAATGCATCCTTGTGTATAGATCTTGTTTGATTAAGTCTATAATACAGGATTCTAAGGAATCCAATTCCCATTGTATTTTCACCCATTTCCCCTTTCTATAGAACTGCCAAACATAGTGCAAATTTTTGGCAAAAAAATAAATTAATTAATTAATTTGGGTTCCGCAGAATAGGGTACTAATAAAATAAAAGGCTGCGCTTCACTGAGAAGAACTGAAACGAATGGGCATAATGAAGTGCTGTCCGTTTGTCTTCATTTCCATTTTCTTAGTGTGAGATAGTGGCATAACTCAACGGGAAACCTAAAGTGGTTCCATGGGAACAACACGAAAGGGAATCAGAAAAAGAGGAGCGAACCTGAAAGAATGCTGCAAGAAGCGCAAAAGCTGCAGAAATTGGAGTCGAGAATGGGATAATCTGTCTCTAATGATTTTAATAGCGGCATTATTCCACCAGTTCGGCTCGCAGCTTTGCGTCGGCCACAATCACAGGGACGGTGTTTTAGTTTGATTTGAACATTAAGCAATTTTCATGTTTTGTTTCCTTAGTATAAGATAACAGAAGCATAAGTGCATGATTAATATGCAGAGGGTGCATTCTTAAAAAATAAAAAAGAAAGAAGAAGAAAAAGAAAAGAGAAGAAAAGAAAGGAGAGGTTGGAGGAAAAAAATATTACCTGCACGAGTAAAAAAGCTTACTTCAATAAAGCGCAACCTTCTATACCATATTAAAGAAGTAGCACTTTCCTGAAAAAAGTTTTTTTTATTATCACCTACTGCACAGGCCGCAAGCAACCAAAAAACTAAATAAAATAAAAACTTTATCAATATACAAGTAAAAACAAAACATATACAAACTAAAAAATAATATCTCACTTCAATCTCCCATAGCTAACTTCAAATTCCACCATATTTCACCCAAGTAGACAATTTTCAATCCATTAACAATACACATCAAATCATAACAAGACAATCAAAAATTAAAATCAAATATTTAAATGCAAGACATCTAGAGTATACAAAGAAATACGAAAAAGTGTTCTTATATAAGATGTATATAACTAGAAATTAGTTCATACAAAACAAAATAATGTATAGAGCTAGTTTCCTCTTATTTTACTTATAATGAATACATAAGCTACTCGAGAAGCAAGTGGAGCTTTCATAACCTACAATGAACTCTCACCTTAAGAACTCATAGATTGCCTCCCTCTTTTATATGAAGCCAATAGCGTGAAGGGAGGATCAAGCTGCATCTTATGGGAGGGGTCTCTAAGGAGCTCAATAGAGAACTCAAATGGACCTTACATCAAGATACTCAATGGCTACTGTGGCATTGAACAACCCTATAATGTTAGGATCTCATTGATCTTATCCTTACTGTTATGAAAAACCCCTCATTCTCATACATCCACCTTACTTGAGTGGACCTAGAGGGCTATAATTTAGCTCATCCAAGTCATGATGCTCTTGGACTTATGCCTCAACTAGATGAGGTGGGTATAATGTGATCGGAGTATGATCCTTCAACAGCTGCATACCCCAATCGACATAGACCTGAGCAATGATGTAATCAACCTAGTTTATGGGAATCCAAATTTGCTGAAACTCCTTAACTTGTAAAATGAAGAATATTAGTATAAATGGGTGCAAGATAGTGAGTCACGAGCAGCAAGCCACATAGATATACTTACCAATCCCCCCAATAGAGGTCCATCGCGACCAATTCAATGATACGTAATGGTCTTGTACTACTACATGTAGTCATGCTCAGCACCTTTAAGACCCTTCATAAGTAGTACCCAAGGATAACTATCATTCCAAATGCTAATATAGCTTGTATAGTAGTTGATCCAATCAATATCAATGTAACCCCTCAAGTTAATGTGATGAAGTTGCTCTGCCTCATACATGTTGCACTCTAGGGAAACCCTCTACAACCCTCTAAACTGGCATACTACCCATTCCATATGGTGCTACTTAATAATGTTGAAGCATATCAAGGACACATGAGCTGTCCATATATATCTACCACAGCTGCAGTACTGATCTAAAGGAGGTCATTTGTATAGGATTGCCAAACGATCTACATATATATGTAAGCAATATTATATCTAAACTCCACAACAACTAATATGTATTCTAGTGTGTTATTTACAATTAAATCACTTAACTAAGCATTTCAAAGTTGACAATTACACACAAAAACAATATCAAAATATGCAAATCACAAATTCACATAAACATGAAACCCTAGCATAGAATTTGTCTAATTTGCACGTATATGAATGATTTGTGTAAGAAAAAAAAAAAGATTTAAACGAAATACATGGTTATTTAACTTTGATTTTAGGCGAAGAGAAGATTGCATGTATCAGCCTTAAGGAAAGAAGGGGAGCTTATTTTTCCTTGTTTTTTTTTTTCTTTTTTCTTATTGTAGCTTGTCTATAAATTATGTTGTAGGAGGGGTGCTAGATTTATGTACAATGAAGATGCTTTCCTTCTACTTAAATTGCAAAAAAAAAAAAAAAAAATGGAAGGAACATTTTGGAAAATCATCTTCGCTATCTCTTATACATTATATTTTTTCTTGTAGCCCCCTTTTTTTCTTTTCTTTCTTTTTTTTTTTTCTTTTGAGTTAGGTGCCTTTCTCTTAATATGTAAGTTGCAACCAGATTGAAAAATAGTAAGAAAAAAAAAAGGTTTGGAGAATAAATTGTTAAAAATTGAAAAGTCAAGCAATTAACATAATATTTAAAGAAATTGGGAAAGAAAGAAAAAAAATTATGGGGATATTAGAAAATGATTAGTGAACACAAAATAAAATAAAGTATATATTTACCGATTTTCCCATAAAAAGTAATAACATTATGTAACAAACAAGTGTATATTGTTGTCCCAAAAACAAAAAAAGTATATACTTACAATTTGCCCATGGAAAGTAATAACATTATATAACAAACAATGAAAAAGGGTAAATTGATAGTTATAGATATTTTACTCCCACTCTCTTCTCATTTTCTTCAATTTTAGGATAAAAATATTTGAGTGAGGTCTAGATAATTATTTCCAAAAAGTTTTCCTTCCACCCTTCTTCCAAACCAAACAAAGAAAAAGAAATAATTACCTCTCAAATCCTATTCTTTGTACTCCTTCCTCCTAAATTCCCTCATCTTAAACACACTGTTAGGTGCACATTTTATCCTACTTTTGTTATGTATTAAGTTAAGCTTTTATTTTAATTAGAACATTACCAAAAGGAGAAACAAAGAAAGTAGAGGAAAGGTATAAGTTTTCTCTCCTTTTTGTTTTAATACCGATACTTTTAATTATATATATTTTTATATCAAAATCAGTCAAAACAAAACTTCCAAGATATTACTCTCCATTACAAGTGTTGTTGGAAGCAAATGTGTTGAAGTGAGAAAAAAGAAAAAAAAATTTATAGTTCTCCATTAAAAAAAAAAAATGTGAGTTTGTAACAAGCGAAATTAAATTAGAGGTTTAGGTTATTGTGAGTAATTCAATTGTTAAATTAAGTTGATTCTTTGTTGTAATTAGTTGTTAGAATATTATTTAAAAAGGTAAAAAATAGAAAATAGAAAAGTAGAAAAAAAAATAGTTGGCACATGTTAAAGTATCATAAAAGGATGTAGAAGTTTCTGGATTTTTCTTTTATTAGTACTAGAGGTTAGGGGCTAACATATTTGCATAGAAATAGTGTACCAATCATTAATGAAAATTAGAGAAAAATATTCCCCCAAAATTATGTGTTATAGTGTGTAGGTTTTTTTTTACATTTATAAAAACCTTGGTTGCATTTGCAAAAAGGGTTCTTATTTGGAACCAAATCTTTTTGTATTCATCATTTCTACCATTCCATTAATTTTATACTACACTCCTTCATTACACTAGTATAATTTCTACCCAATCAAGAATTCATCTACTAAAATAGCTATCTAAACTATTTTAATTTACATTTCTTCTAGAAAAATCACCAAAACCCAAAATACAATATTATTATTTTACGACAAATTCTTAGAAAAATTCATCGTAGTTCAATAATTATTAGAGCTATCTAATCCATCACCATGGTTATCATTAATCCAATGCATGAAGATGCCAATCAAGTTGTTGAACATGTCTTCAAGAAGTTCTGGAAAGAACAAGAAAGAAATTTTAATCAACAATGGAGTTGCTAGTAAATACCATGTTGAAATAATAAGAAAAATTGATTAAGATAATACAAACACAAGTAAGTACTCCTCATTCAACTTTTAGCCCAAAAAGAATTAAAGAGCTGAAACTGGAAAAAAAAAATTTACAACAAATCCATAGCCAAATTACAAGACAAGCCAAATCAGCACCTATCACCACCATAAACTCAAAATCCATCACTAATGTTAACACTTCAAATGCACAATCCTTAACCCATTCATATACAAATCACCCTAGAAATAAACAAAACTCATTCAAACACCATTAACCTAAATTTCAACTCTTAACCTATACTGTCATAACCTACAACTCCACCTTCCTTACTAAACATTTCCACAAACCTACACCTAGACAACAACACCCACATATCTAACCTCTCACCAATAAACGGCTCACTTCACCACCACCTAAAACTACGTCCATACACATCCCTAGCACTACAAAAATAACCTAATCATATTTATGTTTAATTGCTCTCACTTCACCAATGCAATAATTCGAGACGAAAAACCCACATACATAACATCATTCCTTATCTCTGCAAATCCCACTTTAAAACCTAAAGCAAAACAAAACAAATACTTGTGACACTTACAATCTTAAACACAACAAACATAACAACCTACATCCATACTCCATCACTAGATACATAATCGACAACTCACCAACAAAATTACCTAAGGAATAGTTCAACACACAAAATTGGGCACACACCATATTAAATCATAGGAAAAGAAGGCGAAAAAGAAAATAAAAGAAAGTGTGGCAATAGAAGAAGGATATACATTGTCTCTTGTACCAATGCCTACTACATCAATTTGCAGTTGACATTGAGGAAAATATGAATTAATTTTATCTAAATTGGAACCAAAGACCAGCATAGCGATGTAATGCCTAGAACTTGGGTACTACAACCTACTACATGCCTTATATTCTAATAATAGGTCAAGTATCCTAAAACCTATAAAATTGGTAACATCTCCACTCTTAATATCTCCATCAAATATAAATATTTGAAAATTCTTCTTAAATTAAACTTTTACCTTCAATACCATTAACTATTCTTCAAATGAATAAACACTATCTTTGATCGAAAAGCTTATATTATTTAAATGAAATATGATGATAAATAACTCTAGAATCTTAGAAATCTACAATAAGAGTGCAACTAATAGCATTAACTTTTCTGGCTTATTCATTAAGTATCAAGTAACTCTCTTAACAAGAAAATAAAATAACAAAACAAGATAATTCAGTCTCAATTTCTAGAAAAGTCAATGAAATTCATGTCACTCCTTCTCTATCATCTAAATGATAATAATCATATGCTCCACTAGAATCATACGCTAGTAACCATAATCTTCATGATAGTATTGTTCATAATCCTCATATCTTTTTCTTGAAACTAAAAATAGAAATTTCTTGAAGGGTGAGCAATGCCTAATATAGGATACACAAGCATGTGCATGTGAGACAAGCATTAACATAACACATCCATCAACTATAAGTAAAAGGCAAGAAGCATAGGTTATTATCTTCATTTAAGTCCAATAAACAACATGTAAAGATAATACTCTTAGAATGTATTTCCAATTTTTTTTTTACCCTAGCTAGGTTCTTTAATTTATCTTTACTAGACTTTTGAGCTCAATTTTTAGTTTAACCTAAAGGTTTTGAACCAACTTAAGACATCTAAATATGTTTAGAACCTACTAGGTTATGGTTTAGGATGATAAAGACAAGATACAAGAAGAAGGAGAGAAGACTTAAGTTTACACTTTGGAATCACAGTTGTGGACTTTGGCCATGGTTCTCACAATCTAAATAGCATAAGATCACACCATGGACTATGATTGTGAATTTTGGTTATAGTTCCTGCTGCTTCAAAAACAACAAAATCATAGCCTTAACCATGGCCGTAGACTTTGGCTGTGATCCTCTTGATTGTAATTCCCTCTAACTCCTCACTCATACTTCAATTTAACACTTGCTTAAGGACTATAGGCAAGATCTGCTCATGTATCCAAGTCATACTCCTCTTATTTCACAAATTACCCCTCCAACTCACCACTCTTCGCACCAAAACACCATCATCATCATAATCTAATCCTCTAAAACCAATCTGCCAAAACCTTAAACTCAATCGATGCAAAAATTTCTCTTCAAAATTGATAACTACACTATAACTTATCAAGTTTCCAAATCTTACTCTTCTCTTTTCCAAAAACTATAAATGTTTCAAAACATCAATTCCACAATAACAATGAAAATAAAAAGGAAAGGTTATCATTCTTACTTATAAATTAGAATCCAATACTCACTTCTAAAATCCGCAATTCACCTATAAATCGACATACTAGATTTGTTATTCTTCAAACCCTAAATAGAATAATGGGGTTCGAAATGCAAGATCCTATGGATTTAAAGAAAAATGATGCTTTCTTATCTTACCTTTGATTTTCCTCCTTTAATGTTGTAGATGGAACACTTGTTCTTGAGAGTCCTCACATGGGAGATCTATTTCAAAATAGGAGTGGGAGAGTAAGAAGAGGCTTATTTTTGTATTTCTTTACTATGGAATAGGGTTTTTTTTTAGGAACTTTTGCAAGGCATAAAAAACCTCCGGCCTTTGATTATAAAATATCCTCTTATTATTTATTTTATTAGCTAATTTTCACAATTCTCCCCCTCCCTCCCTTTACAAAACTTTCGCCTCTCAAAAGTTGCATACCTTAGTCAAGGAAAGGCTCTTTATACTTTCTTCTTATCTTTTCCTATAAATCCAAAGTTGCTTTTCACTCAAACCGATTTGACTACTGCACTTTAATATACAATATCTTTCTTCTTCCAGAGTTCCAAACTATTATGCTCATTATCCATATGGGTTACTCTATGGTGGATGTATCAGGTTATGGTTCCAAGGGCTTCACGTTTACTATTTGTACCCCTTATTACTTTGCTTTTTGCTCTAAATTAGGCTTAAGCTTCCTCAACATCAATCCATGGAAGATATTATCTACTCCTTCTAACCTTGGTGGAAGTTCTAGTTTATATGCCACATTTCTAATATTTTTAGTGATTTTAAAGGGTCCAACATGTCTTGAAGCTAATTTTCCTCTCAATTCAAACCTAAAGACTCCCTCAATGAGAGAAACTTTTAATTGCACTTAGTCACCGATACATATGAACAATAAAATGTAGTTTATACTAGCAAGTATACTGGATCACATACATAATAATAAAAGACTAATGGGATTAGGTTGTATCCATAGGGACTGGAAACTAATTGTTAGATTATATCAATTCCCTCTTTAACTAGGTGATTGAAACAAGATGTTTAAATAAATTAAAAGAAAAAGAAATAACTTAATTAAAATAAGAACAAAGGGACAAATTTACTAGTCATTTGCATGGGATTTCAACCACGCTATTATTTGATCAATAAGATATACTTTTAAAATATGTTAAGACTAATTAGCTAGTTTTTAATCAAATTCACAACAATTTAATTCCCTTTCAAGTCGCTATTGTTTTAACTATAGCAGAAATGCCAATTTTGAGTGATTTATCTATAATATTTAATTAAGTGGTAAATTTCTCTTACAAATATTATTACCTTAATTAATATTAAAATTCATGTATATTTTTATGCCAAAAAAATTAATATTAATTACATTAAGAGCATGAACCCTAAGAATAATTTAACATGCTTGCGTCCATGTCAATATTAAAACTAATCTTAGTCTAATTTCATATAAACAAATCATTCCCTTTTGAGTTTTCACGTTCTATTCATAAAAATTTTGTTAATTAGACAATGAAATTATGAACTATGAAATCGGGACAATTCAAAAATAGGAACTAATCAAATAGTAACATATAATAAAATCATATATTAATTAAATCGTCAAACTTGTCAAAATCCATAATATCAAATTAGTTTTTGGTATATAGAAACAACATAAAGAAATTCAAAACGATAAGATTAAAAGATGAAGAATAATGAAAATTAGAACCTCTCTATTTAAAATTCTCCCTCGTTCTCATCTCATAATCTCCTTTTATAGTATTGTTAGTGTCATGGGTAGATTCCCTTACTTGAACCCATGCGGCACTTAGCATTCTTGATCATACTAAAAAAGGCTAAGTCAACCAGTAACAACTTCCAATGTTTAGAGAGAGAAACTCTGATATAAATTGTATTCACTTAAAATAATTTGATAATACAACTGAGGAGATCTCCCCTATATATACAAGTAGCCTCTCAAGATGGAGGGCCAAAATCAATTCGATCTAACAATTACAAATGAATCCTCACCTACCTTTACATTAAATGCATCTACCTACCACCTATTTTGGAACCTTCTAGATCTTCTAGAACATTTTGAAGTATTTCCTCTTAGGCTTGAATGAACCTCATGATTTTAGGCCCTTCTAAATTAGCTCGTGACAATCTCCCCCACTCATTCTTGCGACGTCTTCGTCGTATTTTCTTCGTGGAACTTTTGAATTTTGTTTGGAAACTGCCATAAAGCTTCAATAGGTTCCCAACTAGCCTCACTTTCCAGCTTTCCTTTCCAAATAACTATATATTTGTGCCTAGGGGAGTGGCCTCGTCTTCTCACATATCTATCCGTAATAATTTCTCCAAATTCTTTTTCGTATGATTCCCAAACTCTAATTGGAGCCCTCTGTGATATCGTTCTATTAAGGTTATCCTCATCCTTATGATATGGCTTAAGCATACTAACATGAAATACTAGGTGGAATTTTAATCTTGGAGGTAACTCTAACTTATAAGATACTCATCCCACTCGTTTCACGATGAGAAATGGTCCTTCATAACCCCCTCATTAGTTCTTTGTGCAATTGGCCCTTGGTCCACTGGATCAGGTGTAACTTCACAAGTACTTGATACTCCATTAGCCGATGCTTTTTATCTATAACTTTCTTCATTCTCTTGATAGCCTTGTCTAAGTAATTCAGAGTTAAGTCTTGGCTCTCTTGCCACTCTTTTACAAATTTATATGTTGGGGAACTAAACCCCGTATATCCTGTGGTTACCATATTGGGAGTTAGTGGCTGTCTCCCTAGGACAAACTCAAATGGACTATGCCCTATTGATTCATTCTTCTATAGATTAAAAGAGAGCTATACAACATCTAATAACTTAGACCAGTTTCACTGACTTATACTTACAAAGTGCCTCCAAACTCGAAGGCACTGCACTACTGTCAAGACTCTAAAAGGGGCCTAGTAGAATTACCTAAAATTTCCATAACATGTGTGTACCCATGATATGAAAACCGCCTTGCAAGTTAGAGATTGCAAGACTCTAAATGATTAATCACTAAGGTTACTGATTTTTTTTTTTAAGTAATTAATTTACTATAGAATACAAATGTAAATAACTATAGGTATCCAATATCTTACAGTTCTTTAGAACCATAGAGAATCGGTATCCTTTACCAAATAATAAGATAGGACATACTAACATTATAAAAGAAATACAAGAAAAATTAAATTATCTACAAAGGATGTTTATGTATTATCTAAAGAGTACTTGGCTAATTCTAATACTAAGATACATATCTTCATTTCACATTCGACACTCGTAACTTATCCCAATCCTAATGTAAGTAAACTTGCAAGAGACACTATGAGGGAATGAGCATATAACAACTCAGTGAATTCGTTCCTTACTACTACCGGTCAAGTAAGTTTTCACACATTATTATCACATATGCAAGCAAGTTATTTACATAAAACATGAATGCATGTGTGATGAATGCAAGCAACATATCCATAGGAGTCCGGAACTATGGAAGGTGTAGAATTACGTCGTCTACACTTCGATTATCCCTTGTACTTACCCGCACAGGGCACCTCAGCTTACCTGCATGAGGCTACTTAAGGGCATTACCCCTCTAGGCAACACTTGACTATTATCTTAGTCGAGAAAAGAGTTTCAATCTAAATAGGGGGATTCTAAACTAGGATTATCCACCCTCCAAGGCCCCTCAAGCACAAACTTGCAAGTCCTCTCGTAACCAAAATTAACCAAGGCCTTACAGGCACAATAAAGCAAGTCCTCTCTCTATCAAGTGGAGAACCCATGTTAGCTTTGCCTTAATGTTAAAATTTTATTTATGGCTCTACAAGCCCTTATAGAGATCATGCAAAAATATGTTTAAGGATAGAAAAGCTTTTTCCAAAAACACTTTTCTTAAGATTTTTGCAAGGCTAACACTCTCCATTCATACCTTTACCAAGTCATAGACATGTGACGAGTACAATTGGTTATTTTGGTCCAATAATTATATTTATTAATTTAAAAAAAATGATCACACAGATGATGATATACAAGCAAAACAGTCACTCAAACATACAAGCAACAGCAAGCAGCAAAACATCATACAAGTAACACGTACAAGCAAATTGCAGGTCATTAGAACTCCCTTACCTGAATTATTGCTCATTCTCCAAGCCTTTGGGGTTTCCAAAACTCGATATTAAATGCCTAAATCAAAATAGTAAAAGTTATAAGTATTCTAAGCAGTCAGACTCCTTAGATAACTAAAAGTCTATTGTAATTTATCTAGTTTCCCCCAATATAACCCAAGTATAATGTGTATAGAGTTTATCATACTCAATGGGGTTAATAGTAACTAATTTCTTATATTTGTAAGTTATGAGACTTCCTTTATGTATTTTGTAACCTTTTCATTCTAATTCCGATATTTGCGAACTTATAGTCGTTTTTCATTGTTTTCAGATGTACGTTCACATGGTGATATCCGTTTTAGATGTTAAGACCCGTGTTTTACGATATGGGCTAAATTTATTAAAATTTTAACTCATTGAAGCTTGATTATTCTCATTGCTTATGTTTATATCCTATTCTAATATTTAATGATTTAATTAGCCATTAGATTTTTACACTTAGGGAATTTTACATTGGTACTACTAATTCACATACTTAATTAAGTTTAATTCAATCTAAGAAGTGTGTTAGGGTTTAAAGGATCTTCAACTCCTAAGTATATGTATACATATATAGGTTATATTCTTATGTAATCTTATAATTTATTATTTTACAAGCTTATGCCTATATCATCGCTTAGGTCATCAATTGCTTGCATTATCGCTTATGTCATAGCTTATGTAAGCATTTGATGATGTCATAGCTTATGTCATCTTTTAATTGTATCATTGCTTACCTCATCCTTTGTTTACATAAGCCTTACCTCATGCCTAAGTGTATTATGTACACTTATGTACATTTATACATATGTTAACTATATACATTCACCTTTGCTATACTTATATGTATACTAGTATACTTATACATATACCGTATTTATACTTATATATATATATATATATTCATATACCTATACGGTCATATATGTATTTTTGTACAAATTTCGTATGCCAATTTTTCCTCTTAAGAAAACTTCCCTAATTTCATTCTTTTTGTGTTTTAAGAGTGTATTTAGCATGGTACATGTATGTATAGTTAGTATATGCCTTATTTTTGGTTATGTACATAATGGATATTTATATATAAAGGGCTTTATACATATATTTCTCTAGTATACCCTTATGTACACATACTTAAGGATATATACACATCCATCTTCTTCCATGTGCTAAGGTTATCCTACACTTCTAAGCATGAATATGAAGCTTCCTGCTCCAACAACACATATGCACATATTATACCAACTTTCTATATTAACTTAACTTACACAACTAACTACTACATAAAATAGATAACCAAATGATAACATACCTCTTTCTCCTTGATTTATGTGAGTAGAAATTCTGAAAGCAAAATGTTGAAAGAATATGATAATAAGCAGCAAAGGGGGGTGGGTTTACGATTTGAGAAGGGGAAGAAGAGAGTGTTTTGTTGTCTTAATTTGTGTTTCCAAAAAGAAATGAGTGGGGTCTAGATGGGAGGGGTTATGGACGGCAAAGAAGGGAGGAAAAAGGGAAGAAAAATCCAAAAGAAAAGAAAGGAAATCATTAGAAAGGAGAAGATAATTCTAGATGACAATGATATTTGTTGACTTTGTCAACATGTTGACTTAGTCAACTCTCTTAGAGTTGAATGTAATTTTGAATGCTCATAATGAAGTAGTTAAGAAAAACTAGGAAGAAAATGAAGGAAATGTGGGGTTTGTTGAAATAATTAGTAAAAATAGGTGATGAAATCTTTCTCTAAGTATTTATATTCTAGAAACATCATTTGGTATGCCACTTTATGTAATTGTCATGAAAAGTATCATTTAAGGTATTAAGGTTTACTACATTTAACCTAAGCATCCACTAAACTCCTAACTCTATGTAATACTATCCTAATTATATACTTAAAGGATGAATGTGATATAGGATGCAATATCTTAGTTTCTAAGGGATCACTTAAGTATTCTAAATATTTATACATGATTGAAAGTTATCTTTAGTCGTTTACTAATGAAATGGCAAAATATAAAGAATATATTATCACTTAAGGTTTTAGGGTAAATTATGGTGGATTAATGCTTTTATATCCTTAAAGTAATAGTTTTAGGGTTTTTATTATTTCTAAGTATAATCTCTAATATTTTTACACATTTAGGGTTTAATATATTCATACGCGATTAAGTCTTCGATTGTTAATCTTAAGGTTTTGATGAGGTTTGAGGTTAACTTTGGCAGTTACATATACTTGAGGTTTTAGGGTCTTCATATGTGATTAGAGGTTCAATTGATAATTTAAGGTTTGTCATATTCACCTTAGGTTTTGAATTAAGACTTTAATCAGTTTTAAATCTCACTGGCTCTATTGACTTCAGGAAATCATCTACAGTTTGGGTGTTTGATTCTATACTTAGACAGCTAAATTCACGGGGTTTACAACAACAACTATCATTTCCTTCTCATGTACTGGGTATCACCTCTCCGTATCATTCAACTTTCGGCTCTCAAAGGCTATTGGATGGTTTTCCTACATCAAAACCCCACCAATGGCATAATCATTAACATCCGTGCATACTTCAAATACTTTACCAAAATTAAGGAGCGCAAGAACTTGTTCTTTAATGACTGCTTCCTTCAAGGTATCAAATACCTTCTATCAATTTTCCCTTCATTCCCATAGAACATCTTTCTTGAGTAAATTCGTTAAGGAGGCAGCCAGTCGAGAGTATCCATGTATGAAACTTCTATAATAATTTATTAAGCTAAGAAACGACCTCAATTTTGTGGACTTAGTAGGTTCTTTCCATTCTTGAATGGCCCGTATCTTCTCTTCGTCCATTTTTATCTTCCCCTATCTTACTACGTACCCTAGGAAGGCCACTTCTTCCTTTGCAAAGGCACATTTCTCCAACTTTACATACGACTCATTTTCCCTTAAGGCTAAGAAAACTGTACGAAGATGTTCTAGGTGCTCTTCTATAGACTTGCTATAAATCATGATATTATCTAAGTAATTCACAACAAAATGATCCAAGAACGGTGCTAATACCCTATTCATAAGATTACAAAAAGTAGCCGGGGTGTTCGTGAGCTCAAATGGCATAATAAGAAACTTAAATGCACCATACCTTATGACGCAAGTGGTTTTGGACTCATCTCCATCTACTACCCGTACTTGATGATATCTCGATCGTAGATCCAGTTTTGAAAAATATCTTGCCTCTCCTAATCGATCAAACAAGTCTGATACCAAAGGAATGGAGTACTTATTTTTTTCAGTGACCTTATTCAAGGCCCTATAATCAATATACAATTGGAGGGACCCATCATGTTTCTTTTGGAAGAGAACTGGAGCTCCAAAAGGTGCCTTTAGTAGATGGATGAATCTAGCTTCCAACAACTCTATCAATTGTCGCCTTAATTCTTTTAGGGACATGCGATAAGGAACTGTAGCAGGGGCCTTTATACTTAGTTCTAGCTCAATCGTATGATCTACTTCCCTTCTTGGTGGTAGCTTCTTTAGCAACTCTTTAGGCATGATGTCTTTAAATTCTTCTAGTAACTCCTCCACTCGATGTAGAATTGCCTCTTGATTCCCCGTCTTTTCTTCCCCTTTTAATGTAGCTACATACGTAACTTCATTCTTTTTTAGGCCCTTTACTAGTTGCATAGCGGGAAGGAATTTTGTGGCTTGACCAACTTTCCTTGTAATAGGCACCATACATTGAGAGTTGGTCTTGAGTACACGTATACAGTTTACATGAGGAACAATAAGTGCATCAATACAATCTAGGAATTCCATCCCAATCATAAATTTGAAGTCATCTATAGGTATTGCTTCAATGGTTTCTTTCCTTTTCCACCATCCCACATGGAGCTTTATCTCCCTAGCGACTCCAATAGTAAGGACTTCTTTTGAGTTTACCGTCTTAAGCCATGTCTTGGTCTTCTCTACTTCCATTCCAATCTTACTTGCTGCTACCTTAGAGATGAACAGATGAGATGCCCCTGTGTCAATAAGGGCATTTAACTTCTTGCCAGTAACTATCACCTCAGTGTACATCTACCCTTTTCACTTCTCCTGCATCTTCATAGCACTAAGCAATCGTATTAAACCCAATTTAGCCTTGTCCCCTTCATCGGAGCTCTCATTTGCCATAATTGCTACCAACCGATCTTTCTTTAGGCATTCCTTAGCATAATGGGGCCTATTGCAGAAATAGTACTACAATTCTTGAGGCTTCCATCGTTCCCCATCTTTTCCTTTACGAGTCCTTCCTCGATCATTGTTTTTCTCTTCCATCTTAGGTTTTCCTCTTGAGGAACTTCCACTCCTTTCCTTCTCAACTCTCCCCTTCTACCTTTCCATTAGGGTCTTATGTTCTGTCTTTTTTAACTCTGTTAAGCCTTCAGCAACCACTATGGCCTTAAAGATGTCTTCTATTCCTCTTCGCTCTAGCTCCAACTTTGCCCAAGGTTTCAGACCATCTAAAAACATCACTAGAGCGTCATCCTGGTTAAGGTCTGAGATCTCCAGCATTAGTTTTGAGAATTCCTTCACATATTGCTTGATTTATACTTTCACTCATATAACAAATCTAGACCCAAAACTAATCTATCGCCTACTCATCCTAATGGAGGGATGATCTATACTTTCACTCATATAAAGCCTCATAAGAATCCATTTGAATCGTCACTTGATAACTATTGTTGTATGCGAACTCAATTAAGGGCAAATGTGTATCCCATTGATTGCCAAATTCAAGTACACATGCTCTTAATAAGTCCTGTATAATATATATGGTTCTTTAAGATTCACCATCAATTTGTGGGTCAAAAGTAATATTGAACTATAGTTTTGTGTCTAGGGCTTTGTGTAAACTCTTCCAAAACCTACTAACAAATCTAATGTCTTCGTCTAAAGTAATCTTCACTAGCACCGCACATAGCTTGGCTACCTTCCAAGTACACAACTTGACAAACTTTCCCAAACGAGTAATAAATATTGATGTTAATGAAGTAGGCCGATTTGGTCACTTGGCCTATAATTACCTAAATGTCATCGTGCTTACTTAAGGTCTTTGGTAAAGTAGTAGCAAAACCCATTATTACTTACTCCCACTTCCATTCTAGTATTGGTAGGTTGTAATTTACCTACCTACCTTTAGTACTCAATCAAGATATATTGGCAAGTTTAAAACCTTGATACAAACTCCATAGTATCTCTTTTTATGTTATTCCACTAATAGTGAGCTTTCAAATCTTAGTACATCTTTATGCTCTTAGGATGTGATGTGTCTCCGGGGTCGGACACACGAAGAGGTATTACAACGAAGCGTACTGAAAAGAAACAAAGAAAAGTTAGCAAAGTCTAGGCAGTTACCAAATGGATATGGCACACTACTCGATCCTACTTGGCCAATAATCTGCCAGATATGACACACCAAGGTCACTTACCACTACTCCTTGTTAAGGGGAATAGATGAGAGTTGAATAATAACGGGAACACTGAGATTGTTCAAAGTGAATAATTCTATATTAAAAGCTGAATGATTGATCGTATACAAGAAAGTAGGGGTTTATATACCCATTTACTATAGTTGCTTTACATGTATGAAAAGACAAAAATGTATTCTACACTGGGTTACATAAGACATACTAAAAGGGGTAAAAGAGATAGAATATTTAATATGGAAAAGAAAGAATCATTCTAAAACATTAAGTCAGAAGACACATGTCGCTTAGTGGCTGGACATTAGGGATATGATACAACGTAGGTGGAAGCAGGAATGCATTACAATCAGAGGTTGACTTGATCTGGATCAAGTTGGGGGCTAATCAGTTTGGTTAGGAAGTCAGTTGAATTGGAGTTAGGCACTAGTGTTCGGTTGGAGAGCTCGACTTAGCTAGCTATTCTTGGGATACCTCCTGGGTCAAGACTTCATAGCTGGGTAAGAGCATGTTGGACATATGTGAGGATCTGATAGATAAGTTAGCTAGAGGTTGGATCAGGATAGGAGTCCCCATCTTGGCTATGGCTTAGAGTTAGTATTTTCCATACGAGCCCTTTAAGTCCTCGAGCTTGATTTCTTATAATCGGTCCAAGGGGTTGATTCTTATCGGGATGTATAATGTATCTAAAGTAATATACCTCTTTTAGTAATTCTTTATGTAATTCTACATTAGTGGACATGCACAACTAACCCTTGTATCTCAAAATTTCCTCAAAGTCAACCATAAATTCAATTTCCTTTCCTATCTCCAACTTTTGTTTTATCTCCTAAATCTCCTCATCTTTTGGTTGGGCAGCTTTGATTTTGTCTATTAAAGTAGGCTAAATCCTCAAACTAGCTAGTTTGGCACTTACTTCTACTATAAAGACTTCAAGATTTAGTTTGCTCATCTCTTCTAATAAGGGTCGTTGTGGTCTTTATTAGAGTAGCAAGGTTCCCTTGTTGCTTTCTGCTTAACACATCAATTAACATATTTGCCTTCCTAAGGTGATATTAAATGTCTATATCATAATCCTCTACTAAATCTAGCTACCTTCTGTATCTCATACTTAGATCCTTCTAAGTAAAGAAATACATCAAACTCTTGTGATTTGTGTATACCTTACACCTTTCTCGTATTACATAATGCCTCTAAAGTTTTAATACATGAATCACAACTGCTAGTTTAAGGTCATACACTGAGTAATTCTTTTAGTAAGGTTTGATGTGATGAGATGTATAGGCTATCACCTTACCATTATCCATTAAAACTCTTCCTAACCTTTGAATGGAAGCATTAGTATATACCACAAATTCTTCCCTTACTACAAGGTAAGGTTAATATGGAAGCTACTTATCATCCCATTTAAATTTGACTCCCTTCTAATTTAACCGGGTTAGATAAGCAACTAACATTGAGAAGCCTTCTACAAATTTCCTATAATAACCCACCAAACCCAGGAAGGTTTTGATTTTTGATGTTGTTTGAGGCCTTAGCCAATCTACTACAGCCTTTACCTTCTCAGGATCCACTACAATGCTATCTTTATTTATAATATGCCCTAAGAAAGATACCTGCTCTAGCCAAAAATCACACTTGCTGAATTTTGTGTACAATCGCACTTCTCTTAGTTTACTTAGAACTATTCTCAAGTGCCTCTCATGCTCTTCTCTACTTCACAAGTATATAAGGATGTCATCAATAAAGACCACAACAAATGTGTCTAAGTATTCCTTAAATACTCTATTCATGAGATCCATGAATGCTGTTGGGACATTAATGAAACCAAAAGGCATTACTAGAAACTCATAAACCAAATACTTAGTCAGAAAAGTTGTCTTCTCCACATCCTCTAGTTTGACCTTTAGCTAATAGTACCTCGATCATAAATCTATCTTTGAGAAAATATTTACTCCTAGTAATTAGTCAAAGAGGTCATCTATTCTTGGGAGGGAATACTTATTTTTAATTATAACTTGATTCAAGTCCTTATAATCCATACAAATTCGTATACTTATGTCCTTCTTCTTTATAAAGAGTATTGGGGCTCCTTATGAAGAGGAATTGAGTCTAATAAAACCTTTGTCTTTTAGATCTTCCAATTGCCTTTTCAACTCCCATAGTTCAATAGGTGTCATATGATAACTTGGTTTTGAAATAAGGGTAGTACCAAGCACATTGTTGTTGTTGGTGGATTTTGGTAGTTGGAAATATCTTGCAAAGAAAAAAGAAAAGCTTGGTACCAAGACTAGATCGGTGTAGCCACTCCAATGCTTAAGTTAGTAAATATGAATAAGGAAAGTTATGCAAGGGGTCGAGAGGTGCTAGATCCTCTTACAGTATTTCTTTCCCATATTTATAAGTGAATGTCATGTCTAAAGTAGTAGTTATCGAAATAGCTGTCGAGACACATGGAAGACTCTTAATTAAACTCATTCCCTAAAATGCAGGGAAAGCAGGCAATTATGTAATATAACTGTGCTAATGACAACTATTTGTGCCATATCCCTTTAATTCAAATTAGGAATGGATCTGTATCACTTGGCTAAATGCCAAGAATATAAGTTACTCAGTCGCTTCACAGCAGAATGGATGAATGAGTGAAACTTTAACTATTAATGTTTGAGGAGCCGAGTAAATAAAAATTGACTATCAACATTTATATACCCCCCCCCCCCCCCCCTGAACGTGTTTGAGGATTCAATAAAGGGAGTGACATTTAATACATTAGAGACTGACTACAGAGCAGTTCTTTAGATGTTGAGTAAGGTGGGAAGGAAGATGGATTGCACCTTAAATGAAAAGTCACAATTTTCATTTTCTTACTTATCAAGAGACCAAAAGAAAGTTTGACACCTATCACTAAGGTCATCATTACATCATAGGCCTAATAATTGTTAGAGACTTGACAACCATTAGATTTTTATCTTGAAACACTTTTCAACAATTTGTGCCATTATCTAACTAGTGCATCATGACCTTCAGAAACACATCAGCAATTACGAGAATAAACTATCCTTATTTAAGGGATTGTTCAAAATCAAAACAGATTTCTTCAGTCGTATCTACAAGCTTTCATTTGCTTTTAACGTCTCATCTTTACTCTCTCTTAAATTCTTCAAATTTTGTGATATTCCTCATAATCAATCAAGTATGGTTAGCAGCGTAATTCGTTGACTTGTCCTCTCAGATTCTGAAGAAACGGAGACTGAGGCCACTTCTCTCCCCTATAGAAGGAATAAGATGGCGTATTCCTCGGGTAGTTCAGTTGATAGCGTGGTGGAGTGGTAGGATAAACTTGCTTAAATTACTTCCCTCGCAGTAGATACTTACCCAGATAATAAAAAGGGAAGATATGTAGCTAGGTATTTGATTCGCTTAAACTATAGATATATAAATAAATTGTGAATACTCTAGTAAGTATACTAGGTTAGAATTAAGTAATATAGATAAAGTAAGGTTGCTGATCCCTCGAGGACTAAAAAATTACTAATCCTATACTAGTTCTTATCAATATTCAAGCAATCAAAATTAAATTAATTAATCTAATAATTACTCTAAAACTATTAAAAAGAAAATAACTAAGAAAAATCTAAAATTAAGAAATCAATTGAGAATTGTAGGAAAATAAAATCTACCTTAGATTACGCAAATCAAATTGTTATCATATTATATAGATTAATAGCTATATGGTCATTCAAGTGAAATTATTATACTTAAAACTTAAGAATTTAAATCCCTAATTAATTAGTCAGCTTCCACATCTTCCAATTAACAGTGGACTCTAAATTATAATCATATATCTCCTGATGCTATGATTGTCTAATGTTCTAAATCAATTATCCTTAATGTCTTAGTGAATAATCAATTGCTGAACATTGCATTAATCTTTAGATAATTTCTAATTAATTCAATTAACTCTGCTATCACATTGATTAATCAAATCAACTAAGAACTTCTAACAAACCATATATCAATTCCCGTATCATTAAGGTTTCTAATAATTATAATCAATTGAACAATTATAATTGAAATCATAGAAATTGCAATCATAAATCATCCATATATCTCTTAATCCTATAAGATAAACACAATCATCATCTTAACTATCTAGGGTTTCATCAATTCCCACAAATAATTTTAGTTAGCTATGGATTTAGAAACAAAAACACAAATATTAATTGAAATTGCAAGGAAATTCATAATTGAAAGCATAAGTAATTCATAGAATTGCATAAGAATAATTGAAATAGATCTGACCAATTCTGTATTGGAAAGAAATAATCTTCAATTGCGACATCAATCTTGGTCTCTACGGCAAAAGCAAAATCCTCTCAATGATCAAAGCGCTTCTCCCAAAGAATTCTTCAAAAACTATCTAAAAACTATTCTGTAACTCTCGACATCTAAGAAAAAAGCATGTCCAAAAATCTCTCAAATGATGAAACATAAGCTATTTATAGGAAAAATTAGGGTTGGTTCGCGTAAAGTTTCTTTTTCATAAAGGTTAGTGGTGTAAGTCTAAGTTTGTTGCCTTTAATTCCAATTTGCATATATTGATTCGAACTTCGTTTATTTGCCTAAAACTCCTCTAAATTGTTTGTAATTCCACTCTTGAATCCTCTAATTCTAGAAATGTCTAAATGAAAATAATTAAGTACCAATTCTTAATGATTTCTATAAAATCTATAATTATTCTATCTTAATTTGCACTTTTAAAACATAAAAAATATGCTTTTATCAACTCTCCCACACTTGAACTTTTGCTTATCCTCAAGTAAAATAAATAGAACTAAAGAAATATATCATTGAAAATACAAAGTTTTTAATTGCTAATCTAAGATATCTAATATTTCACATTTTCAGACTCATTAATTTATAATGCCCATCGCTCTAACCACTCCAAAATATGTGATTAGAGTACTATAATTGAAAGTAATCAACTATTCTAAGGAAAACAAATTTAATCTAAGCATTTAGCCTAAAATTTCTATTTCAAAAGTAAATACTCAATCTTAAAAAGAAAAATACCCATTTAAATTTCACAACTGTTAACAAGCATATTATTCATCTAATTATTTTGATAAACAAATTAACAAAGCAGTGAAAGCATATGGTATCTGCTTTATCCTTAGATTTTCTTCCTTTTTATTACAAGCCTTAATTCATTTCTTGAATTGCATTCAAATTTCCATTTTCCATTCCCCTTCTTTTTTTTTTTTTTTAGTTTGAATACTGAACTTTTGCCTTTCCACCCTTCTCGTTATAATGAGTACATTGAGTCAGCACATCTTAGGCTTATCATCCAAGTGACTAGGTTTTAAAAGGACCCCTACGAACTCTTCCTCACTTTAACATTTAAGTTAGGATACTCTTAACTCATTTTTTTGAGTTATTAGAGTAAAGGCTCTCATATCATCATTTTTTTTAATGCTCACTATAATTTTTCAAATTTCTTTTATAGGAATCATTAAGTTCAAAGCTTCACTTATCTCTTTACTAAGTGTTAAAGTGCCGTTAGAACAACTAAAAAGACCATATACTAATTAACCTTACATAGAAGTGAACCTGTTTACTCTTCACTTAAGGACTTGACCGACTTTTAAATTTCAAATTCTAAGGCTAAAAACTAAATAAATTAAGTTCCTAAAGAATTGACTAATTGATTTTTACTGAGTACAAAAATCTCAACATTGGTGAATAAGCTACCTTAGTGAGTCAAGTATTCAAATCACAATCAAATGCTATCAACAATTTCTTTGCATGGTCTCTAGATTCAAAACAAGAAATGTAAGAACAAGTAAAGTTCAAGCTGATAGGAAAGTATAATTATTTGTAAACAAAAGGTGGCATCAAAATTGATATTTCCATTTCTTATAATTCCTTCCCCCATTATAGGATAGATAATGTCCATACTATCTTCTATTCAATATGCAAGAGGAGATAAAAATTCGCAGTAATAAGAAATGAAAAACTGGTACTCCCTTGGATTCAAACTTTCAGCATCAATGAAAATTCTAAGCATAAGATCATTGTTATCATAAGAATTCAGATCTGACCTGTCTTATCAAACATAAAGAGACATGAAATGGCAAAGATAGCATAAAAGTGTACTGAAAAGTACATAGTAGAGTTAATCATCTAGAGTTACCTAAACAGATGGGTATTGAACAAAAATAACCAAACAGCTAAATAAAAGAAAAAGAGAAGAAAAGAAAAGAAAAATGAAAATAAAGTAAAAGATTAAAAAAGCACACAAATATCTAACTGTTTTTGTCAATGCTGCTATTCTTTGCACTGGAAGTCTCATAATGAGATAAAGTAGATGCTCTAGTAGTAGGAGGAGGATTTTCAAAAATATCTTCCTCATCAACAAGATGGGGCTTATTATTTATCTTGACCAATCCCCAACTCTTAAATGGTGTAGTAGAAATAGGTTTACATAAGATACCATCGTTCTCCTCCAGCTTATGAAAAAGCCCTATGCCCTTTAATAATGTAGTAATATACCCACCACAAAAGATAACCTAAGTCTTGGTATCATCAATCTACCTATAGATAAAATTTTCTATCTTTACTCTCAGATTTATCTGATATCCAGAAATCATATTGTATAGATAAAACATGTCGAAACTGGTTACCTTACTATGGTTAGTCTTCTTACAGTTGAGAGTATGAGCAAGGATATGGTAAAGTAGCCTATGCTCTACTGTTGAGAAAGTCGTAGCAAGCAACTTTGAAGGTATAAAATCGTCCTGCTTGGGATGAATCAATTGGAACCAAAATCTCTCAGTAGACCTATCACTAGGCCAAGAGTTAGGTAAATTGACTTCCTCTTCCTCATATAAACCCAGAAAATAGCCAATTTGACTCAATTCAATGACATGAATTTCTCTATAAACCTGAAATGTAAAAGTGGACATACGACTACTTCTCTCTAGCTGCAAAATGGACAAAAAATCAATGGCTACATTTCTATAAGTAGGTTCTTTTATCTTAAATAACTAAAACCATGTTTTATCAGGAACCATCTTTTAGATTCTATTGTCCATTCCATACTCTTACAAAATAGTCTAATCTAGATATTGCTGATTCATTAATGTCATCCGTTGTAGCTTCACCCTTCACTCCTTAGCATACTCCTAATGTAAGAGTAGATCACTGCCCAAACTTTTGGAAGACGAAGCGACTGCCATCTTCTGCTTCTTTCTTTGTTGCATCTTCTTAGGTAGCATGGTGAATGTAGAAAGCACATATCTGTAAGAAAAAAAAATGTAAATATGTATAGAATAAGTGAAGAGAGTGAGTGTATGAGGTTGTGGATGTACAGGAGAGGGAGAATTTGAGAGAAATCTAAAGAGAGAGAGAGAATTCAAGAGAAAAAATGAGTGAAGAGAGAGAGAAAATTGACAGACGTGCTTTTAAAAGCACTATATGCTGGCACTTACATTTGTATGCTAGTAGCTTACATTGCCGATGTATATAGGTAAGCCAGTTGTTAGGCTAGCAACCTTAAGTATTGGCCTTGAATTCAAATTTCACTCTTTTCTCTCTTTTTTTTTTTTCCTTAGGCCGGTTGCCTTCATACTAATTACTAACCTAAAATTTTTCAATAAATAAATAAAAATTAACTAATAATGAATAAAAAGAATAAAAAAAATTAATCTAGTTAGACATGGGTTGCCTCCCATGAAGCGCTTAGTGTATAATCGTTAGCCCGACTTTTCTGATCTTACTATGGATGCTTGTTCACCACCATAGTAGTGTCACTATCCATGTTTTCTCCTTCAAAATAATGTTTGAGGAGATGATCATTTACCTTGAAAGTATCATTGTCTCTTGTCTTTAACTCAACTGTACCATAAGGAAAAACATTAGCTATTTCAAATGGCCCAGATTATTGAGATCTTAACTTACCTGGGAACAATTTAAGTTGAGAGTTGTATAATAACACTTTCTGATCGGCACGATGGCTCTCTCCTTATAGATCTTAGTGTTTTCATAAGCTTCTTCTTTGATCTCGTCTAGCTGGTTCGATTGGAGCAATTGCTTTTCACTTGTAGCTTGTAAATCAAAATTAAGGTATTTTGTAGCCCAATAAGCCTTGTGCTCGAGCTCTATAGGTAGGTGACATAATTTACTATAAACAATTTTGTATAGGGACATTCCTATAGGGGTTTTAAAAGCTGTCCTATAAGCTCACAATGCAACATCGAGTTTTACAGACCAGTCTTTTCTAGATGCATTGACAATCTTTTCTAGGATACGCTTTATCTCCCTATTGGAAACCTTAACTTGTCCACAAGGTTATGGATGATATGGAGTGACAAGTTTATGAGTGACTCCATATTTTGTTAATAGTTTTTGAAATTGCCTATTGCAAAAATGCGACCCCCATCACTTATAATAGCCTTAGGTGCCCTAAACCTGGAAAAAATGTTTTTTTTTTTTCAAAAATTTAATTGGCACTCTAGCATCGTTAGTTTGTACAGCTACTGCTTCTACCCATTTTGAAACATAGTCTACTGCTAGAAGTATAAATTTGTTTGAAAAAGGATAAAGGGAAAGGGCCCATGAAGTCTATTCCCCATACATCAAAAAGCTCAATTACCAAAATACTCTTTTGTGGTAATTCATGTCTCTTAGAAATATTCTTGGTCCTTTAGCATTGAGTACAAGACATAACATAATTCCTACAATCACTAAACAAACTAGGCCAATAAAATCCATAGGACAAAATTTTAGCTGCAATTCTTTCTACACCAAAGTAGCCTCCTGCTTCTTTAGAATGACAGTACTGAATTATGTTATGTTGTTTTGTTTCAAGCACACAACGTCTAATTACTTGGTTAGCATAGCTTTGAAAAAGATATGGTTCATCCTAAAAATAAAATTTCACGTCATGTAAAAACTTCTTTTTCTTTTGAAATGAGAAATTGTATAGTATGATTTTACTAATAAGGTAATTAACTATATTAGCATACTAAGGTAATTCTTGGATTTCTACTGCATACAATTGTTCATCAAGGAAGTTTTCATTAATGGGTGGCTCGAAACACTTCAATTGTAATCAAGATAAATTATTAGCAATTACATTTTCAATTCTCTTTTTATCTCTAATTTTAAGGTCAAATTCTTACAGTAATAAGATCTATCGAATTAACTTAGGTTTAGCATCAGCTTTAGCAAACAAATATTTCAAAACAGCATGGTTTGTGTATATTATGATCTTAGAACCTATGAGATAAGTTTGAAACTTGTCACAAGCGAATATAACCACTAAAAGTTCTTTCTCTATTGTGGCATAGTTTCTTTGCACCTCATTTAAAGTTCTACTTGCATAGTTTATATCATGGAGTAACTTACCTCTCCTCTGACTAAGTACTGCTCCTACAGCATAGTTGTTAGCATCACGCATCATCTCGAAAGGAAGCTCCCAATCTAGTGCAATGATCACTGGTGCTGAAGTAAGCTTCTCTTTTAATAGATTGAATGTTTATAAACAACTGTCTCAAAAAACAAAGGTAGAATCTTTTTCAAGTAAATTATAAAGAGGTCTAGAGATTTTAGAGAAGTCTTTGATAAATCTCCTGTAGAAGCCAGTATGCCCTAGGAAGCTCCTGACTCCTTTAACTGAAGTAGGTGGTGGCAACTTCTCTATTATCTCCACTTTAGCTCTATCAACTTCAATCTCCTTTTTCGACACCTTGTGACCTAAGACTATTCCCTCTCTTACCATAAAATGACATTTTTGCCAATTCAAAAGTAGATTAGTCTCTTTGCACCTTTTAAGCACACAGCCTAAATTAGTTAGACATGAATCAAATGACTTCCCAAAGAAAAAGAAGTCATCTATAAATATTTCAATAAAATCTTCTAACATGTCAGAAAATATAGACATCATGCATCTTTGAAAAGTCACAGGTGCATTACAGAGACTAAAGGGCAATCTCTTAAAGGCAAAGGTACCATAAGGACATGTAAAAGTGGTTTTCTCCTGGTCCTTAGGTGCAATATGAATTTGATTGTAACCAGAATATCCATCTAAAAAACAATAATAATCATGCCCTGAAAGTTTTTCTAACATCTGATCTATGAAAGAGAAGGGGAAGTGGTCTTTACGGGTGGCATCATTCAATTTTCTATAATCTATGCAAACTCTTCACTCGGTTACAGTATGAGTAGGGATTAGCTCATTAACCTCATTTTTAACTACAATCATGCCACCTTTTTTTTTTACACTACCTGAACGAGACTAATTCACTTACTATTTGAGATAGGGTAGATAATACCTACATTCAACAATTTAAGTATCTCTTTCTTTACTACCTCCTTAAGAGTTAGGTTGAGTTGTCTTTGTGGTTGTACTGTAGGTTTGCATTCAGCCTCAAAAAATATCTTACGAGTGCAAATTAAGGGACTAATCCCCTTTATATCGGCAATGGTCCACCCGATGGCTTTTTGATGCTCTCTTAAAACTCCTAGAAGTTGTTTCTCCTAGTCACCTGTTAAAGAGAAGGAGATAATTATTAGCAAAGTATCATTTGTTCCAAGATAAGCATATTTTAAATGACTAGGTAAAGGTTTAAGTTTAAGCACCAAGGGTTGTGTCAATGATGGAATTGGCTTCTGCTTACTAGTGCCTAGTTCTTCATAGTAAGAGCATTGATTTCTGACACTTGTTCCCTACCATCTTCTTCAAGCTCATCGTTATCGCTCCAATCATGTCATTGACATATGCTTCAATGTTTTGGTGGATTTGTGGTTTGAACATCTTAGTAACAAGTCTTTAGTAAGTTACATTAGTGTTTTTTAGGCTAAAGGGCATTATCGTATAACAATATGTTTCAAAATTAGTAACAAATGACGTGCAGACTTTATCCTCCTTGTCTATCTTGATTTGGTTGTAACCCAAGAAAGCATCCATAAAAGAAAGTAATGCGTGTCTAATGGTTGAATCTACCATCTAATCAATTTTTGACAGTGGGAAATAACCCTTGGGATTGGCTTCATTGAGATTCATGAAGTCTATGTACATTTAACACTTACCATTAGACTTCTTAACTAATACACAATTGGCTAGTTAAGTCGGATAATGCTCTTTTCAAATAAATCTTACCTTCAATAGCTTTTGAACTTCTTCTTCTATAGCTGCCTATCTCTCTAGTGCAAAATGTCGTTTCTTTTGTTAAATCACTTTTGCGCTTCGATCAATTTAGAGCTTATATACCATAACTTCTTTGGGATCCCCGGCATGTCCGAAGGGGACCATGCAAACATGTTAGCATTGACTTACAAGAAGCTAATCAAACTTTGTAGAATATTTGCTAGCAAGGGTTTCCTTATCTTCATTGTTTTTTCAAGGTCATCTCCTAAATTGATTTCCTCAATATTATTCTCGGTACTTTCTATGCCAATTGACTTGCGTTTCGGACAGCTTTCTATTTAAAATACCTCTTCTTGTCTCAAGGCTCTCATATACAAGGACCTTGTCAACTATTGGTCCCCTTTGCACATGTTGACTCTCATAAGGGTAGGGAATTTGACTTTGAGATGTGTAGTTGAAGGGACGATGCTGAATAGATGTTAGCATAGTTGTCCCATGATCATGTTGTATAGGGACCAGCATTTGACTGCAAGGAAGTCTACTTTATCCTCTGTGACATGCTCGTCATCTTCAATCTGGATCAGCAAAAAAATTACTGTAGCTACTTAGACAGGTTGATTGTTGAAGGCATACAAATCATATTTATAAGATCTTAGCTATGCCTTAATCTTAGGTCTCATCTAGTCAAAAGCGTGTTGAAAAATGATATCCATCGAACTTCTAGTATCAATAAGAATTTTCTTAACCTCGAAGTTGGCAACTCTTATACTGATAACAAGTGCATCATCATATAGCCTCTAGATGCCTTCAAAGTCTTCTTCTACGAAAGAGATTGTGTTATTAATCTTAACCTTCTTGCCTTAGATGTTATAAACATAATTTTTGGCATTAGTCAGACTCAAAGAGCTTGACTGGCCTATAGTAGGTCTACCGACAATAGTGTTGAATACTCCATTAGATGCTCTGCTGGAACTTCTATCCTTTGCATCTCTTCCAACAATAGCTAGTCGAATGTCATTCTCCCGTTCCTTACATCTCCTCTAAGACAATCTCGCAATGTTCTCAGCATCATGTAGTAAGAACTTGTGCATATGCCCATGTTGAATTGCATCTTCAATTACATTCTTAAGTTGGATGCATTCACATGTATTATGGCCTTTGTTGCAATGGAAATTGTAATACTTATTGGAATTTCCCCTTGAGAGATTTCCTCTCATTCTTTATAACCATTGCAAAATGCCTCTTTATCTACATACCTTCATTAATATATCCGAAATTGGACAATTGATAGGTATGTGGGATGAATATGTTGGAATCCTTAGTCTCTTTCTCTTAGCATTCAAACTTTGCTCATCATCTGTCCTAAGTCTATCTTTTGCACTTCTCCTCTTATCATTTTTCCTATCTCCTCTATTCTGATCGGCTTCTTGCCAAGCCTTTATGTTATTTTCCTATTGAATATATGAGATGGCCTTAGCCTTGAACTCGACGAAAGCTTTCAACTTATTCTTTATGAGAGACTTGAAGAAGTCTCCATGGGGCTTAACCCCATCGATTTCGGCATTGAGAGCTACGCTCATATCCAATTCTAGGATTTGAACCATCTCAGCCATAAACTTAGTCCAATAGTCTCTAATTGACTCATTTGATCTTTGTTTGATTGTGTTAAGGATTAAAGAATCCTTAACAGGAAGCTTACTTCTAAGGAAGTGTTGAAGAAACACTTCTGCTAGTTCTTTAAAATAGGAAATGGTGTTCAATTTCAAATGTTTGAACCATATTCTAGCCACATTCCTCATGGTTAAGGGAAAAGCTTGACAGGCTACTACATTACTAAAACCGTGCAACTTAGCCAATGTGCAGTAGTACTCTAAATGATCTTTAGGATCTTTCGTCCTGTCATAAGTTTCAAACTATGGTAGCCTGATGTGCCACGGTATCACTTCCTCCAAAACCTAAGGAGTGAAAAGGGCTCTTCTTAATTTGGAACTGCTTGCTCGTTGTAGCAGGGGTGTTAACATGTGAGAGTCCAACATGGTACACCTACTTTGGTGGCTTACCTTTATCAATTTTTTTGGGTGCAATCCTAGAGTCTCATCACAACCTCGACTTTCTTTTTCGGTAACTTAGGTGAATAAATTGAGTCATCACTATTATCGGCATTTTAATCGCCATGCTCTTTATTTTGATTTAGATAGATGCTATTATGAAGGAGATTAAGGATCTCTTCATGTTTTTTGTTTAGTTCTTGGTTTTTTTTAGCTAAGTTGAGACAAAGCTACTCAAGCCTAGCTAAACGTTCCTCGTTAGTATGCCTACTTCCCCCTTCAAGGTGTTGGGAGGAAGTATCAGCACTTGCACTCTTAGTCATTCTTGTTTTTGCTATGTCATTGTATTTAAGAAAAATAGATGGTGCCAATGTTGGTGGACTTTTGGTAGTTGGAAATATCTTGCAAAGAAAAAAGAAAAGAACTTAGTACCAAGGTTGATCTGATGTGGCCACTTCGATGCCCATGTTAGTAAATATGAATAAGGAAAGTTAAGTGAGGGATCGAGAGATGTCAGATCCTCTTACAATGTTTCTTTCTTGTATTTATAGGTGAATGTCATGTCTAAAGCAATAGTTATTGAAATAATCATCAAGATACGTGGAAGACTCTTGATTGAACCCATTCCCTGAAATGTAAGAAAATTAGGCAGTTATGTAATATAACCGTACTAGTGATAAATTTTCACGCCATTTTCCTTGAATTCAAATTAGGAATGAATATGTGTCACTCGGCCAAATGTTGAGAATATAAGTTACTCAACCACTCGGTAGTTAAATGGACGAGTGAGTGAAATTTTGACTATAAACGTTTGAGAAGCCAAGTGAAGGAAAACTGACTAACAATACATGTCTATCTTGAACTCTACTTCCTGGTCAAGTGGTAATCTAGGTAGCTCTTTAGGGAAAACATCAGGAAACTCTTATATTACAAGCACTTACTCTTGACTTTACCTTCACTACAGTCTCTACCATCAAAACAATTCATATATGAGACATCAAGTAAGCCTCTAAGTCATAATCTAATTCATTATCTGATATTCCTCTCTTAGAATCCTAAAGAAAACCACCATGTTGTGACAATTTATGGTGGCATAATGTCTTGATAGCTAATACACCCTAATATTATATCAAAGTCTATCATATCTAGTATTAATAAACTTGCTATAGTATCTTCCCTTCTACTTCAATTTGAACATCCCCAGATACTCTATCCATGGTTGTACTACTCTTTAAGGGTGTTTTAATAGATAAGGGCTCATCTAACAATATAGTGTACAAACCATATATAGATGTAAATGATTCAACAACATAACAACAAGTAGCACCCGTATCAAATAAGACATGCACAATGGTTAATGACTATAAGCATACCTACTACGGTGTCTATGTTTAGGACATCCTGATGTTGAAGGACAAAGACCCTAGTCGGAGCTATGAGGGGTCCTAGCTGTTGGGGTCTGACTGTATGGGCAACAGCTTGAAGTTTGGGTAGTTGGGTACCCTAAGGTGTTTGAGTCTCAACTTCCTTACAATTAACTACTTAATGCCTTTATTGTTTACATTTGATATAGAACCCTTGATGTAAGAGGGTATATTCCTTACGGTCTCTACTAACATAGCTTGTCTTACCATAAAGGAAGCATGCACCTAGCATTTACTTGCAATCACTAACATTATGTAGCCTAAAGCAATGAGTTCACTAAGATGGCATAGATGCTGGTAATCTAGCTAGCATCAAAGTTGGCCTAGTTTGCATTACCCCAAGTTTATTTCCTCCCTCTCTAATCACAATACCTTGTGCTAACCTCTTGAATCTATCAAACATCATATAGCCAAGCATAGGTCTCTTGCCTAGAGTTGTCTTCCCTTTACATGCTAGTAATTCTTCCTTTCTTTTCATTCTCTACTCTAAACTTATGGCCATCTTAACCCTATTAGAATAGGTGATAACCTTAAGCCCTGCTATCCTTTCCTAAAACTTAAGTTCCAATCCATATATGAATCTCTTGGCACATGATCTTTCATCACTCTTCTAGGCTTCTAATATAAATCTAGCTACATGGTTTAGCTTCACCTCTTATTCAACTATTGTCTTATTACCTTATTGTAGAGTTTGGTATGCAAGCTCCATTTGTTCTCTAGTGTTGTTAGGGAAGAACTTGGCAAATAAGTGTTCCTTGAACCTATTCTAAGTAATAGCACCAACTACTACTATATTGGTTTGGGGAGTACTCTCTTACCATTAAGTTATTATACCCTTCAAAAAGAAAGTTGCATAGGTTGCCTTTTTATCTTCTAGCACCTTTACCATAACAAAGGATTTCTTGATGTAGTAATCCATACCTCAGCTCCTACTGGATCATTTGGCTTAGAGTTAAAAACCATTGTGATCTTAACAAACTTATTGAAGATAACCTTGGTTCACCTACCAACATTACCTTCCATTGCAGCCTACCTTTCTTGCCTCCAAATTTCTACATTGGGCTAAATTATTTGCATGTCTCTTTGAATTTGTTGCTGCTGCTATGCCATTAACCCATCATGGCATTCATGGTATTCAACACCTTGTTACACCTTGAATCGGCGGAGTCACAATAGTGTCATTGTGTAAACTAATCTACGATAGTAACTACCTCACAATCGCTATTGTAGATGTGATTTACATAAGGCATCAACAACTCATTACTTTGAAGTAAATGGCTTATTCATAATTACCAATAAAATTTATATATATAACTAGAAACTTTAAGTCATAATTACATAAAGATACTTATATTGTATTACAATCCCAAGAAATATTTACATGGCATAGTAGTTTGATAAGTAAATTATTACAAGACCATTACATAAGTTGATAATAAAACTCTAAAGGACTTAATTGTTCAGCCATGTAAAGGCACTTCAAAAAAAGACTAACCTCGAGATAGTTATATATGGTATCTCAATCAATACTCGTAAGAAGATCTATAAGAGTGTGAGCAACCAATAGCTCAGTAAATCGAGATGGAGACTTAAGAATGTATAACAAACACAAAATAGGGTTTTCAAACAATTAGTGAAATGCAATGCAATATGCAAATGCCATTACACAATGAAGTCTTGTCTATTATAATATTAGAGTAATTTCATTCACAGGTTAAGGAGTTTCAATATTTATACAATAGCTCACAACCAAACCCAACTTTATGCAATGGAGATATCGCTTCGAACTATTACTCCTATCCTTACCATAACCTTCCTCTTGTCACTTAGTTTGTCTAAGGATGAAAAAAAGGCCATTATGCTATCTAACACTATCTTTTTCAAAGGTATCGATATTTGGTTGGAGAATCCTAACTATTCCCTAAAGGGTTACAATGCATGACTAATTGAGGTATTTAGATCGTTTATAATTAAGTTTAGTTTAAAGTGACCAAACAATCTCATACCACTTAATTTACAACAAACCATCACAACACGTAATCAATATTCAGCAAGGAATCAAAGATACACAAGTACATGCTTAAATGGCTACTTACAAGCATAATCATATGCAATTCTAAGTCTCCAAGTAGTTTAAAATAGTACTCCAAAATACAATAATGTATCGAACCCAACTTACCTGAAATCCTTGATTTGCTCACTCAACTTGTTGCAGGTTAACTTGTCTCCACGTATCTTATAATATAAGTACTCTTTTAGTATTTATATCCTTATGACATACATGCTTTAAATTATGATTTGACTCAACTTTCTAAATATATATATACATATATATATTACTTATTACCAATCTATTCTAGGTTAGTTTTTGAATTAGTTTTTCAAATTTGTTTCTGATTTAGGTTCTAATTCAATTATCAATTACGAGTATTATACGTAAACCCTAAGAACTCATTTTGAACCACTATGTGAAATTAATCATATTATATTCAAGTATCTTAAATATCATATTTTGCTCTTGATTAGTATTCTAATCCGTATGGTACACATTAATCCTAATTTAACTATCGAATTTGCTTTCGATATGAGAAAAATTTATATTTTTCATATAATTACTTAAATTTAAGTTTCATATCAGATTTATTCTATATTACTATTATTATTATATCATCAATTTTAACGTAATATTTTCTACCTATTACATTTCCAATTTCACATATTATTAATTTACACATAGTACACATAATAATTACATCTAATACTCTAAATACTCTAAATATTATACTACATCAGAAATCAATATCCTAAAACACCTAATTATATACTAAATTAGTATTTTTATCAATTTTCCATTAAATTACTAAATTCAGCATAAAATCACTCTTTTATATATCATTTTAAGGCCTAAAAATTATCTATCTCGAAATTTAATTTATGAAAAATCTCTTCATAGCACTGTTTTAAATACTTTAAATAGTCTACATAAAAATTTTTAGTTCAAAATTTCGCTTTTAAGGTCATTTATTTTTAAATAAAAAATAAGCTCGAGTTTCAAGATTTCTCAATCACTATATATTTCCAAATCTAAATTCATCAAACTAATATTTTCTCCTAAATCTTCATACATAAGACCTCAGAATACTAAATTTCATAATTTTTTAAGCATATTTAATAATTTTCTAAACATATTTTTCCCTAATTGCACACAATTTTTGCTATTTTTTTCTAAAATTATCTATTCCTATTTCTCTAGTCTTTCTCCAATTTTTTTAGCTTCCTGACTAACCAAAATGAACTCCAGATGAGGCTTGTTGCTTTTATAGAGTTGTTTGATTTTTTTCTTTTAATTTTTTAGTACCATTTGTCCCTTATCCTCTTCCATTTTTCTTTATAATTATTCTATTTTGATTTTCTAATTGTTTCTTCTTAATTCCCAGCTTGCCATGACCTTAATCTAGATAATTCCTCACTTTTTCCTATTTTTATAATTTTATTTAATTATTTAGTATTATTTTAGCATATTTTAAGTATTTTGAGTCATTTTGGGTATTTTTACCTACACTTAAATACATATATAATATAAGTAAATACTTTTAAATATTATTTATGTTATTTTATGATTTTTAATATGCATATGATTTATTTCTATTGATTCATTATTTATCGAAACTAGTTTTATATATTTTTGATAAGTAACGGGTAATATTCTTATAATTTAATATTATAATATTTAATTATTTTATTACTTATTTTTTTAAATTTAAACTTATGTGATCACTTTTACTAATATTCTTAGCTTCATCGTATAATTAAGGCTCAATCGGACAACTTACTCGATTATTTTAAACTTCATGTATCAACTCTGAATTTTTAATTGTAAGGCTTATACACTCGAGCAATAATCACATTATCTTGGGCCTACTCTTGATTCAGTTGAGGGATTCCCCACATAAATTGAGGTGCTTAAGGTTACCCTTGATTCTAATCCTACCTTTATCCTTGACTTTGGTTTTGTTGAACTTAAGCTTGATTTGGTTTAAGTAAGCCTTGATTTTATTGAGGTTACCTTGGATTAGGCATAGGCACTCCCTTAAGGGGTTGGTTTTGAGTTGGAGCAACTAGCAAGGGAATGAGGTTAGGGTTGTTAATTCGATCACCCTATAAATGAAAAGAGGAGTTGGAGGCAGTTCCACATCTAGACATTCTAAAAGAAAAGAGAATCATAAGAGACATAAGTTTTCAGGCTAAAATAAACAACCGGTAAGGAAGAAAACAACTACAACTTGATTATTAATAGATAAGAATAAGAAATCTTTGTTAATATCACTACTCCACAATTACCCACAAGTCCACTATAAGTCATATTTTATCTCCTTACTTAGTTCTTATTTTACTAAGTTAATACTTAATATTATAAGATTTAAACCTATAACTTTGATACCACTTTAGTTGTAATGTGTAAACCCTACTTTTAGTTGGCCTAAGATTTAATTAAGAGTACCTTCTGAACGTTCCTAAAGATCAACTAAACTAAAAACTTAAGTTATATTTAGAAACGAATTAAATTTTTACAATTCAAAAGCAAATTGTCGATAAAACCTGAGCTTGAAGAACTGCGAGCTCTAAAGCTACTTAAAACCCTAAACCTTAAAACCATTAAGGAATTTTAACCTTAAATAATTAATCGATAATTTAATTTGAATAATTTCATTCAACTTTAGAAAATTTCACAATTCTACAAAAATCAAATCATAAATTACAAAACAATGTAAGATAAAAATCCTAAAACAATTTTCTATAAGGCTATGCCCTTATCTTCATGCATAAGCTTTACATATAAATAAGTAGACCAACCAATCACCTTAGATAACTTATCAATTAAGAGTTGGAATCATTTATCAATTGATAACTTATCAAAATTTAGTGATAAGACAATTTCCTTAACACCTCTTCACTTATACTACATATGGACAAATTTTCACAAGAATTCATAAGCTTAACTTTAATAAAGGTGACAAGACTACTCCATGACATAAAAAGACTTCCCATGGCAGATCTAAAAAGGGGAGAAAGGGGGGCCATGCATTTGTCATTCACCCATCAATCACTTCTTCTTACACATCACTATTCACCCCTTAATGCTTACATCATCAAGAGTTGCAATTGTTGACTTTTGTCTAAACTACAAGACAATCAATTAAAGCTTCTTGCACACACTTATTTCCTTATTCAAAATCTGCCACTCTCTCCCTCTTTCACTTCCATTTTCACTTCCTTTTCTCTTACTTTAAACACAAATCAAAAGAAGAAATCAAACTCCACAAATTCCCAACATTGCCGCCACCATTTTTGCTTCCACACTCACGGCAATTTCTCTTCTTATTCTTGTGTCATTTTCTTCCACCATCTAAGATCTTTTAGAACCATTAGAACCTTCCACAAACCCCATTCCAAGAGACCAAAAGGTTCGGGTTCCAAAAGGTTGCAAAAAGGAGGAAGCAGAGTTAAGAGCTTAAGTGGAACCTTAGTGCACAACCACCAAACTTTGCTTTAAGGACGAGTAAGTGCTTCTTGTGATATGTGAATTAGTATTTATGTTAGGAGACTTTGATTTCTTGAAGATATGAGTAAGGTTTAATTTGTTATAACACAAAAAAAATCGTTTTAAGAAATAAACCATAAAACCCTTACATGAAGTTGAAATATGAGCATGTAAAGTTGGTGTTATGTATGGACATTTGTTTAATGCTTTGAATGGGAGATTTTAAGTTAAGAAAATCTTGAAATGAGAACTTTAATGGAAGATAAGCATGCTGGACATGAGGGTTCCATAGTCATTTGGATGTTGATTTCGTTTCCATTAAGTTAAACATGCTCAAATCTAGACTTAAGTTAAGGAAAAATCCATCACATGAAGTTTTATGAAGAAATCAACTTTGTATGACATGAGCTATGATATGGGAGCTGTATTAAGTATAAGATCTTTTATTTCTTTACGTGGAACATGAGTTAAAGGATCATTTGATGGAAGGAAACTTAAGTTAAGATTTGTACACAAGTAGTTAAATGCATAATCTACCACCTAAACTTAAGGAAATGATGAAACAAGTTGAAAACCAAAGTAAGGACCCCTTAGGACCATCATGAACAGATCTGGAACGTGGGAAAATGAGGCCTGAAAATATGATAAAAGTGAATGAACAAAGTGAAAAGATTATCCAAAGCGAGTATGATAAGCATACAAAACCTAAAACTCAAAACCGGGCCTAAAACTCTCAAAACAAGCCTAGAACTCTAAGATGGGCCTTCAATAAAAATCTGACCAGCAACTTAAAGTACCAAGAGAAGTTGTTTTGAAGCCCATAAGAAATCCACCTAAGGCCCTATAAGCCCACCAAATTCATTAACTTTAGTTTGAACCAAAAACAAGCCCATTTGACAACTTAAGCCCACTAAAAGGCCCAAGAAGTGGTTGTTAGCCTTAGGAATATAAATCAAAGTTGTAAATCTGATCTCAAGGAGTATTTTAAGCTTAGGATAAAATCTAAAGACCAAGCCCAAGGAATTTCTCAAGTTATCAAAAAGCCCATTTACCAAACAAGGCCCAAAAACACTCCAACACATGAGGAACGCTACTGTTCTGACCCATGGACAGAATTGTATATCTCATTTCGAAAATCTAACCTTACCACATTAAAGTACACTTGAAAACGATGAAGATTGACTATAAGATCATAAAAATTGGATTTAAAACGAAAAAGTTATACGCGATTGAACTTTAGGTAAAAACCGGAAAAAATTTCGAAAACTAGTCAAGAGTATAAACTTAAGGAAAGTTTACTTAGTTTCTTAAGTTTGTTTCAATTCCTTATAAAAATTATTTCAATGACCAAGGGACACTGTTTATGGAGATGACTTACCTCCAGATTACTTTGATTGACCCACATGGCAGAGTGAGTAAATTCCCGATGACTCTTTACTTGATTGTGCTTGTAGAAATAGATGCACCTAAACTTATATATATGAATTTGGATGCTTGTGGGATATGGGAAACGAATGTGTATGAAATTGTGGATGAATGTGATGACTTGATAATTATATATAATAATGGGGAGTGTTTGCATTATATATATACATGTGAATTGTATGGAATGAAATTGTCTGATCACCCTGAAAATCGAGTTAATCACTTATATGATTAAGAAATCAAAATGAGTCATGCATACCCCATATTGCATACGGATAACACCGACTGCCGCTTTACGCAGAAGATGGGAAGGGGCTCACAGGAATACGAGTTTCCTGCAGGATTGGGTACTAGCTACGCCAACATATATATTGAGTCTCTATCTTAAGCTGATGGGCTTACTAGGCGCCGGGAGACGCCAACCGTCGGTGAGGGGCCGAGTCTTGTGGCTTCTGCTTAAGGCATGTGATTGTAGATTGCGAAGGCTACCACACCGCTAGACTTGGGATTTTGAAAATATGATTTATTATTCGGTAATGAAAGTATATATATGTATATATATGCATAGTTTTGTTTTGACATAAGCACAATAGTGCTAATGAATTAAAACCCAAGGTCTAGAACCCGGATTTTGGTTTGGGTCGGTTAATTATCTCCAAACCCCGACTTTAGGGGGCGTAATTCTGAGTCGTATGCAGTTCGCAGTTCCTAGGTTACTGCATGCGTTTTTGGCATACTGATTGTTCATGCATTCATATGATTGTGCATATAATAAATTTCTGTTATGTAGTATTGACGAGGGTAATTATCTCACTAAGCGTAAGCTTACACCCTAACAATTCTTTTCCTTACAGGTTGATCGATAGTTGGGACTGGGATAGGAATCGAGTGCAGAGTGCTACCATTGAATCAGTATGATGAAAAGGCTTGTGTAGTTAATTCGGAATGCTCCGAAAAATGACTAATGTCTCAATTAAGTTTAGTATATTTAGTAAGTTTAGAATTTCCTAGAATTGTCTATCTTATTTCGCTATTTTGGTAGGGGATACCGATTCTCTGTAGTTCTGAGGAATTGTATCCATAATTATTTATATTATATAATGAGTCAATGAACTAAAATTGAAGACTCTAGCAAATAACTATTTAGAGTCTTGCAATCTCTGACTTGCAAGGCAATTTTCTTATCATGGGTGCACACGTGATATGGAAATTTTAAGCAATACTACTAGGCCCCTCTTAAGGTTGCTACATAATGCCCTAGAATCTAGGGTGCTATAACTTACCACATGTCCTTTGTTGATATCTAATTTTGGAAGGAATTGAAATTAGGTCTCTGAGCTCTTAGACACTTTTGCAAAATAGAAAAAGATTAAGTTATAGGGGTGATAGGGATCAAGGATCGATTACGTACCCCCGTGCTTGAAGGCTATCTCAGATGGTTTGCTAAGCTGTTCGAAGTGAGTTAAGTGCCAAGGAGTAATGTTTATCCTAGTCCAATCAACCAAGCTACTTTGCCCTCCACACCATCCAAGGGACTATCGAGGTAATCAGCCAACGTATCGAGACGACCCCTTTGCACAACATCAGTCCAAGCACCAAATCTAGATATAGCCACCTCCATAGTATCAAGGTTGAGCTAGCAACTATTAGTAGCCAACCATTAGAGGCTGATCCTGAGTGTGAGTCATGCCTGAGCTAACCCTTGTCTAGTCTTAGCAATTGGAGCTACCGAACTACTGACACCGACTAAAGTTTATCAAGGCCTACCCCTGCATGGCTTGCAACATTATTAGGACCATAGAATGAGCATAATCATGTGCACTGTCTTTTCTAACATCCGTATTGTCCTATTCTCTTTGCATAATTACATTATTACCCTTGTAAATTATTCCCCCTTTTTTCCTAGCTAATAAAAATCCTTTTTTTTTTTTTGTAATTTCTTATACCCTAGGACTTACCTTAATTAGGTACTATAAATATTTGCAAATTATAATAGCCGTATGATTATATAGACAATACATTGAACTTTTACTCCCTCTTAAGCTAAGTTTCCTTCTACTTACTCTTGAGCTACACTTGTTTTGCTTATTGAGCGTGGACTAATGGTGAGTGACCTCCGGCCATACTTATGAGTCATATCAAGTGTGACCCAAGCTTATATGAGGCGTTGGTGCGTCATATCCATCATCGATGCATGGGAACTCTACTTATCTTTAACTATCATTTACTCTTTAAGCCATCTTGTGGCCCGAACCTACCCTTTTGGTTACGTGTAATGTTGGGTTTGTATGTTTATCCATGGAATCTGTAAAGTTAAGTTCATGGAGGGTTTTTCTTATGTTGTAAAATACAAGAATGGAAGGAATAATGTAGTAGCTGATGCCCTATCAAGACGACATACCCTCCTGACCAAGCTATAGACAAGACTACTTAATTTTTCAACGATAAAGAATATTTATACTGAGGATCCACATTTTTGTCCTAACTAAGTTCGGTGTGAGGAAGGATAGATACTAGATGACTATCATAGGGAGGACGGATACTTATTCAGGAAGATGAGGTTATATATCCTAACTTATCCCATGAGAGAATTACTTGTATGCGAGGCATATGGAGGAGGATTGACTAGATACTTTAGCCAGTGCTAAACCTATGAAGTACTATCTACAAGATTCTTTTAGCCAAGAATGATGAGAGATGTGTAGTCTGTATTAGAGAAGTGTGTGACCTGCTAAAAGGCAAAGAGCCAAGTAAAGCAAGGACATTATCTACCCTTACCTGTTCTAACCAAACTGTGGTCCAGCTAAGTATGGACTTCATGTTAGGATTGCCGAGAACATCTTGAGGGAAGGACTCCATCATGGTAGTTGTGGATCAATTTAGCAAGATGGCACATTTCATTCCCTGTTCCAGAACTAATGATACTTCAGCTATTTCTTTTCTTTTCTTGTAGGAAGTAATCAAGCTTTATAGTGTGCTTAGAACCATTGTTTTGGACCAAGACCCTAAATTCATGAGCCACTTTTAGAGGATGCTATGGAGGCAAATAGGAACTAAGTCGTTATATAGCACGTCCTACCTTATATAGCACGTCCTGCCATCTATAGACTAATGGACATACCGAGGTTATCAATAGAACCATAGAGACTTTACTGCAGGTTACTGTTGGACAAAACATGGCTAACTAGGATCTGTGTCTTCCAATCATTGAGTTTACCTACAATAGGACCGCTTGTAGCATAAGAAGCATGTCTCCATTCGAGGTCGCCTATAGGTTTAACCTCGAGCTCCTAATAGACCAAGTACCTCAATTGAAACTTGATGATGATTGACTAGTTGTTGAAAGAGTTGAGGCCATCAAAGCTATGCACTAGAAGGTTATTGAGCAATTGAGCCGAGCTAATACTGAGCTTGAGAAGTGAAGGTGAGGATGGAGGAAAAGAGAATTTCAACCTGGTGATTTGGTTTGGGTACATCTCAGCAATGAACAATTCCTAAACTTGAGGAAGAGCAAGTTGTTTACTAGAGTCGACGGACCTTTCAAAGTGCTTGAAAAGATCAATCTTAATGTCTATAGGATTGAATTACCTAAAAGATATGGAGTCCCAAACTCCTTCAATATTATCGATCTCTAACCTTACACTTTCGATGACGACCAACTTGGAGTTGAACTAGATTTGATCTCAAATCTCAAATAACTTAGAGGGGATGATGGGGATTAAGGACCGATCATGTGCTCTCGAACGTAAAGGCTATCTTATATCGTTCACTGAGCTGTCTGAGGCGAGTTAAGCATTGAGGAGCAATGTTTGCCTTAATTCAATCTACCGAGTTACTTTACCCTTTACATCATCCAAGAGACTATTAAGGTGATTGGCCGATGTACTGAGTCGACCCCTCTACAACAAACCAATCCAAGCACCAAATCTAGATACAGCTACCTCCATAGTGCCGAGGCTAAGCTAACAACTGTCAGGAGCCGACCATTCGAGGCCGATCTCGAGTGTGAGTCATCCCTAAGCCAACCCTTGTTTAATCTAGTAATCGAAGCTGCCAAACTATTGACACCGACTAGACCTAACCAAGGCCCACCCCTGTAAGACTCGTAATGTTATTGGGACTATAGAATGAGCGGAATTACATATGCTATCCTTTTTGATATCTGTACTGTCCTTTCTAATAGAAATCCTTTGTTTGGAATTTCCTATAACCTAAGACTTGCCTTAATTGGGTACTATAAATACTTGCAAATTACAATAGTCGTATGATCCGAGAGAATATACTGAACTTTTACTCCCTCTTGAGCTAAGTGTCCTTTTGCTTACTCTTGAACTACACTTATCTTACCCATTGAGTGTAAACTAGTGGCGAGTGACCTCTAACCATACTTATATGTCATATCAAGTGTGTCCTGAGCTCGTGTGAGGCATTGGTGCATCATGTCTATCGTTTGTGTATCATATCTATCGTTAGTGTATGGGAACCCCTACTTATCTTTGACTACCATTTATTCTTTGAGCCATCTTGCTACCCGAACCCACCTTTTTGGTTACACGTGATATTAGGTTCGTGTGTTCATCTATGGAATCCGTATCAGGGGGTGTCAGGGTAACTCCGGCATTACTATTTTGATGCCTAAGTTAGGTAAATTCAAAAAGAGATGGGTAGAAATAAGAAAAGAGTGTTTGGGGGTCTAAAGGAAGCTAACTGTCACCTTAGGACCTCCTTTTATTGTTGTAAGATTATTTTGGATGTTGCAATTGCTCCCTCCAATTCCATCACGTATATCTAATTTAAGTTTTGAGACCACTCCCTGATTTTAAGGGATGTGGTTGACATCATGGTGGCTGATGAACGGTTATTCAAACAAAGAAGCTAACTGTTCACCTAATGTTAGAGTTTGAATTCTTTAGAGTTGATCGAGTCAGAATCCAACCTGTAGGCATTTGTTCTGACCTAAAGGAAGTTGGTATAACCTTTCCTAGTTAAACCGGTCTTATAGAAGTTCAAGTTGCTAGCCTTCCCCGATTTATTCCATATGACCTATAGAAGCTTTAGGAGGTCGGAAGCAAGGTAAAGAGGGAGTGTGATTGAATAAGAGGTTGAAAGCATCTCTAAGCAATTCATTATATGCCTTTGGGAAAAATCCCTATCAACATTTGCCCCCCTAGACTCATCTTAATAAGTTGATCAGGTGGAGTAATAATACCATTTTTAAGACTGGAAATATTAGCCATGCTTTTCTTTCTCAATGGTGATCTTAGATTACTATTCCCACTACTTAATTTGCAAACCTTTCATCTGATTTACTAAGGTGGTAAACTGCTATTGGAATATTACTTTTTATTTTAACTTATTGGGGAAGCTTCAACTATTGAATGTAAGGTTTTATGTACCATTTTAAGGATCTGTACAATAATGTTAGAGTTTATGTGTGTCCTTTAGGATGGGTGATTTTATCCAGACCGTTCAATCTATACAATGTGTAGTGAATTAGATGAATCACACTAATTGGTGTCTACAACGCTTATGAATACTTGGAAAACAACTGCCAAACCCATTCTTTTATATTTTTAACCTTTTCCTTTATATTCTCTTTCCCTTTTCATCTACTTCTTGCCTTAGTGTTCCCATTTCTTTGGATTTTGTTCTTTTCATCTTATACCCTATACATTTCCATTTATACTTCACTTGCAGCAACTGCTTCGACAAGGTAAGCCATATCTTTTCCTTAATCTAACAACTTAACCTATGCTTAAGAATGGAGCCAATAGTTGTCTATTACACATCAAGTCAGCAATTCTCCTCCTTTAGAAGAACCCCCACTATGGTAGATCCTAATGTTGCCGATTGTCCATGGGATTTGATTGGGTATATTGGGCTGGAAAGAATTTATGCTCTTCAATCATAGAAAATTAGATAGCTTCCATACTATAATTATCCTACAGATAATGAAGGTAAGTCTCTTACATTACCCTTATATGTTGGGATCTAATATGATATGAGTCCAAATGGTGTCACAAGCACAGTGAGCGAATAAGAATTTAATGCTATGTGACTTTATTTTAGAGGTGCCCCCTGAGACTGGTTGTTCAAGAGACCTCAACAACATGAACGAATCATGACATTAGGTGATCAAGAATTTGCCCTTTTTGAAAAATTCTTCAAGGTCGGTTTGAAACTAAATTTTATTATATTCCAAAGGTCCTTTTTTACGTATCACCATCTTTGTCCCTCTATGTTTAACCCAAATTCTTATAGATTACTTATAGCTTTTGAACGTATATGTGAAGATTTAGAGGTTAGGACCATCATTACTATGTTTAGGTATTTCTTTACTCTAAAAAAGAAAGAGGGTTGGTTTAAATCTATGCCCGACCTCGTCGAAAAATTTTTGTTAGATTGGAGTCTTTAATTCATGAGTGGAAATAGAAATGGAAATGGTTATGTTGACTACTCTATTAGATTTTCCAACCACTTAGAGTTAGTTGATTAGGTTGTTAGATATTAAGCACTTACTCCCCAATGACCAAAGGGCTCATGATGCCATTATGAAGGCTTACAATAACAAATACTTCCTTTGGGATGTTGACAAGATCATAACCAAATATTCTAATGGTGGTCCAATCTTCCTTAAGGATAAAGCTTGGTGGATGAAGGTGTTTGTAGCACTTTTGATGGAAACATTGAAGGTCTAGAAAGTGGAATGGAAGTTAAGCAAGGTATAGGACATTGCAATCTTGCCATGTCGAGAGGGGCTTCTAAGAAAAGGAACCTTTGCGTCTACTTGGGAGTAGGATGATCTTCCTTGCCTATATTTGGTACAGTTGTCGTAAGTTCTTTAACTTCATTTTTTAGTTATCCCAATCTAATCTCTTGCACTTCTTACTACAGATACAATACTTAAGGATTATAGCTCTAAAGACTTGTTTGTTGAGTTGAAGGCCAGTGGATCAAAGGTGAAGGAGGATTCCAAGAAGACCTCCTCTAAACAAGTCCCTACCAAACAGCCATCTAAGCCTTTGGTTAAAGTATAACCAAAGGCTCCAATCAAGCCATCAGTAAAACCTACTGCCCTTGCTACCTACAAGAATAAGGATGGCCAGCAAGGAAAAATTGTTAAGGAGTCCCAACAACCCAAAGCTCCTACCAAAAGGAAGGTTGTCGAGGTCAATAAACCAAGGAAGCGACTAAATACTCATGAATACTCTCCTTTGGAGAGGTACCCTAAATAGGGGAAAACTCTAAGGGACATTAACCTCAAGGCGGTGGGTAACTCTACCAACCCTAATGAGGGAAGGGAAGTTCCATTTAGGATTCCAAGCTCAATCACCCTATTGTAAAGACAAAATACTAAGGTCATGTAATTTTGGCCGACTTAGCATGTCAACACAACAAACTTTGCATTAGGGAATGGTCGGATGGCTCTTTAGTTACTTAAAGGGATTCATCTCCTTAACAATGTTCAACCTTTAACCAATGCGGTCAAGCTTTGCTAGAATTTAGGATCAAATACTTTAATTCACTTAGCTGCTTTAAGCTGGAATGATGTAAGCTTTCTTACTTTCTTGAGTTTAATCCTATTTGAATTTATTATTTGTTTTCTAATGTTCATACTAATTTTTCAAAACTCCCAACGGTTATTAATGATTATGAAAGCCTTCATTGATAAAAAGAATGCCGTAATTTTTTTGGTTTGATCTTGTATTCAAGTTTCTCTTTATTTCTGTAAGACCATAAGTTCCCCTTTTTATTGCTTTCAGATTGTCAAAGAGGCAAAAAATCAAGTGGCTAGTATGGAGGCTGAAAAGAAGAGTTATAGGAGAAATGGAGACTAGAGAAAACTAAATTAAAGGAGGAGAAAACTAAGGCTAAGGATGAACTCAAAGTTTGGAAAGAAAAAGCCTAGTGCGAATCTAAAATTCATAAGGAAAAAGTGTTAGCCTTAGACTAAGAGCAAAAGAAAAGCTCTAAGCTTGTGTCTGATCTTTAGGAGACATAAAGTGAGGTCAAGTCCCTTAAGGCCAAACATAGCAAGGAGATCGCACACTTATGAAGCTTGTATGAGGAGTTGAAAATTAGGTTAGCTGATGTGTGAGAAAGGAAAGGACTCTTACAAAGTTTATGACAAACCTTACTTGGACATTAAAGAGAGTAATGAGTACAAGGGGTTGATGAGTTAAAAAATGTTAGACATGATCAACCTAGCTTAGGAGGAGATTTTGATCCATCACCCTAAATACGATCTTAGCTATTTAAACTTTTCTAAGCAAGCTTAAGATGTCTAGGCCTAGGCTGATATGGGAGAACATACAATAGAAATGGAAAAGTAAGCAACAAAGGATGTAGGTACTTTGGTGGCCAATTCCTTGATGTAGAGGAAAGAGATGAGACTCTTGAAGTTCAAGAAGTTGCAGCACCCAACCTTCCAACTAATGCTTAGCTAAATATTGCTTAAGGCTTTGATACTTAAGAGATCCTTCCTACCCAACTCCCAAGACAATGATATCTCTCTGCTTATTGTTCATGCTTTTATTGCAAATTTGCTTTCAGGTCGGTATGCTGACCTTGGTATTATAAAACGTATTTTGGGGAGACCTTCTTTGTTCTTCTTTATTTGAATGTTGAAGTTGTTCTTGCAGTACTAGATGTTAGTGCAGTCAATCTTTGGTACCTTATGATGACCTTTAATTCTATTGTTCAATTGGTTTAAGTTGCCTATCAACTGGTTTATGATATTTATTTAATAGCTTAGGATCTCTAGATAACCTGTTGTCCATTTATTGGACTTAGGGCTTATCATCCTTGAATTAGCTCGTTAATCCTTGGTTAGGATTAGACATCACTCCCCTTGTTAGCTTAGGGCTTTAGAATTATGCTTTTGTTTGTTACCCTTAAGAAGATTTGTAATCTATGACTCATCATCTTTAAGAGGATTTACAGCCTTTGGCTCATCATTCTGAAGAGGACTTATAGCATATAGTTTAACATCCTTAAAAGGATTTTATATCACAGGTTTGTCATCCTTAAAAGGATTTATAGCCACCGTATGTATCACCCTTACAAGGGTTTAAGGTTTTTAGATCTCATCATTTTTACCTAAGACTTAGAGATCCAAGGATATCCTTTCCCGTCACCTATCAGACATAAGACTTAAGGATTAGTGCTTTATAATTTGTTTGTCATCCTTAAGGAAAGGGCTTAGAGAGGTTCAAAAGATTTTCCTTATTAGAAAAAAATTACATAAGGATCGTGCTCATACTTTGCATGAAATTGCATGTAATGATGAATGATATAATGGAATGAAGTAACAAGGATTGTACAGCTAATAAAACATTTCATTAACACCATATCAAAATGGAAACAAATCAATCAGTTAGTTCCAACCTTTCATGCTATGAACAAAAACTGAAACAAATCAAGTCAAACAAGAAAAACATATATTCCCACATGAGATCTAGGAAATCAGTTCAAACATCATAAAACCAAATGAAACAAGCCACACAAAACTAGCCTAGTGATAACTCTGATTTTAAACATATTTCATATGGTGATTTTATAGTATTTCCCTTACATTTTTGGTTTTCTTTAAAGAAATTGATACTTAATTGAGTAAAATGTTGATTTCAGGGTTTAAACGCGTTCTAGGCTCGAAAATGAAGAAAAGGAATCAAGTTTCACTCAATTCCAAGTTCAAACGAAGAAGTTATGAAGTTATGTAGAAATTTTGCCTTAGTGCAGAAAGTTACATGACCTGGGGACACGGCCGTGTCCCAGGCCATGTCTAGTGATGAAAATAGAATCCGTGTAATACATATATAAAAGGATATCTTAGGGTTTAAAAGGAAGATAGACATTACAGAAACGGAGAGACACAAGAGACGAGAGAAGACTTAAGGAGAATATCAATCAAGAAGCGAGAACAACATCGATTTCAAGATTAGAGAGATTGTTCATCAAATCAAGAGGGGTTTTTTATGCTTTATTTTACGTTTTTGATGAAACTCGTTTTTAGATTCGTCATGATAGCTTAGAATTCAAGTATTTAGGATTATGGAACCTAGGGTTTCATGTAACCCTTGGATTGAATTATAATTTCAATAAAGTTTCTATCTTTTCTTGATTCAATTATGTTGTTTAATTGTTGATTGATAATTCTAGAGTGTCAATATATGATATTATGCATGTTGATTGAGAAATTGCATGTGTAATTAGATCTTAGCATAATTGAAGAGAATTACATGTATACTTAGAGATAAGATACATGTTTCTTCCGGAAAGTTAATTGTTTGTGTGGGAATTCATTGTACATTAATGCAATTCTAAGTTATATTACTAAGTGAAGAGATTCCGGTAAATAATTTAGGATTAGGGTTAATATGCTTGAGAAATATATTAGCTTTAATTGTGAATTCCTCCTGTCAAGAATAATAGAAACTAACTTGAATATATTTTAAAAGGTTACATGTTAAACACTAGGGGAAATAATTCCTAAATACATTATTGCATACTTGAAGTCGTTTGTATTTTCATTGCTTTCTAATTTACTTAATCAAGTTTCATAATTAGTTTAGATGGTTAATTTTAGTATTTTTAATTTATTCAACTCGACACAATTTTCTGGTTAGATAATAAAGCTAAGGTTAATATTAGTACTCAAAATCCCTGAGGGATCGACTCGGATTCACATCTGCTATATTAAAATTGATAGGTGCACTTGCCTCGTATCACCTAGCAACAACATAAACATGTAAATGAACAAACATATGTTCATCTGTCCTCCAAATATCAATACTCCATATTCTTCATTCAAAGTATGGTATGAGGTTGTCAATATTTCATGCTCTTGAGATTAGTTGGCCATCAAGCCTCTTTAGCTTATTTGCATGCCCATTCCCTACCACCTCTTTCACTTTGATGGGATCCTCCCACGCTGAGGTCAGTTTCCTTTAGCATTCCCTTGCTTCTAATGCTTCTAACTTCTTGTAGACCAAATCACCAAGTCGAAAGAACTTATGCTTAACACATTTATCATAGTACCGAGTTACTCGTTGTTAGTAAGTAGTGAGATGGGCTTTGGCCAATGTACATGACTTGATTAGAATATGACTATTGGACCTTTAACTTGTAGTCGAGCTCAAGGCCTAAAAGGGTTAATAAGGCATATTCTCCTACTCTAGCCGACTCCTGCTGAGGTCAAGCTAATTCTTGCTGTTGACCAACTTCTTATGCCGAGTTGAGTAACTATAAATCTCTTAGAAGTCATATGTCGATTGGTTGAATGCTCTACTGATAGCTTGGTTGCTTACATACACCTACTTGCCCATGATTAAGTTGACTTCCAGATCGGCAACATTGATGCTAAGAAGCCGAGAGCTCCTATAAATATCCATAGCCACTCTTTCTTAGATGAACCCAAGGTAGCTTGACACCTCTGCTCACCCCTCCATCCTAACCATACTATTTTGTCTAATTCTACCAAAAGCATCCCCAATACACTGTTGCCACATATCTGAAGCCCATGTGAAGGAATCCATAGCGCTAATCATTAACTTACTTGAATTAATATTTGGAACCTTTATTACTCTTTGTACATTGTTTCTTTTAGACATTACCCTTCTAGTCTTTTCCGTTTAGGTAGGTTGCCCTAGTTTCTTGGGTATAAATACCTACTGTACAAGTAACCGCATCATCACTTATCCTCTTATCATCAATATATTGAATATACCTGATAAAGGCATATTTTTCATGTTTTAAAGTGCAAATTAAGATATAATTATTATTGATTTTATAGGAATCATTAAAGATTGGCACTTAATTATTTTCATTTGGGCATTTTAGGAATTAGAGGATTTAAGAGTGGAATTAAGGATGATTTAGAGTAATTTTACGCAAAGGAACGAATTCAATTCAACACGTATAAGTGGGGAATGAAGGCAGCCAACCTACAGCTTACACTGGTGGCCCTTGAATTCAACGCTGCCAACCCTTGATGGCTATGCCATCGGCCTTGCACTTACACCGTTGGCTTTCATGAAAAGGAAACTTTATGTGAGTCAACCTTAATTTTTCTTATAAATTGCTTATGTTTCATCATTTGAGAAACTTTTGAACATACTTTCCTTAAATGTAGAGAGTCGTAGAATAGTTTTTAGTTAGTTCTTGAAGAATTCTTTAGGAGAATCACTTGGAACATTGAGAAGAATTTGCTTTTGATATGGAGACCAATTTGAAGTTATAATTGAAGATTACCTTTTTCAATACAGAATTGGTGATATCTATTTCAATTATTCTTATGCAATTTTGTGAATTACTTATGCTTTTAGCTATGAATTTGCTTGCAATTTTAATTCATATTTGTGTTTTTATTTCTAAATCCATGGCTAACTAAATTTATTTATGGGAATTGATGAAAACCTAGATAACTAAGATGATGATTATGTTTATGTTATAGGATTAAGAGATATATGGATGATTCATGATTGCAATTCTATGATTTCAATTATAATTGTTCAATTGATTATAATTGTTAGAAAGCCTAATGATACGGGATTTGATATAGGGTTTGTTAGAAATTCTTAGTTGATTTGATTAATCAATGTGGAAGCAGAGGTAATTAAATTAATTAGAAATTATCTAGAATTTAATGCGATGTTCAACAATTGATTATTCACTAAAACATTAGGGATATTTGATTTAGGACATTAGACAATCATAGTATCGAGAGATATATGATTGTAATTTAGAGTCTACTATTAATTAGAAGATGTGGAAGCTGACTAATTAATTAGGAGTTTAAATCCTTAAGTTTTAAGGTATAATAATTTCACTTGAATGACCATATAGTTATTAATCTATATAACATGACAGCAATTTGATTGGCATAATCTAAGGTGGATTCTGTTTTGCCACAATTCTCAATTGATTGCTTAATTTTAGATTTTTCATAATTATTTTCTTTTCAATAGTTTGAGAGTAATTATTAGATTAATTAATTTAATTTTGATAACTTAAATATTGATAAGAATTAGCATAGGATTAGTAATTTCTTAGTCCTCAAAAGATTGACAACCTTATTTTCTCTATATTACTTGATTTTGACCTAATATACTTGTTGGAGTATTTGTGATTTATATATATATATATATATATTAAGCAAATGAATACCCTTTTGTAAGCATTGCTCTTATAGCTTGTTTACTCTTTTCACTCTTATGATAACACTTAAGCAAGGCTAAGTGGCGAGAAACCTCATTGGACCATCTTGTGGTCATATTGAGTTATGCCGTGAGTCCTTAGAAGTTCCTCAATGCATTGTATCCTTGGAGCTGCTCATGGGTTTGCTTACTTTACCTTTATTATCTTCATATAGTCTCATCACTTCAAGCTTTCGACAAGCTTAGACCCATCTCTTGTGACCGACCTTATTTGGTCTTAGTCTCGATCCACATCATCTTGGTATTAGAGAGGAGGTTTCATTTAGGTAAGTTGTATTTGTGTTTTGTGAAGTAGTGCTTGTTGTAGTTGGATGTCGAAGCTATGAAGAGAATCGTTGAAGTGTTTGAGTAAGTTATAGAGCGAAGTAGTTATTCTTGAGTATACTTTGTTTTGCCTTGTTTTAGACATCTAAGACTAGAATAGGTTTCTGTATAGGGATTTGTTCATTAATATAGTTAAAAGTGTTTATGGGTTAATTGGAAATTTGTGTAGAAAGTGTATGTGTCATTTAGTTTAGAGAAATATTGTAAATTATATCTCAAATTCGGAATTTACTAAAAAAATTGTTGAAGAAAACGACAGACCTAAGTATTAATGTTGGTATTGGGGACAACAATAATGGTGTTGTCTACCATAGCCAACAACCTTAGGGCACCCCTGGAAGTACAGACAAGAAACTAGATGAGTTGGCTAGCCTCTTAGCTAACCTGACTAGAGCTCTTCATGCAATGGCTTATTGACTTGCTGAAGCTGTGTAGAACACTCCATAAGTTACCTGACATGTTAAGGGTCAAATCCTAGCTCGATAAGTTCAAGGCGGAGGAGTAGGAGGACGAGTGAGAAGAAGGATTGACTTAGGAGATTTGGATGATGATGGAGAAGAAGAGTTCAAAGAAGAAGAGCGAGCTCGAGTACCTTGAGTTGCCGACCATGTGAAGCTTTAAATTTCAAGCTTCGATAGGTTTAGTAGTGCGAATGATTATTTGGATGGGGAGGAGAATGTTAAACGTTTTTTTTTTATTATTACCAGTATGAAGACCAAGAGAAAGTGAGGACTACTATTGTTGAGTTCTTAGGATATGCCGCCATGTGGTTGAAGAACTTCTAAATCATAAGAAGATGAGAAGGATACAGAGAAGTAAGTACATGGCTTGAGATGAGGAGAATACTCAAAAATAGATTTATGCCGGATACTTATCTACAAGACACTTTTTCTCGACTTCAAAAGTTGAGACAAAGAGGCCGAATCGTTGATTATTACATTTAAGAATTCCAAATACTCATGATTCGCTATGAAGTAGAAGAGTCGTCCGCACGAGTAGTGTCTAGATTCCTTACCGGATTAAGAAGTGATATTCGAGACATTGTGGATTTTCAATAGTTCACCACATTAGATGATGCTATAAGGATAGCCTAATGAGTGGAGAGGTAAAGAAGAAGCCGAGTGCCAACCTGACCCTCGACGAGTCGACCTACCTAGGGAAGTTACCAAGATCAGTTAAATATTGAGTTGATGCAAAGGGTAGATGCCCAAGTTGAATAGAAGGGTTGACCTGATGGTGATGTGCTGACAAGATCATATGAGAAGGGATAAGGATTTGGGAGGAAGATGAGCTAAATGCTAAGGGTTTCGGGACATGATTGCTTACTGTCTGCATCAACGAACTATGGTCATCAAAGGAGATGTCTTAAAGATTAAAGTGGATAGTATTGATGAGGAACTTGAGGAAGAGGTTGTTCTCGATGAGGAAACCACTTAAGAGGATGAAATTAATGGGAATGAAGCTACCGGACCTTTGACCCGCAATCAAGCCCGAGGACTAAAGGGGTTGGCACGATGAATCCTTTTGTTCTAACCAACCTCTGTTAAAGCCGAATACTTTCTTACCGAGTCACCTTTAATGTTGTACTGTATGACTGCCCATTATTCTATGATATGTCGAGTTGGTGATTACTCCTTAGCGATGAGCCGACTAATAAATCGACATCATCTTTGCTAAGAAGCCGAGAGATAGAGAATCTAGACCGACTAAGCCATCCTTACTCGGACAAGCCCATCTATCCGTACTTTTTTTCCGCATCTCCTAACAACCTTGCCAATGCAGCATCACCATGTGTACATTATCATATATAGAATCTATAGCACCAATGATTGTTTTCCTTGTATACTTATTTTTACCCTTTTATATCGTATACATTGCTTCTTTAGGAAATGTCCTTTTTATCTTTTCCCTTTTGGACAACTTATCGTAACATATGAGTATAAATACCCTTATACTTATAGTTGTACAAGGTAAATTATCTTTAATACACCTTTGAGTACTTTCTTCCTTGCTTATGTAAACACTGTTGTTTACTCTCGGCATCACTCTTATCTTTTTCCTTAAGCAAGGTTAGGTGGCGAGTAACCTCATTGGACTAATTTGTACATCATATCGAATTGTGCCATAAGTATAACGACCCAACAGTATCGTTGTCGTGATAGGTCGCCGTGTACCGTATAAAGGTCTATTATCAACCCCCTTGCTGATTATAGGCCTTTCATACGACACACAAGGCTCCTTCCACTCTACGTTACTACTAGGCCCATAGACTAGTAATATAGAGCAAATTAAACCAAATTTCTTTTATGTTATAATTTAACTAATTGTGTGGGCTCGTGAGACCCACACCAAAATAATATTACAAACAAATGCAGTTCATAACGGAACTGCATAAAATCTAAGTTATGCATAAATACATAAAAGTATCTAAATATCTATAATCTATTACAAAATATCCTCTTCGCTCTCTGATCGCTCCAACCCGTCTCTACTCGAGACTTACCACGGGCATGCCTCGACCCGGATTGATGAAGAGGTTCTCCTGCACCAACAAAAATCTATAGGGGAGTAAGCTTACGCTTAGTGAGATAAATGCCCTCATTAGTACCACATAGCAGAAATTTATTATATGCACAATCATATGAATGCATGAACAATCAGTATGCCAAACAACGCATGCAGTGACCTAGGAACCGCATACGACTCAGAATTACGCCCCCTAAAGTCGGGGTTTGGAGATAATTAACCGACCCAAACCAAAATCCGGGTTCTAGACCTTGGGTTTTATTTCATTTACACTATCGTGCTCATACCAAAACAAAACTCTACATATATATATATATATATACTTCCTTTACCAAAATCAAATCATATCTTTTAAAATCCTAAGTCTAGCGGTGTGGTGGCCCCCGCAGTCCACAAACACACGCCCTAAGCAGAAGCCACAAGACTCAGCCCCTCGCCGACGGTTGGCATCTCCCAGCGCCTAGTAAGCCCATCAGCTTAAGACAGAGGCTCAATATATATGCTGGCGTAGCTAGTGCCCAATCCTGCAGGAAACTCGTATTCCTGTGAGTCCCTTCCCATCTTCTGCGTGAAGCGGCAGTCGGTGTTATCCGTATACAATATGGGGTATGCATGATTCACTTTGAGTTCTTAATCATATAAGCAATTAACTTGATTTTTAAGGTGATCAACCAGTTTCATTCCATACAATTCACATGTATATATTCATACAAACAATTCCCATTATTATATATAATTAACAAGTCATCACATTCATCCACAAATTCATACACATGCATCTCCCATATCCCACAAGCATCCAAATTCATATATATAAGTTTAGGTGCATCTATTTCTACAAGCACAATCAAGTAAAGAGTCATCGAGAATTTACTCACTCTGCCATGTGGTTCAATCAAAATAGTCTGGAGGCAAGTCGTCTCCGTAAACGGTGTCCCCTGGTCATTGAAATAATTTTTATAAGGAATTGAAGCAAACTTAAGAAACTATGTAAGTTTTCTTTAAGTTATATTCTTAACTAGTTTTCGTAATTTTTTCCCGGTTTTTACCTAATGTTCAATCGCGTATAACTTTTTCGTTTTAAATCCGATTTTTATGATCTTATAGTCAATCTTCATCGTTTTCGAGTGTACTTTAATGTGGTAAGGTTAGATTTTCGAAATGAGGTATACAATTCTGTCCATGGGTCAGAACAGTAGCGTTCCTCATGTGTTGGAATGTTTTTGGGCCTTGTTTAGTAATTGGGCTTTTTAATAACTTAAGAAATTCTTTGGGCTTGGTCTTTAGATTTTATCCTAAGTTTAAAATACTCCTTGAGATCAGATTTACAACTTTGATTTATATTCTTAAGGCTAACAACCACTTCTTGGGCCTTTTAGTGGGCTTAAGTTATCAAATGGGCTTGTTTTTGGTTCAAACTAAAGTTAATGACTTTGGTGGGCTTATGGGGCCTTAGGTGGATTTCTTATGGGCTTCAAAACAACTTCTCTTGGTACTTTAAGTTGCTGGTCAGATTTTTTGTTGAAGGCCCATCTTAGAGTTCTAAGCTTGTTTTGAGAGTTTTAGGCCCGGTTTTGAGAGTTTTAGGCCCGGTTTTGAGTTTTAGGCTTTCTATGCTAATCATACTTGCTTTGGTTAATCTTTTCACTTTGTTCTTTCACTTTTATCATATTTTTAGGCCTCATTTACCCATATTCCAGATCTGTTCATGTTGGTCCTAAGGGGTCCTTACTTGGTTCTTCAACTTGTTCCATCATTTACTTAAGTTTAGTTGATAGATTATGCACTTAACTACTTGTGTATAAATCTTAACTTAGGTTTCCTTCCATCAAATGATCCTTTAACTCATGCTCCACATAAAGAAATAAAAGATCTAATACTTCATAAAACCTCCATATCATAGCTCATGTCATACAAAGTTGATTTCTTCATAAAACTTCATGTGATGGAATTTTCCTTAACTTAAGTCTAAATTTGAGCATGTTTAACTTAATGGAAACAAAATCAACATTCAAATGATCATGGAACCTTCACGTCCAGCATGCTTAACCTTCATTAAAGTTCTCATTTCAAGATTTCCTTAGCTTAAAATCTTCCATTCAAAGCATTAAACAAATGTCCATACAAAACACCAACTTTACATGCTCATATTTCAACTTCATGTAATGGTTTTAGGGTTTGTTTCTTAAAACGAATTTTTGTGCTATAACAACTCAAACCTTACTCATATCTTCAAGAAATCCAAGTCTTCTAACATAAATATTAATCCACACATCACAAGAATCACTTACTCGTCCTTAACGCAAAGTTTGGTGGTTGTGCACTAAGGTTCCTCTTAAGCCTTTAACTTTGCTTCCTCCTTTTTGCTTACCTTTTGAAACCCAAATCCTTTGGTCTTTTGGAAAGGGGTTTATGGAAGATTCTAATAGTCTTAGATGATCTTAAATGATGAAAGAAAATGGCACATGAACAAAGAAAAAAAAATGCCGTGAGTTGAAGCTTCAAAATGGAAGAAAATGGATTTTGTGGGGTAAAGTTGTTTCCCCTTTTTATGTTTGTTTCTAAAGAGAGAAAGATGAAGTGAAAGTGAGAGAAATGGAGAAGAGTGTGGCCGGTTGGAATGAAGAGAGAAGGAGTGTTTAAATGTCTTGAAAGTATTGTCTTAAAGCTTACAAAAAGTCAACAATTGCAACTCTTGATGATGTAAGCATTAAGGGGTGAATAGTGATGTGTAAGAGGAAGTGATTGATGAGTGAATGACAAGTGCATGGCCCCCCTTTCTCCCCTTTTTAGATCTGCCATGGGAAGTCTTTTAATGTCATGGAGTGGTCTTGTCACCTTTATTAAAGTTAAGCTCATGATTTCTTGTAAAAATTTGTCCATATGTAGTATAAGTGAAGTGGTGATAAGGAAATTGTCTTATCACTAGATTTTGATAAGTTATCAATTGATAAATGATTCCAACTCACTCTCAATTGATAAGTTATCTAAGGTGATTGGTTGGTCTACTTATTTATATGTAAGGCTTATGCATGAAGATAAGGGCATAGTTTTATAAAAAATTGTTTTAGGATTTTTATCTTACATTGTTTTGTGATTTACGATTTGATTTTCGTAGAATTGTGAAATTTTCTAAAGTTGAATGAAATTATTCAAATTAAATTATCGATTAATTATTTAGGGTTAAAATTCCTTAATGGTTTTAAGGTTTAGGGTTTTAAGTAGCTTTAGAGCTCGCGGTTTTTCAAGCTCGGGTTTTATCGACAATTGGCTTTTGAATTGTAAAAATTTAATTCGTTTCTAAATATGAACTTAGGTTTTTGGTTTAGTTGATCTTTAGGAACGTTCGGAAGGTACTCTTAATCAAATCTTAGGCCTACTAAAAGTAGGGTTTACAATAAGTCCTTAGAAGTTCTACTAGTGAGTTATATCCTCTGGAGCTGTTTGTAGAGTTTTGCTTTCTGTTTCATTCGTCATTTTGCCCCCTTTCGTACCTTTCCCCATTAACCCTTTTTGAGCTTTCTGCAAGCTTAAACTCATCCAACGACTAGACTTGTCTATTCTCGGTTACGATTCACAACATAGTGGATAGTGGGAGATGAACCAAAGTGGCATCTACTAACTTGATTAAGAAGCTAAAGTTACTAACTATCACATATCCAAAGTCGTATAAGTTGCATTGGCTGAATGAGAAAGGAGCACTACTTATCACTTAACAAGTATTGCTGCCAGTTTCTATAGGGAGTTATTTTGATAAGATTCTTTGTGACATACTACCCATGTGTGCATTGCATGTGCTGCTTGGTTGATCTTAGCTTTTCTACTGAAGAGTTATACATGACTGATTTAGGAACACCTATGTATTCGAGAAAGATAGGAGGAAGGTTACTTTGAACCATGTGATGCTAAGTCAAGTTAGTAAGTTGCATGTTAAACTTGCTTAAGGGTCGAAGAAAACATTAATTCTAAGCAAAGTTGAGCTTCGAGAAGCTATAAAGGCCAATAGGCCGACTTTTATGTTGGTCAAAAGGAGAGCCTTAACCCCTGTGTTGTACCGGTGCTCCTTGTGTCAAAGAAGGATGGAACTTAGTAAATGTACATTGATAGTCGAGTCGTAAACAAGATTACCTTCAAGTATCAGTATCCTATCCTTAGGTTGGGTGAGCTAGGTGGAGCTAAGGTCTTCAACAAGATTAATTTGAAGTCTGGCTACCATCGGATTCAAATGAGGTCGAGAGATGAGTGGAAAATTGCATTTAAAACTTAGCATGGACTCTATAAGTGGATGATAATGCCTTTTGGCTTATCGAATGCCCTAAGTACTTTCATGCGATTGATGAACCATGTATTGAGAAATCTAATCAAGAAATGTGTCGTAGTATACTTTAACGATATCTTTATACATAATATTGACCATACGAGCCACTATGAACATCTTCGTACCATGTTTGATGTGCTCCAAACCGAGAGGTTATTCGACTATCTTAAGAAGTGTTGTTTCAGTTAGGAGGAAGTGGTATTTTTGGGTCATGTAGTTGGTGGAGGTACGAGTGGATAATGAGAAGATCCGAGGTATTGTTGAGTAGCCGACTCTAACCACTTATGCCGAGGTGAGAAGTTTCTATGGACTAGCATCCTGGTATCAAAGGTTCATTAGAAACTTCAGTGCCATTATCACACCCTTTACTGAGCTTATGAGGAGAAAGAGATGAGAGGAGTTTTGTTGAAGTAAAGGTATGGTTGACTTTTGTACTTATATTAGCCTTATCGTACTTTAAGGAGATTTTTGAGTTGGAACATGATGCATTAGGCATTGGTATAGGTGCTTTCTTAATGCAAGAAGGTTGACCAATTACCTACCACAGTGAGAAGATTAAAGGACCTCAATTGAGCTACTCCATAACAAAGAACTCTTAACCCTTATGTGAGCGCTCCAAATGTAGTAGTACTATCTATTGCCGAGAGAGTTTTTCATCTATATCGATCATGAGTCTTTGAGGTACCTCAAGAATCATACCAAATTGTCAAAGCGACAAGTGAGGTGAGTTGAATTTCTAAAAGGATTCAACTTTATGATGAAGTATAAACAAGGCAAGAACAATGTTGTTGCTAATGCTCTATCAAGAAGATATGTTCTCTTAACTGAGCTGCAAACCAGATTATTGGGGTTTGCAAGCATTAATGAATTGTACCTTAAGGACCTACATTTTAGACCTATACTTAGGCATTATATCAATGGAAGAGTAGTAGATGAATACCATGTGGAGGATGGTTATTTGTTTTGAGGTAGAAAGTTATGTGTGTCGACCTATTCATTAAGGGAGTTGTTTATCAGGGAAGCCTACTATGGAGGACTCTTTAGCTATTTTAGAGAGAGAAGAACATATGAGTTGTTCAATGGACAGTTCTTTTGGTCGATAATGAGGTTAGACATGCATCGAATTATTAAAGGCTGTACTACTTGCAAGAGAAATAAATGTTGAGCCGAGCAAGGGAAAGCAATGCCTTTACCTATCCCGACCAGACCTTAGACTAAGTTGAGCATGGACTTTGCCCTCGGATTACCAAAAACTACCTGAAGCAAAGATTCTGTAATGGTTATCATGGATAGATTTAGTAAGATGGCGTACTTTGTACCTTACTCTAAGACTAATGATGCTTCGGCTATTGCTTCTCTCCTTTTGTAAGAAATTATTTGGTTATATAGTATGTCGAGAAGTGTAGTCTCAAATAATGATCTAAAGTTTCTAAGCCATTTTTGGAGGACTCTATAGTGTTGGATGGGGACTAAATTGCTATTCAACACTTCTTGTCATCCCTAAACTAATGGCCAAATATAAGTGATCAACCATACTTTAGGATTATTGCTCTAAGATGCAGTAGGGAAGAACTTTATTGATTAGGATGTCTATTTGCCTATAGTTGAATTCACTTATAACCATACAATGCATGACACCACTAAGCAAACCCCCTTCAAAGTTTTCTACAACTTTAATCTTGAGTTGCCCCTTGATTATACCTTTATGCCTACATTCAAGTAAAAAGACCTTTATACAAGAGCTCGAGTATAGTCCCTCTAATACATCTATGAGAAGGTTACTTAGCAGATTGATCAAGCTACCAAGAAAATGTTTGAAAAGGTTAAGGGAAGGAAATCAATATAGTTTTAACCTAGAGACCTAGTATGGTTGCACTTAAGCAAGGAAAGATTCCCGAACAAAAGAAAGAATAAGTCATCTACTTAAGTTAAAGGCCCTTTCAAAATCCTCTACAAGATCAACAATGCTTATAGACAGGAACTACCTAAAGATTATGGACTCTCTGATGCTTTCAACATTGCCGACCTCAATCCCTCTTACCCTGAAGGAGAATTAAACAAAGACAAGCTGGATTTGATCTAAATCCAAATCAACCAAGAGGGAATGATAGGAATCAAACTATTAGACCTTTAACCTGCAGTTGAGCTTGAGGTCTAGAAAGGCTAATATGGTGAATTCTCCTGCTCCAGTTGACTCTTGCAAAAGCCGAGTTGATCCTTAGTGTCGACTAACTTCTTATGTTGAGCCAAGTAACTACAAATCTCTTAAAAGTTGTGTGTCGACTAGTTGAATGCTTTGCTGATAGCCCAGCCCTTCACACACACCTACTCGACCATGATCAACTCAACTTCCAGATTGGCAATATTGATGCTGAGAAGCCGTAAGCTCCTGCACATATCCATAGCTACCCCTTCTCAGATGAACCTAATGTAGCTCGACACCTCTGCTTGGCCCTCCATCCTGATCGTACTATTTTGTTTGTTTTTACCATAAGCATCCCTAATATGCTGTTGCCACATATCCTAAAACTACATGAAGAAATTTACAATGCTAATCATTAATTTACTTAAATTTACATTTGTACCCATTATTATTCTTTGTACATTACTGCTTTTAGAAATTACCCTTTTAGTCTTTTCTATTTTAGGCAGGTTGCCTTAGTTTCTTAGGTATAAATACCTGCTGTACATGTAGCCACATCATCACTTATCCTCTTATCATCAATACACTAAATATACCCTTTTGTGACTATTGCTCTCATAGCTTGTTTACTTCTTTTACTCTTATCTTATCCTTTAAGCAAGGTTAGGTGGAGAATAAACTCACTGGACCATCTCGTATGTCATATTGAGTTATATCGTGAGTCCTTGGAAGTTCCTTGGTGCATCATATCCTTGGAGCTATTTTTGGGTTTGCTTACTTTACCTTTACTAATTTCACACAATCCCATCACTCTCTTCAAGCTTTTGGCAAGCTTGGACCCATCCCTTATGACTGGCCTTGTCTTCTCTTGGTTTCGATCCACATCATGTCTCGTGGATGGTATCTAGATTAGCTTGTAGGCTAACATCATTATATTTGAGGTTATAAGCTTAGATTCTCATGCTCTACACTTGCAACTTAATTGACAACACCGTCGTTGTCCTAAAAGTCAATTGATAAGGGGTACGACTTGTTGAGGTCCTCTAGGTAGTCCTATACCTCCATAAAACATTGGGCAACTCTTCTACCCTCTTGGTGTTAGCTTAGTTAGCCCTCTTCTTTAGACTTTGTAGGATTATGTTGTTCACTTCCTTAGCTTAGCCATTGCTTCGTGGATGTGTAATAGATGTGTAACACAATCTAATCTTCTGAGCTTCATAGAAATCCCTAAACTTATCATTATCAAATTATAGCCTATTGTTTGTTATGATTGCATACGATACTCCAAACCTTGTCAATATATTACTTACCATGAATGCTTTAATGGTCTGCTTCGTAATGCTTACTACAGCCTTGGCTTCTACTCATTTCATAAAATAATCTACTGTAACAATGATGTACTTCCTTTGTTTGGTCGTTATTTGGAAGGGACTAAGTATATCTAATCCCCATTAGGTGAAAGAACAAGGGCCAGTAAGGGGAATCAAATATGCACGTGGGGCTTATTCGATCATAGCATTCCTTTAAAATTGATCATAGGTCTAAGCTAGATGAAGAGTAGCCCTCCTCATTGTTGGCCACTAGTATCCTAATCTTAGAGCTTGGACATAAAGTGCTATTACTTTGATATGATTGTTGCACACTTTTGCATGCAGATTGGATAATACCCCTTATGCTTTAAATGGTTGGAGACATTGCAAATAAGGCATGCTTATGCTTCTCTTGTATAAATTCCTCTTAATCAACGTAAAGTTAGTTACCTTACAAATAAGGTGTCGAGCTTCCTTGGTGTCTTAAGGTAGAACTCCCTCCTTCAAGTATTCCATAATTAGATCCATCCAATAATGTTTTAGATCCGTTTGTTGAATTTTTGAATGTTCCTATGTTTGTATTTCTTTGCTCCTTTCAAGAAAATATTTTATAAAAATTCTATCCTCCTAGTTTAGTAAGCCCATGGAAGCCAATTTGGAAAACTTGTCATTTCAATTTTCCATTCTTAATATCTTCATCAGTTGCCAATCTTCAAAATTTTATCCATACTCTTTCACCAACTGAAAATACTTAATCATACTCTCATCTTTGGCCATACTATTTCTTGTGACATGATTTACTACTAATTGGGAATCGGAGAACATGTTCAAATGCCTAGCTCTGACCTCTTTCGCTAACCTCAGCCCAGTTAATAAGGCCTCATAATCTAACTCATTATTACTAGCTAGGAGACCAAGCTTCAAAGCATAATCTAACTCCAATTAGACCTATAAGGATCAATCCTACTCTAGTTCCTTAACTTGTTGATGAGCCATCTACATACAACTTCTAGGTCCACTAATCTTCATTCAGGTTAGAGACTTCCGATCATGTAAACTCAACAATAAAGTTTGCCAAAATCTATGCCTTGTATGCTTCTCTAAGTCGATATTGTATACTAAGGGCACTAAGCTCTAAGGCATACTTGACCATACGATTTGAAGCACTAAGCTTATGCAAAGCTTGCTTTAGGGTTGGTCAGTTAGCACTACAACTTGATGAGCTTCAAAGTTTGGTCAAAGTTTCATCATAGCGACTACTATAGGCAAGACAAATTTCTCCAATTTCATATTCCTTTGTACAAGTAAAGCGTCTCCCCTTCTATAGGCTTTGATATGGCTCACATAATAAACTAATTAGTGTGCTCATCCGTCTACTAATACTAAAACAAAGGAGAAGGCCTAATCACTGACAAATAAGTATAAGTAAAGCCTCTTCCCTTTTACGGGCTTTAATAAGATTAGGGGCCTTGATAGAAATTCTTTCAAGGCCTTGAGAGCCTTCTCACATTCCTCCTTCCATTAGAACTTAAATGGGTTCCTCAAAACTCTAAAAAACTATTTGCATTTCTCTTCACTTTTGGAGATGAATCTGTATAATGCTGTAACTCTTAGACCTCCTTGATGGATTTTAGTGACTCCATGTAAGTACAACTCGAATCTTCTCTAGATTAGCTTCGATTTCATATTGCTTCACCATATATCCTAGGAACTTCCCTGAAGAAGCACCAAACACACACTTTTGAAGATTTAGCTTCATATTATATCTCTTTAGTATGTCAAAAGTCTCTTAGAGATTGGTTAAGTGGTCATCGTTCGTTTTACTCTTCACTATCATATTGTCAACATAAACCTTGATATTTCTATGTATTTGAGGTTTAAACATTTTGGTGACTAATCTCTAATATGTAGCTCCTACATTCTTCAATCCGAACGGCATTACATTATAATAGTAAGTCTAAAAATTTGTAATGAAGGACGTATATACCTAATTAGAGGGATGTATCTTGATATGGTTATACCTTAAGAATGCATCCATAAAACTTAGCAATGCATGTCTTGAGGTAGAGTTAACCATTTGATCTATTTTAGGCAAAGGGAAGCAATCCTTTGGACATACCTTACTTAAATCGGTAAGGTTGATGCACATTTACCATTTCCTATTCGTCTTCTTCATTGAGACCCAATTTGGAAGCTACATAGATATAGCTTTTCCTTAATGAGTCTAACCTTCAACAATTTCTACACCTCTTCTTCAATTGCAACCTGTCTCTCTTATGCAAAGTGCCTTTTCTTCTATTGCACGACCTTTATGTTTAGGTTAATGTTCAACTTATGAGTAATAACCTCTTTAGGTATGCCCTACATGTTTGAGGGAAACTTATCAAAGATGTCTCTATTAGCTCAGAGGAAATGTACAATGTACTCCTTTAGATTGGTTGGCATAGTAGCCCTACATGCTCGGGATTATCACTAAGTTGAATTGTCAGCATCTCCTCCGCTAGTTCTCCTCCAGCCATTAGTTGATTACTCGAGCCTTGCTTAACTATGTAAACTTGATCCCTCTTTAAAGCTTTTAAGTATAGAGCTTGAGACAATTGTTGGTCTCCATAACATGTCCTTGTCCCAATTAGAGTGGGAAACTTTGCCTTTTAGTAGGCTGTAGATACGATCATCTTGAACAAATTGATGGAAGGTTAGCTCATTATGCCATTGTATGGCAAAGGATAATCTACAATCACAAAATCGACTTCTTTATCTTTCACATTCTCATAATCTCTGATTTGTAAAGTCAAAGTGACCACCCCATGTACCTTTATTGGTTATTTTTTGAATCTATATAAGATATACCTGTACCGCTACATCTTGATATTCTCGAGCTTTGAATGGATCTGATCGAATGCGTACTTAAAATTTATATCGGTAGAACTCCTTATATCTACCATTACCTTCTTGACCTCAAAATTTGCCACCTTGCTCATAATTAGCAGAGCATCATGACACGGAAATTGGACTCCTTGCATATCTTTATCTAAGAAGGTGATCATATCATCGACCCTATGCCTTTTGCCTCTTAGATTCATCACATGATCTGCTGCTTCATTCAAAAAGCTCATTCTGGGAGGAAGACCTCCTCCTATTGGTCATCCAAAAATCACATTTATCACTTCTCGAGGAGCTCGGTTATCTCATCTCTTATGGTCATGTACCTTTGGGTTCCAATTATTAGGTTAGATTTCCCCATTCTAAGCTTGCTATTCAATCCTTCTTTTTTGTATAGGTCACTCAATGCACTTCTCCTTATATGCTATAAATTTCTTCAGATATTTCCTTTGCATAACATCTTTGAGTATGTTCTTTAGATGTATGCACTCATCCATACTATGACCCCTGTCTTTGTGGAAGTCATAATACTTATTGGAATTTCTTCTGGCTAGGTTACTCTTCATTTTCTCAGGCTAAGCTAAAAAACCTTGATTTCATACTTCCATCAAAATATCCAACATAGGTCGATTAAGGAGGGGTATGTTTAGCAAATGTGGGTATTGGTCCCTTCCGATCTCCCAATGGTCGACTATGCTTATTACATATCGAGAGTTCTCCCTAGTTTGTCCTTTACATATCTCATGTCTTTGTCTAGTTTCTTCTCATGTTTTTCATGCTTAAATCCTCTTTCGACTTGTATTTGATCCTCTTGTTAGATAAACTTTTTCGACCTCTTTGTAAAATCATTCAAGTAGGTCAAAGGGTGCTTAGTAAGGGACTTGGAGAAGTTTGAGTCTTCCCTGAACCCTCTACAAATAGCATGTAATGCAACACTCTTATCACAGTTGGTGATCTTGATTATAAATTGATTGAATTTATGTACATAATCTCTTATTGACTCCCCTTATTTTTGCCTAATCGATGTCAGGAGCAACGAGTCTTTGGCTAGAGGTTTACTAGCTAGAAAGTATTGTCAGAACTCTACTACTAATTGATCAAAGGAGGAGATGGAAGCCATTCTCAACAAATTGAACTAGTTGTTTGTAGACTTCCTTAAAGTAAATGGAAAACCTTGCAAACAATAGCATCAGATAGTCCATAAAGCACCTTTAAATTCCGGAATGTGTTGAAGTGGTCATTTAGGTCCTTCCTTCCATCATATATATCGAATTGAGGTATTTGAACACTTAATAGTAAGACCTCATCTATTATACTTTGCATGAAAGGACTAGCTTTTTTACCTTTTGCATTCGTCTCTCTTTTAGAAGTTTCCTTAGTAGCTAACTTTTTAATGTAATCCTCTAAATCTTATAGGCTCATGTCTACCATAGCTCTTTATGGTAAGCATATAGTCATAGTTTCCACTCTTCTACTTGGAGGAGTCTACATGCATGGTACTAAAGGGGACTATAATGGCATTTGTGGTTGGCCATTTACCCCTGATCATAGCTTTGTGCTTGAAGGGGACAATTCTTGTTCACCTTAGGTGCTTTCCCATGCAACTGCCATAGTGCATCCTCATACACCATAGGATTGACTTAGGTACTATAGGGGACTGTAATGGCATTTGTGGTTGGCCATTTACCCCTGATTGTAGCTTTGTGCTTGTAGGGGACAATTCTCGTTCACCTTAGGTGCTTTCCCATGCAATTGCCGTAGTGCATCCTCATGTACCATAAGATTGACTTACTATCCAACTTATTGTAGGGAAGGAGTAAAAGAGGAGGTGGCATCTCATTTGTTGAGTGTCTGGCGTAAATCTTTATTAATGGCTCGAACTACCTCTAAGTCCTTCACAAACTTAACACATAATGCCTCCAACTTTGCTATCTGAGGATCATCATACTGTTATTGCTGATTTTGAGGCACTTGATTAGGTACCTTAACTTGACATACTTTAGAAGTATATTGTTGCAGTGATTATAGCTCTTGAATGGCCCGAGGGGCCTTACTCCCCCCCTATAGTGCGTGTTTTGTACAACTTAGTTTTTACCATGTCGTGGTAATGAAAACAAACGGTGCCAATTGTTGATATCTAATTTTGGAAGGAACTGAAATTAGGTCTCTTAACTCTTAAGCATTTTTGCAAAATAAAAAAAGATTATGCTATAAGGGTCCCGAGGCAACTCCAATGTTTCCATTCTAATGCCTAAGTCAGGTAAATTCAAAAGAGATAGGTAAAAATAGGAAAAGAGTGTTAGAGGGTCCAGTATAAGCCACTTATCGCCTTAGGACCTCCTTTTATAATGTAAGATTATTTTAATGTTGTAACTATTCCCTCCAATTCCATCATGTATATTTGATTTAAGTTGAAGACCACACCTTGATTTTGAGGGATGTAGCTGATGTCATGGTAGTTGATGAATGGTTATCTAGACAAGGAAGCTAACTGCTCATGCCTAATGTTAGAGTTTAAATTCTTTAGAGCTAACTAAGTCAAAATCTAACCTAAAGTCAATTGTTTTGACCTAAAGGAAGTTGGTTCAACCTTCCCTAGTTAAACCAATCTTATAGAAGTCTAGGTTGCCAGCCTTTCCTAAGCTATTCTACATGACCTATGGGAGCTTTAGGAGGTCAAGAGCGAGGTAAAGAGGGAGTGTGATCGGATAAGAGGTTGAAAGCAACTCTAAGCAATTTGCTGTATGTCTTTGGGAGATATCCCATCAACATCCGTTTATTCTAATGACATGTCAAGCATCTTAAAACCTATAAAATTGCTACATCTCCACCTCTTAATATCTCCATTAAATAAATATTTAAAAATTATCCTTAAATTAAACTTCCACCTTCATTACCATTAAATATTCTTCAAATGAATAAGAATTATCTTTGATTGAAAAGTATATTATTCAAATGAAATATAACGATAAATAATTGCTAGAATCTTAGAAATCCATAACAAGTGTCCAACAAATAGCATTATCTTTTTTAGCTTATTCATGGAGTCTCAAGTGACTCTCCTAATAGGAAAATAAAATAACAAAACAAGATAATTCAATCTCAATTTCTAGAATAGTCAATAAAATTCATGCTACTCATTTACTATCATCAAAATGATAATAATCATATCCTCCATTCGGATTCTCATATTGGTAACCATAATCTTCATAATAGTATTGTTCATAATCCTCATATCTTGCTCTTGAAACTAAAAATAGAAATTTCACAAAGGGTTAGCAATGCCCAATATAGGATATATAAGCACATGCACATGAGACAAGCATCAACATAACGTATGCATCAAGCATAAGTTATCATCTTCATTTTAAGTCTAGCAAACAACAAGGTTCCAATGTCCTAGATCTTAGAGTAACTGATGATTTTGGAAAGCAATAAATATTTATTATATAGACATTGGTGCTAGGTCCTTCATAATACCTTAAAAACTAAGAATCAACCTAGAACTACCTTGATCATTTCAAAGTGTGACTCTACTTGGGATAACATTGCAATAAGATCATTAGGGTACCTCCCTAAGATCACTAGTCCCCCCAATCCCTTAGGCTTAGCTAAGCATAAGCAACACACAATTATTAATGGCCAAATAATTATTTAGTATAGTTATATTTCTCTTCCTTAATAAGTACAAAAAACAAATAGTATCCTATACCTAAATCTTGTGAATAATTGATAGAATCTACATTAAGAGTCCTTTCAAGATTAACATCTAAGGTACAATATAAAGATAATCGTCTTAGAATGTATTTCCAAGTTTTTTTTCGTAGCTACGTTCCTTCATTTATCTTTACTAGATTCTTAAGCCCAAACTTTAGTTTAACTTAATGGTTTAGAACCAACTTAGACTTCTAAACATTAGAACCTGTTAGGTTATGGTTTAGGGGGACAAAAACAAGATACAAGAAGAAAAAGGGAACACTTAAGTCTACACCTTGGAATCATGGTTGTAGACTTTTACCATGGTTCTCACTATCTGAACAGCAACACAATCACACCATAGACTACGATTGTGAACTTTGGCCATAGTTCTCATTGCTTCAAAAACAACAAGATTATGGCTTAGATCATGATCATAAACTTTGGCTGTGATTCTTTCAATTGCACTTCCCTTTAATTCTTCACTCACACTTTACTTTAACACTTCCTTAATGACCATGAGCAAGATCATACTTGTGTTTCGAAGTTGTGCTCCCCCTATTTCACAAATTACCACTCTAACATACTGCTCTTTACACCAAAACTTCATTACCATCGTAATCCTATCCTTTAAAACCAATCCACCAAAACCTTTTAACTCAATCAATGCAAAAATTTCTCTTTAAAATTGGTAACCACACTATAACTTGTCAAGTTTCCAAATCTTACTCTTCTCTTTTCCTACAACTATAACTATTTCAAAACATAGATTCCACAATAACAATGAAAATAAAAAAAGGAAAGATTATTGTTCTTTACTTGTAAATTAGAATACAACACTCACTTCCAAAATCTTCAATTCACTTGTAAATTGATATACTAGATTTGTTATTCTCCAAACCTTCAATGGAAGAACGAGGCTTAAAATGCAAGATCTTTCTTATCTTACATTTGATTTTCCTCCTTTAATATTTGTAATTGAAGCATTTGTTCTTAAGAGGCATTACGTAGGAGATCTATTTCAAAATAAGAGTGGAAAAGTAAGAAGAGGCTAATCTTTGTATTTTTTTTTTTTTATTATGGAATAAGGTATCTTTTAATAACTTTGCAAGGGCAAAAATACCCCCAATATAAAATATCCTCTTATTATTTTTATTGGCTAGGTTTTACAAGTAGGCTTCCTAAGTGGACCATAGCAAAGAGAAGCATGGTTAGTGATAAAATTAACAAGAAAAGCACTAATCTATAGAAAGGATGGAAGTTTACTAACCATAATCTTCCATATCTTCATTTAGGCATTCCATTAGATGGTTTTAAGGAGTTTTGTATCAATATGATGAACATTGGCGAAGGTACAGGAATGATTCATCATGAAAAAGAGGAATTTCTAGCAAAGAACAACAAGTTCATTGACAAGAATCACTAGGGTTTTGTTAAGCAACTAAAGGATGAAGAGCTCAATGACCACAATTGTCATCCCCCGAGAGGTGCCTCGGTCATGGCACCTCATCATGTACCCCTCCAAGTGTCTTAGATTAACTCTTTAGCTAGTCTAAAACCCTCAACACGATATACTAGGCATCTTCCAACACCGAGTAGCTAACTAAGTATACATCTTCGAGTAATATCGAAACGTTCAAATTAACTCAGAACATTCAATCATACATATATATAAAGCAGTTGTAACCATCAATAGGGATACAACCCTACAAAATAAAATAAGTATGATTAGCAATTAATAGGAGTCCTATAAGAATCTTTAGCTATTGAAAATAGAATACAACATCCAAGCAAATAGAGTCTAATAAAATTTAAGATGTCCTCTCAATCTCTCTTCTTTCACACAAAGCCCTTCTCTCATCATTGACTATGGGCATAGCTTGCCCTCATACAAGCCAATGGTTCCCAAGGGATTGGAGGGGTTTACACTACATCTAACATGGTGAGTATTCCTCATACTACACATTTACGCTATATTGAACAAGTTTATTATACAAGTATATGAATGTAAAAAGTATATGTTCAAACAATTTATATACAACTAGATTAGCAACTGTATAAGCTCGGGATTATGCCTTGTAAGCCAGGGTTAGAATTATTTGAACCGTTAGACCTAGGTTCTAAGTACTCTTGGCTACTAATTACATACATTATTTTACATTCCCTCTATTCTTTGTTCTCTTACAATTCCTTTAATCAATATTAATTTCAATTTTTGATTCCAAAGCCAAGAGTATGGGTGTGATAACGTATGTAATTTACTTACCCTTAAGTGATGGACTCTAGGATGCAGTCCTTAAGTAGGCAGTTTTCATCTCCAACACCTAGTGATCAAATAATAATGTGATGTGATGTAAAACAAGGCAAGACTATGTTGCATGTGTGTACCATGCTAAAACTTAAATAATATAATGTCGACTCTTGCAAAACCCCTCTATCTCACACACGTGATGTGCAAAAATAATATAATGTAGAACATGCCATGCATGTTCCAATTAGTTACAAAGTCGAATACAATCAATTTCCACTTTAATATAGTGACCAAACAATAACAACAGACAATTACAGCAAGTATACAATAGATATCTAATTAATAGACAATTTAGTTATTATATGTTACCATATTTTGTCACCACAAAAACACAATTTCAATTACATGCAACCACTTCACCTTAAACAAGCCATTTGTTATCTTAAATTTAGTGTAGCTAAATTATAAACAAAATAATAAGTATAGAATTAGTAGAATACTTACTCGGCCATGAAATCTTACGAATCGTAGTAATCGTCGGGTAAGTCTAATATTAGAAAGAAATTGAATAACTATCTACTTATTCTACTATTCTCATCATGATTCCTAATTATAGTTTTTTTCTATCCTTTTTTAGATGTACTATCTCATAGTAGGGTTGGTTTTGAAGGTATGACTTAAAATTTTAGATAATAGGCCAAAAAGTTTCGGACCTTCAAGTGGTTAAACCTTCTTTGTTTTATTTTGTATTGTTTCGGGTTTCCTTTGTATAAATTCAATCTTTGTTGGGTTTTAAACTCTTTTAAGGCCTTAGCTATATGTATGGCTTGAAGAGATTAGGATTTTTATTTGTCCTTTGGCCTACTTTTGGTCTTTTAACTTAAATGCCTATTTAAAGGGCTTTTGGCCTTCTTTTAAGTCAATTTCCAAAATAAACTTTCTTTTTGTTCTATTGGGCCTAGAAAAGTTTTAATAGGCTTTTAATTACACTTTTTTACTTTTTTGAAGATACTGCCCGAGTTATGTTTTTTGGCCCGTTTTATCTATTTTGGGTTGGTTTCTCATTTTTAGCCCATTTTAGCTATTCAAGGCCTAGTACTTAAGCTCAACTTGTTTATTTAGGCCCAAAACTTAACCTAACAAATTTTAGTAAGGATTTTAAGATGGGTTTCAATTTTGTTCAACAAATGTTTTGGCCCTTTTAGTCATGTTTTAAAGCCTAATTTGATGATTTCCACTTTTTTCTTTTCATCAATTTCGGGTCCTAACTAGTAATTAACCTTACTAAATATGTCCTAAACTTTTATTATCTTTTCTTAATCATCATTTTGTAAAGAAAGTGGTAGGGTCAGCTTGTATACTTCTGGCCATGGGTTTAAGGTATGTTTTTTAGGGATTTTCTCAACTTTTTTCTTAACATGATTACATTTACATTATTGTGGGTCATCTAGAAGCATTTTTGAGTTAAGATATCATGAGAAAAAGTTAAAATATCTTAAGGAAACTTCCACAACATGCCATGTCCAACTTGCTTCTTCAAATAATATGAAGTTTTCTTGGTTAACTTTTAAGATTACAAGCTTACAAATTCTTGTTCCTACATCCTTACAAGTAGAAATCTTACTAAAACTACATTTACATGTACTTTATAAGATGAATACTTACTGATAAGTTTAAATTACTTTACACTTTCAAATTATGTTTAAGCATAGAATTGATCATAAATGTGATTTAATTCTACAGATTAGGTACTTAATTGAATAAAATAATGATTTCAGGTAAATCATGAGCAAAGGAAGGAAATATACACTAGAATAATAACTTTCAAGTTAGTCACGACTGTGAAGGAGAAGAAATAGGTATAGAAGCATCAATCACGAGCGTGATAGCAAAGCAATGAAGAATCCACCTTGGTCACGTCCTCAATCATGGCCGTGATCAAGGGAAGTTTTGTCAATCCTCTAGTCCATCACGGCCGTGATTGAATAGTTGAAGGATGATCACGGCTATGGTCATAGGCATGATGAGATTTCATAATGCGACGAGGAGTTCATGGTCTCAATAATAGTCATGATTGGTGAAGAATAATTCTTTTCGAAACTATTATGCCCTGAGTTACGGGCGTGATAGGAAGGGGCACAACTATTCATTTTAACCTTTTCATGTGAACCAATCATGGAAAGTGTCAAGTGGTGTCATAAAGGGATAAATTTAAGTCTTTTGACAATGAGATTCTTTTGATAGATATCAAATTTTTAGCGGGTAGATATAAATAAAAAAAAAGAGAGAACATACTACGGGCAAACAGAATAAACATATTTTTTAACCATCCTTATACCAATTTTGTATCCTGTATCATTTCTCCCCAAGTGTTGTAACTTGTACCTTTCCCAGAATCACTAAAGAGAGATGACGTAAATTCGTTTTTCGTGTTTTTATTAGATTCTACAGTAAAATTCAAATAGGGTTGCACTCTTCTACTGTTCTATGTTAATTTCTTTGTGATTTCTACATTTTATTGATATGTTTTGTTTCTTCATTATGTATGAATAATCTGTTAAGACTTGCTACGTCATTAGCATGATCAAGTGTTTAAAAAAAGTAATTTCTTGACGTTTGTTAATTCCGATGAATTGTACTTAATGAATCTAAGTATGGTGTAGTGCATGAAATCGACTTAGGACAGATTTTAATAAAATATGTTAAGAGACAATTCTATTGAATAGATCTAGTTTATTGGAACAACTTACTCCTAATAATAGAGATATTATTAGGAGGGTTGTTGCATCCTTAGGGGAATTGATACATTAACATAACGATAATGCAATCGTAGTTAGCTATTAGTTAGGAAGAGATTCTAATAGATACAATTAGGATTAGACATAAGTAGTTCTAAGAAGAATACTTATATATTGTAATTTCCCGCATTTAACAAGTATTAGGATGAAATGTATTTTAATAAGATGATGCTAATTGATGAAGCAAGTCTGCATGTTAAGTGTATTTTCATAGTTGTTCTCATAATCATTGTTTCAATAATTTTAATTTGTGGATTATTATGGTTTAGTTAACAATTACAGTCTTAATAATCAATCACTTAGTAAATTTGACTGCTAAACAATAGGAAAATTATTAAGTATTAGTGCTTGAGCCATTTTTCCCAATGGAGACGACACTATACTCATCCGTGCTATAAAACGATAGGTATACTTGCTTGTCGAATTGAGTAAAGAATAGGATATAGGTTTATAAATTGTAAAACTCAAAAGCTCTGTTTAGAGGCGATCACTTACAAAAAGGAAATGTACATAGACTTATGTAGTTTCTACTTGTTCCTACTATGTAAAAACACTAAGATTTCTACACAAAAAAGAAATAGGGTTAATGTGAAAAGAAACTTTACTATGCTTGTGATGGTGCCTAGGTTATGTGCTCTTTAGCCTTAGTTTTTGGCTCCTCCAAGATATTCTTAAGTTATTGAAGTGAAGGCTCTTCACTAGCTTCTTGCTTCTTGTCTTTAGGCTTTAGAAAAAGTAGGTTTTTGGTTGGGAAAAGAAAGTGCTGAAGGGAGAGTTTAGGGGAGGATTTTGGTGGAGCTTTGAGTCATGTTTAAGGAAGTGTGAAGGTTTAAATTATGTGTAGAGTGGAAATTTGAGTGTGTATTTAGAGAGAGGGAACTGATTTTAGAGAGGGGCATTTAGAGTGTAAATCACTTTACTTGTAGGGATAAAAGAAAATTACAAGGGTGAATGCATTAGGGAGTAGGTGAAGCTTGTAAACCCTAGGAAATCAATAGTTTAAACCTTAATTCAAGTTCAAGTATCTTAAACTGTGTAATAAGTCGGTAAGGCTAGTAATAATAAAATATTATGAAATTTAATAAATCAAATATAACACCGATAACAAAACCCTAGGAATTGATTGAAACTCTAAATCGCGGACTACAACTGATTTACGGACCATTAATTAAAATTGAACTCGAATTTATTCGAAACCCTAAAATTATAAATAGAAGCCTATAAAATAGTTAAGTATTACTCAATAGTGATATAATTATAGTCAATTACAATAATCGACTAAATCGCTTATTCGCATGAAATTTTAATGAAATCACTACAATAACTTGTAAAAATTACAATTATAACAGGTACCAATTAAATTAATAAATTTTCACAAAAATCTCAAAATTAATTTATGATGAGCATTGTTATAATTTATATGTTTAGAAAAATTACATATATTTATTATTAATTTTTATTTTCTTCCTTTTTCTTTTTCTCTTTTCTTTCTTTTCTTCTTTTCCTTTGACTACCACGTCCTGCAAACAAGAAGAAAAAAAATCATAAATATAGCAGCCCATGTGATCAAATTAAGATGCCAAGTGTTGATTTCATAATAAAAGAAAATTTGAAAATGATTAGCTTGTCCTATCTTCATTAATGTATAGATTAGGTTAATATTTTGTTTGTTTTTTTCCCATTGATAAGTGCTACTCACGTAAAACCAAAGAAAGAAAAAAATCTGGAAAAAAAAAATCGAAAACAAGAAGAAGAAAAATTCTAGAAATCTAAACCATGAAAAAGGAGAAGAAGAAGGAAGAAAGGAAGAGGAAAAGAAGAAGAAGAAATTAAAAGTAATAAATAAGTAAATTATTTTGCAAGTATAGATGTATAATATATAGTATGTATATGTAGTATTTGTATTGTATTTTTGTAAATATTACATTACTATTACATGTATATATGCATAAGTACTTAAATTGAAATATATATGTATGTATACATGTATGTACATAAGTATATTATATGGAAGGAGTATGTATTATGTTTTTTTTTTTAGATTACATATAATTGGTATTAAGTATTTTACAAAATAACTATAGGAATATACATATATATGTGTACATGTGAACTATATATATATATATATATGTATATATGTATAATTTATTTTCGTATGTATATATATAAATATGTAGTCATATAGTATATATGTAGTTGTATGTTTTTATAAGTGGTCATATATGCTTAAATACATAATGTACATAGGACGTATATATATATAGAGTATATGTATAACGTATAGTGGTATACCAAATACTATATAAATATATATACAAAATATTAAGTAAGTATTATATAGTATATATAATATAATAATATTAAATAAAATAAATTCATAATTACGTGAGGAGTGTATATATATATATATATATANGGACATGCAAAGCTCAAAACTAACTATTAAATTCACAATTTTCTATATAACGTTCAAACCCTTAAAATATGTCATTTTTCTTACTAAAAGTACTGTCATGATTTGAGGGGGTTAGTCTTCTATAGATTGATTTCCCTTATAATCGACAACCTTTTATGCAATATACAAGGCTACAACTACAACTAACAACCAAAAGTTGCATAAGTATAAGAAATATCATTTCATGATAATAATAACACGCTAAAGAAATATAAAACACAATTTATTTACATAGAAATTTACAGATAAGAAGTCTATGATACTTCTTAACTCAAACTGATATCATTTCATTACATAATAAGATTCATAATCTAAATACACTGTCATAAGTACACTCCGATCATATCTTACTCACACATCAACCTCCTGATGTACAACTAATCTCGGGCATACGACAACCCAATTCTATAAACAAATCGGCCTGCAAAAGTAAACTACAAGGGTATAAGCTAACTAGCTTAGTGAGATAATCCCCTCAACGTTACGGCAATCAAGTTATACATCAATTAAATTCAATCAAATGAATGCATGTTAATCAATATGCTAAACAAATACATGCAAGTGACCAGGTACTGCATGTAATTCAGATTTAACACCCTCTGAAGTTAAGGTTGGAGATACATCAACATAATCAGATTTAGGTATTATAGTAGAATTTATCTCATAACGACACTCTGTGTTTTGTATTTAAAATGTAATGGTATATTCATTCTCAGTTTTAATCAAAATCGAGTTTTACGTATGATTGTGAGTAAGTTTACGCTGCCCTTACTAACCCCTAAACGGAGGCCTCTGGACTCGACCCTTAGCTAGGTGGTTAGCGCTTCCAACGCCTAATGATCCCATAGGCTAAGGTAAGGTCATATCGCACATGTGCATCGTACAAAATCTATATCAATCAAATAATCAACCCACATATGGCCTCTTGCTACCTCCATATAATGTGACGATCGGAATTAGTTATGTAGTGAATCTATTATGCAACAATCAATATTTTATCATACTTTAAAGTAAATTCACTATTAACAAACAGTTATCATACACTAGCATAACCCAATCTCATACAATATTCAATTATTAATCATAATTTATAAGCATTAATTACAAACACAAGCAAGTATGAAATCATTAGGAAAAACTCACTTAGCCATGATCGATTCAAGGGTCGTAATAGTTCGATTGTAGCTTAGGATCAAAGTCGAGATCACTTGAGAATGAGGATTATAGAAAATTGTAAGTTTGGGAATTTAAAACTAAACTAGTATCGTAATTTGTACTGTTTACTTAACTTGGTTACATAAAATCGTTGATTCGAGCTTTTTATCAAATCGCATATAATTTTTTTCGATTTAGCTCGGATCATTATGAACTTATAGTCTATTTTGATTGTTTTCAAGCATATTTCTTGTAATGAGGTCCATTTTAGATATTGTGACTTGCAATTTGAATAGCGATATAAAAATACCACAAAATTTATTATTTTAATTTAAAAAGTTATAAAATATTAATTTAAACTTTTTATTAGTATATTTACTATTTAATAATTATTTAAATCATATAATTAAATTTTTTTACTTATTATTTTTCTTGCATTTTACGATATACATATATATAAATACTTATTACTATATTTGATTAATTTTTCTAATTTACTTAATTATTAACTCTTTTTCCTAATTTATGGTACTCTTATATATATATATATACATATTTATTAACTTATTTATTTAGTAAATTAATATTATCGTATATTATATTTATTATTTAATGTACATTACACTTTATGTAAGAAATTATTTTGACTTTAATTATATACTATATACTATACGTATAAGTATAATATGGATGTATTTGTATTTTATATACATATAACTTATATGGTTGTACTAACTACATATATATATATATATATATAATACTAATACTATAGTACGTATATACAACGTCTAGGCTAAACACATGTATAAATATATATATAAAAATTCTTGTAAAATGAAAATACTAGATATAAATATACATACATATGCCTACTATTATACTTGTACACACACACACACATATATGTATATAATAAATACTATGTTTATATATTCATGTACATATATTCACGCCACATATATATGTTTACACATATATACATAAAATAGCTTACATGTGTACATAAATATAATAATACAGAATACATGTATATATATATATATCATATACATATACTTAGACTTTACATCATATATTAACATAAATACTATGTACATACATACTCCTATATATTTACGTGTACATACATATATAGTAATAACTAAATAGTAAAAATACTAAATATCTACTATATGTATTCTTATTTATACATACATACATATATATAAACTGTATGTTTTACATAATAATATATATATACATGTCCCCATACATATATTTATACGCAATTGAAAGAGATACACACATATATTTATCTACTCATGTACACATATATATACATGTAGCAAAATACTTAGTATATATATGCACATACTATAAAATATACATTTGCACAAATAAATTAAACATATACTTACCTAATTTTTAGTTATTTGAAATGATATTTTCCTCTTCTTCTTCTTCTTCTTAGTTCTTGGTCTTTGTTTTGTTCCTTTTTGTTTTGCTTTCTTTTTCTTCTTCTTTTCCTTTTTCTCTTTATGTGTTCGCTTTGGTTTTTATTATTTTTATTAATTTTTTTTCTAGATTTGGCATGAATCTTCAGTAGAAATAAACAAATAAATAAATAAAATACAAGATGATCATCCATTTAGATTAGGCATTAATTAGGATATGACATTTACTTTATTATTTTGTCCCTTGTCTCTTAATTGTTTGACACATGTACAAAAAAAAAAAAATCACATGGGCAGCTGGATTTGCAATTGCAATTCACGTAGAGAAAAGGCAAAAAGTAGAAGAGGAAAAGAAAAAAAGGAAAAAGAAAGGAAAGAAAATAGAAGAAAAAAGAAATTAGAAATAATTATATGTAATTTTTCTAAACATAAAAATCATAAAAATAATAATTATAAATTAATTTTATAATTTTATGAAAATTTATTAATTTAATTGGTACCTGTTACAATTATAATTTTTATGAGTTATTTTAACGTTTTCGTTAAAAATTTCATGTAATTTCGCGATTTAGTCGATAATTATAATTGACTACGATTATATTACTATTAGGTGATATTTAATTATTTTATAAGCTTAAATTTATAGTTTTAGGGTTTCGATCAAGTTTGGGTTCGATTTCGGGTAATTGTGCGTAAATCAAATTTAGGGTTTTTGTACGCGATTTAGGTTTCGATCAATTTCTAAGGTTTTTATTATCGATGCTATATTCGATTTATTAAATTTCATAAAATTTTATCATTACTAGCCTTATCGACTTATAGGACACTCAAACTTAAATTAGGGTTTAGATTGCTAATTTTATAGGGTTTATAAGTATATAATCTCCAATCATATCTATAAAAGTTATAAACATTAATCTAAACCTATTTGCATTCACTTACTAACTATTACCTACCGTATCGTCACTCCATCACAACCTAAAGGTCTTAATTGCATAAAGCACCTAAAATCTAAAATCTCAATAAGGTAAGTTGTGAAACTCAATGTATAACTATTGCACATCAACATATACGATGTTGCTCACAAGTTTTGCATGTTACTAAGCACAACAAAAAATTAATCAATTCAAATGTGTCAATTAGTCTAATCAATTAACATAATTTCGGTAATTGAAACTTGGAATGGAAATTAGATTCCACTTCCTTACTACAACTCATGCATAATTAAGTCCATAAACCTAAGAAGTATCCATAAGTTTCAAACTTTACAAAATTTTCAAAATTATTTTCAAGTTGTTAGCCTATAAACTAATCAATATCCAAGTGTTTCCCAAAATTGATGAATAGGTTTAAGAATATACAAATTGGTTTGAAAATCCACATAAAGAGTAAAGAGCCTTAATGTTTTTAATTGAGTAGGATCTACAATGGACTATTATCACCTATATGTTAAGGGCATAACATTAGTGGTTCTCCAACTTAACCTTTAAAAGACTTTGTCTTTAGTGAGGTTATTAAGTAGTCACATTTGGTCAACCTAAAAGCCACATGGTCAACCTATTTGTCTTTTTCTGGCAGCTTTTATATGTTTTCTAGTACCAAGCACTTGAATAATAGTTTCTCGATCTCACATTTGTTCAAAAAGAAATAGTCTTATAAAAAGATCATTCAAATTCAATACTCAAATGAAAATTCTTTATGTAAACATAAAGTACATTATACCTTCGAGAATGAGGATATGGTAACTTGCCTTATGCCTTTAATCACAACCAAGAGGTATACACTCAATTCCCACATTTCTAGTGATTTGTCAACATTTGAAACGAAAGGGGTTTCAAAATGGGTAAGCTAACCTAATAAGTTTCCAAAAGGGAACATACTCAATTCCCATACTTTTAGTGATTAGTCGACACTTGATTAACAAAAGGGGTTCTTGAAAGGGTAAGAATATAGTCTAATAAGTTTACAACTAACTAACAATAATTGCACATGATGATCTTATTGGCACAATTAAAAGTAATGACAATTAGTTTCCAGTTGATGATTTCATTTATTCTTAACCAATTTCACTTACTAATCAAAAGTCACTTCTTTTAAGTTTTTCGTGCCACTTTACCACTTAGTGGTTGATTTATAGACCCATACTCAACTTTTAAAGAGGCATTAAATGCATAAAAATAATCACCATCCTCTAATTTTTAAGCTTACATAGCCATTGATTGCTAGTCCATGACCTATCAATACCATGTAGGTTTTAACACTAGCATCATAACCATTGAGTTGTCTTTTTCCCAACTTTATAACCTACTTAAATAGCTATTTTTTCCTAATCTACGACCTACATATCCTACCTACCATTTGGAGTAGGCATTCACATTTTACCTAGATACATTATAACCTACTTTGATGACTATTCCTAATCAATTCATGGCATATGTACATTATTTTATATTAGGAGTAGGTCTCTAATGTCTAAACCCACTTGATAACTTAGTTTCTACTTTCTGACCCACTTTAATAGCCATGATAGATTAATCTATAACGACATACAATTTTCGACATAATTGGTAGGTGTTTCACAATATGGACAAACAATTATGAAGTAATAGAGTAGCATGCATAATTAATGCCCAATTTAGGTTTAATTCATGTTGATATTCATAAACATATATATAACAAATACTAACTAGAAACACATCTAATAAACGATTTGAAGGCATTAGTCACTACTTTAAATGTTCTAATTAAGCATTGAATCTTTTCCAATTATGTATGGTTAAGTAAGCACTTATTTAACAATTTGTTATAAAAATGGAGGAGGTCTAGTAGATCCAACTAGCCTTAAGAGCTTAAAGCTCATATGGGACCTAGTTTGGTTGATTAGAGTATACTTTAACTAATAAAATTATGTCAAAGAGGGAGATTTAGGTTTCATTAAAGTTTGAATAATAGAAACTTATTAGGGAATCAGATTTGGGTTTTGATGAGTTAAATCCACCAACTGGAGTTTGGTGTTTCTAAGTTTCTAAAACTTCTTCAAATTACTAAGCCTCATTCCTTATTATTTCATTTCTCAGCATGTTATTTGATTTAGTTGATTTTATTTGTATTTGTCCATCTTAAGTCTAATTTTGACCTATAATTTCCATTTTAAGAATTAGTTTGATAAATGTATTAAAAATTCCCATTTTTCACTCTAAAACACCCATTAACTTAGATTTGTTTCGATATAGATTCTAACTTCTCTAAATCCATTTTAACTTAATACCCTATATTCATTAATAGGGGTTAGCGTGGTTTAGTTTGGTATGATTTGCCTCTCCTTACTAAATCGATCTCTTCACCACCAAACCCACCCCCCCTTTTTCCCTCCAAATGGAGCATAACTATATTTCAAACCTAAAATAGACAATTCGATGTCCAATTTAGTATGTAGTTTGAACCACTATCATAAATTATTTTTGTAGACTACCTAATTGTTCATCAGATTGGTTTAACCTCCACTAAAAACATTAACAACAATTGATGAGATATTGCACATGCTCCTGAGTGTTTAACATTTACTGATGATTAAGATTAATTATGTCATGTGCCTACTAATATAATCATCAATATAATGGAAATTTCTTATGTAAATTCACTATGAACTGTGATCTTATACATGTATTTTTTATCTTTTTTGACAAAAAAAAAAGAACTTCATGCCACTTAGAACAAGAGGGGATGTAAGTGAAAGTGAGAAAGCCTAACATAGTAAAGTGAAAAGAATGGACTTTTTTTTTTTTCCAGACAATTTCCATATAAAAGAGTGAACATGAGAAGCACATTGAGTCAGCTGCTCTCAACCTACTTTCCATATTGGTTTTCTCAGCATTGTGATTTGGTAAAGGAATGAAGAGGCTATGGAAATTAGGAAGACAGAGAAATGAGCTAGTGAAAATGAAGCATACATGAAGAAGGAAAACAATTTGAATGAAATTAGGCAAAACAATTTAAATCACAAGACTATGTACTTTTATGGATAATTATGTGCAATCATGAAATCCTTGATAATTTACAAACCGTGAGCTAAAAGGTAGAATCTACTAAATGAATAGGAAATTCTATGTTGTAATAACTTACCTTCGAGGAATTTGCTTAATCTTAATCTATACTTCTCAAACATAATAATTGAATTGCTGAACGTTATGGCATCCTTAAAGTAAGGATAAGCTTGAGAAGCTTAATCTCTTTCTTCCTTGCCTTATTTTGTTTATGGTCTTAGAGTTAGGTGGAGTGAACTAATGTTGTACACCAAAAATCCAAATTCCAAAGTGTCTTATTGATGTGTATTTTATTTGCTAAAATATATTATGGGTAATATTACCTATTATACTATTAGTTAGTTTAATGTTTATACCCATACCTATTATTCATAGTAATTGTGACATAAAATTTGCCATTAGCATTATGTTACTCCTAGTTATTCATTTTACATATTAATTATATCCATTTCCTTTCTTTTTTTTTTTTAAGTACATTCACCTTGTTTAATTTAAGTAGTATGTTATTCATGTATGTGTGTATTATGTCTAATATGTACACAATTAAATATGATGCTCCATTACCATACTTAACTTTACAAATATTAGTTTTATGTATTAATTAACCTGTCTCTAACATCTCACTATATATTAAGACCTGTTATTCGAATTGTTGACAATAATATTTATGAATAATTCATTTTCCTACTCACAGTTGTGACCTTCCATGTATAGGCTTTGACCTTTTGTGTTGGGGCTATGACTGTTTATGTCTAAGTTGGGATCTTTTATGTTTGGGTCTTATGTTATTTGAAGCCTTAAGCTAATAGTTTAAAATGTAGATGTTACATCTTACGCTTCCTACAAAACGTTTTGCTTTTGAAACTTTAATGGTCTAGGTAAGCATGGCATACAAAAATACATGAGCAACACCAAGGCATAATATCAAGCAACATAATATCACCACAAATTAGCAAGTTTCAATCTATTTTATGAAAAAAATTTTAATATTTTATAATAACTTTATTTAGTTTATAATAGCCTATATTTATTCCATATAAACTTCTATTTATAATCCTTACCTAAAAAAAACTTCTATCTATAATTATTACTGACTTTTATTAAACAACTTGGATATTTTGAAGAACACTAAGCTAAACTCAAGAAGGGGGTGAATTGAGTTTAAGGACAAATTTTGATATTTTTTTCGATATAAATGACTAAATGCAATAATAAGGGTAATCAAAGCAACAATAGAATAATAATGAATGCGGAAATTAAAGAGATAAGGATAAAGAAAATCAAGCCCGAATATAACGTGGAGTTTGAATCGCCTCCTAGTCTCCACGAACACACAATGCCTCTAACCGAGGACTTCACACCACTTTATTGATTTCATAATCCAATTGCTCCAGGCGCTACACAAGCTTACACAATCTCTTTTACCATAGCTAACTCAAAAAAAAAAAAAAAAACATTCTTTACTCAAGATTACAAGTGTGAGAACTTCCAAACAAACAACTAGGTCTTTTTTTGTTTAATAGCAAATAAATGTATAAGAGACAAAGAAGAAGTGAAAAATGAGCTCAAGAATGTAAGAGAATGTCTTTAAGTTATAGTAGAATATTAGATCTTCAAAGCCTTTGGTCAGGTAGTTGAGCTTTTATAACAACTCTTTAAATTCTTCCTGTTGCCGTGCATTAAATGCTCTAACGGCTACTTGATATTGACTTATCAGCATGCCGGTACTTTGATCTACCGACAAGTCGGTAAAATTTACTCTACCAGCAAGCCGGTTCTTCCAGGTCAGTAAGTTTTTCTTTATGTTTTCTAGGGTTTTATATCGTCAGCCTAGTTTTTCCTTGAGCCGTCAACCCGGTAGGCCAAATATCACTTGAAAATTCTTTTAACACACAACAAATGAATACTCTTTGCAATATAACTTCAAGATCATTTGATCACCACTTTAGAAGATTAAATTTCTTGCAAAAATAATTGATATATTTAATCATTAAGCAAGCTAATTCAACTTATTCAATTATCTCAAAATAATAGAATAATACTTAGTTTAACCATCCGCTTGTTTTGTTTTCTTTAAAAATAATAAGTTTAATTATACACTTTTTGTTTTGTCCTCATCAAAATCAAATAATGAACCCTAGATTCAACATATTTTGCTCTCGCATATTCCTTTACTTACTAATTCGGTTTGGCTTTGGCGATCCTAAAGGACCTTAGAATAATTAATACTTTGGTTTCTTAGTTATTGTACAGATCCAATAAGAATGAAATATCACAATTACATTGTAATGCCTATGAAAAAAATAAGAGAGAAATAAAGAAAACATAACAAATAATGTAAGGATGGTTTAGTAAAAGGATAATTAAGCAAGCAATGCTCTTGGAATTACAAAAGATAGGTACCCTTAGGTTAACCTAGCTTTATAAACTCTCTTTTTGTGATTTTTTCATTAGACTCAAACTTATAACAACAAGAGCCATTCTTAATCCTAGTTGAGATACCCTATGCGAAATCTTAAGGCATGATATGCGACTCATGGTGGTCCTTATGATTTTGATCCGAGGTAAAGGCTTTAATGTCGTTTGTCACATCTTGGTATAGCATAGGATGTATCATCATATAGGAAAACCTATTATAACTAGACACAAATCTAACAAAAGATCATAATTTTCTATATTCAATGCTTAAAATGAGTTCAACTATAGCCTTTCATGTTACACATATATACGATATTTAAAAATCTCAAAACATAAAAAGTTATAACTTCATTTGCTAAAATTAAACTTCCATGTTTCTATTTTCTTACTTTGCAAAACTTCTACTTTTCTAAAATAGTTAACTCTAACTAGCATTCTCAAAAGTTCACTCTACTAATGATGGTGCTCCAAAATCTACTTCATAACCTAAGCATAAAACACTTTATCTCCTTAGCTTATTATAAGTTTAGTGAAAGTGGATAAATAAGTAACAATATAACAGTGCACATAACATAAGCATACAAATATCATATTAAGCATCACTCGGTCGGTAAGTAAGATAATGCAAATTTCGTATGCTATGCTAATGCATGTAACAATGCATCGGTAACGACATCCTAGTAAGCCTAGCAACTCATCTGGTTTGGTCGACTTCAAATCCAGCAATCTGGATAATATATCAAATAACCTATCTATAATTCAACTTAGCAAAACCTCAGAATGTGGTTGAAGTTTTTGGTAAATGCAAATCTATATGCATAAAAAACCCTACTTTAAAAACTTATTCTAGCAAAATCATAAGTTTTAAAAATTTGACACATAGGTCTTTTTTGTGCCATGCCACCTAAGCTTTATTCCCTTACCTTTTTCATTTCTAAAAACCTCAATAGCGGTTCACTTAAATGAGCACCTTAAGAGGTGGGGTTATTACCTACCATTTATTCAATGTTATTATAGCACATCAACAAATCATGGCTTTACTTTAAGATACACATGATCTCTTACCTAAAATTCCAGCTCCCTTCTCTTTAAATCAGCTCAACTCTTTTGTCTATCTTGGGCCTCTTTCATTTTTTGCTTGATGATCACCATCTGGTCATTTGCTTCCTACACTATTGCTACTTTCTCTATATCATTCCAAAATAATGGAGATTGGCATTTTTGTCCATATAGAGCTTCATATGGTGGCATTTGGATAGTAGAGTGGTAGCTATTATTTCAAAGGTAAATGAGCATCTCAACTCCCTTTAATATTCAATGGTATATACCCTTAGCATATCTTTTAAAGTTTATATAGTTCTCTTATTTTCTCTATTAGTTTAGGGATGATATGTTGTATGGAATTGTAATTTTGTTCCCATGACTTTCCATAAACTTCCCTAAAACTTCGATATAAACCAGGGATCTATGTCTAATATGATTCTTGTTGGTATATCATGCAACCTCACTATCTCCTTTGTATAAATTCGAGCCAATTTCGCTAAAGAAAAGTTCATATTAATTAGTAGAAAGTGAGTTGATCAACGATCACCAAAATTGCATCAAAACTAGCAATTGTCCTTGGTAAAGCATTTAGAAAGTCTATGGATATCTGATCTCATTTCAATTTAAGAATTGGTAATGGCTATAACAGCTTACCTTGTCATTGATGTTCAGCTTTTACTCGTTGGCAAGTTTTACACTTAAATACATAGTTAGCAACGTCTTGCATCATTCCATTCCATCACAAGTTCCTTTCTAGATCTTGATACATTTTTGCTTCTCTTAGGTGTACAATATAACCTGAATAGTGAGCTTCACTTAAAATCTCTTTTCAAAGCTTTGAGTTATTAGGTAAACATAACCTATCATTCATACATAATGCTCTATGCTCATCTATTTTGAAATTAATATACTTCACACTTGCTATTTCTTCTTTGACTCGAATCAAGATAGGGTCGTTTTACTGTACGTTCTAGATTCTTTCATTTAGTGTCAGCTCAATAACCAAATTTGACAATTCTATATTTGTTTTATACCATGAAAATTCTAAATTAGAAATTAATCAAAACCTTACATCTTATACTAAAACCTTAAAACTGACTTACACACCATTAACCAAAATTGAACCCGAATTTGATTGAAACCCTAAAATTATAAATATAAACCTATAAAATAATTAAATATTACTCAATAGTAATAAAATTATAGTTGATTGCAATTTTTGACTAAAACACCTATTCGTGCGAAATTATAACAAAATTGCTATAATAACTTATAAAAATTATAATTGCAACGGGTACCAATTAAATTGATAAAATTTCACAAAAATTTGAAAATTAATTTACGGGGAGAATCGTTATAATTTATATGATTCGAAAAATTACATATATTTGTTAATAATTTTCATTTTCCTTCTCTTTAATTTCCAATTTATCTCTTTTCCTTCTTTGCATTTTCACTTCAATCCCATATCCTACACAAAATAGAACCAAAAACTAGCAAAATAAAATCCTAATCAAGCAACCCACAGATGGATTTCAAATGTCAAGTGTTAGATAATTGAACAAGCAAAAATTTTGCAATAATTATCTAAGATTTTAGCTTAAAATCTAAGCTAAATCCTCACGTGAATAAAAAGGAAAAGCTAGAAAAAAAAAAAATTTTGCACACCGAAATCTGGAAGCAAACATGAGAAAGAAAGAAAGAAAGAAAAGAAGAAGGAAGAAACTAAAAGAAATAGGTAAGTATTTATTTTTATGTAGATGTATAGTATATACATGTATAAATAAAGTATTTGTATAGTATTTTCTTATAAATATAATATTGTTAATATATGTATATGTACACTAATACATAAATTGAGTAGTGTATGTATGTATAAGGCTAGGTATGTATACATATATATACATAGGTATATTATACATAAGAATATGTGTTATGTATTTTTTTTAAGAATACATATAATGAGTATTATGTATTTTATTAAATAAATATAGTACATATGTATATTTTGAATCGAAAATATATATATGTGTATCCATGTATAATTACTCTAATATATATATACATATATAATCGTATAGTATATATATATATATAT
>JAMXBB010000006.1:82430250-82547579 GCA_024138015.1 Lumnitzera littorea | reverse complement strand
ATAAAGGTAATAATAATCATAATAAAGTTAAAAATCTCAAAAATAGAAAAATATGCTCAAAATAATAAAAACATCAAATATATGATTTAAATAATTATTAAATCATAAATATGTTAAGAAAAAGAGAAAATTAATATTTTATAATTTTTAAACTTAAATATGAATTTTTGTGATATTTTTATATCACAATTTAAATTACGAGTTACAATGTTCAAAATGAATCTCGTTACGAGAAAATACACTTGAAAACGATTAAAATGGATTATAAATTCATAACGATCTGAGCTAAAACGAAAAAGTTATACGCGATTCGATAAAAAGCTCGAATCGATAATCTCACGTAATTAGGTGAAATAGACCTTATAATTGTAATACTAATTAGCTTTAAATTCCCAAACTTACAAAATTTTCATTATTCTTAGGTAACTTTAATATCGACCTTGAGCTACCCCCAGACTACTACGATCCTTGAGCTAGTTATGACTGAGTGAGTTTTTCCTTATGATTCCATATTTGTTTGTACTTGTAGTTAGTGAATCTAAATTATAATTTATGAATGATGGTGTATGGGGTTGGGTTATACTTGTGCATAATAATTGTTGTTGATAGTGAATTTACTCTAAACTTTAATAATATAATGATTGTTTGCATAGTAGATTCACTAGATTGATTGTTTGTGGCTTGGAATGATTATTGAATAAATAAGACTTAATGATATTCAACTAGAAAAAGTTAACTTAGATCATGCATAAATCATGCACTGTATAACTAATTCTAGCAGTCACATTACACAAAGGTAGCGAAAGGCTATACGTGGGTTGATTATTGATTGTTATTGATTTCGTACGGTGCACACGTGCGATATGACTTTACTTCGGCCCACGAGATGACTAGGCGTTGGAGGCACCAACCGCTTGGTTAAGGGTCGAGTCCAGAGGCCTTTATTGAGGGGTGAGTGAGGGCTACATGAACCTACTCACAATCATATGTAGAACTTATTTTGATAAAGCGGGTAATGGATGTACCATTACATTTTGAATACAAAACACAGAGTTTTGTTCCGAAATAAGTTCTAATATGATACCTGGATTTAACTATTCCAATGAACCTCCAACCCTGACTTCAGAGGGTGTTAAATCTGAGTTGCATACAGCACCTGATCACCTGCATATATTTGTTTGGCATGCTGTTTGTCATGCATTCATTTGACTGAACTTAACTGTTGTATAAACATGATTGTTGTATGGTTGAGGGAAATTATCTCACTAAACTAATTAGCTTATAACCTTATAGTCTTCTTTTGCAAGCCGACCTTTTTGTAGAGTTGGGCCGTCGCATGCCCAAGGTTAGTTTTCTATACGGGGTCAGTAAGGGAGTTAAATGAGATCAGATAGTACTTTTAATACTTTATAGATCTGAATATGTAGTTGTTATATCAGTTGAACTCAAGACATGTTTCAAACTTTGTATTTGTAAACTCTTATTTAAATAGATTATGTGTTATATATTTTTTTATAATATTATTATTTATCATGAAATGATATTGCTTAAGCTTGTACACTCTTAGTAGTTAGTAGTAGTTATAGCCTTATGTATCATATAAAAGGGTTGTCAATTGTAAAGAAAATCAATCTGCAATCCTTGGTACGGTATATGATAACAGCCACGACTGACCCCCTCGGGTCGTGACAACACATATACCTATATATATATATATTTATTATCTTAGTTTAAGGAATTAGTATCTTAGTATACAATACTTGTATTCTTTAGTTATGTACATATACTTATACCTATACTATACTAATACTAAACGTATATTTATACTTGTACATATACACATATAATGATGTTTTCTTACTTTATATATATATGTATTTATACTACTTCCTAGTATCTTACATATATGTATAATAAAATAAATATACCTACTATCATATGCATGTACATGTACTATATGTATATATATATATGTATAGATGAATATATTATACATATACATAGATAAACATAACATATGTGTATATATAATCTTATATATTTAAACATATACATATATAAACACATATACATGAAGAAAGCAACTTATTTATACAGTTCAAATACATGTACATATAGTTTATTACAAAGATATCAAAATATATATCTAATCCCTATTACATACTTCTAAGATACTAAAATACTACAAAATACATGGACAACATAAAGAGTGAATAGAATTGCAAAAACAAACTAAAAACAACCTAATATATTACTTGATTACTCTTGTTTTCTTGGAAAATACCCTCCTTATCCTTCTTAAAATTGATGGAAGATGATGATAGTATGTGTTGTAGAATAAGGTTTAGGGTTGATAGTGTAAGGAAAAGGAAATGGCTAAGAGGTAAGGGGAATGGCATTGTTTGGAAGAGGAAATATATGTGCAGGTTTGTGTTTTGTTCCTTGAAAAAGAAAAAACAAAAGAAAGTGTCAATATGGGAAGTATGTGAGTGGCATAAGAATGGGAAGGGAAAAGTGAAAATTAAAAAAAAAAAGAAAATAAGATATGGAGATAATGTTGTATTTGACCTTATCCTTCTCTCATCGAGCTTTGATTTTTATCTTTCTAATTAAGCACATGGGGAATTAAAAGAAGCAAGTGGTAGCCATAACTTTGATAAGAAAAAGTGGAGGTAGAAAAAAAAAGAAAGGAAAGGAAAAGAAAAATTATAAAATATTGGTTTGATTTTTCTAAAAGTGTGTTTAACTTTTAAGTGGTATTTAAAATAATTTATAATGTAATTATGGAAAGAAATATGGAATATAAAATTAATATATACCCTTTAGTACATAAACATGAGATATGTAATAAAATTAACTTAAAATAATTAAATCAACATAAAACTAGGACATCTATACAAATATAAAATTATAAATAATCACAAAATAATATTAACAATTTTATTAATTTTGTTAATTAAGTTATTACTCTTTACGTTTACAAATATTAAGGAGTTATCTCTGCTTGTTTATTAGCAATTTTATGCTTATCGATCAATAATCATATCTAATTATAGTTTATTACAATTAGGGTAAATTTATATGTTTTATAAGCTTAGAATTTTAGTTTTAGGGTTTTTTTTAATAGGTTCGAGTTCAATCTCTTATATTTACGCATACATAATGGTTAGGGTTTTTGTATACGATTAGGGTTTTGATTAATATATTAGGGTTTTTCTCATCAATATTATATTCAAGTTTATAATTTAGTGAAGCTTTAACTTATTTGATCTTATTAGCTCATGAAGTTATTAGGGCACTTAGGTCAAATTTAGAGTTCAAACTAAAGCTTATAGGTTTTACAGATATTACATGACTATATAATGACATTATATGCTAGTTGAATCCTAAATATTATTTTTATAAGTCAAATAATTTATCTCTAAGGGCTCCTTACTTTCAGAGCTCAAATATTAAGTTTTTGATAGTTATTAAATGATTCTAGTAAAAATACGTTTTATTGAAATTAGATATTATAGATACTTTACTTTGAAAAACTAACCTTGTCAGGACTTATTGTCTAACTATTTTAGACTCATATTAAGATTTGACTCAATTCAAACAAAATTATTTGAAAGCTTGAAATTGTTTCAAACGCACTAACTCGTTTCTATAGTTAAGCAGCTAGGTTCTCACATCGTTTTTGGATTTAGAGTTATTGTGTACTATAAAATCGGATGAAAAAGAGGGATCCCATAGTGAGAAAAGGATTTTATATAAGTAAAGCATTAAAAGTTAGAAGGAATTTCAATCCTTGGTAAGTTCTTAATCAGATTTTGTGTTGTATGGTTAATTGTGTTGGTGTATATGGAGTTATAAACCTTGCAAATTTTGCATTTTATATATAGAATCAAACTTGAACATTAATAGATATTCTCTAAGCCCAACGAGATCGAAGTAAAACTGATAAAAACTTTTAAATAAAACCTTAAAACGAACTTGAAAATCATAATTTAAAATTTAAAAACCCTAATCACATATAAAAACTCTAAATTCTAATTTGAACCTTAAACATAGAGAGAATGCTAAAACGGTAAATTAACCTTGAATATCATCAAATCATGAAAAATTTGATATTAAACAACTAGGCATATTCTTAAATATTAAAAATTAGCTAAATAAAACCAATTAAAGTAATTAAATTAATAAAATTACTATTTTATCCTTATTATTATAGAAGTAACACCTATATGTATATATAAATAATGTAATCCTAATCATGTAATTTAATATTAAGCAATTAGAGATAACCCTATGTAATAGCAATTAACTAAATTAAGCTATTAGAAATTAAAATTAATAAAATTACAAATTTTCCCCTATGGTTATGTATTATGCTATACATGTGTAATTTTCTTTCATATAGAATATTTACATGATATACCGTATAATGTCAATTGGCATAAAATTGAACCAATTAAACCAATAAGTTAGTAATTTGATTCTAGATATTATGAACCACCTAGATTTCATAGCAAACAATTAAAGATGTTTCTAAATAATAGTAATTAACTAAATTAAGCTAGTTAAAGAACAAAGTTTATAAAATTATGAAGCTACCCCCATACATATATGTATATCGCTATACATGTGTATATGTATGCGTATAATTTTCTTTCGCATACAATTATTTCCACAACATACTATATGTTGCTAATGGACTTAAATTGGACCAATTAAAGTATTAGATTAATAAAATTACATCCTAACCCCTATATGAATAATTGCATCACATATACGTATATGAATTATGACATTAGTCGCATACATTAAAACATACAAAATACCTTATAAAGTTAAATTAATTTAATTAAGCCAATCAAAATGCTAAACCCAAGAAATTACAATTTTGCCTCATAGAGATGAATTATGCCAAGTATCCATGATCTTCTTTACGTATGATAAAAGCTTAAAATTGAAAGCTCTAATTTGATACTAGAGACCTTAAAATAATGACTCGAGAGTGCAAACGAAATACATAACATTAAATATTGATTGGAATACCCTAATCTTAAACCCTAAACGATACTCTAAAACCTAATTTAACACTTATAATCTATAAACCTTCACCTTAAAACTGTAAACCTCAAGTCCTAATTCAAGAGTTGTACATTAATACTTAAAATACTAAAATTTGAAAACCCTAAAACATCCTAAATCCTATATTTAAAAAACTATGACAATTCATTAACACTAGACCATTCTATCTAATAAAAATAAACACTAATTTGCCATAATTGCATAATTAATTTTCAATAACAATTGTCAAGTGCTAGATAACATTAATTATATGAAGTATGTTGTGGATGCATAGACAAGCTTATGTAAATTTAGATTTAAGTGTATAGTTTTGAAATGTTAAGGTCTTAATAGTAGAATATGAACTATGTTGTGGATATCTTGAAAATGTAATGTAGAGTAAGTGTAATGTCAAGTTTTGTAAATAAGAAACCATATATTCTAAAAAAAAATCTCTCTTGACCAAAATTGATAAGATGAAATTTGAGGTTAATTTTTATTTTCATTATGTGATGTTAGCAAAAAAATCACAATAAAAACACGCACAAATTATATTTGGTGAAACTTAGTTAAGAGATCTTGAAACATCCCTAAAAACTACCACAATTTTAATGTAAAAGTAAAGAAACTCCAAATCTAGTCATTTCTAGATCTTAACATGTAATTATGATTGAGAATTATTAACTAATGATTAGGGGTCTATTGAGTGGGTTGGATACTACAATAGAACCCTAGGTTGAGATTTGGACCTAAAATTACAAAAGGGCCTTAAAATATATGACTTGGATTCGATTAAATCATGTAAACAACAACATGTAAAGCTTATGAAATATCAAATGGAAGTCCAACAAAGCTCAATGGATAAATAAGAAGGGCTTAAGCCTAGGTATAGAACATAAACTCGCCAAATTAGCCCATATTAGCTAATGAACTTGAAGGAACAAGTTGGGATAAAAACACAAGTGGAACTCCAAATCTTTTTAGGCCCAAACATAAAACAAAAGCCTAATAAAAGATATGAACTTGGTTAGGAAAGAGAACTACAAGCATAGGCCCATGTAATAGCTTAAAAGAATCAAGTAAGCGCATGAAAACATAACACATGAAACTGATCAGACCTGTACCTAAATGTGTAGGTCGCATACTTCAAAATAGACTACTACAAAAAAGTACTTTTGAAATTGATAGAAATCAACTACTTGCATTTAGGAAGTATGGTGAATTTCGCTTGGATAATTAGATAATTTTACCACAAAATTATAATATGATTATTATTGTATTATCAAGCAACCTTGATATCAATACAAGGATGTTCAAGGATTATTATGATCCATGGGCATCATGATAAGATGAGTATTTAGGTGATTACTAAATCTGTCACGAACTGAGGACGGCCTAGTTGTGGCAGACGCCGTATACTGTACAAAGAACCCCTGATTGGTTACCCTTTCAATCAAGAACTCTTCACACAATATACAAGGCTCTACAACCACTAGTTTCCAAAGAACCTCCAGACTCACATGATATTATTACACAAACATATTTATATAAAATTTAAGTTACAAAGCTTACATTACACAACATTTAAGTATGTCTAGGTCTATAATAATAAGATAAACGAAAGTACATGGGAAGAGTCTAAATAAACTGTTCTCTCTCAGTACACATAACAGCTCACTCTTGCCCAAGTCCCCAAGCTAACCTGCGGCATTCCTCGTCCTGTCTCTACGAACAGGCTATCCTGCAACAAAAGTCTAAAGGGGTGTAAGCCTAAACTTAGTGAGCAAAACCCTCAGCCACACCACAAACAAGTTATAAGTACATTATATTCAAGCATATGAATGAATGATCAACCAGAATGCCAAACAATACGTATAATTAACTAGTTCATATACGTAACTCAGATTTAACACCCTCCGAAGTCAGGGTTGGAGTATACATGGCACCAATCAGATCCGGGTATTATACTAGAACTTACTTTATTACGGAACTCCACGTTCCATACTTATATCAAATAATTCCGTTATTTTCATAAAACCCAAGTTCTAGTATAATTGTGAGTGGGCCCCCGCAGTCCTCACTCACCCCTAAACGGAGGCCTCTAGACTCGACCCTTAGCCAGGCGGTTGGCGCCTCCAACGCCTAGTGTTCCCGCGGGCCAGGGTAAGGTCATTTTGTACGAGTGCACCGTACAAAACCAAATAAATAAATGATATCAACCCTCGAATGGCCTCTCTTTACCTCCGTACGATGTGACCGCCGGAATAGTATCCATGCTATGCATGTTAATGCATGTCCCAATTTCTTTTTATAGGTCGAGTATAATTAGGTTCAAATTATGCTATGACCATCCAATTGTGCACACAATCATTTTCTATACTACCATGCAACAAACATAGCATTATCAATAGTTAAGATAAGTTCATAACTCAAGACATACCGGCATACACAAGCGTTTCCCAAACCCCACACAATAATCAATTGACAATAATATTCAAGTTCACTATCTACAATCACAAAACAAGCATGGAGTCATTGGGTAAATACTCACTCGACCATAGTGATTTGCCCTAATCGAAGTAATCGATTGGGAGGTCCTCGTTCACCTCAAGGTCACCTGATCATTATGTAATAACAACACTAATAAGTATTTGAATTAACTAATAATCCTAAACATTTAATTACCTAATTCTATTTAGACTACTATTAACTTTTACCCGGTAAGTCAATCGTATATAACTTTTTCGTTTTATTTATGATATTTATGAATTTAGAGTCGTTTTTCATCGTTTTCGGACGTATATTCACACGGTAATGTTTGTTTTGGATGTTAAGACCCCTATTTTACATTATGAACTAAATTTATAAAAATTTTTAGTTATAATATTTAAGTATTCTTATTACTTATATTTGTATCCTTTATTCCTTAAATTCTTATAATTTAGGAATTTACTTTGTTATTACCAATTCATATACTAAATTAGGTATAATCTAATTTAGAAGGTGTATTAGAATTTTCTAATTTAAGTATCTAATTACCTACACTTTTCTTACTTTTCTCATTTTCTAAACCTATACTTATGTCATTGCTTACATCATCTTTTCTTTATGTCATTGCTTACATCATCTCTTCTTTATGTCATCGTATGCTTATGTCATCATCCACCTCATCATTTGATTACATAAGCATTACATCATGCTTATGTCACATGTACATGTCTTATGTACATTTATTTCTTACTTTATACTTATGTTCATATGCCTTATACTTATACTTATGTACATATGCCTTATACATACATATACTTATACCGTATTTATACATGTATTCCTACTGATATACCTATATGGTTGGATACGTATTTTTATACCAAAAATTCGTATGCCAAATTTTTCCTTAAGAAAATCCTCTCAATTTCATCCTTTTGTAGTTCTATGTATGTATTTAGTATAGTATATACATATATAGTTAGATATGGTCTTAAATTAGGTTATGTACATGATATATACTTATGTATAAAGGTTCACATACTTGTATTTCTTTGGTATTTCTTTATGTACACATATCTAAGAGTACATACACATGTATTTCTTCCATTTCCTTCATGATTCTTCACTTTCTACACTTAAAGATGGAAACTTTGTTTCCTCTTCTTCAAGACATCATTAAACATCTAACTACTTATCTAATCTACCTAATTAACTAACTAATGAATAACATAAAGTAACATAAAACAACTTAAGAACATACCTTTAATTTTGTTGAAGTTTATGGAGACAAAAAGAAAAGGAATGAAAGTGAAAGAGGAGGGGGAGTTCACGGCATGAAAGGGAGGTTTTGTTTTTGTTTCTTTTGTTTTGTTTCAATTATGGAAGACAACAAATGGTGGGGCCAAGATGGGAGAATTGTGGACGGCAACAATTGCAAAGAAGAGAAAAGAAAAATCAAAAGGAAAAGAAAAGAAAATCATCATTAAGTTACTAAGATATTTTCCTTATCTCTTAAGACTTTTGACTTTTCAAAATGTTGACTTGGTCAACCCTTTGACTTTGGTCAACATGCATTACCTTAGTCAACATTCCTTAAGTATGTGTAATTTTGTGCACATAATGTAGTAATTAAGGGAAATTAAGGGAAAAATGAAGGAAATGAGATATTTGATAAATTGATTAGTAAACATTGTTGATGTGATCTTACTTTAGGTCTTTATAGCTTATATATCTCATTTGATAAACTACTTTGAATAACAAATGCAAAAAGTACTAATTTAAGTATTAAAGTTCACTACATATAACCTAATCTTCAACTATTATGCTAACTCCAAGTGAAACTATCTTAATCATTTACTTAAGAAGTAAATATAATCTATGACTCATTATCTTAATTTCTAATGGATTACCTAAGGATTCAAAGCATATAAGTATGAATGAGGGTCATCTCAAACCCTTTACTAGTGAATTGGACAAAAGATGGGCATTATATTATCAATTAGGGTTTTAGGGTATATCGTGTTGAATTAGTGCACATGTGTCTTTAAGATAATCATTTTTAGGGCTTCTATCACTTTTGAATAAAATCTTTAGCATTTAGAAACATTTAGGGTAGAAAAATTCTTTACGCGATTGAATAATTCTTTTAGGGTTATCATTTTCATTAGCCTTGTCGACTCCTAAATTGTCTAACATAATCGAGTCTATAACAAAAGCTAGGTTGATAATTTTAGGGGTTTACAGTACTTGTTTTTGCATGTAAATTAATCGCACATAGGTGAATTTTAGGATGAGGGAAAATCTTGCAAGAGAAAGTGAAATGCTTGTTATCGGGGCTAGTTCTGTATGGCTACCTCAATGCCTAAGTTAGTAGGGTGATTTTGTATGAAAAATATATGAGTAAGTAAAAAGTTTCAAGGAGCCCTTACAAACTTTCTTTTCAATACTTATAGGAGATTGTAGTGTCTAAGACAATTGTTGGAATGACTGTTAAGATATGTGGAAGCTTCTTGATTTGATATCTTTCTTAACATATAGGGAGAGTAGGTAGTTATGTAATATAACCGTGCTTGTGATAACTATTTGTGCTACTCAATAGAAATGCCATGTGTCATCTATTTAGTGGTATGTTGAGAGATTCGATTACTCGGTATATTGGCAGCGGAATGAACGAGTATATCAGGTGAGCAAAAATTGACTATCAATAGAGATAATAACCTATTGGGTATTTTTTTTTCTTTACTACATTTATTGCATTTGTTATTGCATTGCTTGTTCATGTGCATATACTTACATGTTACGTGCTAAGTAGGGATGTAACTAGGCTGGTTATAACAGGGTTCTCAACTTGCTTGACTTAGTAAAAACCCTATAAGGTATTTCCTTATAGGATTTTTTGACAAGCTTTGGGAAATACCTAAAAACCTTATAAGGTTTTAGTATGGGTTTAGGGTTTTTTAAAAAACCCATTTCGAAACCCGCTACTTAATAAGAAGTAACCCAAATATTATATATTATAGGAAATAAAAACTATCAATTAGAAAACTAGCAAGTTCTTAGATTTCATGCTTTTAATTAAGTATGGATATGATGTCATTTTGTTTGATTATAGTAAATCTAATATAATAAAGTAAAAAGTTGATCCTTTTGGGTTTACACTATTATGGAGATGTTACTATATTTTGACATGCAACATCAAAATTGCTTTGCTAATAGAGTTGATTCTTTTACATAGTAGGATAAAACTATGTGGATAATAATTGTAAAAATATTTATATTATAATGTATGCCATTTTTTTGTTCACATAGTATAAAAGCATTTTTTTTTCTAGGTAGGAAATTAATGAGATTTGATCAAGTAATAGCTTTAGAGGTTTCATTTGCTTGTAACAACAATGGGGAACCTACTATTTATTGAAATAAATTCTTGGAAATTTCTAGTCCAATATTCCATTGTTGATTCATCGTATTACCTTTTTTTTTTTTCGGGCCGAAATTCGTAGTACTACTTTGTATCTATAGATTTTCAATACTTTGCTTTTCCTAATCTTTATATTCTATACCTACTTAAATTTATGCAATTAAATTTATATAACTTATGTTAAGGGGAAAAAAGAAGAAGAGGAAAATGGTCCCTGGTTTGGGAACTAGGTTTCTCATTAGGCTTATAGGACAAGTTTCAAGTAAATTCCAGGTGCTGGTACTCCATCAATTCAACCTGTCCCAAGCCTTCTCTATTGCATCCCTAGTGATGAGCTCTAGCTTACTCCTTATTTTTATTATTATTATTTTTTTTCAGATGTAGGAACTATAGTTGAATTGATGGATTATAATGATTTTTAGAGACCCTTGTTACTATTAATGGGAAAGGAAGAATGGCAACTACGTATGCCATTTGGAGAATGTTCTATGAGTTTGAATAATTAGAATTTTAGTCTTTTAGTTACAAATTGTTGTTAAATAATTAAATATTTTTTATTTAGAAGTTATTTAGGTTTACTTTGGAGAACTTATTTTATGAGATTATTTGGAGACTATAGAGGGATTTTGGAGATTTTAGAAAATTGTTTATACTTAGTGTAGATGATTGAATTTCATTCACTTAGCCACTCGAATACTGATAGGCTAAGTAACTCCATTTTCGGTTGATATTAAGAAACATAGATTCGTATCTAATTTGAATTCAAGGAGAGTGGCATGAACAATTATTGCTTGGTATGGTTATATTACATAACTGCCCATTATCTCTATATTTTAAGAATGCACTTGATCAAGAAGCCTCTACGTGTCTTGATAATCACTCTATTAACTACTATTTCAAACATAACATTAGCCTGTAAATAGGAAGAAGAAACACTATAAGAGTCCCTGATTGCTCTCTACTACTTACTCAGTCTTTTCCTACACTTATTTATTGACTTAGGTATTCGAGTGGTCGTACCAAACTGGCCCGGTACCAAAAGCTGTTTTTTTTTTTTTTTTTTCCTTTGTAAGACAAAAGTTCCAACCCAAAACCACCTAACAACATTTGACACAGTTTGTTTTTTTTTTTACCCATACACATGGCTAGGACAAGATTAACTAGAAGTATAGGTGCTGATACTTCATCCCACCACCTTAAAGGGGGAAGTAGGCACATTGATGAACGTTTAGCTAAGTCAAAGCAACTTTACCTCGACTTGGCCAAAGAAAACTAGGAATTAACCAAAAAACATGATGTGATCCTTAATCTCCTTCATAATAATGTCTACCCAAATCAAAACAAAGAGCACGGTGATTACAACATCGAGAATAGTGATGACTTAATCTTTTCACCTAAATTGCTAAGAAAGTAAGCCGAAGTTACGACGGGATCTTCGGCTCCTGCACTCAGGAGAGTAGACAAGGGCAAGTAACTACAGTAGGTGCACCATACTGGACCCTTGCATGTTAATACCCCTATTGCAATAAGTAAACAGTTCTAAATTAAAAAGAGCCCTTTCATTCCTCAGATTTTGGAGGAGGTTATATAACAGCACATCAAGTTGCTGCAATTTGAAACATATGATGGGATGAAAGATCCTAAAGACTACTTAGTGTATTATCATACGTTGGCTAAGTTGCATGGCTTGAGTGATGCCGGGGCCTGCCAAGCTTTTCCCTTGATATTGAGGAATGCGACAAGTACATGGTTCAAACACCTGAAGTCGAACACTATTTCATATTTCAAAGAATTAGCAAAAGTATTCCTTCAGCACTTTCTTGCAAGTAAGCTTCGTGTTAAGGATTCTTCAATTCTTAACACAATAAAGTAGAGGTCAGATGAGTCTATTAGATATTACCTAGCTAGGTTTATGGCTGAGATGGTTCGAATTTTAGAATTAGACATGAGTGTAGCTCTTGATGTCGTCATTGATGGAGTTAAGCCCCATGGAGACTTTTTTAAGTCTCTTGCCAAGACTAAGCTGAGAACTTTTGCCGAGTTCAAAGCTAAAGCCAAAGCCACATCCTACATTCGATAAGAAGACAACATAAAGGCTCGGTAAGAAGCTAATCAAAATAAAGGAGATAAGAAAAATGATAAGAGAAGAAGTGCAAAAGATCGACTCAGGACTGACGGTGATGAAAATCCTAATGTCGAGAGAAAGAGACCTTGAATTTCAACATATTCATTCAACACACCAATCAATCATCCAATTTTGAACATATTAATAGACATACGTAGGTAGAGAGGCATTTTGCAGTGGCAGAAATGATGAGAGGAAACCCTTCAAGCAAAAATTCCAACCAATAATGCGATTTCCATTGCAACAAAGGTCATAACACAGACAAATGCATCTAGCTTAAGAATACGATTGAAGATGTAATTCAACGTGGGCACTTACGAAAATATCTAGTACATGATGCAAAGAATATTGAGCAACCATCTCAGAGGAGATGTGAAGACCAAGAGAATGATACTTGACCAGCAATTGCTAAGAGAGATGCAATAGATGGGAATACTAGTAAGGAACCCAATGGGGTAATCAACACTATTATTGATGGACCTTCTACTATAGGCTGGTCAAGCTCTTCGAGTCTGTCTAACATTGTAAATTATGTTTGCAATATCCAAGGTAAGAAAGTCAAGATTAATAATACGATTTCTTTCATGGAGGAAGATTTTCAAGGCATCTAAAGGCCATATGATGAGACACTTGTAGTTAGTGTAAGAATTGCCAACTTTGAGGTGAAGAAAATTCTCATTAACTTTGAAAGTTTGACAGACATTATTTTCCAGCACGCTTTTAACCAAATGAGACTAAAGATTAGAGCATAGCTGAGATCTTACAATTATGATTTGTATGCCTTCAACCATCAACCTATTCAAGTAATCGGAGTAGTTTCTTTACCAATTCAAATTAGAGATGAGAGTGTGTCGCATAAGACAAAGTGGACTTTATTATTGTCAAATGTTGATCCCCATATAACATGATCATAAGATAGTCGTGTCAACACTTGTTTAGCATTGTTCCTTCTAGTGCTCATCTTAAAGCCAAATTCCTAACTCCTACAAGAATCGATGTATGTAAAGGGAATCATCAGTTGGCAAGGTCTTTGTATATGAGGGCCTTAAAGTGAGAGAAAATTTTTCAAGTGGAAACTTGTCTAGAAGGAAAGTTAGTCGGCATAGACAATGTTGAAAATGAAAGAGAGGAAATTTCTTTGAGAGGTGATCCTAGAAAAACAACTAGGATAGGGAAACCCTTGCCAACACACATTCATCAAAATTTAATTAACTTCTCGTAGGATAATGCCAATGTATTTGCATGGTCTACTTAGAACATGCTAGGTATCCTTAGAGACGTTATGGTACATAAGCTCTAGATTGATCTAAGTGTGACAATGATTCAATAAAAGAAAAGGCATTTTGCCCCCAAGAAGCAAGCAACCATAGAAGAAGTTTAGAAACTCTTGAAGGTAGCATTCATTCGGGAAGAGCCTTATCCGACATGGTTAGCCAACTATGTGCTAGTAAAGAAGTCTAATGGAAAATGGCACATGTGCATATAGTTCACAGATCTTAACAAGGCTTGTCTCAAGGATTGCTTTCTCCTGTCGAAAATTGATCAGATGGTCGATTCAACCGCTGGACATGTGTTGCTTTGTTTTATGGATGCTTTCTTAGGCTACAACCAAATTAAAATAGATAAGGAAAACAAAGTTCTCACATCATTCATCACCAATTTTGGACCATATTTTTATACGATGATGCCCTTTTAGCTGAAAAATGCCGGTACAACTTACTAGAGCTTGTCACCATGATGTTCAAACCCCATATCCATAGAAATGTTGAAGTATATGTCGACAACATGATTGTGAAAAGTGTGACAAAGGATTGGCATCTTGCTGATCTTGGGGAGACATTTGCTACTTTGAGAGATATAACATGAAGCTCAATCTACAAAAGTACGTCTTTAACACAACTTTAGGAAAAATTTTAGGGTACATGATCATGCAGTGTGACATTGAAACTAACCCGAGAAAGATTGATGCAATAATAAACATGAAATCTCCTCGTATTATCAAGGAGGTATAAGAACTCATTAGGTGAATAGCCACCCTTAACTGGTTTATGTCAAGAAGTGTGGATAGGTCTGCAGAATTCTTTAAAAGTTTAAAGAATGTGAGGGAGTTCAAATGGATAGATGATTGTGAGAAGGCATTCAATGAACTTAAAGAATTCCTTATATCACCCTCGATACTCTCAACATCTATCTCAAGAGAGAATTTATATTTATACTTATTAGTTAGCTGCCGAGTGCTTTCTTCTTATTGGTTCGAATTAATGCAAGGAGCATCAACTAGTTTATTACTTGAGTCATGTCCTATAAGGATTGAAGCATCGGTACATGAAAATTGAGAAGTTTGTATTAGTAGTAGCTCTCTCAGCAAGGAAATTGAAACCGTATTTTGAGACTCACCAAATCGTGGTCCTCACTTATCAACCATTACGGTAGGCATTGCAATAGGCAAACTCTTCCGGGAGGATGATGAAATATGCCTTAGAGCTAATCTCTTATGATGTACAGTATAAACCTATAATGGCATTAAAAGCTCAAGTGCTAGTGGATTTTTTGGTCGAGTTTACTAGTGAGAAAGACAGCATTGAGATTGCTGAGAAAGCCATATGGTATCTCTATGTGGATGGTTCTTCTATTAGAGAAGGAAGTGGTGCAGGCCTTATTCTATAAGGATCTCATAATGGTAAGGTTAATTATGCCTTGAAATTCGAATTTATAGCCAGCAATAACGAGGCGGAATATGAAGCTTTGATAACCAGACTTAAATTGGCAAAAGAAATTAGTGTTGAGAAACTCGAAGTTTTCTCTAATTCATAATTTGTAATGAATCAAGTCATAGGAAGTTATGCGGTGAGGGAAGAAGAAATGAGCATGTACCTATTGATGGTACGAATGCTCGTAGAAGAGTTTCAGTTTTTTTCAATCTATAAGGTTCTAAGGAGTAAGAATATCTATTGATAAGTTGTCTAAGCTAGCCAATATGGCATTTCCTAACTTGAGTGACAAACTCTTTGTCAAATTTCTCCCCTACAAAAGTTTATTTGCTATCTTATAGAGTTACAAATTGGCTCCTTACCTGAGAGAGAAGTCTTGGATGGATCCCCTAGTAGATTACTTAAGAGATGGTGTCCTCCTTGATGATAAGAAAGAGGTTCGAAGATTGGTTTATCAAGCTACAAATTATATGTTGATAGATAATCGGCTATACAAAAGCAGCATTTCCAAACCTTATATTTGATGCCTTCCTCCAAAAGACGCCCAACGGGTGTTATCTGAACTAGATGATGATGTATGCATCAAACACATAATAGCATAAACATTGTATATCCGTGTGTTACGACTCAACTATTATTGATAGACCATAAAAGAAGATGTAAGAACAGTTATTCGATATTGTCCGCAATGCTAAAAGCACAAAGCATCGAGTCATGCATCTTCTACTGAATTATGTTGCTTATCTAATCCTTAGCCCTTTGCCTAATGGGGATTAGACATACTTAGACTTTTTTTGAAATCTATAACCTAACGACAATTTGTTATTGTTATTATGGATTATTTCATAGAATGGGTAGAGGCCGAAGCATTGGCAAGGATCACCAAATAGAAAGTGGAGGCATTTGTTTTCAACTCCATAATATCAAGGTTCAGAGTCCCATTTATGATAATTACGGACAATGGACCATAGTTTGATAACAATAAATTCATATTTGTTTTGTAAGGCAATAACCTACTTGGTTTGAAAGACAATTGAATTCAAAGGTGAAGCTTTGATTTGTTTCTTGATCCTTTTATGATTGACAAGTTATTAAGTTCAAACTACATGGTTAATGAACTAGTACAAGTTCAAGCCTATTGCAGTTAATGAACTTCATAAATTAGTCAGAAAGCCAAATAACGAACTTTATAATAAGTTTAAGTAAAATAGCCGATCTACATTTAAAATGACTAACTAATAGCCTTTAGTAAGGCATCTAATATATTGCATATAAAATAAAACATGCTGAGAAGTATATTGCATGTGAAATAAAATGTGTTGAGAAATAAGGGCATATGAAATAAAACATGCCTAGAAACAATAAAGTGCGTGAAACAAAATGTATCGAAACTTCTAAGTTATGCATAAGAAAATGTGTAAGATTCATCACGAATACAATTACAAATTCTCAATTGCTCAGTTACATACTGTCGATACAATAATAAATTAATTACACAAATAAGTCTACAATATATTCTCGAATTGAGTAGAGGCATTCTATTAATAAGAAGGTAGAGCCTTATCGATGCTTAGGGTTTAGGAACAGGTGGATTTTTCTTTATGCTCATAGGGGATTTCTTTGGATAGATAATCTTCGTTATCTCCATGATCTTCGACACAAGCCTTGTTATCATCTTGCATATTAATCACGGCACTTAAATCCTTACCATCTTCCTCATTGCAGTTGCTGACTTTATCATTAACATAGGCAAAGTCCAAGCATGAGAGATCATAGTTAAGGTGAAACTTGAGAATTTCTTCTCTTGTCGCCTAACCCCTTCCAACAACTTCTTTTGCAATAGTCTCTCATATTGCCGACTTAAAGTCACTATTTCGAGTACCGCTTCAATAGAGGGCCCTTTCCTCAATGGCCCTTCTAATTTGGCATTATAGCTTTGTAACCTAGAGTTGTTGATCTCATATTCCTTTATTTGCATCTTAAGCCTGTCTTTCTCATCACTCATTGAGTAGAGTGTTCGGCCTAAACCCCAACACTCTTCCTTCTTTTTGCGTAGCTCCTCCTTCAGATCTTTAGCCTCTTTATACTACTCATTAACTTTTGCCTTGAGGCTTAAGACTTCATTGGCAACAAAAGAGTGTGCTAACCTGGCCTCCATCTCAACCCTTATTCTCGTGTTCTCGGCAGTTGTAGTTCAAGCTTTTGAGGAGTTGTATGCATCCTCAATTTTTTGCAACAAGTCGATATGGAATGATGATTTTTCCAAAACATCTAAAGAATATATGAAGGATTATTATTATTATTATTACCTTTTTCATTTCTTTATCAACTTTGTCAAAGGCTGTTAGAATGTGGCTGCTAATCTGTAAACAAATAGGAGTATTAGTGACTAAACATGCTTAACAGTTGAAAAGACTCAATTACACTTACATTGTACAGCTTGGTCGTAATATGCACCTTATTACAACTACTGACCTTATCAACGTTTTTCTTCGCAATCTCTTTATCCTTTGGAAGAATAACAACTTCCATCAAGGCCAAGGATTTTGTCTTATCTCCCAGGGTTGATCGGTGTATAAGATGTTGTAGCTCCACTACGGAATGAAGTACTCACCAACCTCCGTGTTAGGGAAGAATTCGGCACTTCTAATGTTAAGAGCATTGTTGCACATAGCCTCCTTCACCCTTTCATCCAATTCCTTGGACCTTTTAGCAGGGGGTTGGCTGATGAGCTCCTTTCCCCTTCTCTTATTTGTACTTGGCACAACCTCCATTAGGAGTGATGACCCCCTGGTGGCATCTCAATTAGTCACTTTAACCTCATTTTGGGGTTCGATTTCTTAGCCACCTTCTCTCGGCTCCACAGTAAGAGGAATATTTTCTATAGGAAGGTTCTCAACTTGCATGCCCTTACCATTTCTTGGCAAGATGGAAAGTCTTTTGGGCCACCACTTGTTTTATCGCACCCTCTTTTACTACCTTATTGATGGTAGTCGGCTGAGTAGCTGCAACTGTAGAGGTTGCTCGTCTATCGGCTTTTGATATTTTCACCTTTTCCTAGGCCAACGGCTTAGCAAGGTTCACCTCATTAGCGCCCATATCTGCAATATAAAGTAGATACATTAATTCTAAAGTGACGAATAAGAAAGAACTTATTTCCATGCTGAGTAAGGCTGAAAGGCAATAATTCCTCTCCTAAGATATGGGAATGGCTTTCCTTTTATAGCTTTACTCAGAATGACCATCTCTTAGGAGCATACCTTCTTTTTTCAGACAAGATTGGCTCTCCATTTTCATATCACCTAATCATTTGCTTAGAATCCCAAAAAAACATTTTGTTTTGACTCCTCTCTTGGATTTTCCTTATTGCAGCAGCATCATTCAACACAAGTCCCTTGTACAGATTGTTTCAGTCTATTGAGTCCAAAAATCTAACTCTTCATCTGAAAGAATAGACACGAACTTGTCATGCCATTTATAAATCTTGGACTCCAATCCATCCATGAACTTCTACCCATGCCTAGCAGTTGCAAAGTACCAGCCATTAAGTTACCTCCTAATCATAGTGAAATACCAAAATAATTGAGGCATAGCCTTGACTTCAACTTCTTCACAAACTATCTTGAAATCCATGAGAAGTCGATAGGTGTTTAGTGAGATCATACTTGGCGCAACTCAAAAATAATTAAAGAACTACTTGACAAAAGCCAAGAACAAGAAGTGTAGTCTAAAGTTGAGATATTTTCAGTAGATGTGGAACTTACGCTCCCTTAGGAAGCACACCCTCTCCTCTTCTCGTAGCCTCTTAAGATTTCATGTTTCTGGAAGGTCTTACCAATATTTATTATATTTGGAAACCAAAACTCTATCAACAGTACTGTCTACTCCATCTAGTGAGTCACTAAAGTAAATTGTATTATTATATAAGTACTTTGCTATAGATCTTCCTTCTTTATCTTCTAGATAAGTATCTGCTACAAGATTGTTGATTTGAGTAAGTTTATCCCACTACTCTATAACATTATCGGTTGAGCTACCTGAGGAACATGCCATCTTGCTCCTATTTTAGGAGGGGAGAAGTATCAATCTTAGTAGCTTCAAAATCTAAGAGGATAAGTTGATAAATTACATTGTGAACCATACTTGATTTTAGCTATAATAAATTTCATAGAATTTTTTGAAGGTTAAAAGGAAATGTAGTAAGCGAATGAAAGATTTTGAATGTAAATGAAGTTCAAGTAAAATTTGTTTTCAATGTTGGAAAATTCCTTAAATACAAATTATTTGCCCTCATAACCGCAATACATTTTTGACGAAGTAATGATGCACTGATAGATGATGGATAGGATTAATAACATGTGTTTTGTGACAAAGATCTAATGGTTATCATGGCTTCGATAGTTATTAGGTCTGTCACGTAATTATGACCAATGTGATAGTTATCATACTTTTCACTATTTGATCTTCTAACAGGCAGGAAAATTGAACATTATGACCTTTTAGATGGGATGTTGTCCATCTTCCTAAATGGAAATCAAAGAGTTTCTCACCTTTCTCGGCATTTGGGAAATAGTTTCCCACTCGACCCCTAGAGAGAATATTAAAATATCTACTCCCTTAGTCGAATCCTTGAATACGAGAGTTGGAGAGCAAATGTTGATGGTTGAATTTCATTCACTTAGCCACACAATTGCTAATAGGTCGAGCAACTTCATTCTCAGCTAATGTTGAGAAACATAGATTCGTATTTGATTTGAATTCAAGGAGAGTGGTGTAAACAGTTATTGCTTGGCACGGTTATATGACATAACTGCTTACTATCCCTATATTTCAAGAACACACCTGATCAAGAAGCCTTCACGTGCCCCGATAATCACTCCATTAATTGTTGTTTCAAACACAACATTGGCCTAAAAATAGGAAGAAGATACACTATAAGAGTCCTTGATAACTCTTTACTACTTACTTAGTCTTTTCTTACACTCATTTACTAACTTAACTATTAGAGTGGCTATACCGGACTGCCTCCGCACAAAAAGGTTTTTTTTTTTTTTTTCCTTCATTTGCAGGACAAAAGTTTTAACCCAAAACTCCCTAACAACACTTTGCGTGTCAATAGATACTAGAAACATGTAATGGGTTATGATACCCTAAGTTTAGAGTGTCACAACTTAAGTGGTATTAGAACTTAGGTATATAATCTATAGGGAACTTAGGAAAATGATTTGTAAGACAGCAAAATAGTGAGAGTGGATGGATAAGGTTAAGTATGTCCCCTTTTAAAGTTTATATTATTAACTTTTCCCTTATGTGAATTGTTAGATAATTTGTCTTGTGGATTATTGAAGGTTTCAAGTTTTGAGAGATAAAAGATGTATAGAAAGCCTTAGTAATGGTAATAATCTTAAATCACTTAGAAAAAAGGTAAATCGATGTATATGATAAAGAGCATATTCAAACAGTATAGGAAGTTTCCTTACTTTATAAGAGTTAATAATTCATTAGAAACTACTAGACTTATAAACTTGAGGTTATAGATACCCACTTATAGATGCTTGTGATACCTCTAGTAATTAATGATTGATAAAATAAAATCATAATAATGACATAACAATAAATATAGAGTAAGAATATTTATAGCAACTACATAACCATTAAGTAATTGTAATGATGCTAAAATCATTATTGACCATAAGAATAATAAAGGTTATAATTATTAGTAATAAAACAATATAATAAACATATAATCATAAATCCCATAAAGCATCATTGATTACATAAATTAATGACATATGAAATTAATACTTGACAAACAAAAAAGAGGAAATAAGTAATAATTATTCTTGACTAAGCGTGATAAGACAACGGGATATGAAATTAAAATACTAAAAGAAGAAATAGAAATAGACAAATTTAAACCATAAAAACAAGAAAGGTTAATCATGACACCGATATAGTTAACTATGATACCTAAAATACTTATTAATATATTTAAAATCATTAAAATATAATGGTAACAAAATAGTCATACGTATTTCAAATTTCAAAATATAAGTAAAGTCTATCTACTTTACCATCTTCGATAGATGATAACGCTTCCATACTATAATAATGATTGTAATCAAACATTAAAATGGTACTGATATTAATTATTGAATACTTTAAAAGTGAATACTATCTTACTGTATTAGAGAAGAAAGGCAATAATAAGATATTGGCTAATTAACAATAATGATAGCAAGACTAACAACAATAATAATGATAATAACAAGATTAGAAACAATTGTGATGACCACTATAAAGAAATAAACATAATAATAGAAAGGTCTTATAAGACAAACCATTCTACTAAAACTTCCACAATGAATAGTGAAGCTAATATTAGAAGGATACAAAAAGTTATACAATTCTTATACCTAAAACCAACAACAAGCGAAAACATACAACGAAATAAGACATTTAATAGAAAGGAAAAAGATGAGAATTGAATATTTTGTATACATTTTAATGCACATACATGAAATGGGATGGCAAGTCCATGTTTCCTTCTTATTTTGATTTGAGTCACCTTGTGGCTATCAGTCTTGTAACTTTAGTTACTCATCCTATTATGTCATATTGAGTCAATTTGAGTCATCAGTTACATTCTAGTCATGTCTAATCTAGTTTCAATTAGATTCACCAACTTTGTTTGTATGTATGATTATGCTAAATGACATAGAGTATTAGTTCTATAATACCAAATGAAATAAAGAAAAAAGGTAAAGAAATACAATCATAGAAATAAATAAATTGAAGAACAAACAAGTCAATTAGCATATAACCTAACCAATAAGCAAAGGATAACTAATTACATATAAAAAAAATTTCTAAATGATCAAACACACATTTGCAGTATCTGCTATGGCAACTATTATAGAGAAAAAGTAATTATTATAAAGTGAGTAAATAAATAAGATAATATATCTACTAAATCATCATATTAGGAAATTCAAACTATAAAGATATGAGTTAATTAATTAAACAATGATAGTAGGTATAACCTTTTCCTCTTACTTGAATAGTTGAATAGTAAGGTACTATATGGGAAGTAAAGAGCAACTTTAGATTGATATCAAAGAGTATGGTAATAGTCTTATATGAGAAGACCATGATCATAAGGCTATTAAAAAGTAAGCGAATTTAGAGTTTAGGAGTGAAAAAATAGAAGAAGATTAGATTTTAAGCAATAAATATGGAGAGAAATTTGATAATAAATTGGGGAAAATTTAATGATCAAATTTGGAAATATGAAGTTTAAATAGAAAAGGAATTTGGATATCCTAATATCAAAGAAAGGATTTGCAAATATATAGAATGAAGAAAAGCAAGAAACTTAAGGATATAAGTTGAAAAGACACAAATCTAAAAATGTTACTTTGCATTATCTAAAAAAAAAAAAATGTTACTTTGAAGAGATATTAGAGATAATTTGGTGGTATTAAGGAGGTAATTCGAGTAAGTTTGAATCCTTTGAGTTAAAATCAATCAAGAGGTTAATGCAGTAAATATAAAAAGAGAATAGGTAAAGGTTAAATGATCAAAATCTTATAGTTAAAATATAATCGAAGTAATACCATGGAGAATGAGGTAAAAGGAGAAGTCTTAAGTAATTGGAGGCATATGAATGATAATAGGAGACTGTGCATAGCAAAGAACTATTTGATTAGGAGACTAATAGCAAACTTATGAAATATTCAACAATGAGACAGATACTTAAAGATGAAACAAATAAATCTCTAGAAAGGAAGTGATTTGGTATGTTAAGGTCCAAAAGAGGAAAATCTAGTGAAGGAAAAAATTTTATCGAAGTATTAGGCAAATACTTAAGTAAGTATTGGAAAGAAAGAGTTTGTTATTAGAGTTAAGAGGAAAATAACTGCAAATGCGTAACTTAGGGAAAGGTAGAATGGTATGGATTAAGAACATAGATAAAATGGAATAGATAACAATTGAAGAAGTAAAAGCTATGAGATTTAAAGCATTAAGTATTAATCTTAAGAATAAGTGCAAAGTCTAATGAGGTAATAACGAAAGTTAGAAGAAGAGATAAGAAAGAAGTACCAAGAGTTATTCCAATAAATAGGTAAACTTTCAAGGATAAAAGTTTCTTTTTAAGGAAGGTAGGATGTAATGCTTAGGAAAAAAGAAGAAGAGAGAAATATACAAAACACATTAATTAATGCAAGGATGGTTTAGTAAAAGGATAATTTAAGTGGAGGGTATTTTGGGAACTACAAAAGATAGGTACCCTTAAGTTAACCTAGCTTTATGGACTCTCTTTTTGTCATTTTCTCTTTAGACTCAGACTTGCAATAAGCAAAGTCATTCTTAAGCCCAGTTGAGAAACCCTATGGGAAACCGTAAGGTAACATATGTGAATCACGTGCACCTTATGATTTCCATCAAAGATGAAGGCTTCTAATGTTGTTCTTAGATTAGAGTTATTGTGTGTTGTTAGATTAGGTGGAAAATGGGTTGCTATAGCGAAAAAAGGATTAAAGGTAAGTAAAGTGTTGAAATATAAAAGGAATTTCATTCCTTTGTAAGTTCCTAATCAAATTTATATTTGAAGGTTGATTATTTTGGCATTTGTGGAGTAGTGATATAGGATTTGTGCAAAATTTGAGAAGAAACTTAAGTAAGTATTGTAAACCTCACACATTCTTTTCTTATTGTTAATAATTGTTGAAAATTATGGGAAGGGTTGAAAAGATTATAATTTTGGGTGATTGGACTGATTTGACAAGTGAAGGATGGAATAAACTGTTGTTTTCAGGTGTTAAGGTGCATTTTGGGTTTATATTAGAAGTTATGCATTGCTAAAATTCAATTGTGTTGTGGGATTCTCCAATAAGTGTAATGTTCCAAATGATAGTTATGAAGAGCTTTCATTCTATGTAGGCATTAATAGAAATAATTTGATTTTTGTAACAAGACTTAGAGAGACTCTTAACTTTAGTATCCAGGGCAATTCAAGTACATAACACATGTTCCTTCATTGCAAATGTTAGGGAGTTAAATTGAAATGGGCTAATGTAATATCAGACTTTTAATTATTGTGTGCTATTTGTGCTTAGCTTGGCCTAAGGTTCGATGGTAGTAGAACCCTAGGGAGCATTATAAATTGTTAAAATTTTCGATCTAAATCTTAAATTAGATTCTAGTGTGTTAGACAATCTCAAGAGCCAATAAGGCTAAATAAGATAAAAGTTTCACTAAATTATGAATTTGAATATATTATATGTAATAAAAAACACTAAAATTTTGATCGAAATCATAATTGCATATAAAAACCCTAAACTCTATGTATGCGTAAATACTTAGGGTTAAAGTCAAATTTGATAAAAAACCTCAAAACTACGACTTTAAATTTATAAAATGAATAAATTTAGCCCATTAGTAATAAAACCCTAAACGAATACAATTGTCGACTAACATGTGTAATCGTGTAAAATTGTTAACAAACGCATTGAGATAACTCCTAAATATTATAAATGTAATGGGTAACAATTTAATTAATAAATTTTATAAAATTTTGATATTATTTCATAATTACTAAATTTATAATTTTTATGTTTAGAAAAGTCTATCTTTTAAAAATTTTATTTTTCCTTTTTCTTCCTTTCTCTTTCTTTTTCCTCCCCTATTTTTTTTTTCCTTGCTACGTTGAATCCTCTAGAATGTGGTTCAGCTGCTTGTATGTGTATTTGTTTCTCCATGTGCTAAATTAAAGGGATAAAGACAAGCTATTAGATAAGCACCCATCAAATCAACATAAATGCATTCCTTATCTTCTTTTCTTCTTTTCATTTAGGTTGTGTTATATTTCTTTCTTTAGCTAATTACAATTCCAATCTTTGACTTATCTTTTTCTTTTCTTTCAAAATCAAATTCTCAAAGAACAAAACAATTATACCAAAAATCTTTTTTTCTTTTCCCTTCTATCTACTTCTTTTCCTCCAATTTTACTTACTTCTCAACAAACATAAGAAGAAGAAGAAGCTTTCCAATCCATTACATATCAAATTACTAAGAGAAATAGATAGGTAGTATGTATATTGTATTTAATTTGTAATAATTATTTATATGTACTTTTTTACATACATGTATTTTGTAGGATCTCATAGGTATCATAAGAGTATAGAGTGAATTTATATGTATTCTATTATTTTTGCAAAGAAAGAGTATATGTACATGTATTGGAATTTATGGAGATTTTGCATTATATCATGTACATGTGTTCACATATGTATAAATTACTATGTGTACATCTATATTTGGCATAAAACGGATTTGTGTATATGTATAGATATATACGTACATAGTAAGTATATTATTTTCTTGATAGATATATGTATATGTCTAATATGTGGCCATATATATATATATGTATGTATACTAAGCATTTTCATTATATAGGTATATATATAAATAGGAGACCAAATATATATACGTGTATATGTATAAAGTACAAATTATAAGTATAATATAGGCATAGATATTGTATATGTATGTATATGCAAGTAACACATGTTGTAGATTTAGGATTATATTATTAAATTACATAAGAGTATATCTATAAATAAGTGAGGGAAATTAATTACATAAGTATATGTATATGTATAAAATACATATGTTAAGGGTATAGCATATATACATAAGTATATGGGTAAACTCAAATAGTATATGTATGATATACTATAATACTAAACTAATAAATAAAGTAACATAGAATATATATATATATAAGTATGTATATCGTGAGTTTAAAAGAAAATGGAAAAATTAGTAAAAAATAATAATAAGTGTAATTGTATAAGTGTTAAGTAAAATACAAAATAAGAAAAGTTTTAAAAATATACAAAATTTCATGTAAATGACATATGGGACCTTTCCATGCTACTATGTCAGTATTTAATAAAATTTAATTAAATTAGTAATAATAATAATAATGATATAATTAATTACTTAAAAAATCATTAAAATGGTAAAAAATGAATTAAATAAGTATTTCATCTTAAAAATAGAAAAATGAGTAAATTATGATAAAAAAAAATTTAAAAATAAGAAAATTTCTAAATATGACATTTAGATATTTATTTAGTGATAAATATGTAAAGAAAAACTAGAAATAATATTTTATAATTAGTTAAGTTAAAATAATGATCCATGATGAAAATGCAGGTCACAACATTCAACATGGGTCACCCTATGTGAACGTACGCTTAGAAGTAGAGAAAATCAATTATGAATGCATGAATATCGAAAATAAAAAGAAAACGTTATATGCGATTAGTAAAAGAGTTTAATCGGAAGAAAACTAATAGAAAACCTAAGTAGGTTTAAATAATTAATTACCGAAGAAAACTAGTTCACTTAATTACTTATGAGCATTTCCATTTTCTAATAATCAGGCGATCTTAACGCGAGTTCAGATCTTCCTAAGTATTACTACGATGCTTAAGAAATGTCATGGTTGAGTGAGTAATCTGTATGATTCTATACTTGTTTATATTTGTAGTTAGTGAATCTAAATAATATTATGAATTAAATGTTGTGTAGGGTTGGGAATTTTCATGTAAATGTAATTGTTTGTTAAACTATGAAGTTACTTTAATTATCGATAATAAATTGTTTGTTGCATAGTCAACTGAATGGGAATTGTACTATTTGTGATATTGATTGGTCATATAATAATTGAACTTAATTATAATTGACTTACTAAATAAATTGGAACATGCAATAACATGCATTGCATAAATCAATTTCGGCGGTCACATCATACGGAGGTAGGGAGAAGCCATATGATGGTTGTTAAATTCATGAATATAGTGGTATAGTACGGTGTACACGTATAATATGACCCTTCCCTAGCTTGTTAGAACACTAGGTGTAAGAGGTGCTAATCACCTAGTTAAGGGTCGAGTTTAAAGGCCTCCATTTAAGGGTGAGTGTGGACTATAGGGGTCTACTCATAATTATACCTAGAACTTAGTTTTTGATTAAAACAAATAGATTGATTTATTTAAATTATGAAATGTAGAGTTTCATAGTAAAGTAAGTTGAGGTATAATACTCGGATCTTATTGGTGTCGTATATACTTTAATCTTGACTTCGGAGGGCATTAAATCTGAGTTGCATATAGTACCTAGTTAACTGTATGTATTTGATTAGTATTCTACTTGTCCATACGTTCATCAGCTTGATTTTATGTATGCATAACTTGCTTGTTAGTGTGGTTGAGAGATTAACTCACTAAACTATTTAGCTTATACCTTTGTAGACTTTTGTTGTAAGGCTATATTTTTGTAGACGCTGGTTGTTTGATGCTAGAGGTTGGTATGGGATCTTAGGCAGGAGTGAGAAAGTTTGAGCGTCGAGAGAATATAAGTAGAGTTCATGTGCCATTTTGTTATGACTTTGTGTAGTTATTGTACTTTTAACCTAAGGTACTGTAACTTATATATAGTGTAATTACTTTGATCTAAATGCTATGTAATATATGTATGTTATGATATTATTTTTATCTGATTACTATTAGGAAGCTAGTAGTTGTAGTAGCTTTGTATATTGTATGAAGATCTGTGATTGGAAGGGAAACCAATTTAAAGTCTTTTATGCAATATACAGCGTCTGCTACAACTAGGCTACCTTCGAGTCGTGTCAAGCACCTTAATGATCAATGGGTGGCATTATCCCAAGTGAAGTTGCCTAATGAAATAATCTAAGATAGATTAGGAAATCTTAGGCTAGAGGTGGTAGTTCTAGGTGCAATATTATGGGTACTATTATATATAAATATATATATGCAATTGTATGAGTGGGGTCATAAGTACCTTCATGCACTATTTGAAGCAATTAATTGAAGATAATAACCCATTGGGTTTTTTTTTTTGTTTATTTACTGCACTTATTACATGTGTTGTTGCATCATTTGTTCATGTGCAGGTGCCTATGTATTGTGTACTAAGTTTCTACTGACTCCTTATGTTTTTTTTTTTTTTTTCCAAATGTAGGAATTATATTGAATTGATAAATTATAATGTTTTTTAGAAGCCCTTGTTATTACTAATGGGAAGTGAAGAGTGATGGCTACGTATGCCATTTAAAGAATGTTATATAAGTTTAGATGGTTAGAATTTTGGTCTTTTAGTTACAAATTGTTGTTAAATAACTAATGATTTTCATTTAGAAGTTATTCGAGTTTATTTTAAAGAACTGATTTTATGAGATTATTTAGAGATTGTATAGGAACTTTGGAGATTTTAGAAAAATTTTTATACTTGACATATCAATAAATACTAAAGAGCATAATGGGTTGTGATGCCCTAAGTTTGGGGCATTACACGTACAACAATGCATAAGTGCTTATCCCATCTATGACTTATGAACTTTAGAACCACTAGGCTTTCACTATGCAATATATATATATATATATTTATATATATGTATGTATGTATGTATGTATGTATTCCATATCACATTTGTAGACACGCTATTTTTGCCCCCACATAGTTTTAGTTTTTGTTTTTTAAATGGTCCTAATTCAATAAATAAATAAATAAAATAAAAACAATTGATTGAAAAAAATTGAAAAATGATAAAAAAAACAAAAAAATATATAAAAAATTAAAAAATTATAAAGGTTTTTTAGGAAAATAGATTTTTAGAAAATAAAATGTTTTAGGTTTAATGGATTTGGTCTAACTTATTTGAAGTAATTTTATGTTAGAGAGTCACATAGTTTAAATATAATTTAATTGCACTAAATGTTAAGACATAGGCCAATGGCCTAATGGTTAAATATTTGAACATGGCGTTGGATTTGGCTTGAGATCATGGATCCAAATCTCACCAAGCATACATATGCTTTTTATTTTTCTTTCATCGCGAAAATCAGTTATGCGTATGGGATTTAAATCTAATTATAAATCTTGTCAAATTTTTTGAATATAATAGAATTATATTTAAATCATTATTGGAGATAACATGATTCTAATACAATAATGTTAAATCCGATGTGATAATGATTTGTAGGATTGAAATTTGTTTTTGATTTTTATCAAATTAGATTTGAATCAATACAAAAGATTTGTTCCTGAGTTTTATATATAACAATCATGCAGCATAAAATTAAGAGCAATTATATACTCACCTTAACCCAACAACCATTGATTTCCCTTTCTCACAATAAACCAAATTCCTCTTTCTCCATCCTCACTATCACAATCATTATCAACCAAATACAACTACACAACCCCCAAACAGTAACTTGTGATGACCAAACACCATCGACAGCAACCAAGTCCAAACCAAGGTTGACTTGACCTACTTTTTTGTTTGTTTATGTCTAAGTCTTGTTGTTTTCTTTATGCCTTTCTTTTTTGTTTTGTTTATTATTTATTATTATTACTTTTTTCTTTATTTAGTAAGCCTAAATGAAAATAATAAAAAAGGGTTTAATATCTATTTGCATGAAGTGTTATTTAAATTAAAAATAATAATTTTTTTGCACTTATAAAAGTTATTTTCAAAATTTAATAAAACCTTTCTAAAAATTACAACCCCATTTCTAGAAATTTCAAAACAAGAATAAAGAATATAACTTAGGACCATTTTAGAATTTTTTTCTTTTAGTCAAAAGTAAATGAATTAAAAAACGTAATGTTGATTGATTTTTAAAATTAAAATAAACTAACACACTAAAGTTTTAAGAAAATATTGCGGATGTTTGATCCCGACTTGTAGGTATATAAGTACCTTTGAGGTGTTATAAAAATCTATAAAAACTTAGGTTTATTTATTTATTTTATTTTCAATTTTTTAATTTTTCTTAAAAACATTAAAAAAGGATAATTTTGAAAAAATAAAACTTAATTTTAGAAAAGTGATATTAGTAGCTATTAAGGTTTAATAATTAGCCTCCGAATTCGGAATTCTTTAGTTTTTATCAAATTAAAATAAAAAATCAGTAGTTAAATTGTAGTCGATTCATCCAATTGATTATAATTTCTCTTTTTCCTAACTCTAATCGGGTGAGAACTCTAAAAGATTTTCAATTAAAAAGAAACTAGAATTTTCCATTTTTCCTAGTTGAGTATTAATATTAAATAGGTTAAGGTTTAGTATTAGTTGAAAAATGAGAAATCAAATTAAAATAAGAAACTGAAAAATCAATCTTGACAACATCACATTCTTCAACTAAATTTGAGATCATACTTTCATAAACATATAAATGTATTTGTGGTTACTATCTAAGTTCAATAGCCTATTAAATACGTTGCAATTCAGGTACTCATTAACATAGTAAATGTTTAGCTTGTTAGCAACTTAACGTTTATCCGCCACTCATTAGAGTCATTATTGTTAAGGTTTTACCTTACCCTTATATCTTGTCCTTGATTTGCTTATACTTCCATTAGCATTTTGTCCCAATATGTCCTATTTTGACCATAGTGAGAGCATTTCATATGCTTATGGTGTTGATAGTCTCTTGTTTGATGCCTATGTTCACCACATCTATAGCATTTTTTGCTCAATGTAGGACACTTATGAAATTTGTTGTTCGTATTGCACTTTCAATAAGTAGTCTTATTTTGATCCTTTTTATTTCCTTCCATAGCTTCATTAGTTATGTTATTTCCCCAACATTATCATCGATGTAGAACTTTCATGTTATGTTATTTCCCCAAGATTAAGTCATGGCTTACCTCATTTTCAATTACTTGTTCAACTTTGCTTCCTCCATCTTATCAAGTCTTTAGTCCTTATTTGACATGTGATGATGTACATATGTGGTTGGTGCCAGTTGTAGTTTTGTTAGGATCTTTTTATTTTGTTTTATGTGTTGGTTATAAAAATCCATTGAGTTAGCTTGTGAGTTTTCCTTAAGTCTTTTGATTTGACTAACATTCTTATGTTGACTTTATTTGACCAATTATTCCAACCTTTGATTAGTCAATTCTAAAGGATTTAGGTAGTTTCTAACAATATTTATAGATGTCCTATCAAGTCTTGAACATTTCTCTTAAATCTCTCTGAGTGATTTTAGCCTATCTTGAGTATATCTCTAAATATTTCTTAGCAATTAACTTAGTTTATACTAAAGTTTTTAGGGGTTTACATTCTTCTCCCCTTAAATAAGTTTTGTCCTCAAAATTTGAAATCATACCTAGTTCCTCGAATGGTTATGAATAACTAAACTTCTGCTTCTACTTCCTAAGTCACTTCTTCATCTCAATGATTCCCCCATAAGACTTTTACATAATGTATCTCCTTATTTTGCAATTTCTAGGTTTTTTTATCTATAATTTTGGTTGGGTACTCCTCATATGTCAAGTTAGGCTTCAACTTGAGGGGCTCTAACTTAGTAACCTGATCTAGATATAATATATGTTTTTGTAAAGCAAAAACGTAAAATACATTATGATTAGCAAATAAGCATGGGGGTAAGGCAAGACGATATGCTTGATCACCTATTCGTTCTAATATTTCAAAAGGTCCAATATACTATAGGCTTAACTTTCCTTAAGTTCTTACTTTATGTATACTTCTGATTAGACTTATCTTTAAATATACGTAGTCATTGACTTCAAATTCCATAATTCACCGTTTGAGATTTGCCTAACTCTTTTGTCTATTTTGAGCTTCCTTCATCTTTTGCTTAATAATAGCTACCTTACTTATTTTTTCTTATACCAATTTAGTTCTAAAGCTATTATTTCTATTCCATCCTAAAATAATGGTGATCTATACTTCTTACCATAGAGAGCTTTATATGAGGATACTTGTATAGTTGAGTGGTAACCATTATTATAAGAAAACTCCACCAAAGGAAGATGTCTATCCTAACTTCCCTTAAACTCCATGATATAGGTACGCAACATATCCTCTAAACTAATATATAGTTCTTTTAGATTATCCATCTATTTGTGAATGATATGCTATAGTAAAATGAAGTTTAGTGCCTAACTCCTTTTGCAGACTTATCTAGATTTTTGAAACAAATCTGGGATCTCTATTGGAAACAATTCCAACAGGTTTGCTATGTAATCGAACTATCTCCCTCATATATATTCTTGTTAATTTCTCCAAAGGATAAGTCATATTTATTGAAGGAAATAAGCCAATTTGGTAAGTCGGTCTATAACTACCTAAATCGCATCATGTCCAACTAGTGTTAAAGGAATAGAAGTTACAAAATCTGTGGTTATTTGATCTTATTTCCATTTTGGAATTAGAAGTGGTTGTAAAAATCTACCTGGCCATTAGTGTTCTACTTTTATTCTTTGGCATGATTTGCACTTTGTGATATATTTTGCAACATCCCTTTTCATCCCTTCCCACCAATAATTATATTTTAAATCTTGGTACATGTTAGTTCCTCCTGAATGAATTTTATAACTAGAATAGTAGGCTTCTTTTAGAATCTCCTTCTGTATCTCTTCATTTCTAAGTATACATAATCTTTTACCCTTCTACATAGAATCGTCTTCTTTGATATCAAATTTAGGATATTTTCCTTACTATATGCCTAACTCAATTGATTTCATGATGGGGTCTTTTTGTTGAGCTTCCTTTATTCTACTTATTAGTGTGGGCTCAATTGTTAAGTTTGCCAATTCCATATTAGGGTCATGCCAACAAAATTTCGGATTCAAAATTTCAAATTCTTTAACAAGTTCACTTTGTTTAGTAAGCAAAGATTTTACTTTTGATAATTTTTCCGACTTAGTGTATCTCTTACTACATTTATCTTGTCTGGGCAATAGTTAATGGTTATGTCATAATCCTTAATGAGTTTTAACCATCTTCACTTCCTCATATTTAATTCCTTTTGTGTGAATAAATATTTGAGACATTTATGATTAGAGTATATTTCACATTTCCGAACATATAAAAAATGTCTCCAAATTTTAAAGGCAAAAGTGACCATAACAAGTTCTAAATCATGTGTGGGGTCATTTTGTTCATGTGGTCTTAATTGTTTAGATGCATAAGCAATTACTTACCTACTTTGCATTAATACACATCCTAGACCATTACGTGAAGCATCGTTGGACACTATAAAAGGTTCTTACTGTTAGTAACACCAATATCGGTGTAGGGACTAAGAATTACTTTAGTTCTTGAAAACCCTTCTCCCGATCATCATTCTAAATGAACTTCTCATTCTTTTGTGTTAATTAGGATAAGGGTTTAGCAATTTTTGAAAATTCCTTGACAAATTTTCTATAGTAACTAGCTAACCTAAGAAAACTCCTTACTTCAATAACTATTCTGGCCTTTTCCGTTTTACAATTGCCTTAATCTTTTTATGATCTACCGATATTCCTTTACTAGAGATCTTATGCCCAAAAAAGATATCCCGTTTAGCTAGAACTCACACTTAGACAATTTGGCATGCAATTGATTCTCTCGTAAAATTTATAACACTACTCTTAAATGTTGTCACGACCCGAGGGGGCTAGTCGTGGCAGTCACCGTATACCATACAAAGGATTGTAGATTGAGTTCTCTTACAATCGACGACCCTTTTATACGATACACAAGGCTACAACTACTACTAACTACCAAGAGTGCGTAAGCTTAAGCAATATCATTTCATGACAATTAATAATATAGCAAAACATAACACATAATTTATGTGTATAAAAGTTTACAGATATAGAGTTTGAAACATGTCTAAAGTCAGACTAATATAAAAAAATTACATATTCAAATCTACATTTAATCAAAAGTACTCTCTGTCCTCAATCAGCTCCCACATTGACCCCGTAAAGAAAGCTAACCTTGGGCATATAACGGCCTAACTCCACGAATAAGTTGGACTGCAAGAGAAGTCTACAAGGGTATAAACTTACTAGCTTAGTGAGATATTTTCCCTCAACCATACAGCAATCAAGTTATACCACAGTTAAGTTCAACCAAATGAATGCATGAACAAGCAGTATGCCAAATAAATACATGCAGGTGACCAAGTATTGCATGCAACTCAGATTTAATGCCCTTCGAAGTCAGGGTTGGAGATTCTTTCGTACAGTCAGATCCAGGTATTATATTAGAACTTATTTCATAACAAAACTCCGCGTTTTGTATTTAAAATGTAATGGTACATCCTTACCAGCTTTATCAAAACGAGTTCTATATATGATTGTGAGTAGGTTCACGTAGCCTTCACTCACCCCTAAACGAAGGCCTCTAGACTCGACCCATAGCCGGACGGTTGGTGCCTCCAACGCCTAGTCATCCTGTGGGCCAGGGTAAGGTCATATCGTACGTGTGCACCATACGAAATCAATAACAATCAATAATTAACCCAAGTATGGCCTCTCGCTATCTTCGTGTAATGTGACTACCTGGAATTAGTTATGCAGTGCATGATTTATGCATGATCCAAGTTAACTTTTTCTAGTCGAATAAAAAGTTAAGTCATATTTAGTTAGTGATCACTCCAAGTCACAAACAATCAATCTATTGAATATACTATGCAACAAACATTATATTATTGCAATTTAAGGTAAATTCACCATCAATAACAATTATCATGCACAAGCATAACTCAACCCCATACATATTCATTTATAATTTATAATTTATGTTCACTAATTACAAGCACAAACAAGTATGGAATCATAAGGAAACACTCACTCGACCATGGCTAGCTCAAAGATCGTAATAGTCTGGCGGTAGCTTAGGGTTGATATCGATATCACCTAAGAATAATGAAAATTTTGTAAGGTAAGGAATTTAAAGCTAACTAATGCTAGAATTTGTAAGGTCTACCTCACTTAGTTATGTGAAATTGCTGATTCGAGCTTTTTATTGAATAGTATGTAACTTTTTCGTTTTAGCTCAGACTGTAATGAACTTATAGTCCATTTTGATCGTTTTCAAGCATATTTTCTCGTAACGAGATCTATTTTGGACGTTGTGATTCATAATGTAAATTGTGATACAAAAATATCACAAAAATTATTATTTAAATTTAAAAAAATTATAAAATATTGATTTTTGCTTTTTCGTAACATATTTATGATTTAATAATTATTTAAATCATATATTTGATATTTTTATTATTTTAGGTATATTTTCCTATTTTTTTAATTTTCTTATTTTTCTTATGTACCTCACAATACGTCACGGTTATACATATATATATATATATTCATATATTTATAATATATAATTTATAGTTTATGTTATTGAAAATTCTTAAATTACGATATCGTACATTCATATATACACTATATATTACATGTATTATATATGTATATGTATTTATTTAAAACATACCCTTATACACATATTCATATATTTTTCTATATTTTGTATTTATTTATTTATATGTCTTACATGTATACATACCTATAAATACATACATATATGTTCGACNCTATACATTACATACATAATATGCCGTATACTATAATATTTATACTCTATATTATATACATATATTCATATGTCTTATATACATACTTATAAAAATACCCCACTATATACTATACGACTACACATATATATGTAAATAATCATACATGTATACCTACATATATATAGTTATGGTACATACATATATATTTATACTATAGTTATGTAAATTACTAATTAGATGTATTAAAAAAAACTAAATACATAATACATACTATATACCTATGTACATACATGTATACATACCTAACTTTATATTTACACATATAATTAAATTTAAGTATTCATGTACATAGACATATACTATTAATGTTATATGTAAAAATACCATAAAAATACCACACAAATACTATATTTCTATATGTGTATACTATAATATACATCTATACTTACTAAAATAAATTACTTACCATTTAGTTTTTATTTTTTCTTCTTATTTTCCTTCCTCTTTTCTTCTTCTTTTTCTCTTTTCCTTCTTTCTTTTTCTTCCTCACAGTTTGCTCTCCAAGTCGGTGTATGTTTGTGCAGATTTTTTTCTTTTTTCCAGATTTATATTGCCTTCCTTTGCTCACGTGATCATAGCTTAAATTGTAAGCTAAGTTAGCTTTTGCATTAATGTAAATAAAACAAAAACAATATCAACACATGGTAATTTGATTGATCACGTGGCTGCTGATTTTTGGTCTTAATTAGCTGATTTTGGTTCATGTTTTGTGCAGGAAATGAAGTGAATTGGAAATGGAGAAGGAAAATGAGATAAATTGGAAATGGAAGAGAAGGAAAATGAAAGTTATTAACAAATATGTGTAATTTTTCGAATCATATAAATTATAACGAATCTCCCCGTAGATTAGTTTTCAAAATTTTGTGAAATTTTATCAATTTAACTGGTATCCGTTACAATTATAATTTTTACAAGTTATTGTGGTAATTTCATTACAATTTCATACAAATAGGCGATTTAGTCAAAAATTACATTCGACTATTTTTTAATATAATTTTATCGCTATTGTGTAATATTTAATTATTTTATATGTTTATGTTTATGATTTTATGGTTTCGAGCAATTTTGGGTTCAATTTCGATTAATGGTGCATAAACTAATTTTAGGGTTTTAGTAAGTGATTTAGGGTTTCGATAAATTCCTAAGGTTTTGTTATCGGTGTTATATTTGATTTATTAAACTTCATATTCTTTTATTATTATTAGCCTTATCGACTTATTGTACAGTTTAGAACACTCGGACTTGAGTTAAGGTTTAACTACTGTTTTTCCTAAGCTTTACAAATGTTCTTCATGTTGATCCATAGTAGTTGAGTATACTAAAATATCATTAATAAAAACAACCACACATTTATCTAACAATGAACAAAATACCCGATTCATTAAATTCAAAAATGCTACGAGAGCATTTGTCAATCTAAAAGGCATTACTAAAAACTCATAATGACCATATCGAGTACGAAAAGTAGTTTTAGGCACATCTTTTGCCTTAATCTGTAATTGATGATATCTTAACCTTAGATTAATTCAAGAAAATATACTTACCCCTTATAGCTGGTAAAATAAATCGTCAATGTAGGGCAATGAGTATTTGTTTTTTCCAGTTACTCAATGCAGTTCTTTATAGTCAATGTAGAGTCATAAGGATCTATCCTTTTCTTTGCAAACAATACTAAAGCTTCCAAGGGAGATAGGCCATGTCGTATAAATCCATAATCTAGTAATTCCTATAATTGTTTCTTGAGCTCTTTGAGTTCAATGGGGACCATCCTATATGGAGCTTTAGAGATAGGTTTTGTTCCTAGTTTCAAGTCAATTGAGAAATCTATCTCTCATTTAGGAGGTAAACTTGGTAATTTCTCTAAGAATACATACGCAAATTCCTTTACTATTTTGATATCCACAATGTCAGGTTTACCATTCTCTCCTTCTACAACATAGGCTAGACATCAATTCCATGTTAGGTGCTCACTACGTGCAACTATATTTATCAAACCCAATTATCTTTGTTTCCCTTGTATATTTTCTCCCACAAAAGTCACTTTACTTTCATCTAAAGTATTAAATTTCTTTTCTATGACAATCCACCATTGCTTGTACTAATGACATTCAATTCTTTCCTAATGTTGCTCTATACTTCCTTATGGGGAAAATTATTAAATCTACCTTAGACTTATGATCAAATATCTTAATAGGACAAGATTCTAACACTTCATTTGTAATTATCATATTTCCTACTAGTGTTTTAACCCCAAAATTGTTTGCTAAGATAGTTTTTGTCATCTCTAATTGTTCTACAATTCCTATTGTAATGAATGAATGTGTGGTTATAGTGTCGAACAATGTATAGAAAATTATATCGTATATCATAATATTTCTTAAGAAAAGATTAGTACTTCTTTTAGAATTTATTGTCATTTTGAGTAATTTTTAGTCTTATGTTTAATATTAAATTTGAGTCTCGTAATTTCATATAGTTATTCGAGTGAGCAATTTAGGTCATTAGTGAAACTAAATTGAATGATTGAAAAATTTAAGATTAGATTCAAGACATTAGTTGAAGACATCCCACGAACATAGATTTCAAAAATATAATAAAATAATAATAATATGGTTAAATGGAGTAATTTAATTATATATATTATTTAGTGAAATCGTGTAGGATAGGCTCCATTGTTAGTAAATTTGTGGAGATAAATATTATATGTAATAAAATTATTATGTGATATAAAATAACATATAAAAAACATATAAATATATCGTGTCCAATTTTTATACAAAACAAGTACCCATAACCAATTAAATATTCGAATAATTATATTTTAAGCTATATTAAGTCAAAGAAATTAATAAAGATTTAGAAAAAAAAAAATCATACACCAACTGGACTACAATTAGAATGGCATATGGAGTGAGTGACTAAGTATAGGAGAATTAGCTAACTAAAGTATACAATTGAATATAGTAAATAAGCCTAAGTATCAAGAGGAGAGAGAAGATTAAATTTCAAACCAACCTAAAAGCTTCAAAAAAAAATTCTAGGAAGCTTTGAACCATAATCTACTTGCAAAAAGGAAGTTGAGGAAATAAGTTGGAAACTAAAAGATATAAGAAGAAATTTAGAAAAAAAGTATACAAAAAATTAGGTATAATATGAGTTAGATGGAGTGTGTGTGGATAGAGAGACACTAGGGACAAGCGGCCACCACCAGGCGACAGTGGGTCCACAATTTCGGTCGAATAACAAGGTAGCAACCACCATTGGTGATCAAAGCTTCCAATTTCAGTAGGGTCTAATTTTAGGACGAATTTCTTGAAATTATTAAAAATATAGAATTTATCGAGAAAATTATAAAAAAATTTATTTCCACATATTTTTATGTGTAAAATCTAGAAAAAAATATTATTTTGTACAAATTTTTTCCTGAGGCATAGTTATGTCGTTAACAAATCTAAGAAATCAAATAATTTTGATGTTTAAATAAATAGGTCTAATGGCATAGTTTTGACTTCGAAATTTTTCTATAAAATTTCTTATATTTATACTAAAATGCTAACAAAAGATTTTTTACAAAATTATTTTCTTTAACTTTTATGAATTTTTGAATCCTAAATTATGATTAAAATGGTGTTTTTAGGAAAAACTATTTTATTTTTTCCTGAGGACCTCACTAAGATTCTGAGTTTGGGTGATTAAAATATATAGTTTAATGAAGTGTGAAGTTAGGGAATTGTTAATTTTGATGTGTTACTTGAGGAATTAAGGATGTAATGAAGCTAAGAAGTATTAGATGAATGTTACTTGGGTTATTTTTATTGGAGTTTGGGGTGGAAGTGAATAAATCAATAAGTTGTATGTAATTTGAACTTGGGCAAAGGATAACTTAGAGGAAGTTGAGGGAAGATGTTCTAATTAAGATTCACTTAGAAGCTAAATTAGAGGCAAGCTTAATAGTAAGTAGTGAAACAAGGGAAAGCTCAAAAACTAAGTGAGATGGCAAACTTTTAAGAAACTTGAAATTAGTTAGGCTTAGAGGATAGCTTAGAGGGTATCCTGTCAAAAGATCTAAAGTTGAGTAGACTACATGATTAGTTCACAAGATGCCTTAAAGGGTACTTGAAGCAAAATACTTCAGTGTAAGTACTCATAAGTTGCCTTAGAAGGTAATCCGTATGACATCTTAGGTATTTATCAAACTTAGAGGATGATTCAAAGGTTAAACTTGTTAATACCTTAACCTTGATATGCTCTGGGGAATAACTCAAAAGCTTCCAGTTTAGGAACTTCAAGGGTGACTTAACTCAAAACTTAGCATAGAGGGTATTTGTTGAAAATCTTGAGTATTTACTAACCTTAGAGATTGATATAGATGTTGAATCTATGGTGAACTTCAATGTCTATGTGGTGTGGAATATAGCTTAGAAGTTTCTCTAGTAAATATTTCGAGGATATCTTGACTTAGGGGGTAGCTCAGAAGGTAACATAAACTTATACCACCATTCTAAACTTCCAATACTAGGGCATAAGCTAATAAACCAATGACTAACCAACCTAATTCTTATGTAGATGAGTAAATTAGCAATATTTCATAATTCATATGAGGGATAAAGTACTACATGGAGATAAATAACAAGGGCCTAGTAACAATGATAAGTCAGTAAGCAAGTTAGTGAACAACTGAGTTCTTGGTAAGTGGGATCCATGCTTCACTACACTTTGAAGTATTGTTTAAGAATACTTAGAGGCCTTAGTAGATGTCTTGTTTGTGATCGTAAGGTAGTTGCCTATGCGTATATCATACCCTACCTTCTAAGTGTTTGCTTAAAAATTTTTCTTAAACTCTTGGTACCTGAAGACGGTTTGTTATTGCTGTCCTTAAGTTAAGGATAAGGCAGAACTTGTATTCAATTTGCTCTTTCGTTCTATAAACAACTACTTTCATATAGATTCTCATTTAATATGACCAACAATAGTAAAAGCTTCTACATTAGTGGGCTATACATAGAGTATCATAGTTACCTCCACTACAAATATACATTCTTGGACCATCACTACTATACTAATCCTATGGTGAAATAATAACCATAACTCTCTTAAATAGCCTTCTTCATGTACTTGAGCCAAATTGTGTAGTCAATGAGTTCTCTCTAGAGCCCATCTTCAGCTATAGTTTTCAAATTCTCCTTGCCACTTCTATCTATTTATTTGTAACTTGAAGATAAGAGAAACTTATCCCCTCATCTATTATGAGTTGAGTGAGAGTGGGGAAACAAACAACAACAAGCATAACAAAATAGGCATATCATTCAAGTAATTAGTCTAATTATGTTATCTTATAGTTTCTCATCCAAGCAATGCAAATGTGTCAAGTGTATGCTATGCTCATGCAAGTGTCATGCATCGATATCAATGTCCTAGCCTAACTTAGCAACTCATCTGGTTTGGTCGACTCAAACTAGGCATCTAGAATAAATCCAAGAACCTAGCAAATATTTCAACCTAGTAATAAGTACATAAGTAGTTGGAAAATCTAGCATATAGCCAGCCCAGTAAGTACAATGCGGTCTCTATATGCTAAAAAACTCAACTTTTACAAATTAAGTTGTTCACTTAATAAACCCAGCCTTTCATATGAAAACCGACCTAGCAATATCACAATTTTTAGAAAATTTGAACTATAGGTCCTTTTCGTACCAAGCCATGAATGCATTAGATTGCATATTAAGCAAAACCTAGAAAATCCAAGCAAACTTATTCATCACTTATTACCCAACCTTTACTTTGTAATTTCGTCAGTTCTAAGATCTCAACGTTGGTTTCTCTTAAGTGAACACCTTAGGAGATAGAGTTAATCCCTAGATTCTTTTCCAAGATAACATAGATCCTAGCAAATGTCACATATGCATTCATCAACACTAAGATAACAACTAAGTTTAATATCATGCCATTATTATATCAATGACAATTATAATAGGTAGCTCCATATGGTACATCGGATACCACATCAACTTGCAATCAATGTTTAACTAAGCAAAAACATCACAAGACACACAAAGTTAGGAGTAGACATAAGTTTACTCAAGCATACATAAATATCCACTTACCTGGCCAATAGCACAATCCCATTCCTACTCATTAATGCAAGCTTCCTCTTTCACTAATTCATATGGACATGTGACACTTGATAGTCCTAATGGTTGATCTTGTCTGCTTAAATTGTTTCCTCAATAATCAATATAATCATTTTAGTTTTAGTAAATATAGAGTTAAATAAGTTCATTTTAATAATTTAAGTATGGTTATAACTTATCTCAAACGAGGGGTGTAAACTTTTTATTGAGTTCTAACTTATTGCTGATGTCTCTAATCATGGTTCTAAAAGGTCGCCTAATACTAAGTTTTTGATCTGTGAACCTTCTAAACAAGTATTTGAACTATAGTGTTAACACAATTTTTATTTTAGAACTTTTTATAAAAGTATCTAGAAACAATTTCTTTAATTAGGAACTCTCTGAAGAAGTATTTGAAAATATCCTTATTAACTTAAGAACTCTCTAATTAACTTGCGAACACTATATCAGCTAAGTATATCATGTCACATAACTTTCTAATTAAGTCTCTAAACTAGAAATTAATAGCAGAACAACCTTCTAAAGAACTATCTAAACAGGATCATTTTACAAATTTACTTGAAATAACTCATCCAACATCATATTTCAAATTATAGACATGTTATATCATGTTCATAAATTAGGGTTATTATACTAAGTAAAACCATGTTACCAAATTCTCTAAATTCACATACTTTCTTATCAATGTATTAATCCCACAACATCTAATTTGTCCAAATTTCATCTTTGATTCAAAGCACACAACTCCAGATTGATCTTCGTAGTAGAATAGGATTCAAGTATACCTCAGAACCTAGTACCAAAGGTTCAATTAAACTCCATACATTAAATCCTCAAGAACATGGCATTTTTATCCAATTTAAAGACTTAAATATCCTTAAAAATTATGGAAATCCTTTTTGTCTGAAAACTCTTCATATAATATTCACATGCAACATAAGCATTCTCTAGAAAAAGTTCGACTTAGAAACTACGTTGATAAGGTTATTCAAATCGGTTTTGAAAATTAATCAGTTTTACTTGATTTCTTAAGGAAGTACTATATTCACTTGAAAATTCTTCAATATGATATTTTTGCATAAAGTTATATATAAAAATATGCACAAATAAAATTTTTCTATAATATTCAAAATTAATTTGATATTTTTATCAATTTAACTAAAATCAAGGATACAACTAGACTAATTGAAAAATTGACCTTCGGTCATCCACACTAGCCACCACCTTATCCACACTACTTGGTGCTACTTCAACTATTAAGGGGTAGTAGTGGTTTACTCCTAGGTTGCCTCTATACTTGGGTTCTATCAATTTGCTTGGTTTACATAGTATTGCTTTCTAAATTTCCTAGAATTTTTCTACTTGCTTTTACTCCTTTATATTTTTTCAAAATCCCTCATATCCTTAAGAACACTTAAAGAGGTTTTGGTGGATTTCCTAAGCTTGCATGGTGTTAAATGGTCATTTTCTCTCTCCCAAGAGCTTAAGTATTCCTAAATCACTCTAAATGCCCTAATTCTCATTGATACTAAATATAATTCTCTTAATAACTTTTCTTTATTACTTGTCATTGCTATATTTCCTACATTAACTAGCCTACTATTCTAAGTCTCGAGTAGTAGGTCAAAGATTGGGTCTCACAGCATATGTATTGTATATGCGTGAATATAGTTGTACGACTTTGAGTGATAGGTTTATGTATTAATTGCTTCATGATATTATTTGCATTGAATTGTTTGAAATTGCTTGACTACCCAAAAGCAATCTTAAAAAAACTCAACTTAACTTCTAACTGGACATATATCATAACCCATTAGGGAAATCACTTAGATTCTTAGGCTAAACACGGACTCTTCAATAAGGATAGCTGAAATGGTCCTCTCCTCACCCTTAGTCAAACTAAGTGATAAGAGAGGGGGTCATGGTAAGGTTAGGACCGTAGTTCGAAGTAAGGTCTCTAGTGGGGCATATTCTCTATTACACAAGCCTCGACTTGGTTTTGATTCACGAAGTGTGAGGCATCAAACTCTTCAACCTGAATTAGAGCAAGCGTAATTTCTCTAATCTCACAACAAACCAAATAACGTTATACAATGGTATTTACTTGTATATGCTAACATCTAACTAAACATGCTTAAAAACCTTAGTTGCTTTGTATTAGATATGTACTATTGTTTTTGTCTCACTTACTAAGCAAGTTATCGTTTATTCCCTAATAGCTATTTTGCAGGTTTCCCAATAGATATACTAGTATTACCCTAAGTTTTAGAAGACTAGAGAATAGGGTTAGGGAGTGAGATTCAAGACTGATGGGTTGAATTCTTATTTATTTGTAGGTTTCACTAACTTATATAGAAACTAATAAGTTCTCTACTAATGACCCTTTAGTTTTTAACTATGGATATTGTTACTATACTCTGTAATCCTGTGAACTTTTATAAATGTGTTACTAATCGCTTTGTTTTCTCATATTAATTTACTTCTTAGAACTTTTTATTGAAATTGAGATTTTGTACACCAAATGATTTATAAAGCTTAATTTTTTTGGTCATTTGGACCATAAGATTATTTTCTGAAACTATTTTGAAAAGTTACATCACAAGTTGATATCTAGTTAACTCAGAATTGGATAGCTTAAAGCGATGAAGTGGTAAACGCCTTATGTAAACTATATTTATGTTAGCGACTAAAGTGGCTAGCTTTTAGCTTACGTTAGTTTATATGGTAAGGCCATTACGACTTTTTGGTTTAGGACGTAATAGTTTTAGGTGGTATTAGAGCATAGTTCTCAGTAATTCACTTGAAGCATGACTCATCTAAACTGACTTTAGGATGTTATGACTAAAATGAATAAAACACCTTAGGAACTTTAAGTATTGGGGAAATTAAATGGGATGTAAAAGACTTGCACTTGTAAGGTCATATATAAGTTACATATGTATGAGATTGAATATGGTATAAAGTAATATAGAGTGAAAGGTAATGCTAATCTAACTTATGTAGTAATTACTTTTGAATTTTGAACCACCAACTTATATATGTTTGGTGATGATAATAAATGGTGAAGAGCTTATAGATTTTAAGGTTTAATTGTAGGAGTTGTTTTGTGACGAATTGATTGAGCATTGTTCTATGTTTTTGGTAAAATCATATGAAATTTGTATATTTATTGAGTGAATCATTTTGTAGATGTTAGGTGGTTGGGAGTACTAAAGGATGAGTAGAAATTTGTATTGTTATTGTTGCTATAGGGAAAAAGATGTTCGATAATTAAGGAGGTTATGATTGTAATGGATTCAATGATATAATTTCTAATGTTATTATTAGAAGTGGTTGAGATGGTATTGTTTTTTATGAAATGGGAGTGCTTAGTGAATCTTAGTTGGTAAAGGTAAGTTTAGTTTCCATGATCATATCACATATTCAAATGGTAATCATTATGTTTAGACAATTGATTATTATGCTCTCGTTATAATAAGTATAAAAATTGATAAGTTACTAAGAACCATATAGTCAAGTAATAATAAATTATTTGTTATGCTACTACATTATTTATAGAATTAAATGATGTGTAATTTGAGAAGCTCAGGGGAGATTGATCATAGTTGATGAGAAGTATGTTGTGATCAAAATGAAATGTAAGATGTAGATTGATTAAGTTTATGATAATAAGTAGAGCATGATTTGGCTAAAAGAATATAGTAAAATTTGATTCAAAAGATTAAGGTAAACTTGAAGACTAACTCTTGTGGAATAATAAGGCTAATTGGAGGATGTTCAATATTTTGGGTGAGATCATTGATACATGTTGCAAAATTTATCTTATAGTTGATAAGTGAATGAAAGATATAGGAAAAGGAAGCTAAAGGTTATATTACAAATACAATTTTGGAGAAAGAATACTAATAGGTTAGGAAAGTCATGTTTATAATAACCTTAGTATTGCACTCCAAGCAAGTGTAGAGTAGGGAAGGAATTATCTCCATGGTAGTACTCAGGTTTTCATAAAAGTATTTTACATTCCTAGGGATTTCTTCATAGTATTATTGGTTAATTTCTTAGATCTCCACTTGTAAAGGGAAGTAGATATAAAAGTTCTTTTCAATCTAATAATCAACCCCAGTTGAGTTTTAAGAAGAACTTGTTTTTTGGCTAAAAGAACTTTTAGAGATATATAATAAAAACCTTGATGAGAACTTGAGGAGGATTCTAATTATAATTTAGATGTCATAACAACTAAGGATAAAACAAAGGTGATTAGATGACTTAGCAAATTGAGAAGTATAAAAAAATAAATATGAAAGGAAACATAATTATATATCAAACTTTAGGAGAAGATTTTCATTAAGCTTAAATGGGGAGCTGTATAAGAGTCAACGAAATAAATGAAAGGAAATCATTTAGTGTAGAGAATAATGTGACAATAATAGATTGTGTGCAATTATGTAGTGAATAAGTATAGATTTCAAATTAAAATGTTAAGAATGAAGGAAAAGGAGAATGGAATTGATTTCTAAGAGATGTTGTGATGTTTTTGAAAAGCTTAGTAGTCTATAAGTCAAGAATTAATAGGGGTAGGGGTGGGGGGGGGGGGTGGGGGAATAGCTCCTTTGATAGTGAAATGGATTGAAACTCAAATACCCCTGACATGCTTAAATTGTGGTTTATGAAATGAACTCCTACTATTTGGAGGTATTTAGTAATATTTGATGCAATTTGATTCTCTTGCTATTATAAATATAATTTGTAAATAGTTGACTAAAATAATATTTGCAAGCAACATACTTGGGAAAGCAAATATGATATTTCAATGTATATGAAAGATTATGTGTAGTTATTTGTGGTGAAAATTTCATTCTTGATGTGATTTCCTCAATGTAAAGTTAAGTTTCAACATAATTCTATTTTGGATGTAAAAATAAAATTCTGATGTATACGCTTGGGTTTGTGGAATTGAAATCTAAAAGCTATGGAGATAGGAAGCATATGATCTTGAATGGCAATAGATGGATTTCGAGATTGAAGTGCCTATAGAGATCAATTTAAGCCTATCAACTACCAAAATATGTATTTAAACATAATACATAGCAAGTGACCTTTTGCTCTTACCTTTTCATTTAGAAGACATTATGAAACTGCAACATTGAAAAGTAATGCTATATTATAGGATTGAATACAAGCAACATGATATATATATAGGTATTGATCTATTATTGTTTCTTATAAGCAAGGACTAAGATATCATATGAGACATATCTCAATCATTATGAATACCTAGGATGTGATTAATATAATGATTTGTGAATACTAAAAACATCAATAGGAGATATATTGTTAAAGACTACACGATTTTGATTTAATAGGGAGTAATCACTCAAAGAATAGTTTAGATACTTACATTCTATAACTACCTATAATATAGAATATATGAATAAGTGATACACTTGAGATATCTCATTAGTATTACTTGTATAAGAAGATATACTAATCAAAGATGTTATGTAGATATTAAAAGAAATGATTAGGATATATATTGTGGAATTTTTATTGGTAAAATAGGAGAATCTTACTTAAAGAAATTAATTGAGATTAAATTGTGTACCACTTGTGAATCATTTGTAATGGAGTGTAAGATAAATTATCATATTCAACAGGGAGATATTGAATTGGTGAAGTAGTTAGAAACTTAGGAAAATTACTGGAGAATGTAAACTCATTTTTAAGTACCTTTATACTTAAGTAATTGCTAAGCATTAACCCTAAGGATGACAAATATACCAAGAGTTAAATAGTGGAAAATTGAAGTAAATACCTAAAGTGACAAGATGTTACCACAGCATTTAAAGAATGAAGAGAATACCTTGAGAAGAATACAATAAAAAGTAACACTAGGAACTTTGATTTTAGGAGATCACTAACACTCTTGAATTCATTAAGATGACTTGATACTTAGGATGAAACAAGACAAGCTTATTTAAAAAAAAGATTGAATAGCCTAAATTATGCTAAAACCAAAACATTTAGGATTTGTGAGCAATCGAAGGAGATGTGCCTAAATTTAACTAAAAGATGGAAGCTTGATCATGATAGACATAAAAAGAAAGTTTCAAAAAGTTAATAGCATGACAAATTTATGAGAAAAACTTTAGAAAGGTATTACTAGGGTAGCACTGTAGCGACCCTAAGAGGGGCCTAGAATCTTCATATCATGTGTGCACCTATGATAAGAAAATCGTCTTGCAAGTCAGAGATTGCAAGACTCTAAATGGTTATTTACTAGAGTCTTCAATTTTAGTTCATTGACTCATTATATAATATATATAATTATGGATATCCAATTTTTTCACAATTCCTCAGAACCGCAGACAATCGGTATCCCCGACCAAAATAATGAAATAAGATAGACAATTTTAGAAAATTCTAGAAAATTCTAAACTTACTAAAGATACTAAACTTAATTGAGACTTAGTTGTTTTTCGGAGCATTCTGAATTAACTACACAAGCTTTTCATCATATTGATTTAAAGGTAGCACTCTGCATTCGATTCTTATCTCATTCCCAACTATCGATCAACCTGCAAGGAAAAGAATTGTTAGGGTGTAAGCTTACGCTTAGTGAGATAATTACCCTCATTAATACCACATGATAAAAATTTATTAAATGCACAATCATATGAATGCATGAACAATCAATATGCCAAACAACGCATGTAGTAACCTAGGAACCGCATACGACTCAGAATTATGCCCCCTGAAGTCGGGGTTTGGAGATAATTAACTGACCCAAACCAAAATCCGGGTTCTAGACCTTAGGTTTTAATTCATTAGCACTATTGTGCTTATGTCAAAACAAAACTATGTATATATATACATATATATACTTTCATTACCGAATAATAAATCATATTTTTAAAATCCCAAGTCTAGCGGTGTGGTGGCCTCCGCAATCCACAATCATACGCCTTAAGCAGAAGCCATAAGACTCGGCCCCTCGCCGACGGTTGGCATCTCCCGACGCCTAGTAAGCCCATCAGCTTAAGATAGAGACTCAATATATATGATGGCGTAGCTAGTGCCCAATCCTGCAGGAAACTCGTATTCTTGTAAGTCCCTTCCCATCTTCTGCGTGAAGCGGCAGTCGGTGTTATTCGTATGCAATATGGGGTATGCATGATTCATTTTGATTTCTTAATCGTATAAGTGATTAACTCGATTTTCAAGGTGATTAAACAATTTCATTCTAGACAATTCATATGTATATATGATGCAAGCAATTCCCTTTATTAAATATACTTAACAAGTCATCACATTCATCCACAAATTTATACACATACATATCCCATATCCCATAAGCATCCAAATTCATATATATAAGTTTAGGTGCATCTATTTCTACAAGCATAATTAAGTAAAAAGTCATCGGGAATTTACTCACTCAGCCATGCGGATCAATCAAAGTAATCTGGAGGCAAGTCGTCTCTGTAAATAGTGTCCCTTGGTCATTGAAATAATTTTTATAAGGAATTGAAGCAAACTTAAGAAACTATGTAAGTTTTCCTTAAGTTATATTCTTAACTAGTTTTCGTAATTTTTCCCGGTTTTTACCTAAAGTTCAATCGCGTATAACTTTTTCGTTTTAAATCCGATTTTTATGATCTTATAGTCAATCTTCATCGTTTTCGAGTGTACTTTAACGTGATAAGGTTAGATTTTCGAAATGAGGTATACAATTCTGTCCATGGGTCAGAACAGTAGCATTCCTCATGTGTTGGAGTGTTTTTGGTCCTTGTTTGGTAAATGGGCTTTTTAATAACTCAAGAAATTCTTTGGGCTTGGTCTTTAGATTTTATCCTAAGCTTAAAATACTCCTTGAGATCAGATTTACAACTTTGATTTATATTCTTAAGGCTAACAACCACTTCTTGGGCTCTTTAGTGGGCTTAAGTTGTCAAATGGGCTTGTTTTTGGTTTAAACTAAAGTTAATGACTTTGGTGGGCTTATGGGGCCTTAGGTGGATTTCTTATGGGCTTCAAAACAACTTCTCTTGGTACTTTAAGGTGCTGGTCAGATTTTTATTGAAGGCCCAACTTAGAGTTCTAGGCTTATTTTGGGAGTTTTAAGCTCGGTTTTGAGTTTTAGGCTTTATATGCTTACTATACTTGCTTTAGTTAATCTTTTCACTTTGTTCTTTCACTTTTATCATATTTTTAGGCCTCATTTTCCCATGTTCCAGATCTATTCATGTTGGTCCTAAGGGGTCCTTACTTGGTTTTTCAACTTGTTTCATCATTTCCTTAAGTTTAGGTGGTAGATTATGCACTTAACTACTTTTGTACAAATCTTAACTTAAGTTTCCTTCCATCAAATGATCCTTTAACTCATGTTCCTCATAAAGAAATAAAAGATCTTATACTTAATACAACTCCCATATCATAGCTCATGTCATACAAAGTTGGTTTCTTCATAAAACTTTATATGATGGATTTTTCCTTAACTTAAGTCTAGATTTGAGCATGTTTAACTTAATGGAAACAAAATCAACATTCAAATGACCATGGAACCCTCACGTCCAGCATGCTTATCCTCCATTAAAGTTCTAATTTCAAGATTTCATTAGCTTAAAATCTTCCATTCAAAGCATTAAACAAATGTCTTCACAAAACACTAACTTTACATGCTCATATTTCAACTTCATGCAAGGGTTTTATGGTTTGTTTCTTAAAACGATTTTTGATGTTCTAACAACTTAAACCTTACTCATATCTTCAAGAAATCCAAGTCTCCTGACATAAATACTAATCCACACATCACAAGAAACACTTACTCGTCCTTAACACAAAGTTTGGTGGTTGTGCACTAAGGTTCCTCTTAAGCCTTTAACTTTGCTTCCTCCTTTTCGCTACCTTTTGAAACCCAAATCTTTTGGTCTTTTGAAATGGGGTTCATGGAAGATTCTAATGGTCTTAAATGGTGAAAGAAAATGACACAAGAACAAAGGAAAAAAATGCCGTGAGTGAAGCTTCAAAATGGAGGAAAAATGGATTTTGTGGGGTAAGGTTGTTTCTCCTTTTTATGTTTGTTTCAAAGGAGAGAAAGATGAAGTGAACGTGAAATTGAAAATGAGGGAAATGATGGAGAGTGTGGCCGGTTGGAAATGGAGAGAGAAGGAGTGTTTAAATGTCTTGGAAGTGTTGTCTTGAAGCTTATAAAAAGTCAACAATTGTAACTCTTGATGATGTAAGCATTAAGGGTGAATAGTGATGTGTAAGAAGAAGTGATTGATGGGTGAATGAAAAATGCATGGCCCCCCTTTCTCCCCTTTTTAGATCTGCCATGGAAAGTCTTTTTATGTCATGGAGTGGTCTTGTCACCTTTATTAAAGTTAAGCTTATGAATTCTTGTGAAAATTTGTCCATATGTAGTATAAGTGAAGAGGTGATAAGGAAATTGTCTTATCACTAGATTTTGATAAGTTATCAATTGATAAATGATTCCAACTCTCAATTGATAAGTTATCTAAGGTGATTGGTTGGTCTACTTATTTATGTGTAAGGCTTATGCATGAAGATAAGGGCATAGCCTTATAGAAAATTGTTTTAGGATTTTTATCTTACATTGTTTTGTGATTTATGCTTTGATTTTTGTAGAATTGTGAAATTTTCTAAAGTTGAATGAAATTATTCAAATTAAATTATTGATTAATTATTTAGGGTTAAAATTCCTTAATGGTTTTAAGGTTTAGGATTTTAAGTAGCTTTAGAGCTTGCAGTTCTTCAAGCTCGGGTTTGATCGATAATTGGCTTTTGAATTGTAAAAATTTAATTTGTTTCTAAATATAAACTTAAGTTTTTAGTTTAGTTGATCTTTAGGAATGTTCGGAAGGTACTCTTAATCAAATCTTAGGCCTACTAAAAGTAGGGTTTACAAACACGTAGAATGACATATGAAGTAACATGAATGAATGGACAAAGGCCGAAACAAATACCAAAGATAAACTCTCTCTAGCTTAAGGTTAAGACGTGAATTTATTTAGGAAAGTAAATGATATGTGCTCTAAGTTAAGAAAGAGAAAGGCTCCTTATCATAGGACTTTTATTTATTACACCTTATAAATAGATAGGAATAGTAATATATGTACTATAACTATATGAGATACTTGTAGAAGTCATATAGTTGGAAGTAAGGAGTAAAGGTAGCATTAAGTCATCACTAAAGGCTTAGATTAATCCATTTACAAGAAAATGATAAGTTATAGTGAAGAGTAATGTAGAATGAACATAAACTACATTAAAGAGATAAAGTGAAGAAATCATTGATAACTTAATCGACCGAGTGAATAATAAGAAAAGGATATTATGAGAGTTATAATTTGGATGCAAGAAGAGGATTTTGATGAACATATAGAATTAGGATCAACCAAAAGATAAATTGAATTAGGTTTAAGGTTATGGAAGTAGGAAGATGGTAAAAGAATGTTATAGTGAATACATGTGTAAGAATGTTTAAAGTAAATTGATACAATGCATTAAGATGAAAGAGTAATATTTTTGGTGCAACAGGAATAAATAATGGGATGATCAGTAAAATTGCATACTGTATGCTATTCATGAAAGCAAATAGGAGATAAGCAAATGTATTAGATTAGAAGGTGATGGTTGTATATGTATTATTGAGTGCATATGAATAAGTAATCTATGATTCTTATCTCTCTCTTACTAAATTCTTTATCTACTAGAAGTCAAGTATTTGTAAACCACTTGTCCTTAAGTTACTTTAAACATGTCATGTCAATCATAAAGTTGGAAACTAGTCAATTTCCTTATCACTTCAGAATCATGTTAGTTCTATCAATTAAATTGTATTTGTTTATCAAGTCAATATTTATTCCATTCGACTACAAATTTATAAAAGGATTCAAATTTGCCAACCTTAACTATACAATTATATGTGTTAATATATGAAATGTTAAGCTCCTGACTATGAAAATAGTGTAGATTTAGGGAAGAATCCAATAAAAGTGACAACGATAAGGAAGTAATCACTCAATATATTGGATAATCAGATTTAGAAGTTAATAGAGCATGATGAGGAGTAGAGACTGGAGTTAAGATATACACTAGTATTTAGAACTAGGCAATAGATGTTAGAAGTCAAGTTTAAAATATATTAAGGATCAAAAGATAAATCACAATTATCGTACTAGATTATCATAGACTTGAAAGATTTAGAGACTACCGAAGTATGCTACATGGTGACAATATGTAAATTCATGAAGAATGCAACCACAATATTAAGGCTAAAATAATTAACCTTCAATAGGACTATACATTAAAAGAATCATCCATACAAATATTGAATAGGTAAATCTCCAAAAATCTAGAAATCAAAATGTAGAGTATGTGAAAGTATCATGAGGAGATAACCTTAAGCTAAACTAATTGACAATAAAGATGATAGAACTATAAGAGTGTTACACAAGTGGAAGAGCAACTTATTCAGGTACTTAATAAACAAATTCATAGAATCAAAACATGGTTACCTAGAGATTAGATTAATGATAGATTATCTTATCTTGATAAAGATATCTAAATGAATATTGAAGTATGTAGATGTAGAATAGGTAAGATGGACAATTAAAGTTTTGAGGACAAAATTTTTCTAAAGGGGCTTGGAAATGTGAGCATAGTAATTTTACGTAGTTATTCTAAAGAGTAATTTAGGGTATTAGTGAAACTAACCTGAATGATCTAAAAATTTATGAGTAGATTTGAAACACTAGTTGAAGACACCCCATAGACTTAGATTTAAAAAATATAATAAAATAATAATAATAATATAGTTAAATAGAGTAATTTAATTATATATGTATTATCTATTGAAATTACGTAGGATAGGCTCCACCATTAGTAAATTTGTGAAGATAAATACTATATGTAATAAAATTATTATGTGATATAAAATAACATATAATATATATATATATATATATATATATTGTGTGCAATTTTTATACATAACAAGTACCCACAACAAATTAAAATACTTGAATAATTATATTTTAAACTAGATTAAGTCAAAGAAATTAATAAAGATATGCAAAAAAGAAAAAAAATAAAATCATATATTAGCTAGACTATAATTAGAATGGCATGTAAAGTGAGTGGCCAAGTGTAAGGGAATTAGCTAACAAAAGTATACACTTGAATATAGTAAGTAAGCCTAAGTATCAAGAGGAGAGAGAAGATAACATTTCAAACTAACCCAAAAGTTTCAAAAAAAATTGTAGGAGGCTCTGAACCATAAATACTTACAAATAGGAAGTTAAGGAAATAAGTTGGAAATTAAAAGATACAAGAAGAAATATAGAAAAAATATACAAAAAATTTGGTGTAATATGAGTTAAATGGAGTGCGTGCGAATGAGAGACACTAAGGACAAGCGGCCACCACTAAGCGACAGTGTACCCATGGGTTGGGTCAACTAACAAGGTGGTAGCCACCACTAGTGATTGGAGCTTTTAATTTTGGTAAGGTCCAATTTTAAGATTAATTTCTTGACATTATTAACAATATAGAATTTACTTAGAAAATTATAGAAAAATTTATTCCTACATATTTTTATGTGTAGAATCTAGAAAAAAAATTTATTTTGTACAAATTTAATAGCTATAGTATACATTCTTAAGAATTTTCTATATTGAAAAAAATAGGTCTAATAACATAGTTTCGAATTCAAAATTTTTCTATAAACTTTCCTATATTTATACTAAAATGCTATGAAATGATTTTCACAAAATTATTTTCTATAATTTTTATGAATTTTTTAGCCATAAATGATTATTAAAATGGTGTTTTTGGTAAAAACTACTTTATTTTTTCCGAAGGACCTTGGATTTTGAGTGTGGATGATCAATGAAGTATTTACTTTATACTGGAGCTATTGAATTTAGTTTTATGGGAAGGAGAATAGAAAGTCAATAATATGCCTTTAAATGTATAGTTTAGTAGATTGTAAACTTGGAGAATTGTGAATGTTGATGTGTTACTTGAGGAATTAAGGATGTAATGAAGCTAAGAAGTATTAGTTGAATGTTACTTGAGCTATTTTTATTGGAGTTTGGGGTGGAAGTGAATAAATCAATAAGTTATATGTAATTTGAACTTAGGTAGAGGATAACTTAGAGGAAGTTGAGGGAAAATGTTCTACTTAAGTTTTACTCAAGAACTAAATCAGAGGTAAGATTAAGAGTAAGTGGTGAAATAGGGGAAAGCTTAAAGATTGAGTCAGAAGGAAAATTCTTAAGAAACTTAAATTAGCTGGGCTCAAAGGATAGCTTAAAGGGTATTTTGTTGGAACATCTAAAGTTGAGTAAACTACACAATTGGTTCACAAGATGCCTTAGAGGGTATTTCAAGTGAAATACATGAGTTTGAGCACTCAGAAATTGCCTTAGAGGGTAATTCATAGGATAACTTAGGTATTTATTAAACTCAAAGGATGATTTAGAGGTTTAACTTGTTAACACCTTAACTCTAATATGGCTCAAAGCATAACTCATAAGCTTCCATTTTAAAAACTTCAAGGGTGACTTAACTTAGAACTTAGCTTAGAGGGTGTTCATTGAAAATCTTGGGGATTTACCAATCTTAAAGATTGATGTAGAGGCTGAATCTACAGTGAGCTTCAATGTTTATGTGGTGTAGAGGATAGCTTGAAAGCTTCTCTAGTAAATATTTCAAAGGTATCTTGACTCAAGAGATATCTCAAAAGGTAACATAAACTTATACCACCATTCTAAACTTCCAATACCTAGGGCGTAGGCTAATAAACCGATTACTAACCAACCTAATTCTTATATAGACAAGCAAATTAGCAATATTTCATAATTTATATGCAGAGTAAATTACTACATTGAGATAAATATCAAGGGATCACTATCATGAACAAGTTAGCAAGCATAGTTAGCGAGCAACTGAGTTTTAAGTAAGTGGGATCAGTGCTTCACCAAACTTTGAAGTATTATTTAAGAATACTTAAAGGCCATAGTATATATGTTGTTTGTGATTGTAAGTTAATCACCTGTGTGTATGCAATGTGTGTGCCTAAATATGAATGTGTTATTTTGAGTGCTGGATTCATGCATTGATTGCTTCAACATAATGTTTGCATTAGACTGTCTGAAATTGCTTGACTACCCCAAAAGCAATCTGAAAAAAAAAAACCTCAACTTAACTTCTAATCAAACATACATTATAATCCACTAGGGAGCGACTAAGATTCTCGGGCTAAACACAGACCCTTCAATGAGGATAGAATGGTCCTCTCCTCACCCTTAATCGAACTAAGTGATAGGAGATGGGGTTATAGCAACGTTAGGGACCATGGTTCGAAGTGCAGTCTCGGGTAGAGTGTATTCTCCATTGCATAAGCCTTAGTTTGGTTCTTATCCATAAGCATGAGGTGTCAAACTTGTCAACCTGAATTAGAGTAGACATAATTTCTTTTATCTCACGACAATTCGGATAATGTCATCTGATGGCATTTACTTATGTATGCATAACATCTAGCTAAACTTGCTTGAAAACCCTGGTTTCTCTGTATCAGATATGTGCTATTATTTCCGTCTCACATACTGAGTAAGTTATCGTTCATTCCTTAATAGCTATTTTGCAGGTTTCCTAATAGATGCACTAATACTACCCTAAGTTCTAGAAGACTAGAGAATAGGGTTAAGGAATGAGATTCAAGACTAATAGGCTAAATTCTTACTTATTTATAGGTTTCACTAACTTATAGAGAAACTAATAGGGTCTCTACTGATGACCCTTTACTTTTCAACTATGGATATTGTTACTATACTTTGTAATCCTGTGAACTTCTATAAATTCTTTAGTAATTGCTTTATTTTCTCAGATTAATTTATTTAGAACTTTTTATTGAAATTGAGATTTTCTACTCCAAATGATTTACAAAGCTTAATTTTCTTAGTCATTTGAGCCACAAGATTATTTTCTTAAGCTATTTTGAAAAGTTATATCACAAGTTAACATCTATTAGACTTAGAATTGGATGGCTCAAAGTGATGAAGTGGTAAACGCCTTGTGTAAGCTAAACCTACGTTAGCAGCTCAAGTGGCCAACTTCTAGCTTAGGTTGGTTTTTCACGACTGGGTTATTATGACTCTCTAGTTTAGGGAGTGGCGATATACTTATAAATTAAGAACTAAATTACTAACTTGCAACTAGCTCATTATCTTCCGTATCATAGGCATCTAAAGCAACAAGTTCCATTCCTAGATCATTCATATCTTCACATGCTCCTTCCATGTTGTATACTCAAGCGGTTGCCTTTAAATTCATAGCATAGTTTGTTCCTTGGTTTAACTTGGCAGTTGTTGGTTGTATTACGGTTGCACTAGATTTTTGACATTTTAAGCAACTTATGGAAAAATGTCTAACCTTCTTATAAATAAAATATGGATTATTTACCTTCTTTGGACAATCCATTATTTTGTGGTCTCCTACCCTACAACAGTAACACTTGCTTCTCAACTGTACATAATCCTTTGAATAGTGCCTTCCTTTATACTTCTAACATTATACATTAATGTTTCCAACTACCTTTCCACTTTGTCTAGTCGGTAAGAAACCTGTGAATGGCCTATTTCCTTTAGAATTTATACGTTCCTCTTCTATGCTTCTCTTTCTTATTATTATTCCTCTTCTCTTCAACCATTCTTGTTCTCTTTTCTTTGCTCCTTACAAAAATCAAGCTTTATCTACTAGTTCATTAAAAGTACCAACTTCAAATTCCTTTAACCATTGTTGCATTTCTGGTTCTAACCCATTTATAAGTACTTGCATTTTCAACTCATCACTATTTTGACATGATTCAAGAGTGAATTGTAGTAGCCTACTAAATTCACTTTTTGTATTGATCAAAAGTTTTTCCTCCTTGTTGAATATGGAGGAATTCGGTACGATATTCAGCTTGCAGGCTACTTGGAAAATAATTTTTCAAGAATTCTCTCTTAAAAATGGCCTAGGTTATCAATTGTGGTAAGGATCATTACTTAAATTTCCACTATGTTTGAGCTCTTTAATTTAAAAGATATGTCTGGTAATTGACTTACAAATAAATTGGAATCTTAAATGGATCAAATGATCTTTCCATTTAGGAAATCGAGTCCCTTGCTTCATTAGGTTTCCCAAATGTTCCATCAAAATATTCGTTGCATTTGATGAATTCCAACAACATACTTTGTTGTTGCCTTTGCATTGGTGCCCCATCTCTATTTAGTAATGGAAAAGCCTCCAATTCCATTGGTGGTTGTTCAAGTGCTAATTATGGGGTTGCTGTCCAACTTTAGCAAGATTTCTTAAGAGTTTAGTTTGCTATGTATTGTTTCCAATATGTCATTAATCCTATCATGTGATGGTATAGGATTGTTGGTCCTTAGAATTTTGGGTGCTTCATTTTGAAGTCGATGACTTTGGCATCTAATGTTGTAAGTAACAAGATTTATCTAGTTATTACCAAATTTAGAATCACTAGAAAAAACAATACCTATGACTTTCTCTAAGTCTAGGTTGACTAACTTGAAGCCAAAGCCGACCCATTCTAACCAGAGGTTGAATAGTTCAAAGTTAAGGTCGAACAAATTTTGCTAAGGTCGAGCTAATACAAGAAGACTAAGAGGAAAAAAAGGAGCCACTCAACATTAAGTGTGTAGCCTACCGTGAGGTTGAGAGATAATGCAACTAAGGACTCAAGGTCAAAGATCTACTTAGTATGGCATAGATAGACTGGTATCGACTAATTTTAGTACTCAGCAATTGTAGCCAACCTTTCAAGTATCATGGCTAAGCACTACAAGACTTCAAGGACTCTTCGAACCTAAAAATCTAATTGCTGATCCCATCTAGTTTGAATCTTGCTCCTTCCAAGACAAGCTAAATGACTGCATGTCAACTTCTTCTATTAAATGCACAGTTTTGTATTCTAGTGAATATTTTCCTTATTTTTAATTATGAGCTCATTCTTTAAGGTTTAAGGCCTTATACATTATTTATAATTTTGCCACTAGGGTTTTAAGACTTGCTATAAATAGCAACAATTGTAATTAATAAACAAATCATCAAATAGTGAAGAATATACACATACTTAGAACTTTCCTCTTACGAGTAAGGTCATTCTTGAGCTCTTAAAGCTTGCATTTACCAGATTATTGAGTGTTGATTAACTCTTCAATCTTTCTCATGTTCTCATCATCTTGTTCTTAAGATTTTGGTGAACCCCTTTATTTGAGCAAGTTATTGAGTCACATCTAACCTCTCATTTGAAACTTAGGTGATATTTAGTATTTGTGAGTCATATCGAACCATATTTCGAGCTTAATCTCTAATTGTGTTTGTGTCTTAGTGCATGATATCCATATACATTCACCATCAAAATCCCCTATTTTACTTCTCAGTTCTTCATTCCTACCTAAACCTCAACTACCCTTTTTGGTTTGGGACCCACTACCGTATCATCTTGGTATTAAAGCTTTGAGGAGACATATGCATTAGTGTTCTTCAAAGTTTGATTCGTGGTTTAGACATTTCTATTAGTCATTCTTTATGTTCATAGTAGCAGTAGTAATTTTAGTAGTTGATTCTAGTTATTGTATTGTACTGAGTTATAGAGTTGAGCAGTAGCAATTTCGATTGTTGATTCTAGTTGCTGTAGTGTTTACCAGTTGTTGGTAGCTGGAGCAATCGAGTAGCAGTAATTTCTAGGTCATTGTTAGTTGCATTTTATTGCAGTTATATTTGTGGAATTGTCTTAGTAGTGGTTCCAATTCAAGTACAGTTGAGTGTAATATGTGCTAGTTGAATTTTCTCTTTAAGATTTATTGTATGGACCATAATGTCAAAAGTTAGTGTAAATAACAGTGGAGATAGTCCTTGTGGAAGCTTAAGGAGATGTGTTGACAACTTAGAATATTAGATTTAAAATTTCATTAACTTTATTTAGGAGCTTACTAGTTTAGTTAAAGACCATAGTTGTGTTGGTTGAGACGAAAGAAAGGAATGAACACCTACCAGTAGAAGTGGCTCCAATGAGCTTGATAATGATAGGCAACAATCGAGAGGAGCCGTCAAGCGGAGAAGAAGAGAAAACTAACTTGTGTCGAGAAGAAGCAATGACAAGAGTGTTGACTCCGAAGCAAATCAAGGAAGCCAAAGAAGAGAGCTGAGGCTGAGAAGAAATATAGCTGAGTAGAGGTCCAATAGAAGTAATCGATCCGAGGTGAATCAACCAGTTAGGAATGCAAGGGATGAACCACAAGCACATAGCTGAGGACTTGACAACATCAAGCTTAAACTATCGACCTTCAGTGGAAGTAGCTAACCTGAAGAGTTCCTTGACTAGATTCTCCAAGTTGAGAATTTGTTTGAGTGCTATGAGTGTGATAACCGAACAAAGGTTAAGCTAGCTTCATTATACTATGTTGAATATGCAAGCCTTTGGTGGGATAAGTTAGTTGCTAAGTCAGATGTTGAAGGAGAAGAGCCGATCAGAACTTAGAGGCTTATGAAGAGGTTGATGGAACCAATGCATTGTGCCGACTTACTTCAAGAGGAGATGCTTTATGCTTTCTAGCACTTGAGACAGGGTTAAAACACTATTGAGGAGTACTTATAAGAGTTTGAGAACTTAATGACGAGATGTGATACAGTTAAGTTATAGGATCGCACCATTGCTAGGTTCCTAAGTGGACTTCGAGATGACATTGATGACATAGTTGAATTGTAGCCATTTAACTCATTAGACAAACTAATCAATCTGGCATTGAGAGTAGAAAGACAATGGTAAAGAAGGCATCAGAGTCCGACTAACTGACCTCAACTAGTTAGCCTTGAATATAAGAAGTATGCCAAGAGAAGGCTAGAGAAGAAGATGGACAGAGGTGAGTTTAACCAACTTGATTAGGCTGAAACAAAGAAGGTAGAGAGAGAAAAGGTACCCGGCACCAAGGCTTAAGAAGTTAAATGCTTCAAGTGCTTAGGCTACGGGCATATTGTTTCTCAATGTCCAAATAAAAAGGTTATGATCTTAAAGGGCAAAAGACCCAAAGCTCAAATAGAAAGTCAGAGCGAAAAGAGTATGGGAGACGAGTTGACATAAGAGGATGTCTATGTTGAGAATTTGGATGAACTCTTAGCCATGATGAGTTAACCTAAAGGTAGATGTCGAATAAAGGAAAATTTGTTCCATATTCAATATTTGGTGAATAGGAAGACTTGTTCCTTGGTTGTTGATGGAGGAAGCTACACCAACATCATTTTTGTTGAGCTAGTAGAGAAGATGAAGATGTTAACCTACCCACATCCCCGACTTGATGGGTTGAAGTGGTTTAATGATAAGGTATGGTCCATGTGCATAAGAGAGCTAAAATAACATTTAAGGATGGGTAATATGAGGATAAGATTGAATTCAACATGGTCCATATGAATGCTACAAATTTACTTCTTAGCTGACCAGAGGAGTATGACTAGAAAGTGATCCATGATGGTTTCCTTAACACATATACGGTTCAGAAGGATGAGAAGAGTTACTTTTCTATTGGTTAGGTTGCATTTAGAGATACTTTTCTAGAACATTATTTTCCTAAATATGTAAGAGAACAAATGTGTGAAGAATATTATAAGCTAAGACAGCATGGTAGGATAATTGTAGAATATGAGAGGGATTTCAATAGGTTATTGAAATTTGCTCCAAAAGTTGTACGAAATAATGAGGTTTCTAAGGTTAAGTTATTTAAGGCTAGGCTTGATTTTTATTACTAGGTAATGTTAAAGAGGAGCAGGGTGGAAAGATATATTGATGTTCTCAATGAAACTCTTTTAATCGATCAAGTTTGTAATCTTCAACAGGCTGTAAATGAGATTAAGCCTAAGAATAGGAAGTTAGATGTTGGCCTTAGTAGTAAAAGTAATATAGCTAAAGGAAAGAAGTCCATTCAATCCACAAAAGGAAATATAAGGCCTATATCAAAAATACAACCTTGTTAGAAGTGTAATGGTGAGCATCGAGCTTAGGAATGCTTAGAATTGAGGGGGAAGTGTTATAGGTGTGATGAAACTAGGCATCTAGCTAAGCGATGTGATAATCCCAATTCAAGTGGTACATACTATTATCGATGCCATTAGTGAAGGCATACTGTTCAACATTGTGTAAGATAGTAACAGGAGAGATCAGTTCAGTAACAATACCAAAGTGATAGATCGAGATCGAGTAATAGGAATAAATGACTTAAAAGGGAGGAATCTAAGCCTAAGGAGCAAGGTAAGGTATATGCTTACGCTATTTAGTGAGACAAAGTTCAAGATGACCAAGTTATGATAGGTATGACCTCTAAACTTGAGAAGTTTAAGTATATATGTACTTGGTAAGTAATAGTTGATAAATAAGAAATACTTGAAGTAGTAATATAGTTATCATAAAATGTTTTAGGGTTGGTATGTATAGGAGATATTTATGCCTACACATATACTCTATTTGATACTAGGGCAACTCACTTATATATTTCAAAAAAATACGTTGATGGAAATAAACTTTCTATAGAAACATTAAAAATTAATAGTTATAACCCCTATTGAAGGAGAACAAGCAGTGCAACATAAAGTGAAGGATGAGGAATGTGAATCTAGATACTCATGAGATGATCATAGAGTTGGTTGTCTTTAATATAAAAGGATTGGATATAATATTGAACATAAGCATAGAGTAAATGTTGACTATGAGGAAAGGATAATAGCATTTAAGTGGCCTGATGAGAAGGGAATCGTAAAAGATTTATAGAAACTTAAGCATTGAGAGATGTTGTTAAAAGAAAAAAAAACTTGTAGAGGAGTCAAAAGTAAGCATTTAGGAGCAGATCCTGAAGATGAAATGCATGTTATAGTAAGGAAGACTAAAGTTGTTATTGGAAAGAATGGAATAGTAAGAAATGTCAAAGGTGGATAATTAGGAACAAGTTCCCAAAATAAGGCAAAATTTTTATTAGAAGTATAATATGAGACTAATTCAAGGACTAATCTCGTATAAAATGAGATTGTGATTCATGAAGTAGTAGATAATTTTGAGACTAAGGAGTCAAATGACAATAAAGTATGTGATATATAATTACAACACTATAAGATGTATGCCTCTTATGTACCCTTAGCACATGTGATAAGTAAGAACAATATGACAAATCTATGACTTTCATGATTTTTTTATTGACACTCATGTTTGTTATGACTTTCATGTCTTTCATGACAAAATTTCCTATCTTTGTGAGTCATGTCATGTTAATTATCAGTTAGAAAAATGTCTAGTGTCTTTGTGAGTCTTGCTTGTGAAGAGTTATGTTAACTTATGTCAAGTCCAATAGAGTCTACTTGGTCTGAGTCATTCTTTATCTCCTTAATGTACGAGTTGGTAGAAAGTTTAGATTTGCTAAACTCATTTTTGTTAATATATGTGTTAACTATGGGAAGTACCCAAGATCTTAACTATGACCATTAAGTGACAATAGTGATATAAGAACTGTAGACATAAAGAAATTGAATTTGTTATGCTCATCCTAAGTGGAAGTTAGGGTTTAGACCATAAATAGGTGATAAGCATGAGGTAAAAAGATATGTTAGCAAGCTGTAGGACAGATAAGGAAATAATGGAAAATATGACTATGAGTTCTATAGGATTAACTAATACAAGAGTTTGAACTGATTAAAGGGATGAAATGAGGATTGAGTTGAGACACTAGTTTTAATGGTGATAAAGGAATGGTACAATAACATACTAGTTCAATATGAACAATTGTAAGGGGTAAAATAATAGACAGTAATAGGATAGTTATGCTATTTAAGATAAGAACCTAATGAAGTTATAGTAATGGACTAATTGTTATAGAGAGTTGACTTGAACAAAAAGAGGAGTGAAATAGGATCAACTATATTAAGCTTATATAATAAAAGTTAGAAACACAAGATCAAGGAAGTAATGAGACAAGTAAGTTAAAATAGAAAGTTCACGAGTTGATAAATTTAAGGTGAAGATATAAAAGCCATTATTGAAGCATTTCACATTTAAGAATAGTTGATGATTGTGATGTGACATGGAAATCAGAGTTACACAGTAGAAGAACAGTATTAGGTCACGAGCATGAATGTACTAGATTATGGAAGTTTTGAGGATAAAACATTTTGTAAGGGGGGTAGAATATAATATCCTTAGATTTCAAGCTAATGTGATAACCTTAAGATCTAAGCCCCTAAATTTAAGGCATTAGGCAACGCTATTCATTTTAGTTCAAACCTTACAGTAAAGCTAGAAAAGTTAGATGAAGTATTCTAGTAAAGTCAATTTCTCAAAATAAACTATATAAAAGGATTAATTTGACAAAAACATTAATTTAACATTAAAGCTGATAAATTATCGAAAATGTAAAATTCATGCTTCTAGATATAACAAAATATTAGAGATAAGTTATTTAACTTATAAAAATAATAAATGAAGTGAATTGTAAATAACATACATGCATATACATGTGATATGCATTATATGTGTTAATTATATATAATAATAATTTATAAAAACATAAGGTAAATTAATATAAAATAATGGAAAATTAATAAAAAAAAAGTAGATGGATGAGTCATCAAACCTATGTAGTAGCATGATACGAATTGGAAAACATGAGTCAACACTTAATTAACTAAAGATTGATATGCAGTACTTAAGAAAGTAGAAAAATTGGCATGTAGCATACATGTTTAATTTTTGTTAAATTACGCTAACTTGAAAACTTATAAATGGGACTCAAACCATCAATTGCAAAATTTTAGAACATACAATAACATAATCTTAAAAAATTAGAAAAGATAAAATAAAAATACAACAAAAGTTAAAGGCAAATTAGGTTTAAGGTGGTTCGTATACCAAACAACAACTTGACTTAAAGTGGCTTAAGGGTCTAATAAAGGTGGCATGGCCAATCCTTTCAACAAGCAGTGGTAGCCGAAGGGAAGTCGAAGACAATTGGTTCAAGTGAACCAATTTTCTACTCATAGCTTGTTTGACTTTATATAAATATCAAATTATCTTATTTAGTTATGAAATTTGGTTTTCTATAGTTCTTTTAGGTATAGGTTAATGTCATAATTTTATTTTAATTGAATAATTAGTGAAAATATATGATCCTTAAGAAAATATCCTATTTGGGAGAAAATTGAATTAATTTTTATAAATATTAGATAATGTTGTTTCAAGCTCAATTTTTGTATATAATACACTTAGTATATATATTTAATTGTGGTGAAAAATAATTTTTTAAATTAAGTATGTTTACTATTTTTTTATAATTATTTTGGATTAAACTGCCACTTTTGCTAATTTGTTAAAATAATTAGTTTTTTTTTTTATGAAATTAATGAATGAGCCCAACATGTTTTGACTTTTAGAGGTTTATAAAGACATTTAGAGCACTTAATTTTTGTCTCATACATAAATTTGTATATTTACCTTAATTTTTCCATAATTTCGAGATAAAGCTATAATTTTCGTAAAAATTGATAATAGTTAGTTTAGTGTAATTCATGGTCAATAATTAAACTACATATTTTGTGAGCCTATAGGACTTTTTGTGAAATTAATTGGGTTTGTATACTATTTATTATGCATTTTCATAGTATAAACCTGTATATTAGCCTAATATGTGAAATAGTGAATAATACTATTCAAGTGTTTGTTATATAATGTAAGATCAGTAACTATGACATATAATTGATGTTGATCATGATTGAAAAGTATAAAATTTTAGGACTTCTAGTTTAGAATTAAAGCTTACTTGAGTCAATTCTAAAATTACGATAACATACAATCGAGTTAATAATGAGAAAGGGTATTTTTAGGCTTTCAACAATATTTATTAATCTTAATTCTTAAGATATTATAATAGTACATGATATAATGATTGTGATGATATAAAATTTATTGAAATCGGATAAGGAATGAATAAGATATGTTCAAATGAAGTTTAAAAATGCAGTAATGAAAGTTTATAAGAGTTTGGGTTTAACCTATACATGACTGGAAGACTGTGTTTATATCTTCATAGGTGTGATAAGTAAGGAAGGACTACATAGTGAAGTTTAAGATTTCGCACCACTATTAAGGCTAAGTAAGTGGATTTAACTTGTACATAAAGTAGATATATTACTACTCATAATATTATGTATTGTTTGATGCTATATTGATTGAATAGGATATATCTTGACTAAATTGACATGATATTGTGGTGGATGCTGATGTGGAGATTTTGAATGACGGTAGCTATATCTTACTTAAACTATTATGCGGCTATGTTGGGAGTTGATGTGGTGTTTACAAATGATTATACTAATAAGGAAAGTTGAGTAATTGCTAACCCAATTCTTTGGATATTTACCTAAATGAACCCTATGTAAGATGCCAGAAGTTTGCTAAGGAGAGTTCAAAAACTAGAATCAAATACCTAGGTTGAGTAAACTAAAAAACTAATTGTATGGAATGATATATTTGAGTGATTGTTGCATAGCGTGGCATGTTATGGCATAAAAGGGACCTACGAGTTTGAATTTATAGAATGAAGCTTCCAAGTGATTAAGAAAAATCATAGCTTTATGAACTCAATTTTTGGAAGCATATAGATTCGCATTGCCTAAATATCTTGATTATTTTGACAACTCGATTTGGTAAACTATAGTATGTAGTCTAATTTCGTAAAACAAATTAGGGGTCCTACTCTCAAGCAACTTCTTGTTGCCTTTTTAATTTGGTAGACTACAGTGTATAGTCTAATTTGGTCGGGAGTCTCATGCCTAGGCAGCTCCTTGTTGCCTTAGGTTCTTAGACATCGTATCTAAATGTCCAGTTATGTTAACTAACTGAATGAAGATATTAGAGGGCATAGGATATTAGTACCTCCTTATTGCCTTAGGTTCTTAAATGTCGTATCCAGATGTCCAATTATGTTAACTAACTGAATGAAGATATTAGAGGGCATAGGATATTAGTACCAATGCATGCTATATGCATGAGCATAGCATGCTGCATTGCTAGCAATAATAGCTTGGTTAGGCTAATATATGTGTGGAGCTGAACCTACTGACTATGATTAAAATGTTTCAATTGTGATATTACCTATATTGTATTGTTTGTAATCCTCTCTCACGCAACTTCAATAGCTGAAGGGATAAAATGTTTTATCCTCAAGTTAATGGCATTGTAAAGGCCCTAACACTAAGTGAGATGTATATTGAGAGAGTAAGTCAAAGTCAACAACTTTTGGTTAGAACCTATATTGATTCGAGAATCCTACTATTTTATAGATGACAAAGGAAAAGGATTGTTCATGTTTTGACGTAAATAGTGAATTGTACATATAAGTTGTAACCAAATGTCCAACTGAACTCCAATGTAGTAACCCCATTATTATATAAATAAAAGTTTTCTTTTGATGAATGAGTAGGTTGGGTTAAGTTTTAACAAGTATTCTTGTATGATGGTGCATCTTGTGCTACATTGGGATATGATAGAAGAAGAAATCAAACCTAGTACATCTACATGTAGCACCATCAATATTTTGCACCAATAAATTTTACACATGAGAAAAGACTAAAGGAAGACTTAGTCATTAAAAGTATCTAGAAGAAAAGGAACTAAAGTGGAGAAAGTAATTGACTAAAGTAATGGATGAGGAAATATTTCAAAGAAGAGAAGAAACATGTGAAAATTGCAACTTGATTCCATCTATGGCACCACTTGTATTGGAGAAAACCACCAATTCTCTTGTCTAACAAATATTCTAAGAATTTGACATAAAGCAACCTAGGATAACATGCCGTAATCAAGACCACATACTTAGAATAAACCAACAAAAGCTTATTTAGTAAGCTAATCATTACTTTTACCATAAATAACCCCACTACTTAATGTTTTGGACCACTTATGTTCCCATCCAACACCACAATATTCTAGTCTTTCATTTTCAATACAAGTCACATTCATCAACTAACCATTATCACACCACTAAAAAGGAGTACACTAGCAATTCTTTAAGAATTTCAAGAATCAACATCACCACGGTTAGTTTGAACATCTACATTAACAACTTTGTTATTCTATAAGGAAAGACCTTTCCTAACTCTTTCCTTCAAATCTAGGAAGATATTCTAAGGAACTAAGGTAAGTTCGTCAACCTAAAAAACAAAAGTCTTTAAGTTTAATCAAAACTTACATGAGGCAAGATTGCTTATCAAAACCATGTTCAAACTTTTCATTTGTTTTGATTCAAATCCTAAACCTTTACTAAATAAAAGAATTTTTTATGAATAACTTCCTTCTTATGAGTTTTTATTATAAAAGATGTGAAAACATGATTTCATAACCTATCACTTAATGAAAGGATAAAATACCAAGAAATAATACAAGCGAATAAATCCATGCTTTAAAACATCAAACATATCATGTCCAAATAATTTTCCATTACTTGGGACCTTATGGACATATTTCTCCTTTTTCTTGACTTATGGACATATATGACATAACTCTACTTTGATCATGACCTATCTTTATAGAATCGTAATGATATAGACCTTATTCAAGGACTAAGGAACTATTGTATAAAGATAAAGGACACTTACAGACATAGGAACCATTCAAACAACGAACAAAGGACTATTTGGACATGATATGATACATAAACTTTTTTAACATAAAAAACCCATGTAATAAAAGATTTCTAAAGATAAAGCTCTGAACAGAAGTTTAAAGGGGAAGAAAACTTGAAATAACCACATAGTGACAAATATGTTTATTAATTACTTTTCATTCTTCTAGGTGATTTTGATTTGGATCTACTGAAGGATTACTACGACGAGTAAAAGATGGTTAGGTGAGTACTTATGATGATTATCACTTGTTTGTACTTGTAGTTAGTTGTACCCTTAATATTTATATTTTAACTAGCTTTGTATGGAGTTTTTGGGAAGTGTGTGTGCTTGATTTGCTTGTTAATATGCTTAAGGATTATTCCCAAAAACATAGTTGATGATTGTGATGTGATGCAATTCTTGTGACTGTTTGATCACTAAAAAAAATGAAATTTAAGCACATCAAAATATCGATATTGAAGAGGTCAAGCATAGCATTTTACGTATTGCCACCACTACCATAGAAGGAATGGAAAGGCTCAAAACTTCCTTACCTATTGCAAAATAAGTGACTTTAAGGATAGCTATGCATTAAATGAGGTCATATCCATTCTTTTGTTTTGAGCACGTATACATTTGGAGGTAAATCAAGGATCTAATCTATCCTTAATCATTAGGGTGGTTAGGGAAGGCATTATTTCCTATTAACATTTCATTTGGGTTTTTCTAGGACCAATCAAGAGATCCTTCTCTTGTAGCTTACTTGATGGGCCTTAGTGAACATTTCCTTTGGTTTCTTTGCTTAACCAAAAGATACTTCTTATTTGTTTGATGATGGGTCTAGGAAGAACATGTTTCTTTTGGTTGTCCTAGACAATCAAGGGATTGGCTCTCTCGTGGATTTAGGGAGAATGTTAACCTTTTGGTTCTCTTAAGACTATTTAAGGGGCATTATCTCTTGATTGCTATGTTAACATGGGTCATGGTTTGGCTAAGAATAGAGATTCTGTAGCTATTTTGTTATGGTAGCCACGAATGTTATGCTAAGTCACTTGTACATTAATTTGGATGCTTTGACACTGCTGAAAACTACAAATCCTCAATGAAGGTCATATGGGGGGAATATACCCTATATTGCATGTTGGATAACAAAAGGCCACATATATTGTAGTATATTGATAAAGGCATATTTTTCAAGTTTTAAAGTACAAACTAAGATAGAATTATTATTGATTTTATAGAAATCATTAAGAATTGGTACTTAATTATTTTCATTTGGATATTTTAGGAATTAGAGGATTAAAGAGTGGAATTACAAATGATTTAGAAGAGTTTTACGCAAAGGAATGAAGTTTGAATCAATAATCACAAGATGGGATTGATGGTAGTCAGCCTTTAATGAACATTGGCGGCCTTTGGAGTCTACGTTACCGGCCTTGATGGCTACACTACTAGCTTAACAACCGGTCTTGTACTTACATCGCCGGCCTTCATGAAAAAGAAGTTTTACGCGAGTCAACCCTAATTTTTCTTATAAATAGCTTATGTTTCACTGGTTAGAAGACTTTTGGGTTTTTTTTTAAAGACTTTTGAGCACACTTTCCTTAGACTTAAAGAGTCATAGAATAGTTTTTAGATAGTTCTTAAAGAATTCTTTGGGAGAATTGCTTGGATCATTGAGAATAATTCGTTTTTGCTGTAGAGACCAAGTTGAAGTTGCAATTAAATATTATCTTTTCTAATACAAAATTGGTGACATCTATTCCAATTATTCTTATGCAATTCTACAAATTACTTAAGATTTCAATTATGAATTTCCTTGCGATTTCAATTAGTATTTATTTTTTTGTCTTCGAATCCATGGTTCCCTAAATTTATTTGTGCGAATTAATGAAACTCTAGATAGTTAAGATGATGATTGTGTTCATATTATAGGATTAAGAGATATATAAATGATTGATGATTACAATTTCTATGATTTCGATTATAATTGTTCAATTGATTATAATTGTTAGAAACCCTAATGATACAAGAGTTGATATAGGGTTTGTTAGATATTTTTAGTTGATTTGATTAATCAATGTAGAAGTAAAGTTAATTGAATTAATTAGAAATTATTTAGAAATTAATGTGATGTTCAGCAATTGATTATTCACTAAGACATTAGGGATAATTGATTTAAGATATTAGACAATCATAGTATCGAGAGATAAATGATTGTAATTTAGATTCTACTGTTAATTAGAAGGTGTGGAAGCTGACTAATTAATTAGAAGTTTAAATCCTTAAGATTTAGGGTAAAATAATTTCACTTGAAAAACCATATAGCTATTAATATATATAACATGATAACAATTTGATTAGCATAATCTATGGTAGATTCTGTTTTCCCATAATTCTCAATTGATTGCTTAATTTTAGATATTTCATAGTTATTTTCTTTCCAATAATTTTAGAGTAATTATTAGATTAATTTATTTAATTTTGATTGCCTAAATATTGATAAGAACTATCATAGGTTTAGTAATATTATAGTCCTCAAGGGATCGACAACCTTACTTTTTCTATATTACTTGATTCTGACCTAATATACTTACTGCAGTATTCGTGATTTGTTTTCATATATATAGTTTAAGCAAATCAAGTTTTTGGAATCGTTTCCAAGGATTGGAAATATTAAATATTTTAGTTTTATTGGTAATTTAGGTACACTTGACGACGTATGTTATTTTTGCTCTTCTTGCAGGTAGTTTATGTGAAGGAGTAAAAGTGCTAAAATTCTACCACTAGATTTAGAAATAAAGCACACTTTACATGAGTTAAGGTGAGAGAATAGAAGAAGGATAAAAGAGATGGTAGGTACCTAGGGTAATAATTAGATACAAGGAGTTCCGTAAGCACTACGAGATTATACAGTACCTACGGTGATGGGTTCGGCTATAAGGAGGCCTACTATTCAGGCTAATAACTTTGAGTTAAAGCCGTCTCTTATTCAGATGGTTTAGATGAGTTAGTTTGGAGGATATCCCAATGAAAGTCGCGATAAGCATATTATAGGATTCCTTCAATATTGCAATATAGTGAAGATGAACAATGTGACAAACGAGGTTACCATATTACTGCTCTTTCCCTTCTTACTGAGGAATAAAGCTAGAGCTTAGTTTCATTCACTACCACAAGAGTCCATCACCACTTAGGCTTTCATTGAAGTTCTTAAGGAGATTTTTCCTACCAGCTAGGATAGCAAAATTAAGGAACGACATCACCAACTTTACTAAGTTTAGTGGTAAGTCACTTTATGAAGCATGGGAGAGATTTAAGGAGGCAATTAGAAAATGCCCACATCATAGCTTGATAGACAATCTCTTGATTGAGATCTTCTATCTCAATCTGGACAAGACATTGAGGTCCCTAGTTGATACTGCAGCTGGAGGCACTTTGATGGGTAAGACATATAATGAAGTAAGTGCATTGATAGAAGAGATGGCCTCTAGTGCACATAACTGGCAAAACGAGAGAAGTAAGCTAAGAGTGGTAGTAGCTAGTAACAATAATACTGTATCTCAATTAATGGCTCAGATTGTAGCTCCTACTACTCAGGTAAGTAAACTCACCTCAACACAGTCTTCTAATGCTAACCCTATTGTTTTTTGTGAGTTATGTTTAAGACCACATTAGACTCTTGAGTGCTTAACTAGGAATCACTTAGCTTTAACCAGTAGAGAACATGTGAATTTTGTCAACAATTTTCAACGTAGCAATCAAGGACCATATTCGAATACATATAATCCTGAGTGGCATAATCATCTAAATTTTTCATGGAGAAATGAGAACAACTGATTCCAACCACTACCTAGATTCTAGAAGCAAAGGCTTGATCAAAACGTTCCACCTTAGTAAAATCAATCTGGAATGGAAGAGCTCATGTTGAGCTATATGCAAAAGGTTGACACCATGCTAAAGAATCAATAGGCGACTGTTTGAAAACTAGATAATCATATTAGTTAGATTTCTCAATGGTTGAGTAATAGACCATCAAGGTCTTTACCTAGCAATACTGAAGAGAATCCTAGACGTGTCAATGCTATTATGCTAATGAGTGAAAAAGCAATGGAAACAGTTGACAAACGAATTGACCAAAGGTAGAAAAGGGGAAGGAGGTGGAAGAGGAACCAATGCAACAGTCACCCAAAGTGAAACCATATGTTCCTCCAGTCCCCTTTTTAGGAAGATTGAAGCAACAACAACTAGACGCTCAATTTGACAAATTCCTAGATGTCTTCAAGAAGTTGCAAATTAACATTCCTTTTGTAGAAGCACTTCAATAGATGCCTTCATATGCCAAATTCATGAAGGATTTGCTCACCAGGAAGAGAAAGATTGATGGGAATGAATCGGTAATGCTTATAGGGGAGTGCTCCATGATCCTTTAGAAAAATTTATCTACCCTGCCTAGAAAACAAAGAGATTAAAGGAGTTTTACTGTTCCTTGCACTATAGGAAATTTTCACTTTGATAATGTTCTTATTGATTTAGGTGCAAGTATAAATTTAATGCCCTTGTCTATTTTTAAGAAGCTAGGACATGGAGATTCTAAGGAGACTCATGTCACCTTGTAACTTACTAGTAAGAGTATCAAATACCCAAGGGCTATTGTTGAGAATGTCCTAGTGAAGCTAGACAAATTTATATTCCTAATCGACCTTATAGTCCAAGAGATGGAAGAAGATAGAGAGGTACCTATAATCCTAGGTAAACCATTTGTTGCAACAGGTAAGGTATTGATAGACATGGAGCAGGGTAAGTTGACTTTAAGAGTTATGGAGGATCAGGTAATGTTTAATGTTTATGAAGCCATAAAGCATTTTGATGATTGCAAATCCTATTATACTATTGACATCTTTGATGAGATTACTTGTAATTCTATAGAAGAGAAAGCATGATTGGATACCAAGGAGTTAGTTCTTAGGAATTTGGATGATTGGAGCGATGACAACGAGCTTAAAGAAGAAGGTAGGGAACTGGTGTTAGAAATCAAAGCTCGATACTGTGAAGAACTAAGCAGTAGTGAGCAGAAACCAATTCCATCATTGACACAACCCCCGGTGCTTGAACTTAAACCTTTACCTAGTCATTTAAAATATGCTTATCTTGGAACAAATGATTCTTTGCCAATAATTATATCCTCCTCTTTGACAGGTGACTAGGAGAAACAACTTTTAGAAATTCTGAGAGACCATCAAGAAGCCATCGGGTGGACCATTGCCAATATAAAGGGGGTCAATCCCTTAATTTGCACTCATAAGATATTGCTTAAAGTTGAGTGCAAACCCACAGTACAACCACAAAGACAACTCAACCTAACTCTTAAAGAGGTAGTGAAGAAAAAAGTACTCACATTGTTGGATATAGGTATTATTTACCCTATCTCAGATAGCAAGTGGGTTAGTCCCATTCAGGTAGTGCCAAAAAAAAGGTGGTATGATTGTGGTTAAAAATGAGGCAAATGAGTTAATCCTTACTCGCACTGTGACAGGGTAGAGAGTTTGCATAGATTATAAAAAACTAAATGATGCTACCTGTAAAGACCACTTCCTCCTCCCTTTCATAGATCAGATGCTAGAAAGACTTTCAGGGCATGATTATTACTATTTTTTAGATGGATATTCTGGTTACAATCAAATTCATATTGCACTTGAAGACTAGGAGAAAACCACTTTTACATGTCTTTATGGCACTTTTGCCTTTAGGAGAATGCCCTTTAGTCTTTGTAATGCACCTGCAACGTTTCAAAGATGCATGATGTCTATATTTTCTAATATGTTAGAAGATTTTATTGAAATATTTATGGATGACTTCTCTATCTTCAGGAAGTCATTTGATTCATGTTTGACTAATTTAGGCTATGTACTTAAAAGGTGTAAAGAGACTAATATACTTTTAAACTGGCAAAAATGCCATTTTATGGTAAGAGAGGGAATAGTCTTAGGTCATAAGGTATCAAAAAAGGGGATTGAAGTTGATAAAGCGAAAGTGGAGATAATAGAGAAGTTGTCAGCACCTACTTTAGTCAAATGAGTCAAGAGCTTCCTAGGGTATGTTGTCTTCTATAGGAGATTTATCAAGTACTTCTCTAAAATCTCTAGACCTCTTTTTAATTTACTTGAAAAAGATTTTACCATTGTTTTTTATGACAGTTGTTTACAGGCATTCAATCTATTAAAGGAGAAGCTTACTTCAACACTAGTGATCATTGCACTAGACTAGGAGCTTCCTTTTGAGATGATGTGTGATGCTAGCGATTATGCTGTAGGAGTAGTACTTAGGTAGAGGAGAGGTAAGTTATTTTATGTTATATACTATGTGAGCAGAACTTTGAATGAGGTGTAAAGAAACTATGCAATGATAGAGAAAGAACTTTTAGCAGTTATATTTGCTTATGACAAGTTTAGGCCTTATCTCATAGGTTCTAAGATCATAATATATACAGACCATGCTATTTTGAAATATTTGTTTACTATAGTTGATGCTAAACCTAAGTTAATTTGATGGATTTTATTATTGCAAGAATTTGACCTTGAAATTAGAGATAAAAAGGGAACTGAAAATGTAATTGTTGATCATTTATCTTGATTACAATTGAAGTGTTTAGAGCTACCCATTAATGAAAAGTTTCTTAATGAACAATTGTATGCAGTAGAGATGCAAGAATTATCTTGGTATGCTAATATAGTTAATTACTTGGTTAGTAAAATCATACCAAATGGTTTCTCATTTCAAAAGAAAAAGAAGTTTTTATATGACGTGAAATTTTATTTCTGGGATGAACCATATCTTTTTAAAAGCTGTGTTGACTAAGTAATTAGACATTATATGCTTGAAATAGAACATTTTGGCATAATTCAGTACTATCATTCTAAAGAAGCAGGAGGCTACTTTGGTGCGAAAAGAACTGCAGCTAAAATTTTGTCTTATGGATTTTATTGACCTAGTTTGTTTAGTGATTACAGGACTTATGTTATGTCTTGTACTCAATACCAAAGGATTGGGAATATTTCTAGGAGACATGAATTACCACAAAAGAGTATTTTGGAAAATGAGCTTTTTGATGTATGGGGAATTGACTCCATGAGCCCTTTCCTTTTATCTTTTTCAAATAAATATATACTTCTGACAGTAAATTATCTTTCAAAATGGGTAGCAGCAGTAACTCTACAAACTAACAATGCCAGAGTAGTAATAAAATTTTTGAAAAAAAACATTTTTTCCAAGTTTAGAGTACCTAGGGCTATTATAAGTGATGGGAGGTCACATTTTTGTAATAGGCAATTTCAAAAACTATTAACAAACTATGGAGTCACTCATAAACTTGCCACCCTGTATCATCTACAAACTTGTGGACAAGTTAAGGTATCTAATAGAGAGATGAAGCGTATCTTAGAAAAGATTGTCAATGCATCTAGGAAAGACTAGTCTTTAAAACTTGATGATGCATTGTGGGCTTATAGGATAGCTTTTAAAACCCCTATAAGAATGTCCCCATACAAAATTGTTTATGATAAATCATGTCACTTACCTGTAGAGCTCAAGCATAAGGCCTATTGGGCCATAAAATACCTTAATTTTGATTTACAAGCTGCAAGTGAAAAGTGATTGCTCTAATTGAACTAGTTGGATGAGATTAGAGATGAAGCTCATGAAAATGTTAGGATATACAAAGAGAGAGCCAAGCGATGACATGATAGGAACATTCAATAGAGGGAGTTTGTGCTTGGTTAGAAAGTGTTATTATATAACTCTCGATTGAAATTGTTTCTAGGTACGTTAAAATCTAGATGGTTTGGACCATTTGAAATAGCAAATGTTTTTCCTTATGGTACAGTTGAGTTGAAGGTAGGAGACAATTGCACTTTCAAGGTAAATGGTCATCTCCTAAAACATTATGTGAAGGAGAAAGCGTGGACAATGACACCACTATGGTGGTGAGTGAGGACCTACAATAAGATCGGAAAAGTCGATCTAGTGACTGTAGACTAAACGCTTCATGGGCGGCAACCTATGTCTAACCAAACTAATTTTTATTATTCTTTTTATTCATTACTATTTAATTTTATTTAATTTTTTTTTAAAATTTTAGGCTGGCCATTAGCATGAAGGTTGCCGGCCTAAAGGCAAAAAAAAAAATTGAAGAAAAGAGTAAAGTGTGAAATTTGAATTCAAAGCCAACACTCAAGGTCACCGGCCTATTAGCCGACCTAGGCATATACACCGGCAATGTACACTACTGGTGTACAGGGATAAGTGTCGCCGTACAGTGCTTTTAAAAGCATGACTGTCAGTTTTCTCTCTCTCCTCACTCTTTTTTTTTTCTCTCAAATTCTCTCTTTAGTTTTTCTCTCTCTCTCTCTAGATTTCTCTCAAGCTCTCCCTCTCCTGCTCATCCATAACCTCATACACTCACTCCCTTTACTTATTTTATACACATTTACATTTTTCCTTACAGATTTGTGCTTTCTACATTCACCATGCTGCCCAAGAAGATGTAACTGTGAAAAAAACAGAAGACGACATTCGCTTTATCTTCCAGAAGTTCGGGCAGTGATCTACTCTCACATTAAGAGTATGCTAGGGAGCGAAGGAAGAAGCTACAATGGATGACATTCGTGAATTTGCAATATCTAGATTAGATGGTTTTGTAAGAATATGGAATGGATGAGAGAATTTAGCAGATGGTTTCTGATAAAACATGTTTTCGATTATTTGAGGCAAAAAAGCCTACTTATAGAAATTTAGCCATTGGTTTTCTGACTGCTTTACAGTTGGAGAGAAGTAGGTGTATGTCTACTTTTACATTTCAAGTTTATGGAGAAATTTATGTCATTGAATTGAGTCAAATTAGCTATTTTCTAGGGTTATATGAGGAGGAGGAAGTCAATTTACCTAATTCTTAGCTTAGTAATATGTCTATTGAAAGATTTTGGTTCCAATTGATTCATCCTAGGCTGGACGATTTTGTACCTTCAAAGTCGCTTGCCACGACTTTCTCAATAGTGGAGCATAGGCTACTGCACCATATCCTTGTTTATACTCTCAACTATAAGAAGACTAGCCATAGTAAGATTCGACGTGTTTTATCTATACAACACAATTTCTAGATATTAAATAGATTTGGGAGTAAAGATAGCAAATTTTATCTATAGGTATATTGATGATACTAAGATATAGGTTATCTTTTATAGTGGGTATATTACTACATTATTGAAGGGTATGGGGTTTTTAATGAGCCAGAGGGGGACAATGGTATCCCATGTAAACCTATTTCTGCTACACCATTTAGAAGTTGGGGATTGGTCAAGATAGATAATAGGCCCTATCTTGTTGATGAGGAGGATATTCCTAAAAATCCTCCTATTACTGCTAGAGCATCTACTTCATCTCATCATACTGCTGCTAGAGTATCTACTTCATCTCATCCTCCAAATAGCAATTATGAACAATTGAGTGCTAAAATTAGAGAAGTCCAGAATGAGATCAGGAAAGAAAGAAAGAAGAATAAAAAGTTTCGGACTACTATGTTCAATATGTTGAAGTCTACTATCTCATGTTTTTAACCAGCAGTTGCAGAGCAGTTCCATTATGAAACTTCTAATATAGAGAGTAGCAGCACCAACAGAGACAATTAGATATTTGCATGCTTTTCTTATTTTATTTTATTTTTCTTTCTTCTCTTTTCTTTTCTTTTTCTTTTATTTAGCTTCTTAGTTATTTTTGTTTAGTACCCATTTGTTTGGGTAACTTTAGATCATTAGCTTTACTATGTACTTTTCAGTATACTTTTATGCTATCTTTGTTATTTCATGTTTCTTTGCATTTGATGAGGCAAGTCAGATCTGAATTCTATGATGGCAATGATCTTATGTTTAGAATTTTTATAGTTGCTGAAAGTTGGATCTAGGGGAGTACCAATTTTTCATTTTTTTTTTTTTGCTGTGAATTTTTATTTCCTCTTGCATATTGAATAGAAGATAGTGTGGACACTATTTATTCTAAAGTTAGGGGGAAGAATTATAGGAAATGAAAATATCAATTTTGATGCCGGCTTTTGTTTATAAATAGTTATACTTTTCTATCAACTTAAACTTTACTTGTTTTTAAATTGGTTATTTTGAATCTAGAGACTATACGAAGAAATTGTTTTTATTATTTGATTGTGATTTGAATAATTGACTCACTAGTGCTTTACCCACCAATTTTGAGATTTTTGTACTCAGTTAAATTAATTAGAAAATTCTTTAGGAACCCAATTTATCTAGTTTTTAGCCTTAGAATTTGAAATTTAATAGTTGGTCAAGTCCTTAAGTGAAAAGTAAATAGGTTTACTTCTATATAAGGTTAATTAGTATATGGTCTTTTTAGTTGTTCTAACGACACTTTAACACTTAGTGAAAAAGGTAAGTGAAACTTTGAACTTAGTGATTTCTATAAAAGAAGTCTGAAAAATTATAATGAGCATTTAAAAAGAAAAAAGAAAAAAAATTTAGGAAATGAGAGCCTCTACTCTAATAACTCAAGAAATTGAGTGAAGAGAATCTTAACTTAAATGTTAAAGTGAGGAAGAGTTCATAAGAGTTCCTTTAAAACCTGGTCACTTGGGTGATGAGCCTGAGATGTGCCAACTCAATGCACTCATTACAATGAGAAGAGTGGAAAGGCAAAAGTTCAGCATCTGAACTAGAAAAAAAAAAAAAAAAAGAGAGAAGAAAGGGAATGGAAAATGGAAATTTGAATGCAATGAATTAAGGCTTGTAATAAAAAGAAAGGAAATCGTAGGATAGAGCAGATGCCATATGCTTTCACTACTTTGTTAATTTGTTTGTCAAAATAATTAGATGAATAATATGCTTGTTAACAACAGTGAAGTTTAAATGGGTATTTTTCCTTTTAGAACCAAGTATCTACTTTTGAAATAGAAATTATAGGTTAAACGCTTGGATTAAAATTTGTTTTCTTTGGAATAGCTAATTAATTTCAATTGTAGTATTCTAATCACATATTTCGAATTGGTTAGAGTAGTGGACATTATATATTAGTGAATCTAAAAATATGAAATATCAGATGTCTTAGATTAATAATTTGGAACTTTGTATTTTCAATGATAGATTTCTTTAATTTTGTTTATTTCACTTGAGGATAAGTAAAAGTTCAAGTGTGGGAGAGTTGATAAAGGCATATTTTTCATGTTTTAAAGTGCAAATTAACGTTAAATTATTATAAATTTTATAGAAATCATTAAGAATTAGTACTTAATTATGTTCATTTAGACATTTTAGGAATTAAAGAATTCAAGAGTAGAATTACGGACAATTTAGAGAAATTTTATGCAATTTGGAATTAAAGGCCACCGGCCTAAAAACTAGCTTACAACTTACAACTTACAACTTGCACCGGTAGCCTTAGATGACTATGCCGCCTACTTAAAAGCCGGCCTTGCACTTATACCACCGGCTTTCATGAAAAAAGAAACTTCATACGAGCCAACCCTAATTTTTCATATAAATAGCTTATGTTTTATGGTTGGAGGGGATTAGTAGACACTTTTCCTTATACATTAGGAGTCATAGAATAGTTTTAGATAGTTTCTAAAGAATTCTTCGGGAGAAGCGTTTTGATCATTGAGAGGATTTTGCTTTTACTGTAGAGACCAAGATTGAAGTTGCAATTGAATATTATTTCTTTCCAATACAGAACTGGTGACATCTATTTCAATTATTCTTATGCTTTCAATTATGAATTTCCTTGCAATTTTAATCTATATTTGTGTTTTTGTTTTCAAATCCATGGCTAACTAAAATTATTTGTGGGAATTGATGAAACCCTAGATAGTAAAGATAATGATTATGTTCATGTTATAAGATTAAGAGATATATGGATGATTCATGACTGCAATTTCTATGATTTCAATTATAATTATTCAATTGATTATAATTGTTAGAAACCTTAATGGTATGGGATTTGATTAGGGTTTGTTAGAAATTCTTAGTTGATTTGATTAATCAATAAGGAAGCAGAGTTAATTGAATTAATTAAAAATTATCTAGAGATTAATGCGATGTCCTGTGATTGATTATTCACTAAGACATTAGGGATAATTGATTTAGGACATTATATAAGTATAATATCAGGAGATATATGATCATAATTTAGAGTCCACTGTTAATTGGAAGATATGGAAGCTAACTAATTAATTAGGGGTTTAAATCCTTAAATTTTAAGGTATAATAATTTCACTTGAATGACCATATAGCTATTAATCTATATAATATGATAATAATTTGATTTGTGTAATCTAGGGTAGATTCTGTTTTTCCACAATTCTCAATTGATTGCTTAATTTTAGATATTTCATAGTTATTTTCTTTTCAATAGTTTTAGAATAATTATTAGATTATTTAATTTAATTTTGATTGCTTGAATATTGATAAGAACTAGCATAGGATTAGTAATTTCTTAGTCCTCGAGGATCAACCACCTTACTTTCTCTATATTACTTGATTTCAACCCAGTATACTTGCTGAAGTATTCGCGATTTATTTTTCTATATATAGTTTAAGCGAATCAGAACTGCATTAAACTAGAAGACTTAAAAGCTTGGTTTGCCAATGAGCCTAAATCCAACCAATAAGGTATCTTCTATGGCAATCTCAAAGATTAGGGACAAAACAAAATAAAAGCCTTTATCTTAGCTACATTTGAGACCCTCCTATTCCTTAATGGAAAGTTCCTCATCCATTTTAGAGTGGCTAAGTTGGTGGGCCAATTTCTTGAAGGCAGATCATATGTTTGGACCCTCTTAGTAGAATAGATTGGAAGCCTTAATGTTTTCAAAGAATAAAATGATGACGTAATAAAAACTAGCATGTCATTACTAATAGTGTGGTTTGTGAGCCCTATAAAGTGTTATGGGCTTGATCTAATCTAAGGAGAGTTTTCCCATAACATCGATCTGATCGATTCTTTTATCGATAAGGTCCATCACCTAGAAGGAAATTCCACTTACCACTAGGTAGAAGTATTGAGAAATTTTCTAGTCGTTGATATCTTATGGATAGCAAGATGGACTAACTTAAAAAAGGTAATCCTAATTTGCAAAAATTATCAAGCAATACCCCTAATTGAGATGAAATTATGCATAGGCTATTACCCTAACAATTTGATCAAGCGATTCAGAGGCATCTAAGATATAGTCTATAAGCCTTTATTGGATATCATGACCTTGGATTATAAGGACCTTCAGATTCCACTACTACAAAAGATATCCAAACTTAGGGCAATCAAACAGTTATGGGAAACAAGGGCTATCAGCCTAAACTTCGATTTAGGTGTATGGCTAAGAGAAGTGGATAAGCACTGAGTTACCAAAGAATATTTGTACAATGAGCTCCATATGGTAGGGGAGATCCAGTATTAATCACTAGAGGTCATCTAACCCATACCAACTAAACTAGATCTTGAAATCAAGACCTACATAGACCAAGTACAAGCTCAAGTAAATATAATCTATGAAGAGTAGGGCATATGGGAGGATCTCTTTCAATTTTGCTGAGCCTTAGAATATCAATTGAGGATGACCCAAAAGAGACTTAAAGAACTTAAAGAAATGGAAGAGCCCAACTCAAGAAAGAAGATGGAAGCACTAGTAAGGTCCAATAAGTAGAAAAGGGGAATGCCTGCTAAGCATCAGAAGAATATTTAGAAACAAATGTATTTTTATTTTTTCAAATAACGTCAAAGGGAACTCTAAAAGCTACAAAAATTAATAAAAATTACCATCTTACTGGTTATTCGTCGATTCTATGTGCTATGCATTTCTTTGTTTGTCACTTTTTAAAATATTCATGTGCTAACTTGTTGGAAAATGATCTTAAATAGGTTGCCAAGATAGCTCCTAAGTGTTAAACCTTTCAAAGAAGTCCTATCAAAACCTGCTCACAAACTAGAATGGCTAACTAAGGAAACGATAATGTCAACACCAACAATAGCAGCATCAACCTCGAAGTCATCAACCCCACTGAGCTAAGGTTCCACTCTTTAGAACAAACAATAGGGAAGATTGCAAATCAACTGAGCTTCCTTATTGATAGCATTGCCCTACTCAGGTCTACAGCTCTAGTAAATGAAGAGAATTCTAAAGCACGGTATGGAAAGAACGTTAATGCTCTACTTACTAAAGTAAAAGAAGCTAACCAAGCCTTTGAATCCTTTGAGATTAAAAGGGTCTTTTTGAAGGTCAACCCAACTTTTGAGCCAAATACTTACTCATTTCCAGTCAATCCCAAGCCTAAAGCTAAGATATTGAATGAACTTGAGAGGCAATTGACCCAATAAATCATCGAGAAAATGAAAATGCTAGAAGAGTATGATCGATTCGAGTAGGTTAGTATAACAAATTTTTCTACTTATGACTGTAGAAATTTCCTAAAAAAGTTTAAAGTACCTAACTTCAAAAAGTATGATGGGACTAGATGCCCCAAATTGCACACTCGACTGTATGTACGTAAGATGGGCAAGTACGTGTAATATGACTAGCTTAAGACAGCCTAATTGTGTAAACCTTACATTTAGTGGGCCTATGATTTGATTAAGAGTACTATCCGAACGTTCCCAAGGATCAACGAAACTAAGAATTTAAGTTTACATTTAGAAATAAATTAAAATTTTCCAATTCAAAAACCAATTATCAATAAAACTTGAGCTTGAAGAACTACAAGCTCTAAAGTCACCTAAGACTTTAAACCCTAAAGCAATTAGAGACTTTTGAACCTAAGTGACTAATCGATAATTTAATTTGAATAATTTCATTCAACCCTAAAAAATTTCACATTTTTATAAGAATTAAATCATAAATTACAAAACTATGCAAGATGAAAACCCTAAAACAATTTCCTATAAGACCATACCCTTATCTTTATGTCTAAGCCTTATATATAAATAAGTAGACCAACTAATTAGCTTAGATGACTTATCAATTGAAAGTTGGAATTATTTATCAATTGATAAGATATCAAAATCTAGTGATAAGACATTTTCCTTATCATCCCTTCACTTATACTACATATGGACAATTTTTCATGAGATTTCACATGCTTCTAGAGCATTACGAATTAACTTCACAAGCTTTTCATCATACTTATTCAATGGTAGCACTTTGTACTCGGTTCTTATCCTTATCCCAACTATCGATTAACCTGCAAGGAAAATAACTGTTGGGGTGTAAGTTTACGCTTAGTGAGATAAATACCCTCATCAATACGCATGGCAAAATTTATTAGATGTACAATCATATGAATGCATGAACAATCAGTATTCCAAACAATGCATGCAGTGGCCTAGGAACTACATACGACTCAAAATTACACCCCCTATAATCGGGGTTTAGAGATAATTAACCAACCCAAACCAAAATCCAGGTTCTAGACCTTCGGTTTTAATTCATTTGCATTATTGTGCTTAAGTAAAAAACAAAACCATATATATATATGTATATATATATATACGTAGATTGTATATAATATACATTCTTTCCAAACAACAAATCGTATTTTCAAAATCCCAAGTCTAGCAGTATGGTGGCCCTCATAGTCTACAAACATACACCCTAAGTAGAAGCCACAAGATATAGCCCCTCACCGACGGTTAGCGTCTCCCTACGCCTAGTAAGCCCATCAGCTTAGGATAGAGACTTAATAAAAATGATAACATAGCTAGTGCCCAATCTTGCAAGAGACCCATCCTCCCGTGAGTCCCTTTCCTTCTTTTACGTGAAGCAGCAGTCGGTGTTATCCGAATGCAATTATGGGGAATGTATGATCCATTTAATTTCTTAATCGTATAAGTGATTAACCCGATTTTCAAGGTGATCAGACAATTTCATTCCATACAATTGCGTGTATAAATTATCACAAACAATTCCCATTATTATATAATTAACAAGCCATAGCATTCATTCACAAATTCATACACATGCATTTCCCATATCCCACAAGCATCCAAATTTATATATATAAGTTTAGGTGCATTTATTCTACAAGCAAAATCAAGTAAAGAGTTATCAGGAATTTACTTACTCAACCATGCGGGTTAATCAAAGCAGTCTGGGGGTAGGTCATCTTCGAAAGCCAGGTCCCCTAGACATCATAAATACGATACTATAACGATTTGAAATAGGATTTGGAAAACTAAACTAAAACCCTTTTAGTTATACTTTTGACTTGGCTTCATATTTTTCTCGGTTGTTACTTAAAGTTTAATCGTGTATAACTTTCTCGTTTTAAATCCGATTTTTATGATCTTATAGTTAATCTTCATCATTTTCGAGTGTACTTTAATGTGTTGAGGTTATATTTTCATGATGAGGCATGCAAAACTACCCATAGGTCAGAATAGTAGCGATCCTCATGATTTAGAGTGCTTTTGGGCTTTTTTTGGTTAATAGGCTTTTTAGTAACTTGGGAAATTCTTTGGGCTTGGGCTTAGGACTTTATTCCAAATATAAAATAGTCCTTAAGGTCAGACTTCCAACTTTGGTTTACACTCTTGGTGCTAACAATAACTCCTTGGGCTTTTATGTGAACTTAAGTTATCAAATGGGTTTGTTTTTTGTTCAAACTAAAGTTAGTGACTTTATTGGGCTTATAGATTCTTAGGTAGACTTTTTATGGGCTTCAAAACAATCTTTCTTATTATTTTAAAGTGTTGGTTAGAATTTTAATGAAGGCCCAACTTAGAGTTCTAGGCTCGTTTTGAGAGTTTTAGGCTCGGTTTTGAGTTTTAAGCTTTGTATACTTGCTTTGGTTGATCTTTTCACTTTGTTCACTTGGTTTTATCATATTTTTAAGTGGCTTTTACTTATGTTCCAGATCTGGTTGTGATGAATCCGAGGGGTTCTCACTTGGTTTTTCAACTCATTTCATCATTTCCTTAAGTTTAAGGGTTTGATCATAAACCTAGGTTACTAATATTCAAATCTTAACTTAAATTCTCTTCTATGGGATGATTACTTAGCTTATACTTTACATGAAAATAGTAGATCTCATACTTATCAAAATTTCCATATCATAGTTCATTTCTCACAAGGTTGGTTTCTTCATAAAAGCTTCAGGTAATAGATTTTCCTTTACCTAAGGCCAGGTTTGAGCATCTTTAACTTAATAGAAATGGAAATAACATCTAAATGACTCACATACACTCCATGTCCAGCATGATGTCTCCTTGTTCATGTACACATTTCATGATCTTCTCAACTTAAAATCTTCCATTCTAAGTGTTAAACATATATCTTTACATAACACCAACTTAGCATGCTCATATTTCAACTTTCATGTAAAGGGGTTCACAAGCTTACTTCTTAAGATGGTCTAGCTATTTTATCATCTTATGATCATGCTAATATCTTCATGAAAACATGGTCTCCTAACATGTAATACTAAACCACTAACAAAAAGAAACAACTTACTTGTCCTCAAAGTGAAAATAAGTTGGTGGTGCAACTAAGTATTCTCTTAGCTTGTTGTCTTCCTTCCTCTTCTTGTAAGTTCTTTTGAAAACTAGAGTCTTGATCTTTGAAGTGGGGCTTTGAGGATAATTTAAAGTTCCTAAAAGTGGTTTCTGAAGTTGACAAATAAAGGGCATAAAATAAAGCTTGGTGCCATGAGTATAGAAGCAAAAATAGTGGCAGCAATGTTGGGATTTTATGAGGTTAGATTTCTTCTTTTGGTTTGTGTTTAAAGTGAGAGAAAAGGAAGTGAAAATAAGAGTGAAAGAGAGAGAGAGTGGCAAATTTTTGAATGGGAGGAGAAGTTTGTTCAAGAAGCTTTAATTGGTTGTCTTTTAGTATGCATAAATGCTAACTTTTTGACAATACTAGATGATGTAAGCATTAAGTGGTGAATAGTAGATATGTAAGACAATTGAGTGATTAAAAGTTGACAAGGCATGGCTTCCCTTAGGCTCTCTTCCCAACTGGCCATAGGGTGTCCTCTTTGGGCATTGAGTTGTCTTGTCATTTAATTAAAAGTTAAACACAAAAAATAATGTGATAACTTGTCCATATGTAGTATAAGTGAAGGGGTGATAAGAAAAGTGTCTTATTATTAGTTTTTTATAAGTTATCAATTGATAAATAATTCCAACTTTCAATTGATAAGTTGTTTAGGATGATTGGTTAGTTTACTTATTCTTGTGCACAAGTCTTATGCATAAGATAAGAAGATTGTCTTATATGAAATTCTTTTGAAGTTTGTTTCTTAAATTAATTTGTAGGTTATGATTTAATTTTTATAAAATTATGAAAATTTCTAGAGTTGAATAAAATTATTCAAGATAAATTCTTAATTAGCCGCTTAGGGTTACAAGTCCTTAATTGTTTTAAGGTTTTAGGTTTTGAGTGACTTTAGAGTTTGTGGTTCTTGTATTCAAATTTTATCGATAATTGGAAAATTAAATTTGTCTTTAAATGTAAACTTAAATTCTTAGTTTATTTGATCTTTCGAAATGTTTGGAAAGTACTCTTAGTTGATTCATAAGCCTGTTAAAAGTTAGAGTTTACAAGTATAGCTTATAAGTGAAGATAAGGGAATTGTTTTGTGTGTAATTCTTTTAGGGTTTGGTTCACAAATGAATTTGTAGGTTGTGATTTACTTCTTAAGAAATTTTAGAATTTTTTAGAGTTGAATAAGATTTGTTCAAATTATATTTTTAATTATTTATTTAGGGTCATAAGTCCTTGATTATCCTAAGTTTTAGGGTTCAAGTGAGTTTAAGTATGTTTTAGGGTTTTTCACCAATTTGGGACTAATTGACTTACACTTAGGAGCTTAAGATTCAATTAGCTTAATTATTTAAGATCATCACTTTATTATCCAACATATATATATATATATATATATATATATATACATGATAGATTAAGAAAAAAGAAGGAAATTGCTTAGTAATATATTTAGATATATATATATATATATATACATATTGTAGGGCTACTTATGTACATAAGTAAAATTAATTTTGTAAATTTATTAATTTATTCCTTTAATTAGCTTAGTTTTGTTGTCTATTATTATTTGAAATAATCCTTAATTCGGTTGTTATCAGTTTTATATGATTTTATAAAATTATTGATAATTTTATTGATTTATGGCTTTTTAACCATTAAGATAATTTTCTAGAGTTTTTAAAAATTTTTATGATTTGATATTTACGGTTTTTATTAAGTTTAGGTTTACATTTTCAAAAGTACGTGTATGTAGGGATTGGGGTTTTCTTTTGTGATTAGGGTTTTCAAATCGTATAATAGGGCTTTTCAAGTTCATTTTAAGTTCCGAGTTTAAAATTTTAGTCAGTTTTCATTTTATGTGGTCTTGTCGACTTAGGGAAATATCTACGATACTCGAGTCAAATACCATGTTTAGAAGGTTAAATTTACAGAGTCTACAAGGATTGTTAATGTTTTTAATTATTTTTATTTAAGTAAATATTTAATAATAATAATAATATGTATATTAAAAAGAAGAAGAGAGAAGTAGGTCAAATCAGGATTTAATAAAACTTGATCCCTTTTTTGGACCAAGCAAGGCCTAAGGACCTATGAATGGTAAGACTAAAGGGGGGCGTGGCATTTAATTTTCAATTACGTACATGCAATGTGCGCCTGCTAGGGGCACCTAGTACATGCCCTGCATGTAGCCTGCACCTCCTCTTTTCTTCTTCTTCTTCCTATTTTATCTTTTTTATTATTTATTTATTTATTTTTTCTTTTATTTATGCACTTGTAAATAGAAAAAAGAAGGAAGAAGAAGAAAGAAAAAAGAAAGAGAAGAAAACAAAAAGAAAGAAAAAGGAAAAAAGAAAAGAGTAGTCTATATTTTATAGATAAAATAAGTAATAAATATGTAAAATAATATAATAAAAATAAAAATAAAAATAAGTAGATAGGTTAGTGAATAAAAATCGTTTTTTTAACACTAAGAAAAATCAGTTTTTTTCCTAAAATAGATAAAAATAAATAGACCCTTCTCACATTAGGACGTTTTTAGAGTTTCCAAAAATAAAACACTAATTAAAACCATTTACTCGAATTTTCCTAAATAAATTGAACTCGATAAGAATGTAAACTTGACTTTTTTTTTAGACTAAAATCAACCTATCTACTAAAGTTTTATAAAAAAGAACTACGTATGTTTGATCTTGAATAACGAGTATATTGGCACCTATGAGATGACAATAAAAAAACAAACCTATTTTTCCTTTTTTAGTTTAGATTACTCAAGTTATTCAATTTGATTAAGTAATTGAGTTCTATTTTATAGAATTGAAGGGTGATTTTTTAGCTTAAGATTAAAATTGGAAAGTTAATGGTATCCATAAAGAGTTTAAAAATCTTAACCACTGGATTCAAATCTCTAGTTTTAAATCCGTTTTCAAAATTGGTTTTTCTTATTAGACCTGTAGGTAAGTTATAACTAATCTACCCAATTAGTTATAATTTAACTCTTTTTCTCAACTTTGGTCGGGTGGTGACTCCAAAGCATTTTCAAAAACACAATAAAAATCGGTTTTCTTTAAACCCCAATCGAGAATCAGTATTAAACGGGTAGGGTTTAATATTAGTCAGTTTAAAAAAGATTAATTTAAAAAGAATTGGGAGGAAAAGACTAAGCTCGACACATTGCAAGCATAACATAAATAAGGATTCATTTTAAAATTTCTAACTAGGTCTTGAACTTTTTGACTTTAAAATGTTTTTGTGCCTAATAATTCTCCCCCTTTTTGTTATCATCTTATGGATACAAGTTCTCCTTCTAAACATAAGATGAATAAAGTATGAAATATATAAGGGAAAAAAGAAATTCATTGACCGAAAAAGCATAGTACATCAATTCTGATATGGTAAGAAACCTATGTAGATAACTAAACTAACCAATTAAAATGGATAAAAGTCATCTTATTGGAGAGAACAACTGTTATAACTACAATAAAAACTGAAAGAATTACATCTTCTTTTAAGGCTTGCTTTTATTGTGAGCTAATGTTTTTGTACGTTTGTACTTTTTGGCTAGACTTCATTGAGTTGATGAGAATTGTTGAATAGATTTAGTAGGAATGTATGGAGGAATAGATATTGGTATATATGGTACCAAAGCAAGAGAAATTTATGGAGCAACAACAGTTGTTGGCTCAAGTATAGGAGAATGATCTTAAGGAATTGCTTTTTCAGAAGGTACTGAATCATGAGTTGGGGACTTATGAAGTGAGACATTTACTGAAGAGTTGATCTTTCCTTGTGTCTTCTATTCACCAAATTTTTCTTTAGCGATTTTGGAAATCATCTTCTCTAACTCTAGCTTACTAAAATTTAAAGGATTAGAAGAAGTTTCCCTAGGGTTGATCTGAACAGGTTCTAAGTCACTTTCTGACATTGTTCTAGCCTTTCTTTTTCCATGATTAAGATCTCCCCCTATCATTGGTACATACCCCTTCTGTTTCTTTTTAGGTGTCAAAGGTCGCTTTCCTTTTCCTTTGGAATCTTCTTTTACACCATCTGACCCAACTTTTGAAATATCAAAGTTATCAAACCTAGCTCTTCAAATTTGTGACTCCCCCTCAAGTCCATATTTAGTAAAATTGAAATTTCTTGTCCTATTGTGGGGATAGATATAATTAGCCATATCCTCCATAAACTACAGTTTATTTTTGACAAAAATCCCCATATGTTTAAAAACAAGTTCTCCAATTCTTTTGCTTGGTATAAGCATTTTTGAAACCCTAAGAATTTTAAACCCTTTAAATTCATGTAATTTCATCAACATAGATCCATAAGGCTTACTATCTTGATTCCTCTACCTGTATCTCAAAATTTGTCCTAGAATATCTAAATTCTTTTTCAATTTGATGCTTAATAAAACTAAAGCATCTTCAGCAATTACAATTGTAATACTAACCTTCTTGTGCAGTATATAGCTTACTATCATCTAATGAAAAATTCTCACTATCAGCTTAAAATAAAAAATGATAACATTTCTATCAAGTGTTACTTCAACTCCATCATTCAATAGATTGAACAGCTCCCTTTTGGATAAACCAATTAACTCTTCATTGTCTTTTGCATCATTCAAATTGAAACATTTAATTAAATCTCTCCTAGTCAGTTCTACTTTCTTCCCTTTAACCTTAGATTTTATGACATTCTTTTTGCTAAAATCCACATTCTTATAAAATTCTACCACAATTTCACTATGCATAACTTCATCCAACTCATACAATTTCCTACACCCTAGTAGATCTACTATATCAAGGTATAAACCATTCTTAGAGAAATATGAAAAATCAAAATAATTCAATTAAACAGGTTTACCTTTGATCTTTTTAACAACTTTCTGACTCTCCTTCTAATCTTTATCAAACTCCTCAAACTGCTTTCTTTTTTTATTACGTGTAGATTTCTTCTTAAGTTTCTTGGAAGAGACTTCAAAGTCAAAGCTTTTTACAACTTTGGTTACTAATTTCCTTCTTTGTGATGCTTTCTTTTTCTTTTCTTCTTCGGAGGTTGTTTCCACATTCCCACTTCTTGAGTTACTCCTTCCTTCCACATTTTCCATAGAGTGATCAGAATCATGATCTTGATAAAGGTTTGGATGAAGGTTAGGGTTAGGGTTTGGATTGGTCTCAATGAAGGCCTCAGTTGAATTTTTATGAGGGATTTTAGTAGAGTTAGAGGGTTCATCTACAATGTTCATAGTGACTGCTTTTAGGTTTTTCCTAAAATGATGAAAAACTATGTGAAGTTTTGTTGAGTTTTTGAGTTGCACGACTTGTTAGAGAAAAAAAAAATGCAAGAGTTTAAAGGGGAAAGATAAAGAGGTGCGAATAGAGGGGATCGTGAGAGAGCAAGTTATCTTAACTTCAAAACATGCTTAAGGTTTTGTCAAGCACAGAAAGAGGAACATGTTTTAATGGACATAAAAAAAATCCATGTTCCTAATTGCACGTGAAGAAAATGACTCACCAAAGGAGAGAGAGAGAAAAAAAAAATTAATTATAAAATATTATTTTACACTTTAAACATAGAAATTAAAATAAAATAATTGACAAAAGGATTATAGACCCCTATTTCATTTCTAATAGATTGAAAACAAATTTTTTCAAGGGATTTAGTGAAAATATCTACTAATTAATTATCGGTTTGTATAAACTCTACTAATATATCTCCATTATTTACATGGTCTCTTATGAAATGATGTCTTATCTCAATGTGTTTAGATCGAGAATGATGAACTGGATTTTTTATCAAGTTTATAGTACTTTTATTGTCACATTTAATAGGAATATTCTTATAAGATGACCCCTAATCCAACAATTGTTGTTTTAACCATAAAATTTGAGCACAATAGTTACCAATAGAAACATACTTTGCTTCTACTATGCAGAAGGCAACAGAATTTTATTTCTTAGATGACCAAGAGACTAATTTGTCCCATAAAAACTAACATGTATCAGAAGTACTCTTCTAATCTAATTTGCAGCCTATATACCTAACATTTGAATATCTAATCAAATCAAAATTATGATTTTTAAGATACCAAATTCCTAATTTTGGAATACTATGGATATATTTAAAAGTTTTCTTTACAGCAGATAGGTATGTTTCTTTTATATTACTTTGAAATCTTGTACATAAGCACATATTAAATAAAATATCAAGACGAGATGCGGTCAAATATAGCAAGTAGCCAATCAAAATATGATGTAGTTTCTCATTTACTTTCTTACCATTGCCTTCTAAATCTAACCTAGTTGATGTACTCATTAGAATTGATGATCCTTTAGAATTTTCAAAACCAAATTTCTTCAAAATTTGTTTGGTATATCTTTCTTAATGCACAAATATACCAAGGTCAGTCGGTTTAATTTGTAGTTGCAAGAAGAAATTCAGTTCCCCTATGAGGGATATCTCAAATTCTACCTGCATCAGCTTAGAAAATTCTTGACAAAAACTTTCATTAGTAGAACCAAACACTATATCATCTACATATATCTATACAATTAATATATCATGATCATAGAATTTCAAGAACATGGTTGTATCTACTATACCTCTTTGAAAATCATTCCCCAGCAAGAATTCACTTAACCATCCATACTAAGCACATGGTGCTTGCTTCAAACCATATAAAGTTTTCTTAAGCTTAAAAACATAATCAAACTTAAATGGATCTTCAAATCCCAAGGGTTGCTCAACGTATACTTCTTCTTTGATATACCCATTTAAGAATGCACTTTTTATGTCCATTTGAAACAATTTGAAGTTTTTAAAACTAGCAAAGGCAAGCAATAATTCAATAGCTTCTAACCTTGCTATCGGTGCATACGTTTATCAATGCCTCCTGTTGAGAATATCCTTTACCTACTAATCTAGCTTTATTTCTCACAATTTTTCCATTTTTGTCTAATTTATTCTTAAACACCCAATTAGTACCAATTATAGATTTATTATAGGGGTACTAGATTTCACACTTGATTCCTTTAGAATTGATTAAGTTCATCTTGCATAGCACTAATCCTATTAATATCACCTAGGGCTTCATCAATAGAATTAGGTTCAATTTTAGAGAGCAATGCAAAATGATTCTCTATATTTTGAAGACTAGATCTAGTTCTAACACTTGATCGAACATTACTTTTTACTTGTTCAAGAGGATGATGTGGTTTAAATCTCAGGGTGGAAGGAGGTGTATACAAACCTTCAGAACTTTTAGACTTACTTTCTAATAACCTTTGAGATCGTGGTTCCAATTTAGCAAAATCTGATTTAATCCTTACTAACCCATTAGATTTCGCTTCTAGCTTACTAGGAGTAGAGAAGTTTTTAGAATAACTTTCTGACAAATGTTCTAACTTAGGTTTTGACACCCCTTCACCACTTCATTGAACTAGAACTTTCTTAGTGATCATTGGTGTTTCATCATTAGAATCGTCTTATCTTGTCTCCTCAATAAATTTGACATTGATGGATTCTTCAACTACTTTGGATGCTTTATTGTAGACTTAAAAAGCTTTAGAATTAAGTGAGTATTCCAGAAATATTACTTCATCTGCTCATTCCTCAAACGTACCTAAAACTTTACTTGTTCTCTTCACAAAACACTTACAACCAAATACATGAAAATATGAAATAGTAGGTTTTCTACCATTTAAAATTTCATATGAAGTCTTGTTTATCAACGGTCTCATATGGACATGACTAATAATATAACATGCAGTAGATGTAGCTTCAGCCTAAAAATGCTCAGCTATTTTACTTTCATTTAATAGAGTCCTTGTCATTTCTTGAATAGTCTTGTTTTTATGTTCCACTACCCCATTCTGTTGTGGTGTGTATGCAGTAGAGAAATTGTAAGTTATGCCATTATTCTCACAAAAGGTTATGAAATCAATATTATCAAATTCTTTTCTATGATCTATCCTTAACCTAATTATAGATGCTCCTTTTTTATTCTATACTTGTTTAACAAACACTTTCAATTTTTTAAATGCATCACTTTTATGATGAAGAAATAGAATCCAAGAATATCTAGAAAAATCATCAACAACAATTAAACCATACTTGCTTCCACCCATACTTAATGTTTTGGTAAGACCAAACAAATCCATGTATAATACTTCTAAAGGTCTTTTAGTAGAGATGACTCTTACCGTACCGAGAAACTGAAATCATCTTACTTTTCATATATGCAGCACAACAAATATCATTTTGAACTCTTAACTTTAGTAAACTTTTTACTTAATTCATGTTTGAAAACTTCTCCATTTGATAGAAGTTCACATGTCCCAATTTTTTATGCTATAGAAAAATGTTATCATGTACAGACAAGAAATAACTTTCTGAATTAATTTCTACAAGCTTAATTTGATAAATGTTTTTCTTCCTATATCCTTCAAAGATCTTAGATTCATTTTTAGCAAAACCTATGCATTTGTCATGTTCAAAAGTTATCTTATATCCTTTGTCACACAGTTGGCATATACTTAACAAATTATGTTTTAGTCTTTTTATTATAGATACATTTTCAATTGTATGAGGAGGAAAACTAACCTTACTTATTGCAACTATCTTACCTCTACCATTATCTCCAAATTTAACATAGCTATCTTCTTTCCAAACCAAGTTTGTGAACAACGAAGCATCACCTATCATGTTGGTAGGGATCAAGGACTAATCACGTGCTCCTGTGCCCGAAGGCTTCTTAGATGGTTCACCAAGTTGTTCAAGGTAAGTTAATCACTGAAGAGCAATGTTTACCCTAATCCGATCTACCAAGCTACTTCACTCTCCATACCATCTAAGAGATTGCCAAGGTGCTGACGTACCAAGCTTTCTCCTCTACAATATACCTATCAAAGCACTAAATCTAGATACAACCATCTCTATAGTATTAAGGTTGAGCTAATGATTGTTAGGAGCCAATCGTCTAAACTCAATCTCGAACGTGAGTCATCCTTGAGCCAGCTCTTGTCCAGTCCTAACAATTAAAGCTATTGAACTACCAATGCTAATTAGATCTAATCAAGGTCTACCTTTGCATAGCTCGCAGTGTTATTAGGACCACAGAATGAGTAGAATTATGCGTGTGCTATCCTTTCTAACAAAGGATATTCTTTTTTACATGATTTCATGTTTTTCCTTGTAAATTATTCTCCTTTGCTTTGCCATTTTTGTAATTTTTTGTAATTTAGGATGTATCCTAATTAGGTACTATAAATACTTGCATAATGTAATAGCCACATCAAGATATATAGAAAATACACTGAACTATTTACTCTCTTGAGCTAAGTGTCCATCTACTTACTCTTAAGCTACTCTTATCTAGCCCATTTGAGTGTGAACTAGTGGCAAGTGACCTTTGGCCATACTTGTGCATCATATCAAGTATGACTCGAGCTCGTGTGAGGCGTTTGTGCATAATATCTATTGTCAGTATATAGGAACCATTGTTCATCCTCCGACTATCATTTACTTTTTAAGCCATCTCGCAGCTCAAACCTACCCCTTTTTAGTTATGTGTGATATTGGGTCCGTATGTTCATCTTTATAATTCATATCATCTTGGTATCAGAGCTTAGCTACATTTAAAGTTGAATTCTACTGCTGTATTCTTTGAGTGGTTTATTACTAGTCTCACATGATAACGGTTCTATTGTTAACATTAGAGTTTAGTAGTTAAGAAGTGTTCTATGGTCTATTTTCCTTTGTTTCCGATAAGTAAAGCAAAGTGTGGTTAACTGTTTGTTCGTTGTGTAATTATCATGGTGATTAGAGTATAGGTTATTGATCTTGAAGTAGTATTATTAGACATCAATTTTTGTGAAGTAACCATCAATGCCAGACTCAAGTATTCAAGGAACTTTGGGAAACCAAGTAAGTGGTACTCACCATGGCCAAAGGCAATAAGGAAGCTTTACACCTTAGTTAGTAGATGACCGCTTGGATAGACTTACTGACTTTGTCGTTAGTTTGGTGATTGTTATCCAAAAAGACAAGCAGTGAGCTAGGAATAGCCCTACTAGAGAATGTGAGTAGCAAAGCTAAGACAATGGTCAATTTGGCCGAGTTAATGCCCCAACTCGACTACCTTGAGCTAAAAGAGTTGGTAGGGATATGAGATGAAGGCTAGCACTTGAAGAGATTATGGAAGAAGTGGAAGGAGACAACAAGGATGAGGAGTACTACGAGCTAAGAGAAAGAAATGTATGAGCCCTTAGAGTCGAGGGATTAAGGATGTGTTTCTCGAGTTTCTCTAGAAGTGGTGATGTTGAGGACTACCTAGATTGGGTAGATAGGATTGAAAAGCAGTTTGAATGTCACGACGTACCCAACAATGCAAAGGTTAGACCTGTTTTGTTGGAGTTCACTAGTTATGTTGTCTTATGGTGAAAAAACTTGCAAGTTACCCAAAGAAGGGAAGGAGAACAAGAGATTAGGAGTTGAGATGAGATGAAGAGGGTTTTGTAGAGAAGGTTTGTATCAAGCAATTATTTGCAGGACACTTTCAAAAGACTGCATGAGCTAAAGCAAAGAGGATCGAATGTAAACACTTATGTTAAGGTATTGCAAATGTTAATGATCTAATGTGAAGTTGTAAAGCCAAAGGACCGAACTATATCTCGATTTATTGGTGGACTAAAGTATGAGATTGGGGATGTGTTAGAAACATTAGAAATTAGAATGCTTAATGATGCAATCTGAGCCGCCTAAAGGATAGAAAGGCATCGAACAGGAAGATTTTGACAACCAATTAGCTGACTAGGCAATAGCCGAACTGTTCTAAGTAGACTTGTGTGAATGAAATCAAATAAGATTGTCAAGACCCGACCTACTCAGGCTACTTGAGTTGAGGAGAAGGAACCTCCAAGGAATTTTAATAAGGACTAGAGTTTAAGGAGGAAGACAAGTGAGATCAAGTGTTTCAAATGTAAAGGCTTTGGATACATGGCCGCTTAGTGTCTGAATAGAAGAACTATGGTAATTAGAGGAGAGGTGCCAACTGTTGAGGTCGATAGTACTGATAAAGAGGTAGAGGAGTTAAGAGAGGATGGACAGACTAAACTTTTTGAGGAAGAAGTCATCTATAGTAAGGAAGATAACTTTTTGCTAATTACTCTAGTGTTGAGAAGGACGATGAGTATCAGTCTTCTACCCAAAGATTTTGATTAAGCAGTTATATATGATGGAAGGAGAAATACGTGTTTTGTAGAGCATGAAGGCAGGAGGGTGAAATTGAATCCTATGATTGTTGAGTAGGTGAAGGTCACGCAATCCCAACTTAGCCGAACCTTGAAGAAGGAGGCTTTGGTGATGACCTGAGTTGAACTAAAAAGAGAAATAGAGCTTAAAAGATCGACCTATTTACTAGTCTGAAGATTACTGGAGATGAGGTTCTAGTAGAAGGAGCAGCCTATTGAGGTGAAAACATTGCTAAAGGAATTTGCCAACCTGTTTCCAAAGGAGCTGCTGAATGGTCTACCCCCAATCTGAAGGGTCATGCATGCAATCGACCTATAGCTAGGAGTTACATTACCAAATAAGCCTGCCTATAGGCTAAATCCTAAACAGGTTACCAAGCTGTAGAAACAAGTAGATGAGCTAATGAAGAAGGGGTATATGCGTAAGTCCCTTAACCCCTGTGCCATTTTAGCCTTATTAGTGCTAAAGAAGGATGATTCTTAGAAGATGTATGTAGATACTCAAGCAATCAATTGAATCACCATCAAGTACAGGTATCCTATACCTAGGCCTGATGACATGCTAAATGAATTAAGTGGAGCATGAGTGTCCTCCAAGATCAACCTTAAATTTGGATACCATCATATTCAAATGTACAAGGGTGATGAGTAGAAGATTGCATTCAAGATACGACATGGTTCATATGAATGGCTTATAATGCCATTTCGACCATCTAATGTGCTGAGCGCATTTATGCACTTGATGAATCATGTGCTCCTAGAATTAATGGGAAAGCTTGTTGTAGTTTATTTTAATGACATTCTACTATACAACTCCAACCTGGAGACTCACCAGGAGCATCTTTGAAGTATCTTTGCAAAACTCTGAGCTAAATAGCTCTATGCTTATCTGAAGAAATGCGACTTTTACTGACCCAAGGTGATCTTCCTAGGGTTTGTTGTGAGTGCAAGTGACATCCAAGTCAATGATAAGAAAGTAAGAGTGATCATAAAATGGCCTAAGCTGACCTATTCTACGGATGTGAGAAGTTTCTACAGCCTAGCATCGTTCTATAGTAGGTTTATAAAGAATTTTAGTGCAACTGTGGCCCTACTTATCAAACTCTTAAAGAAAAATGTTGAATTTAGATGGGGAGAGAATGAGTAGAGGAGTTTTGTAAAAGTAAAGGATAGGCTAACTATAGCCCCTGTCTTAGCTCTACTAAGCTTTGACAAAGTGTTTGAAGTAGAGTGTAATGCATTCAGACTAAGCATAGGTGCTATGCTAATGTAGGGAGGTCGACTTATTTCTTACTTTAGTGAGAAACTACGAAGAGCTAGACTCAACTATTTTGTCTATGATAAGGAGTTTTACTCCTTAATCCAAGCCTTAACAATATGGCAATACTATCTGCTACTTAAGGAATTTGTGATCTACACCGATCATAAATCATTAAGGTATCTAAAGAGCCAACCTAAGTTGCCTCAAAGGCAAGCCAAATGGGTTAAGTTCATGGAGGGTTTTTCTTATGTCATGAAATATAAGAATGGGAGGAACAACGTAGTGGTTGACACCCTATTAAGATAGCATACCCTCCTGATTGAGCTATAGACAAGACTACTTCGTTTTTCAACGATAAAGAATATTTATGCTAAGGATCCACATTTTAGTCCTATCTATGCTTAGTGTGAGAAAGGATGACTATCATAGGGAGTACGAATACCTATTTAGGAAGAGGAGGCTATGTATCATGACTTGTTCCATCAGAGAATTACTCGTATGCAAGGCATATGGAAGAGGATTGATCGAGCACTTTGGCAAGTGCTAAACCCATGAAGTAGTATCTACGAGATTCTTTTAGCCAAGAATGATGAGAGATGTGTAGTTCGTGTTGGAAAAGTGCATGACCTATCAAAAAACAAAGAACTAAGTTGAGCAAGGGCATTATCTATCCTTGCTTATCCTAACCAAACTGTAGTCTGAGCTAAGTATGGACTTCATATTAGGATTGTTGAAGATGTCTTGAGGAAAGGACTTCATCATGGTGGTTGTAGATCAATTTAGCAAGATGGCATGTTTTGTGCCCTATTCCAAAACTAATAATGCTTCGATTATCTCTTTTCTTTTCTTGCAGGAAGTAATCAAACTTCATAGAGTGCCTAAAACCATTGTTTCGAACCAAGACCCCACGTTCATGAGCCACTTTTGGGGGATGCAATGGAGGCGAATGGAAACTAAGCTGTTGTACAGCATGTCCTACCATCCACAGACTAAGGGATAAAATGAGGTTGTCAATAGAACCGTGGGAACTTTGCTGCGGGTTGTTGTCGAACGAAACATGGCCGTCTAGGATTTATATTACCAATCATTGAGTTTTCCTATAATATGATCAGCCACAACGTAACAAGCATGTCTCCATTCAAGGTCGCCTATGGGTTTAACCCCAAGCTCTCGATGGACTAAGTACCCCAACCAAAGCTTGATGATGACTAGCCAGCCATTGAAAGAGTTAAGGCCATCAAAGCCATGCACTAGAAGGTTGTTAAGCAATTGAGCCAAGTTAATACTAAGCTCAAGAAGCAAAGCTAAGGACTGAGGAAGAGAGAATTTCAACTAGGTGATTTAGTTTAGATACATCTCAACAATGAATGATTCCCAAGCTTAAGGAAGAGGAAGTTGTCTCTTAATGTCGACAAACCTTTTAGAGTGCTCGAAAAGATCAATCTTAATGCCTATAGGATTGAATTACCTAAAGGATATGGAGTCTTAAACTCCTTCAACATAGTGGATCTCTAACCTTACATTCCTAAGGATGAGTAACTAAGAGTTGAACCAAATATGATCCCACATCTTAAACAACTTGGATGGGATGAAAGGAATCAAGGACTAATCATGTACTCCTAAGCCCGAGGAATTTCTCAAATGGTTTGCCAAGTTATTCGAGGTGAGTTAAGCATTAAGGAGCAATGTTTACCCTAATTTGATTTATTGAGCTATTTCGCTCTCCATACCATTCAAGAGACTATTGAGGTGATCAACTGATGTGGAGCTAACCCCTCTACAATACACCTGTCCAAGTACCAAATTTGGATATAGCCATCTTTACTATGTCGAGGCTGAGCTAACGATTGTTAGGAGCCAACTGTCTAAAGCCGATCCTAAACATGAGTCATCCTTAAGCCAACCCTTGTCTAATCTCAACAATTAAAGCTTTCAAATTGCCAATGTCGACCACATCTAATCAAGGTCCACCTTTACATAGCTCACAGCATTATTGGGACCATAGAATGAGCAGAATCATGTGTGCACTATCCTTTCTAATGAAGGATATTCTTTTTTGCATGATTTCATGTTTTTCCCTATATATTATTCTCCTTTTGTTTAGCCATTTCTATAATTTTCTATAATACAGGACTAACCTTAATTAAGTACTATAAATACTCATATAATATAGTAACTGCATCATGATATATAGAAAATACACTAAACTTTATACACTCTCTTGAGCTAAGTGTTTTTCTACTTACTCTTAAGCTACTCTTATCTAACCCCTTTGAGCGTTGACTAGTGGCAAGTGACCTTTGGCCATGCTTATGTATCATATCAAGTGTAACCTAAGCTCCTATGAGGCATTGTTGCGTAATATCTATCGTCGGTACATGGGAACCCTTGCTTATCCTCTAACTATCACTTACTTTTTAAGCCATCTTATGGCTAGAACCTACCCCTTTTTGGTTAGCATAATATTGGGTCTGTATGTTCATCCATAGAATCCGTATCACATGTACCTCGAACAACCATTATTGAGATACAACATTCCCTTCATTTTAGCTTTGTGTTCCTCAAAGAGAGCTATTAAACACATGTTTGCTTCCTTGATTTCATCTTCTATACTTTCTGCTTCAATTTTTGACTCATCTATGTTACCCCATGTGGCCATCAACGATTTGTGCTTCTTATATTTATCCATTTCCTTGATCAGCACTGGACATTCATACTTGATATGTCTTGGTTTCTTACATTCATTGCACACAATCTCTTTCTTCTCTTTGACTTTCTTTTCTTCTTTCTCTTTGTAACCTTTCCTACGTCATTCTTCTTTTTGTTAGAAGAAAACCTTTTTGAATTATACACTCTTACCTTTCTTTTTTAGTAGATGTTTCAGCTACTTAGCTAACATTGATCCATCTTCTTCCTCATCTTCATAAGATTCGTTACTTTCAGAATCTACTTCAACGTCCTTTGCTTTGAAGGCTATAGACTTTCTCTTTAGACTTTTGACATACTTTATAACTTGAGGAATTCAACTTCATAAGCCATCAACTTGCTATGTAATTGACTAAGACTAAGTTTTTTCATATCACAGGCTTCCTCAATAGCTATCTTCTTTGGATTCCATGCCCTAGGAAGGATCCTTAGCATTTTCCTAACAAGATTTACATCACTCATCTTTTTCCTAAGAGATGATAATTCATTAGTGATAGTAGTAAAATGACTAAATGAATCTTTTATTTCTTCACTAGGAAGGATATGAAATGTATCATATTATTGCATTAAGGTATTGATCCTTGTCTCCTCGATGGTGTCTATTCCTTCGCATATACGAACTAATATATCCTAAATCTCCTTAGCTATACCATAAGAAGAGATTAGATAGAATTCAAAAGGTGTAATAATAAAAAGAAGCAAATTCTTAGCCTTTGAGTTCAATTCAACTTTCATGATTTCTTCTATTGTAAAACATGTTTTTGAAACTTTAACATCTCTATTTGAAATAATTCCCTAAGCTTGATAATCGATTACCTTGATGTACGTCTCCATCCTAAATTTCTAATAAAGAAAATTAGTACCATAAAAAAATAAAGCCTTGCTAGGTTAAACAGTCAATGAACCACTGCTTTCTACCATTGATCTAGACTCTTTGTGATTTTAGAGTGAGACTTTGATACCAATTGTTGGTCCCAGTAAGATATCAAGAAGAAAGTGAATTGATATCTTTTGCATAAACTAAAACTTTTGATTTAAAAACAAAATCCTTCTTAATATCTTGAGTGGCATGATAAGTAGTTGGAAACTAATTGTTAGCTCAAGGTGCAAATAATAATAATAAAGATTAGAAAGTAATAAGATAGGAACTAAGAAGATTAGGCAAGCATTTTTATAAAGCTTTGGCCTTTTGTCTACTATTCTCTTTTAGCTCCATTGCTAGGGACCTGATCCTTCTCATCGATGTTATTTCACTAGTCCAATCTCTCATCGGTGTTATTTCACTAGTCCAAACTTTTCAATAAACAAATATCAATGAGAGATTACAAGGATATCTAGTCACTTCTCTATCTTATCTCACTAGCTTCTTCCTAAGCTATGAAAAAGACTTAAAGAACTCTCTAATCCTCTCACACTCAAAACTTAAAGTCAATAATTTTTACAATGAAAGTGAAATAATACAATAAAAAAAAACTCTTTACAACTTTCACACAAATGCAACAACAATAAAATAATAAAACTGTTTTCGCTTAGTTTCTAACTAAGTTTCCGACATAATTTCTGACAATCTTCTTGAGAGAATTGTTAAATTTAGTTTTGTGTAATATCCTAGGATTACGAGCTAGTTCAATAACCTTAGAATCCAAGCCCCTAAATTTAGAGCCCTAGGCTTTAATATCCGTTTAATTTCAAATTTTATAGTAATGTTAGAAAAATGAGATGAAGTAATTCAAGTAAAGTCAATTTCTCAAAATAAACTATATAAAAATATTAATTTAAGAAAACGATAATTAATTGCTAAAGTCAATAAATAGTGAAAACATGAAATTTGAGCATTTAGATATAACGAGATATTAGAGATAAGTTATTTAACTAATAAAAATAATAAATGAAGTTGAATTATATGTAATATATGTGTCTTAACATAAAATAAGCATTATTTGTATTAAATACATATATATAATAATAAATTATTATTAAAACAACGTAAATTGGTATGAAAAATGAAAAGATGAGTTGTCACACCTATGTGGCAACTTAGGATCAATTTGGATAATGAGTCAAAAGCTAAGAAAACGAGGAAATGACACTTAGCAAAGTTGGACACTAAGGATGTTTAGATATTTGACACATGGAACCCACTTTTTGACATGTCATCATATCTAAAATTGCAAATAGGCCTTCTACAATTCATTTTATTATTTTAGATATTTAGAAACACTAAAAAAATTAGACAAAAAATTTAGGAAAATATCAGAAAAAAGAAAGAAAAACAAGGGAAAATTAAGGGTGGAATCTAAGTAGGCCGGTTCACTAAGCAAGGTCCAAGCTGACTTAGAGTGGTTTTGGGGTTAAAGGGAGGGTGGTGCACTTGGTTCTTCTAATAAGGGGTGGTGGCTAAAGGGTGGCCAATTCAAGTGAACCAAATTTCCAGCTGAAACATTGTAAATTTTGTAAAAATAGCAAATGATGTTATTTAATTATGAAATTTGGTTTTCTAGGATTATTTTAGGTATAGATTAATATAGTAATTTTATTTTAATTAAATAATTAGTAGAAATATGGGTTCTTCATTACATGGCAACAACTAAGCTAACCATACAGTTTATCTACTTTGCCAAGCGCTCAACCAGTAATCATTTGCCATGTGTTTAAGTACCTCAAATGATAGAATCTTTCATATAGAACGCCTACTTTTTTTTATTTTTCATTTTTACCATTTGAACATTCCTTATATCATACTTGAATATTCTAAGTATAAATACCCACTATAAAATGTAGTTACAAGACAGTTTGATATTGAATATACTTGAATAGTCTCACTTTTGTAAGTTATTGTGCTTACTTCCTTTTCATTACCCTTATCATAACCCTTAAGTAAGGCTAGGTGGTGAATACCCTCATAGAGCTAACTTGTGCATCATATTGAATCTGCTTTGTTGAGTCCTCAGTAGTTCCCTAGTGTGTCATATCTTTAGAGCTAATTGAGGTTTGCTTGTTTACTTTCTTGTTCTCATACATTACCATCTTTGTTTTTCAAGCTTTTTGCAAGATTGGACCTACCCTGATATATTCACCCTTGTCAGTCCTTAGCACAAATTGCATTGCAACAAATATTAAATCAGATGGTCCTTGTTAATTAGTAACTATGAAAATTGAAAATCCTAGGATAGCTATTGCTATTTTCTCATTTCTCACATTTTCATAATTTTCTTTTGATATTCTTACTTTCATTCTAATCATCCTTTGCAATATTACTCTAACCTTTCTCTTTCTACAGTTCGCATCTCATGTGTTCATCTTCTTGTATACTTCCTTTCATAATTATTTCAAGCAAGGTAAATTAGTTCCTTCCACCATGCATTTAGCAAGTGATTCTCCTCCTCATGAAGAACCCTCCAATACGGTCGATCTAGATGTTGCCAACTACCCTTAAGACTTGGCTAAGTACATGGGGTTGGTGAGAATTCATGCTCTTAAGTTATGGAAAATTAAGAAACTCCCATATGATGACTATCACTTAGAAAATGAAGGTGAGTCTCCCGTACTACCCTTACACGTTGAGATTGATTGCGATATGAGTCCAAATGGAGTTGGATGTATAGTGAGTGAAGAGGAATTCAATGCTATGTGCCTCTATTTTAAAGTACCCCCAAGGAATGGTCATTTGAGAGGCCTCAACCATATGAACAAGTCACAGCATTAGGTGATCAAGAATTTGCCCCTTTTTAAAAATATTTTGAAGTTGGTTTAAAATTACCCTTCAATATATTGAAGATGTCTGATTTTACAAACCATTATCTTTCCCCCTCCATGCTTACTTCAAATTCCTATAGATTACTCATAGCCATTGAGTGTATATGCGAAGATCTAGAGGTGAGAACTATTGTAACCTTATTTAGATATTCCTTTACTCTAAAGAGGAAGGAAGGCTGGTTTTATAGTTTTGCCTAATCTCATCAATGACTATTCATCAAACTAGAGTCTTCAATTTGCAAGTGGAAAAAGAAATGAATAATAGTTAGGTTGGCTACTCCTTTAGATTTTCTAACTACTTGGTGTCAATCTATTAGATCATTGGAAATTAAACATTTACTACCTAACAACCAAAGGGCCTATGATGCTATAATGGAGGCTTACAATTGTAGATACTTCCTTTCGGAGGTTGACAAGATTATAACTAAATATTTTAATGGGGCTCTAACCTTTCCTGAGGATGAAACTTGAGTAAACAAGGGTGCCTATGGCACTATTGAAGGGTATAAACCCTACTTTTAGTGGGCCTAAGATTTGATTAAGAATACTTTCTGAACACTTCCAAGGATTAACTAAACTAAAAACTTAAGTTTACATTTAGAAATGAATTAAATTTTTCCAATTCAAAAACTAATTATCGATAAAACCCGAGCTTGAAGAACTGTGAGCTCTAAAGTCACTTAAAACCCTAAACCCTAAAACCATTAAGGAATTTTAACCCTAAGTAATTAATCGATAACTTAATTTGAATAATTTCATTCAACTTTAGAAAATTTCACAATTTTATAAAAATCAAATCATAAATTACAAAACAATGCAAGATGAAAACCCTAAAACAATTTCCTATAAGACCATGCCCTTATCTTCATGTCTAAGCCTTACACATCAATAAGTAGACCAACCTATTACCTTAGATGACTTACCAATTGAGAGTTGGAATCATTTATCAATTGATAACTTATCAAAATCTAGTGATAATACATTTTCCTTATCACCCCTTCACTTATATTACATATAGACAATTTTTCACAAGATTTCATATGCTTAACTTCATTAAATGAGACAAGACCATTCCATGACCCAAAAGGACTTTAAATGGCAGATTTAAACAAGGAGGAAAGGGGGGCCATGCTCTTGTCTTTCAACCATCAATCACTTTCTTTTACACATCACTATTTACCCTTTAATGCTTACAACATCAATAGTTGCAATTGTTGACTTTTGTGTAAGCTACAAGACAACACTTTCAAGACATTTTAACCACTCATTCTCTCTCAATTCCAACTAGCCACTTTCTCCTTTACTTCTCTCACTTTCAATTTCACTTTCACATCTTCTTTCTCTCATTTGAAACAAACATAAAAAGGAGAAACAACCTTACCCCACAAAACCAACTTTGCTCTCATTTTTCAAGCTCCACTCACGACATTTCCTTCTCTTTTTCTTGTGTCACTTTCTTTCAACATCTAAGCTCTTTTAAAACCATTAGAACCTTCCACAAGCCCCATTCCAAAAGATCAAACAACTTGAGTTTCTAAAAGGTTGCAAAAAGAGGAAGCAAAGTTGAGAGCTTAAGTGGAACCTCTATGCACAACCATCGTATTTTGCTTTAAGGATGAGTAAGTATTTCTTGTGATTAGTGGGTTAGTATTTAGGTTAGGAGACTTTGATTTCTTGAAGATATGAGTATGATTTAAGTTGTTATAACACCAAAGACCATTCTAAGAAACAAACTCATAAAACCCTTACGTAAAGTTGAAATATGAGCATATAAAGTTGGTGTTTTGTAAAGAGACTTGTTTAAGACTTTAAATGGAAGATTTTAAGTTGAGAAAATCTTGAAACAAGAACTTGAATGGAAGATGTGCATGCTGGACATGAGGGTTCAATAGTCATTTGGATGTTGATTTTATTTCCATTACATTAAACATGCTTAAATTTAGACTTAAGTTAAAGAAAAATTCATCACATGAAGTTTTATGAAGAAACCAACTTTATATGACAAGAGCTATGATATGGAAGTTGTATTAAGTATAAGATCTTCTATTTCTTTGTGTGGAGCATGAGTTAAAGAATCATCATATGGAAGAAAAGTTAAGTTAAGATTTGGCTACAAGTAGTTTAAATGCATAATTTAACACCTAAACTTAAGGAAATGATGAAACAAGTTGAAAAACCAAGCGAGAACTCCTTAGAATCATCATGACCAGTTCTAGAACGTGGGAAAAAGACACTTAAAAATATGATAAAAGTAAATGAACAAAGTGAAAAGATCAACTAAAGCAAGTGTAATAAGTATACAAAGCCTAAAACTTAAAACCGAGCCTAAAACTCTAAGTTGGGCCTTCAATAAAATTCTGACCAGCACTTTAAAACATTAAGAGAGGTTGTTTTGAAGCCCATAAGAAATCTACCTAAGGCTCCATAAGTCCACCTAAGTCACTAACTTTAGTTTGAACAAAAAACAAGCCCATTTGACAACTTAAGCGCACTAAAGGGCCCATGAACTGGTTGTTAGCCTTAGGAATATAAATCAAAGTTATAAATCTGATCTCAAAGAGTATTTTAAGCTTAGGATAAGATCTTAAGACCAAGCCCAAAGGGTTTCTCAAGTTATCAAAAAGCCCATTTACCATATAAGGCCTAAAAGCACTCCAACACATGAGGAACGCTATTGTTCTGACCCATGGATAGAATTGTATGCCTCATTTTAAAAATCTAACCTCACCACGTTAAAGTACACTAAAAAATGATGAAGATTGACTATAAGATCATAAAAATTGGATTTAAAACAAAAAAGTTATACGTGATTGAACTTTAAGTAAAAACCGAGGAAAAATTACGAAAACTACTCAAGAGTATAACTTAAGTAAAATTAACTTAGTTTTCTAAGTTTATTTTAATCCCTTATAAATATTATTTCAATGACCAGGGAACACCATGTACGGAGACAACTTGCCTCTGGATTACTTTGATTGATCCACATGGTAGATTGAGTAAATTCCCGATGACTCTTTACTTAATTTTGCTTGTAGAATAGATGCACCTAAACTTATATATATAAATTTGGATGCTTGTAGGATATGGGAGATGCATGTGTATGAATTTGTAGATGAATGCGATGACTTATTAATTATATATAATAATGGGAATTGTTTGCATTATATATACATGTGAATTGTATGGAATGAAATTGTCTGATCGCATCGAAAATCGAGTTAATCACTTATACGATTAAGAAAATCAAAATGAATCATGCATAACCCATATTGCATACAGATAACATCGACTACCGCTTCATGCAGAAGATGGGAAGGGACTCATAGGAGGACGTGTCTCCTGCAGGATTGGGCACTAACTATGTTATCATATATATTGAGTCTCTATCCTAAGCTGATAGGCTTACTAGGTGCTAGGAGATGCTAACCGTCGACGAGGGGCCGAGTCTTGTGGCTTTTGCTTAGGGTATGTGTTTGTGGATTGCAGAGGCTACCGTACCGTTAGACTTGGGATTTTAAAAATATGATTTGATTTTAGTAAAGGAAGTATACATATATATATATATATAGAGAGAGAGAGAGAGAGAGAGTTTTGTTTTGGCATAAGTACAATAGTGCAAATGAAATAAAACCCAAGGTCTAGAACCTGGATTTTAGTTTGGGTCAGTTAATTATCTCCAAACCTTGACTTCAGGGGGTGTAATTTTGAGTCGTATGTAGTTCCTAGGTCACTGCATGCATTGTTTGGCATACTGATTGTTCATGCATTCGTATGATTGTGTATCTAATAAATTTCTATCATGTGGTACTAACGAGAGTATTTATCTTACTAAGCTTAAGCTTACACCCCTATAGATTTTTGTTGTTGTAGGAAAACCTCTTCACTAATCCGAGCTAAGGCATGCTCGTAGTAAGTCTTATGTAGGGATGGGTTGGAGCAATTAGAGAGCAAAGAGGACATTTTGTAATAGATTTATAGACATTTAAATGCTTTTATGTTTTTGCTCATAACACAGATTTAATGCAATTTCGTTATGAACTGCATTTGTTTGTAATATTGTTTTGGTATAGGCCTCATGAGCCCACACAATTAGCTAATTTATACCATAGAAGTAATTTTAGTTAACTTGCTCTATATTACTTGTCTATGGGCCTAGTGGTAACGTATAGTGGAAGGAGCCTTATGTGTCGTATAAAAGGCCTATGATCAGCAAAGGGGTTGATAATAGACCTTTATACAGTACACGGTGACCTACCACAACAACGATAATGTTGGGTCATGATAAAAGGAATACCTTAGGTTAGGAGAGTGGAAAGGAGCTTGACCAAGGTATGGATCACTATGATTACACCATACTGAAAGGGGCTTGAATGAAGAGGAACATTTGCATTTACCTAAGGGCAAGATGGTCTTCCTTACTTATGCTTGATTTGGCTTTAGCATGTTCTTTTGATTTTACTTTATTCATTTCCAATCTAACTAATTAAGCATTTTGTTTGCAGATATGACATTGAAAGATTACAATTCCAAAGATCTATTTCTTAAGCTTAAAGCCAATAGATTGAGAGGGAAGGGGGATCCTAAAGGTACCTCCCCCAAAGAAGTTCCGATCAAGTAGCCCTCAAAGTCTAAAACTAAAGCTTAACCTAAAAGCTCCAATCAAACTACTTATAAAGCCCATTGCTCCTACCATTAACAAGAAGAAGGATGGTTAGAGAACAAAGATTGCTAAAGAGCATCCTCAATCCTAAGTTTCAATAAAGAGGAAAGTGGAAAGGTCATTGAACCAAAGAAACGACCAAAAATCCAAAAGTGTCCTCTTTTAGAGAGGGATCCCAAAAGAGGGAAGGGCTAAAGGGATGTCAGCCTCAAGGCAAGGGGAAATTCTAACAATCCCAATAAAGGTAAGGACACTCCATTTAAGATTCCAATCTTTATTACTCTAGTGCAAGGATAGAACATTGTGGTTGAGCAATTTTAGCTAACTTAGAATCTTAACACAATGGATTTTACAATAAGGAATGGTTGGCTAGCTCTCGAGCTACTTTAGGGGATCCGTTTACCTAATGACATACAACTTTTGACCAATGCCATTAAGCTATGTTAGAACATAAGATCAGATAATTTACTCTGCTTAGCTAGCTTATGTTATTATGATGTAAGTCACCTATTGCTACCACTTGTTTCTTGATTAAGGTGATAGAAAATCTCATGATGCTATCTTGTTCTTTCAAAATTCTCAAAATCTTTTGATGAATGTAGAGGTCCTGTCTAAGGAAAAGAGAGCTATATGTCTCTAAATTTATCCTTGTCTTCAATTCTTCTTTTCCTCCTTTAAACCTTAACTTATTTTTGTATCTTTCTAAGATAGTTGAGGAGGCGAAAAAATCAAGTGGTTGCTATGGAAGCTGAGAAAAAGACTCTAAATGAAAGATAGAGAACTGAGAAAGCTCAATTAGAGGATGAAAAATTGAATGTTAAGGAAGAACTCAAAATCTAGAAGGAGACCAAAACTTGAGAAGAGAAGAAGAGAGCTATGATGGAAGAGTAGAAGAAGAGCGCATAATTGTTATCTGTTCTTCAAGGAATGTAGAATGAAGTTAAGGCCCTTATAGCTAAGCAAAATGAGGAAATAACTCACTTATAGAGTTTGTCTGAGGAGTTAATGATTGGGATGGGCGAGCCTAAAAAAGAACAAAGTAGAGTATTCCAATGAGCTTATGACAAAGCATATAAAAATATTTAGGAAAGTGAGGAGTATAAAGATTTGATGCATCACAAGATCCTAGATGGGTTCATTTTTATTTAGGAAGAAATTCTAATCCACCATCCAAACTATGATCTCAATTGCCTAAACTTTGCTGGGGAAGTAGAAAACATTTTGACATATGCTTAAGATCTTGAAGTTCATGAACAAATAGGTGAGGATACAAGTACTCCCGTAGCTAATCCTGTTAATGTTGATAGCCTAGATAAAGCTCTTGAAATCCAAAATGTTGTAGCTTCAAACTCCTCAAATATCCCTTAGTCAAAAGTGATTTACTATGTGAATACTTAAGATGCCCCATCTGCTTAAGTTCTATGCTAGTGATTTCTCATTAGCTTACTTTGATATTTGTTATTATAGCTTTTGCCTTTTGATCAGTATGCTGACCTTGACATTGTAAGATATACGTCTGAAAGACTCCTTTTATTCACATTACATTATTGAATTTTCCCTACACTATTGAAAATTAGCGTAGTTGACCATATCGATGATGATCGTCTAAAGTATTGTTCAATTTGACTTGGTTTAAGTTATTGTTCATTTCTTGATAATATCTTACTACATTGGTACTTGGTTTCGTTGATGGCCAAACAGATCGAAGCCATGGTTTTTAAGATTATTGCTCTCATAATGATTTTTAGCATGACCTTCTTACCCTTTTAGGGTTTAGGAGTACAACTTTGTCTGTTATTCTTAAGAGGATTTGTAGTTTACAACTTGTTACCCTTAGAAGGGCTTATAACCATTGGCTTATCATCTATAAGAGGATTTATAGCCTTATAGCTCGTCATCCTTAAGATGACTTGTAGCTTTTTAGCTCGTCATCCTTAAGAGAATTTATGGCTTCTATGCCAATCATCCTTAAGTAGATTTGTGGTTCTTATGCCCATCATCCTTAGGTGGATTTAAGGCCTTACATCCGATTGTCTTTTCTTAGGACTTAAAGAGGGGTTAAATAGAGACCATGTTTTATTTTCCATGAAGTTATTAAACATTGCAAAGGAAAAGATAGAGTAAATAGAGCCGTAATCAAACATTTCAAGACAAGCCACATAAAATATTGAATTAGGTCGGCTAGCAACTATGACCTCATAAATAATTATAACTTGATTAAGTAGAGTCTCACAAAGTTAGATGAACACATTTTAACACATACGACCTGAGAAACAAGCCCAGCAAGACCTAGACTACATCACATACTAAAAAAAACAAACATGAACAGATATATACATCTTAATTCACATTAAAGGAAATAAACACATGAATGAAAAGAAAAACATATAGGGGGAGATGCTATATTTATGCTTTGGAAGTCAACCCTCCATTCCCTTCATTGGAAATAAGGTCTAAGATTATCAATATTCCATGCTCTTGATATCGGTTGCCCATCAAGCCTCTCTAACTTGTACATGTACCCAATCTTGACCACCTCCTTTATCTTTACTAGATCTTCCAATGCCAAGGTAAGTTTCCCTTGACACTCCTTTGCTCCTAATGCCTCTAGCTTCCTATAGCCTTAGTCACTGGGTTGAAAAGATTTATACTTAACTTGCTTATCATAGTATCGAGTGGCTCGCTATTGATAAGCAATGAGATGGGTAAGGCATATGTTACTTAGATCATATCTAAGTTAGCCATCAAACTAATGTCATTAAACTCAAGGTTATATGCTTGAACTCTCGCACTTTCCACTTATTACTTAATTGGTAGCACCACCTTAGTCCTAAAGGTCAACTAATATGGGGTACGACCCATCAATTTCTTCTGAGTGGTCCTATATCCTACATAACATTGGGCAGCTCATCTACCCACTTGTTACTAGCTTTATTCACTCTTTTCTACAAACCTTGTAAGATGACATTATTTACCACCTTGGTCTTGCCATTACTTTAGGGATGTGCAATAGATGTATAGCATACTCTAATCATCTAAGCTTTACAAAATTCTCTAAATTTATCATTGTCAAATTGTAGTCTGTTGTCTACTATGATTGCATAAAGTATTCCAAATCTAGTTAGGATGTTACTTGCCGTAAATGCCTCAATGCTTCATTTTGTTATGCTTGCTATAGCCTTGGCATTAGCCCATTTTGTAAAATAATCAACAACAACAATGATATACCTTCTCTATTCTGTTGTCTTTAGGAAAGGACCTAAAATATCCAAGCCCCATTGAGCAAAAGGCTAGGAGGTCATGAGAGCAACTGTTCTGTTGGAGCATTCCTTTAGCTTTGAGCATAGGTTTGAGCTAAACCAAGTGCATCTTTTCTTATTTTAGGCTACTAATATCCTAGCCTTAAAGCTCAAACATAGAGAGCTACTACCTTAATATGATTGCTACATACCCTTGAATGTAGATCAGACAACACTTTGTAGGCTTTAGTTGGTTAGAGATAATGTAGATAAGGCATGCTCATCCCTCTTTTGTATAAATTTCCATCAATCATCATGAAATTTGCTACCTTATAGATAAGACATCAAGCTTCCTTAGTGTCTTGAGGTAGAGTTCCTTTTTTTATGTATTTAATTATAGGGTCCATTCAACAACATTTTAGTTACTTTTGCTCAATCTCAAGACACTCATGTGACCATGATACTAAGCTTCTATTAAGTAGGTACTCTATGAAAACTCTGTCTTCCCAATTCATCAGACCTATTGAACCCAACTTTGATAACTTGTTCGCTGCATAATTTTTACCTCTTAGTATTTTTGTTACTTCCCACTCTTCAAAGTTTGACCCAAAGTCTTTTAGTAATTGCAAATACTTAATCATTCTCTCATCTTTAACGGCGTTACTATTAGTGACTTGATTTACCATCGATTGAGAATCGAAGAATATACTCAATCACTTTGCTTCAACTTCCTTTTCTATTTTCATTTTAGCCAAAAGCGCATCATATTCTAATTCATTTTCGCTAGCTTAGAAAGCAAATACAAGGTATAAGCAATTTGAACTCCCATAGTTTCAATAAAGATCAAACCTACTCCACTTCCTTCGTTGGTTGACGATTCATCCACATATAGTTTTGAGGTATGTCGGTCCTTACTTAGACCAGAACTTTCTAATCTCGTAAATTCAATTATAAAATCAGTTAAAATTTGGGCTTTATACACTTCCTTAGGTCGATACCAAATCTTAAGGATGCTAAGTTTCAAAGGATATTCAACTAAATGTCCCGAAGCTTTTGGGTTGTGCAAGGCTTGTTTCAAAGGCTAGTTTATGAGCTCTATTGCTAGATAAGCTACAAAGTATGGTTGAAGCTTCCTAGCTGTAACCACCACAGCTAAAACAAATTTCTCTAACTTTGTATAACTTACTTCTTACTGTTGTAAGACATGACTTACATAATAGATAAGTCTATGAACTTGTCCTTTAATCTATGCCAAGACAAAGGAGAGACTTATCAATCACAAATAGATACAAAAGGAGTGTTTCCCCTTCCAATGTTTTCGATAAGATCAAAGGTTTCATTAAAAATTCTTTTAAGGCTTTAAAAGCCTTCTCGCACTCATCATTCCATTAGAACTCAAATAGGTTCCTTAATACTTTCAAGAACTCTATACACTTCTCTATACTCTTAAGACAAATTTGTTTAATGCCATTATTCTTCGGGTTAACCTTTGGACCTCCTTGAAAGAGTTCAAGAATTTCTTATCAAGCATAGCTTAGATCTTTTCAAGGTTGGCCTCAATTCCTCGTTGGCTTACCATATGACCTAACAATTTCCTTGATGATGCACCAAACACATACTTCTATGGGTTTAACTTCATATTATGTCTCTTGGAGGTCGTCCAAATGGTCATCTATCATCCTACTCTTCATCATCATATCATCAACATAGACCTCAAGGTTCCTATGTATCTAGGGTTTAAACATTTTTGTAACTAGCCTCTAATATGTATATCTTACATTTTTCAATCCAAATGACATAACCTTATAGCAATAAGTGCCAAAATTCATTACAAAGGATGTGTACACTTGGTTGGAAGGAAACATTGATTTGGTTTTATCCTAAAAAAGTGTCAATAAAGCTTAGCAATGCATTGCTTGATGTCAAATCAGCCATTTAATCTACTATAGGGAAGGGAAAGCAATCCCCTAGGCATGCCTTGCTCAAATGTGTGAAATCAATGCGTAACCTCCACTTACCATTTGTTATTTTCACTAGTATACTGTTTGCTAGCCATGTGGGGTATGGCTCTTCCTTGATAAATCTAACCTTTAATGGCTTTTGTACCTCTTCTTCAATTGTGACTTGCTTTTCAAGTAGGAAATGTCTCTTCTTTTGCTATACAACCTTTACAATTGGGTCAATATTCAACTTATGGATGATGACTTCTTTAAGGATGCCTAGTATGTTCGACAAAGACCATGTGAAGATATCTTTATTTGCTTGAAGAAAATGAATAATGCACTCCCTTAAGTAGTATGGCATAGTGTGTAAACCTCTAAAATTTTTTATCTAGCTTTTGATATAGACTCAACTATGTAAGACAATTTAGGAGTTGACAAGGCTAATGACAGTGAAAACCCTAAAAGAATTAATCAATCGTGTAAGAAACTTTTCTATCTTAAATGTATCTAAATGCTAAAGATTTCATTCAAAAGTGATAAAAACCCTAAAATGATCACCTTAAAGACATATGTGCACTAATTCATCATAATATACCCTAAAACCCTAATTGATAATATAACCCTCATATTTTGCCAAATCATTAGTGAAAGGTTAGAGATGAATTTTAATCATACATATATGTTTTGAATCCTCAAGTAGTCTTTTAGAAATTAAGATAATGAATCATAGATTCCATTTATCTCTTAAGTATATGATTAAGATAGTATTACATAGAGTTAGGGGTATAGTTGGAGATTAGACTAAATATAGTGAACCTCAATACCCTAATTGGTACTTTTCATACTAATTATACAAAGTAGTTTACCAAATGATGTATATAGGCTATAAATACCTAAAGTAAGACCTCATCATCTATCTTTACTAATCAATTCGCCAAATGCCTCATTTCCTTTCATTTCCCTAATTTTTCCCTTAATTTCCCTTAATTACTACATTATGTATATAAAATGGCATATGCTTAAGGAAAGTTGACCAAGTCAACACATGTTAACCAAGGTCAAAGGGTTGACCTAGTCAACACACGTTGACTAAAGTCAACAATTTGAAAAGTCAACAAAAGACACTAATGCATAAGGAAAATATCTAAGCATCTAATGATTGCTTTTCTTTTCTTTTCTTTTGGTTTTTCTTTTCCCTCCCTCCTCCTTAATTGCCATCCATCCATTCCCTTCTAGACCCCACCATTTTCTTTCTTCCATAATCAAAACAAAACAAAAAGAAACAAAGTAAAATCCCCTCCATTGCCATAACCCTTCTTCTTCCCTTTTATTTTCAACACTTTCCTCTTTGTCTCCATAATTCCAACACAAATTAAGGTATGTGATCATGTTACTTTATGTTGCTTTATATTACTCATTAGTTAGATAATTAGGTAGATTAGATAAGTAGATATATGTTATGTATGATCTTGTAGATTAGGATATAAAGTTTCGATCTTTAAGTATAGGAAGTTAGGAATCATGAAGAGAAGGAAAGGAATACATGTATATATGCCCTTAAGTATGTGTACATAAGAATATACTAGAAGAATACAAGTATGGGGACCCTTGTACATGAGTATTTATCATGTACATAACCTAAATTAAGACAAATCCTAACTATACATACCTATACTATACTAAATACACACTTAAAAACACAAAAGAATGAAATTAGGAAGATTTTCTTAAGAGGAAAATTAGGCATACGAAATTTGCACAAAAATACATCTATGACCGTATAGGTATATGAGTATGTATTCAAGTATAAATACGGTATAAGTATAA
>JAMXBB010000006.1:82358686-82397510 GCA_024138015.1 Lumnitzera littorea | reverse complement strand
AAGATCCTTTAAACCCTAATACACTTTCTAAATTGAATTAAACTTAATTAAGTACATAAATTAGTAATACTAATGTAAAATTTTCTAAGTGTAAGAATCTAATAGCTAATTAAATCATTAAGTACTAAAATAGGATATAAACATAAGCAATAAGAATAATTAAACTTCAATAAGTTAAAATTTCAATAAGTTTAGTCCATATCGTAAAACACAGGTCTTAACGTCCAAAACGGACATCACCGTATGAACGTACGTCCAAAAATGATGAAAAATGACTATAAGTATGTAAATATCGGAATTAGAATGAAAAGTTACTAAATACATAAAGAAAGTCTCATAACTGACAAATATAAACAAGTAGATACTATTAATCCTATTGAGTATGATAAACCCTATACACATTCTACTTGAGTTATATTGGGGGAACAAGACAAACTACAATAGACTTTTAGTTAACTAAGGAGTCTGATTTCTTAAAATACTTATAAGTTTTACTATTTTTCTTTAGGCATTCAATATCGAGTTCTAGAAATCCCAAAGGCTTGGAGAATGAGCAATAATCTAGGTGAGGGAGTTCTAATAACCTGCTACTTACTTATATGAGGTTTTGCTGCTTGTTGTTGCTTATATGTTTGAATGACTGCTTTACTTGTTTGCTATCATTCGTATGATTACCTTTTTAAATTGATAAATATAAGTATCAGACCAAACTAACCAATTATACTCGTCGCATGTCTATGACCCGGTAAAGGTATGAATGGAGAGTGCTAGCTTTGTAAAAATCTTGAGAAAAGTGTTTTTGGAAAAAGCTTTTCTACTCTTAAACATATTTTTGTAGGATCTCTATAAGGGCTTGTGGAGCCAAAAATAATATTTTAGTGTTAAGGCAAAGTTAGCATGGGATCTCTAATTGATAGTGAGAGGACTAGCTTTATTGTGCCTGTAAGGCCTTGGATAATTTTGGTTGCAAGAAGACTCGCATGTTTATGCCCGAGGGGCCTTGGATGGTAGATAGTTCTAGTTTGGGATCTATCTATTTGGATTGGAACTCTTTTCTTGACTAAGGTAATAGTCGAGTGTTGCTTAGAAGGGTAGTGCCCCTAGGCAGCCTCATGCAGACAAGCTAAGGTGCCCTGTACGAGTAAATACAAGGGATAATCGAAGTGTAGACAATGTAATTCTACACCATTCATAGTTCTGGACTCCAATGGATGTGTTGCCTGCATTCATCGCACCTGTATTCATTTTGTATGTAGATAGCTTGCTTGCATATGTAATAATAATGCGTGATAACTTGCTTCAACAGTAGTGGTGAGAGATAAACTTACTGACTTGTTTTATGCTCATTCCCCCTTAGTTTCTTTTACAGGTTTACTTACGATGAGATTGGGATAAGTCTCGAGTGCTGAGTATAAGATAAAGATATGTATATTGGTATTAGAAGTAGCTGAGTACTCTTTAGATGATACATAAACATCCTTTGTAGAAGATATTTATATGTTAGAACTTACTATAATTTAATTTTTCTTGTATATATATATATTTTTATAATGTTAGTATATCCTGTCTTATTATTTAGTAAGGGATACCGATTCTCTACGGTTCTGAAAAACTATGGGATATCAGATATCTATAGTTATTTATATTTATATGTTATGTTATGTTATGTTACAATAAATTAATTACTTAAAAATCAATAATCTTAGTGATTTATTATTTAGAGTCTTATAATCTCTAACTTGCAAGATAGTTTTCATATCATAGGTATACACATGTTATGGAAATTTTAGGTAATCCTACTAAGCTCCCTCTAGGGTCCTGACAGCCATCACATCAAAGTTTTGCATACCTATATTCGACATCCAATTTAATCAGCAAAACTGCTTACGTACCATACGCCAATTTGAAGGGTGTTTCCCCTATTATGGTTCTGTAGGTAGTCTAGTATCCCTATAAAACATTCAGCAATTCATTGCCCATTTTTCTTTGGCTTGATTAACCTTCCTCCTCAACCTGTATAAGATGATCTTGTTAATAACTTCCACTTACCCATTAGTCTAAGGGTGAGCTATAGATGTATAATTCAGGCAGATACCATATTTCTCACAAAATTCTCAAAATTTGTTATTGTCAAATTGTAGTCCATTGTCTATGATTATCATAAATATTACTAAACCATGGTATTATGAAGTTGAAAATAAATGCCTCAACCTTCTGTTTGGTGATCCTTGTTATTGTTTCAACCTCTACCTACTTTGTGAAATAATCCACAACAACAATGACAAATTGTCGCTGATTTGTAGACTTCAGAATTAGTCCAAGTATGTCTAAACCCCATTAAGTAAAGGGTTAAGGATTGGACAATTAACACAATCAATAGAAGGCACATGATTCAGTGCCTAATGCTTTTAGCATGGTAGCCAATGTAAAATAGTTGTTCTTGCATCATTTTTCATTGTTGGTCAATAATAGTTGAGTTACGATGCATGGATATACAACGTTTGTGCTTTTACGTAGTTATTACATACACCACCGTATAGCTTAGATAACATCCATTAGGTATCTCTCGAAGGAAGCATCGAAGATAAGGTTAAGATATGCTATGTTTGCGCAGTTGATCATCAATCAATGTATGATTTATGGTTTGATAAACCAATCTTCGAGCCTCTTTCCTGTCATCAAGGAGGGCACCATCCCTTAAAAAATCTACAAGGAGATCCATCCAAGACTTCTCTTGGGATAAGTGTCAAAAGTATTAGGGGTGATGTGAGAATTGAGGGTAACGTAAGAAATTCCTTAAGTTCATTGAATGCCTTTTTAGAATTATCTGTTCGTTTGAAATCTCTAAGACTCTTTAAAATTCTAAAGAATTCTATGTACCTATCGGTGCTTCTTGACATAAACTTGTTAAGGGTAGCTATTGGCCTAGTGAGTTCCTAAACCTTCTTGATAATGTAAGGAGATTTCATATTTCTGATTGCCTCAATCTTTCTCAAATTAGCTTTGATGCTACACCAAGTGACCATATAACCTAGGAACTTTCCTGAAGCAGTATCGAAGATGCACTTCTATGGATTTAGCTTCATATTGTTCCTCCTCAAGGTAGCGAATGTCTTCTCAAGATTAATAAGATAATGATCCTCTATTGTGCTTTTCATAATCATGTTGTTAACATACACTTTGACATTTTGATGTATCTAGGGCTTGAACATCATAGTGATGAGTCACTAATAAGTTGCACCAGTGTATTTTAGCCTAAAGGGCATCATCATATAATAATATCTTCTGAAATTAGTGATGAATGATGTGTGAACCTCATCTTCCTTATCCATTTTATTTTGTTTTTGTTAGAAAAAGCATCTATAAAAGAAAGCAATGTACGCCTGGCAGTTGAAACAACCATTTGATCAATTCTCAATAGGGGAAAGTAATCTTTGAGACAAGCCTTATTAAGATGCATAAAGCCTATGTACATATGCCATTTGCCGTTTGACTTCTTGACTAATACACAATTGACTAGCCAAGTCAAATAAGGCTCTTCTTGAATGAATCTTGCCTTTAAGAGTTTTTAGACTTCTTCTACAGTTGCTTACCTCTCGAGGGTAAAATTCCTCTTCTTTTGTTAGATCACTTTTGCACTTGGATCGATCTGAAGTGTATATATCATGAAGTCTCTAAGGATACCCGACATGTTTGAAGAGGACCATGTGAAATCATCGACATTGTCTTGCAGGAAGTTGATTAAACTTTGATGGATGTTTGCCAGCAAGTGTCTACTTATCTTAGTTATCTTTTTAGGGTCACCTCTTAATGAAATTTCCTTCATTTCATCATCATCATTGTCGATACCGACTAACTTTCCTTTTACACAAGTTTCTATATGAAAAATTTCTTCTCACCTTAACGCCCTTATATATAACGATCTTACCAACTGTTGACCTCTTTTGCATACACTGACTCCCATATGAGTAGGGAATTTAGCTTTAAGGTGAGCAATGGATGGGACAATGCCAAATAAGTATTGACATGGCAGTCCCATGATCATATTGTATAGGGACCAACACTTGACAATGAGGAAGCCTACTTTGTCTTCTACGACAAGCTCATCATCTTCAATCAAGATTAATAAAGAGATTACTCCAATTACCCAAACAGGTTGATTATTAAAGGCATATAAGTCATAGTTATAGGATCTTAGTTGTGCTTTGATTTTTGGTATCATATGATCAAAAGCGTGTTGAAAAATAATGTCTACCAAACTTCTAATGTCAACGAGAATTTTCTTGACCTCGAAGTTGGCAATTCTTGCATTAATCACAAGTGTGTCACCATACAGCCTTTGGATGCCTTCAAAATCCTCTTCTGTGAAAAAAAATCATATTGTTGATTTTAACCTTCTTGCCTTAGATATTGTAAACCTAATTAATAGTGTTAGTTAAGCTCAAAGAGCTTGACCGGCCTATTGTAGAAGGTTTGCTCACAATAATGTTGATTATTCCATTAGATGCTCTATTAATGTTTTTGTCTCTTACATCTTTCCTATCAATAGTTAGTCAAGTAACATTCTCCTAGTCTTCTTGCCTCCTCTAAGATGGTCACTCAATATTGGCATCATATGCCAGGAACTTGTGCAAACGCCTTCATTGAATTGCATCCTCAATGGCATTCTTAAGTTAGATGTAATTGTTAGTATTATGGCCTTTGTCATAATGGAAATCATAGCATTTGTTGGAATTTCGCCTTAACGATTTTCCTCTCATCCTCTCTAGCCATTGCAAAACACCTCTTTATCCATGCACTTCCATTAATGTTTAAAATTGGATGATTAACTAGTGAGCAGAGTGAATATGTTAGAATTCATAGCCTCTTTTCTACAGAGTTAAGACATTGGACATCATTCATTCCAAGCCAATCTTTCGTACTTCTCCTCTTATTGCTTTTCCTATCTCCTCTATTTTAATCAACCTCTCGCTGAGCCATTATATTGTCCTTTTATCGGATGTAAGATGTGGCTTTAGCGTTAAACTTAAGAAAGGTTCTTGGCTTATTTTTGGCAAGAGATTTGAAAAAGTCTTCGTGGGGCTTAACACCATCAATGATACCGTTAAGAGCTACATTGATGTCCAGTTTTGGAATTTAGACCATCTTAGCCATAAACCTAGCCAGATAATCTTTAATGGACTTATCTAATCTCTGCTTTTCATGTTAAGGATTGAAGAATCCTTAATAGGAAGCTTACCTATAAGAAAGTGTTGAAGGAACACTTCTACCAAATCTTAAAACACAAAATAGTGTTTGGCTTTAGATGTTTGAACCATGTACTTGTCGCATTCCTTAGTTTTAAGGGAAAAGCTTGGTAGGCAATGGCATCGCTCAAGCGATGTAACTTAACCAAAGTGAGGTAGCACTCCAAATGATCTTTTGGATCTCTCATCCCATCATAGGCTTCAAATTGCAGCAACTTGATGTGTTGTAGTATAATCTCCTCCAAAATTTCAAGGATAAAAGGGCTCTTTTTAATTTGAAACTATTTACTCATTGTAGCAGGGTGTTAACATGCGAGGGTTTAGCATAATGCACCTACTGTGGTTGCTTGCCATTATCATTTTTCTTGAGCACAAGGTTTGAAGGTCCCATTGTAACTTTAGCTTGCTTTTTTGGCAATTTGGACGAATATATTGAGTTGTCACTATTCTCAACACTATGATTGCCATGCTCTTTGTTTTGACTTGGGTAGACATTATTACGAATGAGATTAAGGATGTCTTCTTGTTTTTAGCTTAAATCCTTGTTTTCTTTGGCCAAGTCAAAGCAAAGTTGCTCTAGCTTAACCAAACGTTGTTTATCAGTGTGCCTACTTCCCCCTTCAAGGTAGTGGGATCAAGTACCACCACTTATACTTTTCGTCAATCTTATCCTAGCCATGTGGATGGGTAAGAAAAAATAGATCATGCTAAATGTTGTTAGGTGATTTTAGATTAAAACTTTGATCCTACAAAGAAATAGAAGGCTACAAGGCACTGGGGCTAGTTTGATGCGGCTACTCCGATGCCTAAGTTAGTAAATGAATGTTGGAAGAGATTAAGTGAGTAATAGTGAAATATCAAATATCTCTTACAGTGTTTCTTCTTTGTATTTATAGGCAAATGCTAAGTGTCTAAAATAGTAGTTAATGGCATGATTATTGGGATACGTAGAGACCTTTCAATCAAGTACATTCTTAAAATGTAGGAATAGTAGATAGTTATGTAATAAACAGTGCCAAGTGATAACTGTTCGTGCTGCTTTCCTTAAATTCGAATTAGATACGGATCTATATTACTCGATGTTAGCCAATAATGGAGTTACTCGACATGTTAGTAGCCAAGTGGTTGAGTGAATGAGACTCAACTATCAATAGGAGTTATTAATCTCAGGACCCTTATATGAGTATAACTCTACAACTTGAACTTAATCTTGATGCTCCCAAAATGAGTGAAGGGAGTAAAATGCCAGACTGGGATGTTGGAATGGGAAGGGAAGGATATATCTTTGAGAATTAGCATGAGAAACCACCTAACATAAATGACATTTGTCCATCTTTTGAATCCTTCAATTATGATCAATTAGACCCTTGGAATAATTTCTCTAAACTAAGCATACCTTTAATTTCACTTGGATTTGAGAATTTCCCTATCAATAATCAAATACCTTATGCAGTAGATTCTTAATATATCAATCCAAGGAATATAGATTTAAATCTCCCTCTAACCAAATTGGGCCACATGGATAAATGGATGAACATCTATGATGACAATGACTTTGACTCGGGGTTTGATGATAGACATGAAATGCAAACAGGTAATGCGGCTACCATGTACTATACTAGAAGGATCCATTGCAAACCCTACTTTTAATGAGCTCATGATTTGACTAAGAGTACTTCTTGAACATTCCCAAGGAACAACTAAACTAAGAACTTAAGCTTACATTTAAAAACAAACTTACTTTTCCAATTCGAAAGCATATTATCGATAAAACCCAAACATGAAAATTAAAAAAAAAAAAACTGCGAACTCTAAAATCACCTAAAACCCTAAACCTTAAAAAAATTAAGGACTTTTAACCCTAAGTGACTAATCGATAATTTAATTTGAATAGTTTTATTCAACTCTAGAAATTTTCATAATTTTATGCGAATTGAATCATCATTTACAAAACAATTCAAGAAGTAAATCCTAAAACAATTTCCTATGAGACAATTCCCTTATCTTCATGTCTAAAGCTTTACATGTGAATAAGTAGACAAACCAATCACTTTAAATAGCTTATCAATTGAGAGTTAGAGTCATTTATCAATTGATAACCTGTCAAAAGCTAGTGATAAGTTACTTTGCTTATCACCCATTAACTTATACTACATATGTATAAATTATGACAAGATTTCATATGCTTAACTTTAATAAAGGAGACAAGACATTTCCATGCCAAAAAAGACACCTAATGTCTGGTTCTTACATGTCTATAAGGGGGGCTATACTCTCGTCTTTCATCCATCAATTAGTTTATCTTACACTTCGTTATTCACCCCTTAATGCTTATATCATCAAGAGTTGCAATTGTTGACTTTTGTATATGCTACAAGACAACAAAATCAAACTTTTTAAACATACTTCTACCCTCATTCCCAACTAGCCACTCTTTATTCCATTACTTTCACTTTCAATTTCATTTTCACTTCCTTTTGCTCTCACTTAAAAACAACACAAAAGAGAAAACACAAAATCCTTCACTTACCACCACATTCCAAGCACACATACATAGCACTTTCAACGTCTTCTTGTCTTGCTTTTGCCGACATTCAAAGCTCCTTTAGGATCCTTAGGACATCCTTCAAACCCCACTTCAAAGGACTACAACTCAAGTTTCCAAAAAGGGTGCAAGAAGGAGGATATAAGAGAAAGAGCTTAAATGGAACCTTAGTGCGCAACCACCATATTTTTGCTTTGTGGATGAGTAAATATTTCTTTGCGATAGTAGCCTAGTGTTACATGTTAGGAGACCATGATTTCTTAAAGATATAATTATGATCACAAGTTGATGAAACATCTAAGGCTACCCTAAGAAGCAAACTCATGTTACATGAAAGTTGAAGTGTGAGAATGTAAAGTTGGTATTTTGTAGAGATACTTGTTTAACAATTTGAATTGAAGATTTTAAGTTGAGAAAATCTTGAAATAAGAACTTGAAGGAAAGGGAAGCATGCTGGACGTGAGGTTTTAGGAGTCACTTAGATGTTGTTTTCACTTCTATTATGTTAAACATGCTCAAATCTAGACATAGGTAAAGGAAGAATTCATCACATGAAGTTTTATATGAGGAAACCAACTTTATAAGACATGAACTATGATATGGGAGATATGATAAATGTAAGATCCTCTATTTTCATGTAAAGTATGAGCCAAATAATCATCTCATGGAAAAGAAATCAAGTTAAGATTTGAATACATATAGCTTAAGTTCATGATCTAATACCTAAACATAAGGAAATAATGAAACAAGTTGGAAAACTAAGCTACAAGCCCTCATACTCAAACCAACCAAATCTAGAACATTCCAAAAAGACACTTAAAAATATGATAAAAGTAAGTAAACAAAGTGAACTAGCCAAAGCAAATACAATAAGTGTATTAGGCCTAAAACTCAAAACCAAGCTTAAAACTTCCAAATTGAGCTTCAAATGTGAATTTGAACCACCCTTAAGTTTCTGATCAGTAACTTGACTCAACAATGAATGTTGTTTTAAGACTCTTAAGAAGCTCACAAGACACTCACTAAGCCCAAGAAAGTGACTATTTTTAAATTGAATAAAAAAGAAGCACATTTGACAACATGAGCCCACTTAAGAGCTCAAGAAATGGTTGTTAGCCATAAGAGTGTAAATCAAAGTTGTAAATCTGACCTTAAGGAGTATTTTGAGTTTAGAATGAAATCTTAAGCCCAAACCCAAAGGAATACACAAAGGAATTCCCAAGTTACTAAAAAGCCCATTAACTAAATAAAGTCCAAAAGTACTCCAAATCACGAGGATCGCTATTGTTCTGACCTAAGAGCAGTTTTACATGCCTCATATTGAAGATATAAGCTCACCACGTTGAAGTGTATTTGAAAACGATGAAGATTAACTATAAGATCATAAAAATCAAATTTAAAACAAGAAAGTTATACGTAATTGAACTTTTTAAGTAAAATCGGGAAAAATATGAAAACTAGTCAAGAGTGTAACTTAAGGGGTTTTAGCTTAGTTTTTCAAATTTTATTTCAAATCCTTATAGTATTATAATTGCGATGACTAAAGGATCCAATGTTCGGAGATGACTTGCCCTTGGACTACTTTGATTGACCTGTATGGCTGAGTGACTAAATTCCTAATAATACTTTACTTGATTTTGCTTGTAAAATAGATACACCTAAACTTATAAATATATATATATATATATTCCAGTATTCGGAGATGACTTGCCCTTGGACTACTTTGATTGACCTGTATGGCTGAGTGACTAAATTCCTAATAATACTTTACTTGATTTTGCTTGTAAAATAGATACACTTAAACTTATAAATATATATATATATATATATAACATAACATATACATATACATATACATATAAATAACTATAGATATCCAATATCCCACAGTTCTTCAGAACCGTAGAGAATCGGTATCCCCTACCAATTAATAAGACAGGATATACCAACATTAGAAAACTACAAGAAAAATTAAATTATATTAAATTCTAACATATAAATATTTGCTACAAAGGATGTTTATGTATCACCTATAAAGATCTCAACTAATTCTAACACTAATATACATATCTTTATCTCACACTCGGCACTCGAGATTTATCCCAATCCTATTGTAAGTAATCTCGTAAGAGAAACAAAGGGGGAATGTGCATAAAATAGCTCAGTGAGTTCGTCTCTCACCACTACCATTTAAGTAAGTTATCATACATTATTATCACGCATGCAAGCAAGCTATCTACATACAAAATGAATGCAGGCACGATGAATGCAAGCAACACATCCATAGGAGTGTGGAACTATGAACGATATAGAATTACATCGTCTATATTTTGATTATCCCTTGTACTTACCCACACAGGGCACCTCAACTTATTCACATGAAGCTGCCTAAGGGCACTACCCCTTTAAGCAACACTCGACTATTACCCTAGTTGAGAAAAGAGTTTCAATCTAAATAGGTAGATCCCAAACTAGGACTATCCACCATCCAAGGCCCCTAAGGTACAAACATGTGAGTCCTCTCGCAACCAAAATTATCCAAGGCCTTACAGGCACAATAAAGCGAGTCCTCTTGCTATCAATTGGAGATTCTATGCTAGCTTTGCCTTAATGCTAAAATATTATTTATGGCTCTACGAGCCCTTATAAAGATCATACAAAATATGTTTAAGAGTAGAAAAGCTTTTTCCAAAAACACTTTTCTCAAGATTTTTGCAAAGTTAGCACTCTCCATTCACACCTTTACCGAGTCATAGACATACGACGAGTATAATTGATTATTTTGGTCCGATACTTATATTTATCAATTTAAAAAGGTGATCACACAGATGATAGCAAATAAGCAAAGCAATCATTCAAACATACAAGCAACAGTAAGTAGCAAAACCTCATATAAGTAACACATACAAGAAAGTAGCAAGTCATTAGAACTCCCTCACTTAGATTATTGCTCGTTCTCCAAGCTTTGGGGTTTCTAGAACTCGATATTGAATGCCTAAAAAAAATAGTAAAACTTATAAGTATTATGAGAAGTCAAACTCCTTAGTTAACTAAAAGTCTACTGTAGTTTGTCTAGTTCTCCCAATATAACCCAAGTATAATGTATATAAGGTTTACCATACTCAATGGGATTAATAGTAACTATTTTTTATATATTGTTAGTTATAAGACTTCCTTTATGTATTTAGTAACTTTTCATTCTAATTCCAATAATTGCAAATTTATAATCGTTTTTCATCGTTTTCGAACGCACATTCACATAATGATGTCCATTTTGGACATTAAGACCTGTATTTTACGATATGGGCTAAACTTATTGAAATTTTAACTTATTAAAGTTTAATTATTCTTATTGCTTATGTTTATATCCTATTTTAGCACTTAATGATTTAATTAGCTATTAAATTCTTACACTTAGGAAATTTTACATTGTTATTACTAATTCACATACTTAATTAAGTTTAATTCAATTTGGAAAGTGTATTAGGGTTTAAAGGATCTTCAACTCCTAAGTACATGTATACATATATATGTTATATTCTTATGTAATCTTATAATTTATTATTTTACAAGCTTATGCTTATGTTTTTATTTGCTTATGTCATGGCTTATGTAATCATTCATTGTATATAAATATATATATATCCTTATGTATGTATATCCTTATGTACTCATACATACACTTTATACATATGTTATATACATTCCTATACTTCTAACATACTAATATGTATACTTGTGTACTTATAGTATACTAATACACATGCATATACACATACGGTGACATATGTATTTTTGTACGTATTTTCGTATGCCTAAAATTTCTCTTAAGAAAGCTTCTCTAATTTCATTCTTTTGGTGTTTTAAGGGTGTATTTAGCATGGTATAGGTATGTATAGTTAGTATATGTCTTAGTTTAGGTTATGTACATAATGAATACTTATGTACAAAGGTCTTTATACATGTATTTCTCTAGTATACCCTTATGTACATATACTTAAAGACATATACACATGCATCTTCTTCCACTTTATAAAGATTCCTACTCTTCTATACATGTATATGGAGCTTCCACTTCTAACAACATATATACACATATCATACTAACTTTCTATATTAACTTAGCTTACACAACTAACTACTGCATAAATAGATAATCAAATGATAACATATCTCTTTCTCCTTGATTTATATTAGTAGAAAGTGTAAAAGTAAATTAAGAAAATGTTTGCAATTGTGGAGGCAAGAGGAGTTACGGTTGGGAAGAAGAAGAAAGGGACTTGATTTTGTTTTGTTTTGTGTGTTGAAAATGAAAACAAGTAGGGTCTTGAAGGGAAATGGAGTGGACGGCAAAAAAATGGAAAAGGAAAGGGAAGTAAAAGCTAAAAGAAAAGAAAAGAAATCATTAGAAGGAAGAGATATTTCTAAAGTGAAAGTGATATTTTGTTGACTTTTTACATGTTAACTTTAGTCAACATGTGTTGACTTAGTCAACCTTTTGACCTTGGTCAACATGTGTTGACTTGGTCAACTTTCCAAAAGCATATGCTATTTAGTATACATAATGTAGTAATTAAGGAAAATTAGGAGAAAAATTAAGGAAATGAGAGATTTGGTGAATTGATTAGTAAAAATAGATGATGAGATCTTACTTTAGTTATTTATATCCTATATACATCATTTGGTAGGCTACTTAGTATAACTAGTATGAAAAGTATCAATTAGGGTATTAAGGTTTACTATATTTAACCTAAGCATCAACTAAACCCTTAGCTCTATGTAATACTATCCTAATTATATACTTAAAAGATGAATGTGATCTATGATGCAATATCTTAGTTTCTAAAGGATTGAAAGTTACCCTTAATCTCTTACCAATGATTTAGTATAATATTAAGGTTATATTATCAATTAAGGTTTTAGGATAAATTATGGTAAATTAATGCTTTTATATCCTTAAAGTAATAGTTTTAGGGTTTTATCACTTTTGAGTGCAATCTCTAGTGTTTTTACACATTTAGGGTTTAATCTATTCATACGCAATTAAGTTTTCAATTGTTATTTTAGGGTTTTGATAAGGTTCGAGATCAAATTTTACAGTTACATATACTTGAGGTTTTAGGGTTTTCAGATGTGATTAGAGGTTAAATTGATAATTTAAGGTTTTTCATAGTCACTTTAGGTTTTGAATTGAGATTTTAATCGGTTTTAAACCTCACTAGCTCTATTGACTTTAGAAAATCATCTATAGTTTAGGGATTTGATTCTATACTTAAAAGGCTAGATTTGCGAGGTTTACAATATCGTTAGACTTAGGATTTTGAAAATATGATTTGTTATTTAGTAAAGAAAGTATATATATACTTATAGTTTTGTTTTTGCTCAATCACAATAGTGCAAATGATATAAAACCTAAGGTCTAAAACCTAGATTTTGGTTTGAGCCAATTAATTATCTCTAAACCCCAACTACAGAGGGCGTAATTTTAAGTCATATACAGTTCTTAAGCCGATGCATGTGTTGTTCAGCATATTGATTATTCATGTATTCATATGATTATGTATCAAATAAATTTCTGCCATGCGGTATTGATGAGGGTATTTATCGCACTAAGCGTAAGCTTACATCTTAATAAATTTCTTTTATTGCAGGGAAACTTCTTCATTCATCAGAGCCAAGGCATATTCGAGGTGGGTCTCATGTCGAGATGTGTTGGAGCGATGAAGGAGTCAAGAGGAGATTTTGTAATAGCTTTTGTAGATGACTATTTACCTTCATTATTGTTTATAATATAGTTTGAAGTTTATGATGCAGTTTCCTTTATGAACTGCATTTGTTTATAATATTCTTTTAGTGTAGAACTTAACGAGTCTACACATTTACTCAATTAATTTATGTCTTAGAAGTTAATTTTAGTAAATTGCTTTATATTACTTATCTATAGGCCTAGTGGTAACGTATAATAAAAGGAGCCTTGTGTGTCATATGAAAGGCTTGTAATTAGTAAGGGGGTTGATAGTAGACCTTTATTAGTACACAGGGATCTACCATGACAACAATACTGTTGGGTCATGATAGGTTTTATTGGTATGAAAGTGTTAGGTTTAAACTAATAATAAAGTAAGTAAAACCAAACCCTAAGCACTAGGAATCCCCTACCAAGTAAGGTAGAGTTGGGTAGAATTAGGTTAGGACCCTTAAGTCATTAAATGTGTGAAGAAACTTTTCTAAAAGAATGCATAATCTATAATAAATTTTCTTGTTGATTAGGGGAATGCAAGCAGGGTTCATCGAAACCTAGTGTTTCTAATGATGCGCAAAGGTAAGACTCTTGTCAAGTACCAATAAAGACTCCAAGTTTTATGCAAAGACATGGCCTTAGTAGGAACGCTATGTAAGCTTCGGGATGTGTGGGCATCCTAGAGGTCAGGGTTGAATCTCTACTGGAGGAATTGCCACTGGAACCTTCTAATCTTGACAAATGGACCTGTTTTGTTTAATGTGGAGTTAGCTCACCTCATGAAAAGGGAGGAAGCAGCCGACATCGAAGCTGAAATGGTGGTCTTAGTGCATGATGGCCCAAGAATGATTGCCCTTAGTTTCCAATATTGGTGTCAACTACGCCATGGTTATGCCTTAGCGCATGACCTGAAGGCTGACTACCCTCAAGTGGTTTTGATGGACAAGTAGAATGGAGTTCCTCCGTTAGAAGCTCATACTAATATCTACCTCCCTTATATGGAGCCAGACATCATCGACATCTACCCAGATGCCCCTAAATTGGATGAGGACATTGATATTCTACCTCCTTTTCTGAGGGAATATCGAGCAGAAGTGCCACCTAGGCTAGACCCTTGTGAGTTTCTATTGCCTCACAAGCTATTCTAAGTGGTTTACCATCTAAGGTCACCTCCCAATCTAGGTGGAGGAACCTCATCTCTGTTTCCTAGAAGAAAGGCCTTGACAAGTAGGCTGGCTAGACAGTGATAAAGCTGGACCTTCTATAAAGCAAGATTAGTTAAGGGCAACTTGAACTTCCGAAGTGTTTTCAGTGTCATTATCGTGATGTTCTTATTGTTTTCTAAGTGAAAGTGTAGTGAGGTTCATCTGTATCGTATTGTGTATGCTTTCCGATTTATGGTTGTATTGAATTTCAATTTCAATGATCTTAGGATGCATGTGTAACTTTGGAGGGATTTGTATTTGAACTCTATGTATGTTTAGAGAATTAATAAAAAGGACTTCGTGTGTGTTCTATATTGCTTAATCTTGTTTTGATGATGTAATTAAGGAGAAGTACTTTATGATGGATAATTTGAATAAGGACGATATGGTCTCAAGCATTAAAATTGATTTATTTAAGTAAAGAATTGGATTGAATAAAGTTGTGGTTTGAGTTCATTTGAACCTAACTCTAAAAACTTCGTTTTCAACAAACAAAGGCATGGGAGACGACCTCCTACAGAAAGAGCACCACCAGAGCAAAACCTGAGACAAGACATGTTAGTTGATAGGATTAACGAGATCTTAATGGCCATATAAGCTAATAATGCTCTACTAAGGACTTTTCTAGAGAGGACACAAGCACCTCTACTACCAGCACTACAAGACCAAGTCCCTCAAATGCCCATGCCACCACTTATGGCTATAGAAGGCCAATTTGTAGCACCACTACCACCGATAGGGTTAGCAAGAGACCCTTACCCAATTCATCATGAGCTTCAATTGCCAAGTAACCTATTGCCAAAATTTTTGAAGTACAGTTGATATTTTGATGGAAATACGAGTCGGCCTGATGAGGCTAAAGATTGGTTGATGCAAGTAGAGAGATCTTTTGAGGCTTTTGAAGTGCCACACCACTTGAGGATGATGTATGGCACTTATTTGCTCCGTTTAAGAGTAAGGACTTAGTGGGAAACCAAGAGAGGAAACCTACGATAACCCATCACATGGGAGGATTTCTGGGAGGAGTTCTTAAGGCACTACTTCTTTGAGAGTTTGCGAGTAAAGTACAGTGATGTGTTATTCGGAATCAGAAGAGGAAATTGCACTCTTGATCAATATGAGGCAAACTTCACTCACTTACTCCAGTTTGTTTCGCCTGAGTACCATGATAGTGATTGGATGAAGAAGCAAACCTTTGTGAGGGGACTGGATCGCGAGTTAAAAAGGAAGGTTTTAGTGTTTCAACTAAGGACTTATAATGAAGCGATTGAAAAGGCTAAAGTAATGGAAACCACAAAGAGACATGGAGAAGAAATATTGAAGCCAAAAGTTACCGTTTTTAGCAAAAGACCATTTGAAGGGCCTAGAAGCTCAAGTTCTAAGGTGAGAAAGATTTTAAGGGCCTATAAGGTGATCTAAAAGAAGAATGGGAATGGAAAGGTTACATGTTAGAAGTGTAAGGGGAATCACTATCCACATGATTGTGCTCAACTTTGAAATAAGTGTTATTTTTGTGGAGATGGAAATCATTGGGTAGCAGATTGTCCAAAGAAGACGGCTACGGCTTGCTACATTTGCAAACAACTAAGACATTTTGCTAACACTTATCATTAACACCAAAATGCCATTGAACAGACTGTGGGATGCCCTAGGATGGGGAGAGTTGTTGGAGGTAATGGGTAAAGACTAGGAGCTATGAATGCCACAAGAGTCTATAATTTGGAAGGAGGATGGGATTATGAGGAGTATCCTGAAGAGGAGGTCATCTATTATGAGGAGGTAAAGGATATTATGGTCACCAAGTTGATTACAAGTATGTTGCTTAAACTTTCTTTTCAAGCTAAGCTATATTATAAGATGTACGTTTTAGAAAGAAAAGTGTTTAATTTGGTAACAAGAGTTTTAAAGTTCAATAATTATACCTTATAAAAACTCGACTTTAAATTCAATTTAGGGAATGTTGATATAAAGGAACATTCAGTGTACGCTTTGTTTGACACTAGAGCAACTCATTCATTGATTGCCCCTAAAGCAGTGAAAAGAGTTAAGTTGCCCATAACTGTCATTGAGTTAAGTTTTAGTATACGGACTCCTACAGGAAGCATGGTTACTACAAAGGAGATGGTGAAGAAATTCTCACTCATCATACAAGGCTACAAAGGATGACAGATCTTATCATTCTCGATCTAGGCAAGTACGAGATGATTATGGGCATAAACTGGATGACATCTTGTGGAGCTACATTTGACTACAAGAAGAAGAAAGTGTACTAAAAGGACTTAAAAGGATCCAAGGTGGAATTTCAAGGGGAATCAACGGTAGTGGGAAAACACGAGCTAAGCTCCTTTGAGTTAATGTTGGAAACAAGTTAGATGAACACAGTTGAGGTTGAATTGGAGAGGCCAAGAATAGAAGATATTTAAGTGGTGAACGAATTTCCCGATGTGTTTCCAGAAGAGCTATCGGGACTACCACCTAAGAGAGAGATCGATTTTGCCATTGATTTAATGCTCGAGATCGAGCCAATTTCTAAGGCTCCTTATAGGATGGCTCCGATAAAGTTGAAGGAACTAAAGAAGTAGCTTCAAGAGTTATTGGACTAAGGTTTCATTAGACCGTGTGTCTCGCCTTAGGGAATGCCTGTTTTGTTTGTCAAGAAGAAAGATGGTTCTCTTAGACTCGATATCAACTATAGTGAATTGAACCGAGTGATTGTAAAGAACAAGTATCCGTTACCCCATATCGATGACTTATTTGATCAACTACAAGGTGCAGTTGTATTCTCTTGTATTGATCTAAGATTGGGTTATCACCAATTGAGGATGAAATCGGAGGATGTGCCTAAGACAGCATTCAGAACAAAATATGGACACTACGAGTTTTTAGTGATGCCATTTGGATTAACCAATGTGCTTGCAGTATTCATGGATTTGACGAACAAAGTGTTTAGAGTGTATTTGGACAAATATGTAATTGTGTTCATTGACGATATAATGGTATATTCATCAACCCTAGAATAACATCAAGAACACTTGAGGTTAGTGTTGCAAACCTTAAGGGAACATAAGCTATATGCTAAGTTATCTAAGTGTGATTTTTGGTTGTAACAAATATCCTTTTTGGGATACATCATTTCAAGAGAAGCAATAAAAGTAGATCCAGAAAAGATAAGAGCTATCACTGATTGGAAAAGACCTGAAAACGTCATGGAAGTGCAAAGTTTCTTTGTTTGGCTAGCTATTATTTAAAGTTTGTGAAGGAATTTTTAAAGATTGTTAAACCACGTACTCAACTGACTCAAAAGAATGAAAAATTCATATGGAGTAAGGAAAGAGAAGAAAGTTTCCAAGAGTTGAAGAGATGGTTAATTTCAGCACTAGTTTTGGTCTTATCCAATAACTAGGAACCTTTTTTGGAGTATAGTGATGCTTTCAAGAATGGTTTTGGGTGCGTGCTAATGCAAAATGGAAAACTGATTGCTTATGCTTCACAACAATTGTGACCGTACAAGCAAAATTACCCTACTCACGACTTGGAGTTAGTAGCTATAGTGTTTGCACTAAAGCTATGGAGGCATTACTTGTATGGTGTTAAGTGTGAAATTTACACTGACCATAAGTGTCAGGATCATAAAGGGGGTCTAGTAGGATTACTTGAAAATTTCTATGTTACGTGTGCACCCATGATATGGAAATCACCTTGTAAGTTAGAGATCATAAGACTTTAAATGATTTGTTTACTAAGGATGTTGAATTGTTAATTAATTAACATATTATAAGATATAAATAATTATGGATATCCAATATTCTACAGTTCCTCAAAACCACAAAGAATCAGTATGCCTAACCAAATGATAAGATCAAAGAGAATAAACTTAAAATTCAAACTTACTGAAGTTACTAAATCTAAATATATAAGTAGTAGTAACATTTAAAGTCTCAAATGAGCAATACAATCTTTCTCTAATTCTAATCTCCAAAACATATCAACACATACACTCAATGCTCTGCTCTTAACCCACACCCAATTATCTAGCACCTTCAAAAGAAAAACTATTTAGGGGGTAAGTTACAAGAGTTTAGTGAGCTATCCTTTAAACTATACTAGCAAACAAGTTATCAAACAAATTGTTACAACCATATGAATGCATGCATACACAGTATGCCAAACAATATATGCAGTTGACCGACAATGCATATAATATCAGATTTTAACGCCCTTCGAGATAAGGGTTGGAGATACATCAGCACCAATAATGATTGGGCTCTAGCACCTAGGTTTTTAACCAAAACTTGGAATTTCGTATTTCACAAAATACATTTCCATTTCTAAAAATTTAGTAGTACACAAAATCCTAATCTTAGCGGTGAGGCGACCCTCGCAGTCTACACTCATACCCTACAATGGAGATCTCTAGACTCGACCCTCATCCATATGGTTGGCATCTCTATCGCCTAGTAAGCCCGCAGGTTTAGGTAAGGTCATGTTGTACAAGTGCATTGTACAAAAACACTTTAATATATATAAACAACCCCTGCACGGCCTCTCTTTACCTCCACGTAAAGTGATAGTCGGAATAAGTAAGGCAATGCATAGATACTGCATGCGCCTTTTTATTTAAGATAAGCCAAATATAATTAAGTCAAATTATGAGGCAATCGATCAATATCAACAAACCATCCAATTCATGTAACAATCATACAATCAAATCCTTAATTATTGTATTAAACAGCATTTTTCATAGTAAGCAATTAGTATCAAGCACATGCATATCTCGAATCCCTATGCATCAAGTTATTACTATTTAATTTAAGTGCACTAACTACAAACACAAACAAGTATAGAGTTATTAAGAGTACTCACTTGATAATGACGACTCGCTCTAATCGTAGTAATCAATTAAGAGATCCTCACCTGTGTCGAGATCACCTGATCATTACGATATAGTAACAATAGTAAGCAATTGAATTAACTAGTAATTTTAGATACTTATTTACCTAATTCTACTTAGATTACTATCAATTTTAATCCGCTTAGACTTTATCACTAATCGTATATAACTTTTTTATTCTATTTTCGATATTTACGAGTTTATAGTCGTTTTCTATCATTTTCGGACATACATTCATACAGTGATGACCATTTTAGACATTAAAACTCATGTTTTATGATATAGACTAAATTTATTGAAATTCTAACTATTGAAGCTTAATTATTCCTATTGGCTAGTTTTATATTCTATTTTAATAGTTAGTAGTTTCATTAGCCATTAATTCTTACACTTAAATGATCTTATGGTTTATTATATTAAAGGCTTATGTCATCATTTAATTACATCATTGCTTACATCATTATTCAATTATGTCATTGCTTACATCATCATCCATTATTATCCTTATATATTCATACACTTTATACATATGTTATATATATACTTATACTTCTAACACACTAGTATGTATACTTATGTACTTATACATATACTAGTACATATACCCATATACATATACAATGATATACGTATTTTTGTATGCCCTAAGTTCCTTCTTAAGAAAGCTTCACAAATTTCATATTTTTGTACTTTAAGGGTATATTTAGCATAGTATATGTTTGTATAGTTAGTATATGCCTCATTTTAGGTTATGTACATAATGGGTATTTACGTACAAGAGTACCCATACATGTATCCCTTAAGTATATTTTTTTATTCCCATGCTTAAGTGTATGTATATGTGTTCTTCTTTCCATTTGGCTAAGAATTTATACACTTATACTATGGGTTTCACTAAAACTCTAATATGTATACTCCATATATACTCACTTGATGTATGTACATAGGTATTTCTACATGTATAACCAAGTATTTCTACACTTTAAACATAAATATGGGGCTTTCTACTACCAACAACACATATGGACATATCACATAAGTTTACTACACTAACTTAGCCTATTCATCTAACTATTAAATATGTTAAGAAATTACACAACAACATACCTTTCTCTTGCTTGTTATATGAAAAGGAAAGCTAGTATATATGTGTTATTAGTTTGTATTAATAGGTAAAGTTGTGAAAGTGAAATTGGAAAAGTTGAAAGGGACAAAGTAAAAGGGGAAGCTCACGATTTTGAGAAGGAAGTGTAGACACCAAATTTTTGCCCCTCCATAGTCCTAATTTTTTATTCTTTTTATTTTTTTTACAAAAAGGGTCCTAATTCAAAAAAATAGAAAAAAAATAGTAATAAAAGATAAAAATAATGAAAATACCAAAAAAAATAAGAAAAGAAAAAAATTATAAAGATTTTGCAGATTTTTAAGTAACTTATATTAAGGATAAATAGTTTTAGTTTTTGTTTAGTTCAAATAATTATTTTAGGGAGTTGCATGGTTTAACTGCAATTCAGTTGTACTAAAAATCAAGGTGTAGGCTAATGGCCTAACGGATAACCATTAAAGTATTGGATTGGATTTAATTTGAGGACTTGGGTTTGAATCTCACTAGATACTTAAGTTTCTTTTATTTCGATCTTTTTATTTTTACAAAAAAATCGATTGAGCATATGGGATTCAAATTTAATTTTAAAACTTATCAAATCTTTTGAATCTAATGCAATAAAGTTTTGTGAGATTCAAATCTAATTTGGTTTTTATTAAAACAGGTTTAAATCGATATAAGTGATTTGATTTTTATCGAATCAGATTCATGTCGATATGAAAAATTCAATTAGATTTTATTTGATTTGTTTTAGGCTTATAAATATGAAGGGCGCAACATGAAAAAGGAGCTTTCGCCACTATTATACACTCGCTCAAAAACCACTCTCTCGTTTGAATCACATCCTAAGTCCACATGCCAATACAATAGCTATCTAAACTCTAGCAAGTCCCTTGACCGATCAGCAAATCCATCGTCACCCTTTGACCTAATGTCGCTTATCCTCACATAACCCCTCCATCCTCATTACAAAGATCAGTTCACTCACGCACGTTAGGTACGGACACACTAAAGCCACGTCCTAAGCTCTGTTACCGCCTTATACACAACGCCTGGCCAACTTCATTGCAATACCAATAGCCCCACTGTTAAAGTTTACACTACTCACTACATTAACACGACATACACAGCATCAGTCAAACCGTTACTCAACAATCCCCATCCTCATTCAAACCCAGCGGCGGCAGCTACGTATCCCATCCACAACCCTCTCTCTCGCTCACTCAACTCTTATGACCTATACAGTTGTACGACCTATGACCCACACAACATCAGCACAGCAACATGATAGCAACTCTAGCCAGCACCCAAGATTAGCTATCAACATCGACACTCTACTGCAAAACTCCTACGGATAGTAGTAACATTAAACTCACAACTATAGTACACCATAGAAGCTAACCACACATCACCTAAAATTCTTCACTGGTGATCATCACTTTTACGCTGCAATTCTCCATATACGAACAGCTACGCCTTGAACTCCAACGACTAAACAAGACTCCAGCCAAGCTTATCATGAACTGAGGATGGCAGACGTTATACACTATACGAAGAACCCTTGATTGGTTACCCCTCCAATCATGAACTCTTCACATAATATACAAGGCTTTACAACCACTAGTTTCCCAAGAACATACAGATTCATATGATATCATCACACAAACATAATTATATAAAATTTGAACTACAAAGCTTACAATACACAGTAATTTAGTATATCTAAGTTTATAATACTAGTAAAACATAAGTACAAGAGTAAGAGTCTACATAAAATGTTCTCTCTCAATACACAAGATAGCTCGCTCTTGCCTAAGTCCCTAAGCTAACCTATGGCATCCCCTAGCCAACCTCTACGAACAAGTTGTCCTGTAGCAAAATTCTAAGGGGGCGTAAGCTTAAGCTTAGTGAGCAAAACCTTCAGCCATACCATAAGCAAGTTATAAGTACATTATATTCACGCATATGATTGAATGATTAAATAGAATGCTAAACAATACATATAATTAACTAGTTCATATACGTAACTCAGATTTAATGCCCTCTGAAGTCAAGGTTAGAGTATACATGACACCAATCAAATCCGGGTATTATACTAGAACTTACTTTACTATGGAACTCTACGTTCCGTACTTAAATCAAATAATTCTTTTATTTTCATAAAAACTAAGTTCTAGTATAATTGTGAGTGGGCCCCCACTATCCACACCTATCCTTAAATAGAGGCCTCTAGACTTAACCCTTAGCCAGGCGATTGGCACCTCTAACACCTAATGTTCCTGCGGGCCAAGGTAACGTCATTTTGTATGAGTGCACCATACAAAACTAATAAATTAATAATAACAACCCCCGAACGACCTCTCTTTACCTCCGTTTGATGTGACGGCCGGAATTACGTCTATGCAATGCATGTTAATGCATGTACCAATTTCTTTTTATAATCCAAGTATAATTAAGTTCAAATTATGTTGTGACCATCCAATAATACACACAATCATTTTCTATACTACCATGCAACAACATCGCATTATCTGTACTTAAGGTAAGTTCACAACTCAGTACATAACAACATACACAAGTATTTCCCCAAACCCCATACAATAATCAATTAACAATAATATTTATGTCCACTGTCTACACTCACATACAAGCATGGAATCATAGGGTAAATACTCACTTGGCCATGACGACTCGCTTTAATCGTAGTAATCGATCGAGAGATCCTCGCTTACCTTGGGATCACTTGATCATTACAAAATGATAACGTTAGTAAGTAATTGAATTAACTAGTAATTCTAAATATCTATTTATCTAATTCTACTTAAATTACTATCAACTTCTATCTGGTTAGACTTTATTATTAATCGTATGTAACTTTTTCGTTCTATTTCTGATATTTATAAATTTATAGTCGTTTTTCATCGTTTTCGGACGTACGTTCACACAGTGATGTCTGTTTTAGACGTTAAGACTGATGTTTTATGATATGAACTAAATTTATAGAAATTTTAACTATGGAACTTAATTAATCTTATTACTCATATTTATATCCTTTATTTATACTTAATAATTTAGTTAACCCTTAAATTCTTATACTTAGAGAATTTTACTTTGCTATTGCTAATTCATGTACTTAATTAAGTATGATCCAATTTAGAAAGTGTATTAGGGTTTACTAATTTAGGTACCTAATTATTATACACTCTTCTTATTTTCTTATTTTATAAACCTATGCTTATATCATCGCTTACATCATCATTTGCTTATGTCATTGCTTATGTCATCTTTTGATTACCTCATTGCTTAGTTCATCATTTGATTACATATGCCTCACCTCATGCTTATGTCATTTCTAAAAAGCTTATGTACACTTCACTTAACCTCTTATGTACATATACCTTTACTATACTTATATGTATACTAGTATACGTATACATGTACTTATANCACAATCTAGTCCAGGCGAAACTCCAAATGAACACAACTCTAGAACAGCAAGCCCCGACGTTGAATTGTACACTCTATAGTCCAATACCATCGTTACTTCGTCCATGCCATTGCCACGCAAGAACAAGCCAGGTTCAATTTTTCCAAGTTTTAGATTTCTTATTTTATTTTATTCTTTTCATTATTTATTTATTTATTATTATTATTATATTATTAGTTCCTCAATTATCTAATGTAGTATATGTGTATATGGCTATATTAGTTTAGGTGACTTATTAGTATTAGTTTTTTATATATTAAGTTACATAACATTACTAATTTATTTAGGTAAATAGTTATTTAGTCATAATAATATATATATATATTAGTTTAGGAATTTTTTAGGAATAGTTTTCTAGGATTTCCCGCTCAAAAAATTAAAAAATTTTTTTAGAAGTAAAAATTAATAAAAAGTCAATAAACTGTTTAAGATGTTTTAGAGATTTTTTTTATCACTCACGACTTTAGACCCTTTATTTTTTTATAATAAACTGAATTAGTTAAAATGTAAATTCAGTCAATTTTTTTTTTTAAAATTAAAATCAACCAATACGTTAAGGTCTTTTTGGAAAGAACTACAATTGTTTGATCCCCGACAGCGGGTACGTAAGCACTTTCGAGGCGACGATAAAATACTGGAAACTTGGTTTTTTTTTTTTGTTTTGATTTTATTTATTGTCTTTAAAAATATTATAATTAGAAGAATAATTCTAATTTCGGTAAATAAATAGTGATACCCGTTAGGGTTTAATAGGTTAATCCTCGAATTAGGAACCCTCTAGTTATTCATTCAAATTGAAATCAAAAACTAGTAGCCAAATCGTAATCAATCCACCCAATTGATTACGGTTTCCTTCCTTTTTCCCGATTTCGGTCAGGTGGCGACTCTAAAAACTTTTTTTAAGTGAAAAACTGGAATTTCCCAATTTCTTTAGTAAAGGATTAATATTAAATGGGTTAGGGTTTAGTATTAATCGAAAATGAGAAAATTAATTTTAAATAAAAAGAAACCGAAAAATTAGACTTGACAATTTGGTGACTCCATTTAGAAGTTACCGAAAATAGGATTATTTAAAAAAAAATAAAATAAAAAGATGAAATAATAAAAATAAAAAAAGAACTTAAGTATGTTATTTTATGTATTTATTTTATTTTTTATTTTTTACTAACATTTTTTGTTGCAGTTTATTCACCGGGGGGGTAATTTTGGGGGTTTACTTTATTTTTATTTTTTTGCATCATAAATGCATGGTAGTTACGGTTAAAACCAAGCCGTCTTAGGACCTTAGGAGGAGAGCCATTGTGTAAACTTCAAATGTTGTGGGGTAACCACCCTCCAGGGCTGATCAGGCTACTCTACTAAAGTTCAAATGCGACCACAAAATCGTTGCTTTAAAAAAACGCAGTGGTTGCAGAACATAAGAACCTTTAGAACCTACCCTTTGCATTACATGATAACCTTTTTTTAAAAAAAAAAATCACAATAACCTATGATGTGGTAGATCTAAATGGACAAGGGCAATTGTGAAGTTGCAATTGTAATATTTCTTCGTGAATAATTTGTAATAATTTTATGTAAAGTTTAGAATAGGTTGTAATTGTAATTTTGATTTTGATTTTGATTTTTATATAGTCATGGCTAGATCGAGTCAAGAGCCCTTTGAAGAAATTCATGTCCACCTACTACATTTACCTCAAAAATTGCTTCAGATGTGGTTCTGACTCTTTAGCCCAGATAAGCAGGAGTTTATCAAGAATAAGATTGGGCCTATCCTCTCTCTACAGAAGATCCCCATGAACATCACTCTAATGCAGGCCTTAGTCTACCTATGGGGGCCCGAATCCACCAGTTTCTGTATAGGCCTACATCAGCTAAGCCCAACTTTAGAAGAATACTCCCAATTGTTGTGGGCCCCTACAATCATTGATGATGTCTACGTCCTAGACTTAGAAGCTATAGCACCAAAGATCTTCAGCAAGTTGTTAGGAATCAGAAAAACCGAAATAAACTAGGTTCTAAATCAAGGAAAAACGATTCGATTAGGGGATGTCATGGACTGGTTTTCTACTGAATTGAAGCATAGAGAAAAACGGGAGGTTTTTTATGCAAATTTAGAAGCATGGCACTAGTACCAAGTTAACGCTTTTATATTGGTGGTCTTCAATACTATCTTGTTCCCTGATGATAGATGCCAAGTCCACTTTAGAATCATAAAACTTGTAACCCAATTTCTTGAAGGGAAATCATATGTCCTGACCCTTCTGGCCAAGCAAATCTGGCCACTGAACCATCTGAAGAAAAAGAAACAAGTAGATTTGAAGACTAATATGATCCTACTAGTGCTCCGGTTCATTAGCCACATGAGAAGTTACCAACATGATTTCAATCGGGTTAGGTTTACTCAGCAATACGATCTCATCAAGTATTTTGAAGAGAGAATTAAGCTACCAGAAAATATAGCTAGCCATTACTAGGTCCAATACTTTCAGAGTATGAAAGCGAAAGAGTTGTTTTTGACGCCCAGGTGGTTTGCAAGCAAGGAAATGATTAGAGGGTGTGAAGACTTTAAGGCAATCCCTCTAATCGACTTCGACCTCTCATCGGATACATCCCAGCTAATGGACTCATTGAGGACATGATCTCCAAACCATCATTAGAAGCTGTCTCATTGGACTTCCATAACCCCATCATGATGGTAGCTGATAAAGTAGCCAAGCTCCTGAGCATTCGAGCTCTTTGGCACATAAGAAAGACCACTCCTACCGCTAAGGGGATAGCAGGCAGGAGCTAGACAACCAAAGGATTTCTCTATCACCAACTAAAAGGGCTGAAAGATATGGAAGACAACAAAGAGAAGGGAGAAGTTCAAGTTGAAGTTGAACTCAAGAGAACAAGTAAAAGAGAGTAAGAGTTGGAAAACTGTTATGAGGAATATCACTAGAAGATAAAAGCATTAGAAGCACAGTTGAAGAGTATCAAAGGCAAGGAAGAAGAGACTCCTATGATTTGAAAGAAGAAAAAGACGCAGGATGAGCTTGCTAGCCACCAGAAGATTAGATTTTAGATTTTAGGCTCTTTTGATATTTTCTTTTATAGAATTCTTTTTTAATCTGAATGAGAGATGTAAAGCTTCATAATTGCAAAAATTAATAAAAGTTAGTTAGGTTTTGCCACATCAAAGGTCTCTTCCCAATTCTTAATTTTCCATTGCATTCGTGTGACATGTATCCTACATTTATACGATTAACAACTCTTTCTTAGAAAAATGTAATATATATTAACCCTTTACCAAGTTGGTAACATAATCAGGTAACGTTCCAAGATAGCTCCCAAACGTTAAGTCTTTCAAAGAAGTTCGATTAGAACACATTCCCAGACTAGGATGGCCATTACTCAAGGAAATGATAGAGACCTCGTGATCAATGATCCCTCCGAGTTGAGGTTTCGTTCCATAGAAAGGGCTATGGAGAAGATGGTAAAACAAATGAGCTTCCTAGCAAACAGCATCACTTTGCTGCGAGCCATAGCACTAGCTAATGAAGAAAGCTCCAAGACCCATTATGGGAAGAATACGTAGGCACTTGAAGCAGAGCGTGAATATCAAAAAGACCCATTCGAATCAGAAGGAGTCTACCTAAAAGACAACTCGACCTTCGAACCTGACACGTATGCGGCTTCGAGACCGATTGACCAAAGGCCTAGTACGAACAACTTAAAAGAATTAGAAAAGAAACTAACATAACAAATAACTGAGAAGATGAAAGCACTTATAGGGTATGATGGATTTAAACAGGTAGGGATCACTGAGTTTTCTATGTACGACATTAGATCATACCTTAAGAAGTTTAAGGTACCAGGGTTTGAAAAGTGTAATGAGACGGGTTGCCCCAAGCTCCACCCCAAGTTGTACATCAAGAAGATGGGTAAATATGTTCAGTATGATTCACTCATGGTATAGACATTCTAAGATAATCTAACCGGACTGGCCCTAACTTGGTATGCCCAGCTCGATTTGAATCAAATAAATACATAGGAGAAACTTGCTAGAGCATTTTATGAACAATATAAATTCAACGTAGAAGTAGCTCCAACTATGATAGACCTAGTCGTCCTATGGAAGAAGAATAATGAATTGTTCAAAGAATAAGCTAAAAGGTGGAGGTCCTTAGCTACAAGAATCTCTACTCTTACTACTAAGAAAGAGCTCACATCAGCTTTCATTAACACCTTATAAAGGCCCTACTTCTCCTATCTCATTAGCTAAGCTTCGTCCACTTTTGTTGAAGTGGTAACAGTAGGTACAAGATTGAAAGCGTCATCTCTTCCAGTAAGCTTCAAGAGCCAGCAGATAAAAGACTACTTGTGTCATCATCCGGTCCTAGACTAGCCGGTAGTAAGCTTAAAGAATCTACTGTCGGTATGGTAAATTCAAATGCCAAACCAAATGCTCAAGTCGCTTTTAGGACAAATCCTCCTTCGACTCAACAACAATTCAAAGACCAGCCTCAAGCTAACAGGACTTATAGACAATTTACCAAGATACTGATCCCTTTAAGTCAAGTCTTTGAGAAGTTGCGAAGGGATAATCTAATACGGTACGAACTTCCTAGCGATCAATACCATCCGAGAATCTTTTACCCCACAGTAAAGTGTAAATACTATTATGGACAAGTGGGGCATTCGACTGATGCATGCTGGAGACTGAGGAACAAGATTTGTGACTTGATAAATGAAGGGACAGTGTAGTTAGATTTTGTGGAAGCCTCGGTTCCTAATGTTAACAATAATCCCTTACCTAACTACAGGTCGATGATTGGTATGATTTTTGATGACTATGTCGTTAATGTCATTAATTCAGAAAAGAAGCATAAGGTTTTTGAGTTTTATACTAGCGACCAAACTCCAGAAGTGAAGAGGTACACATTTCACATACCGTTGGCACCAAAAAATTACAAGGCTGCTCCATTTAACTATCACCTGGTAAATCAGGAAAAACCAGGTCCTTTGGTAGGGGGCATTACTCGATTGAGAAAGATTTACCACAAAAGAGAGGAGTATCAGAGGAAGGTTATACTAGGAGAATCAAATGATAAGATGGCGGCCGAATGCATTGAAGGGCTATCGGCCTTTACCAAGATGATCAAGTCGAGTGAGTATAAGTTCATGGATCAACTTAGTAAGACTCCTACACAAATATCGTTGATGAGCTTGTTAATCACATCTAAACCATATAGGGAGGCTTTGTTTTGTACTTTAAAGGAGGTGAAGGTCCCTCATGAAATTCCAACTGAGAATATGGGACTGGTTACTAATTCTATCCTTGCAATAGATCAAATTTCTTTTTCAGGTAAAGAATTAGGTGAAGAAGGGAACAAACATATGAAGCCACTCTTTATCATGATAAGGAGTAACGGCATAATCATCACTAAGGTGCTCATTGACAACGAATCATCGCTAAACGTTTGCTTACTCACCACCTTAGATTTGCTAGGCATTGACACGTTTGCAATTAGGCCTTCTTCTACAACAGTTAGGGCCTTTAATGTTTCCAAAAGAGAGATTATAGGGGAGATAGATTTATCTATGAGTATTGGCCCTCAACACTTTACTATTCGATTCTAAGATCTTTCAATTTACTCTTGGGAAGACCTTGGATTCATGCAATAGGGGCCATACCCTCGAGCTTGCACCAAAAGCTGAAGTTTATCTCAAATGGTCAAGTGATTACAATTTTGGGAGATCAAGATTATGAAATTTACAAGGAAATAGCTACACCCTACATAGGAAGTGAAGGACAAGAAGAGCTAGGATTATAAATGTTTGAAGAAGTAAGCATGATTACCAGTCCTGACAGAGAAGAAGATAGAAGAATAGAATTCAAGGAAGGCTAAATTGACACCTACGGCCTTAGCTATAATCTTGCCCTGGCAGAAGAATTCTAGAAGAAACAAGAGAGGGGCAAGAGAGGTAACAGATTATACCATGCCCCGATGACCTTTCCACTGCTAGCTAAGACATTCATACGAAAAGAGACTCAAGCTCGGGAATCTAGCAAAGAAGGATCAGCAAGCTTGCCATACAAATTCCAGCACCATTTGAATAACTGGTTCTCCATCCCAGCAAATGGCAATAGGTCTTCCTTAGGGTAAAGCGTGACTCGTAGTTAGTATTTTCTGAATTTTTATTTTCAATAGTCATCGTTATGAATATATCGTCGAACCTTTCATTCAAAATTGGTTAGGCCTTTATCTCATTTGAGATCCACTTCCATTTATTCAATGAAATCTTAGTTTGTTTCTTTCCTATGATGCATTTTAGTTCTCTTTTGCTCACATACAATTTTCTTTATACATTTTGCCTAGATCCAATGAACCAAGCGAAAACCAGGAATACCTTACACAGGTAGAAAATGAGAATATCGATATCGCTTCTAGCCTTATTAGGTTAGTTGTCAGGAGCAATGTCGATGACCATAGTTATATATAAGAGAAATGGAAAAAACATGAATTGGGTAGAATCACTATTGTTGAACTGATTGAAACAATTAATGTAGGGAATAAAGAAAATCCTAGGAATCTAAAAATCGGAGCAAGTTTAAAAGAGAAACAAAAAACAGAAATGATTACATTGTTAGCCAAATATCAAGACGTGTTCACTTAGTCGTATGAAGATATGCCTGGGTTGGACCTATCGATTGTAGTCTACCGTTTACCCATACAAGAAGACACCAAACCAAAAAAGCAAAAGTTGAGAAGATTTCAACCTGACGTCTTGCTGAAAATTAAAGAAAAAGTGAAGAAACTACTGGAAGTTGGATTCATTGAGGTGTCAGATTAACTGGAATGGGTGGCTAATATTGTTCCATTAATAAAGAAGAATGGGAAAGTCAGAGTGTGTGTAGACTTTCAAGATCTCAACTGGGCAACGCCTAAAGACAATTTTCCATTGCCTCACATTAATGTCTTAGTGGATAACACAGCCAGAAATCATCTATTTTCATTTATGGATGGTTTTTTGGGATACAACTAGATCTGGATGTCCGAAGAAAATAAGATAAAGATGACTTTTGTTACAACTTGGGGAACGTTTTGCTACAAGGTGATGCCATTTAGGCTTAAGAATGTAGGGGCAACATATCAGAGGACCATGATTGTAAATTTTCATGATATGATGCATAAAGAGATAGAAGTGTATGTTGATGATATGATTGCAAAATTTAAGGAAGAGGAAGATCACTTAGAAAACCTGAGGAAGCTATTCGATAGACTAAGGAAATACCACTTGAAGTTGAATCTAGAGAAATGTACCTTTGGCATGACGTTAGAAAAATTGTTGGGATTCATAGTCAACCAAAGAGGTATCAAAGTCGATCTTGATAAAGCCAAAGCCATAATTGACATTCCTCCTCCACAAACACTTAAGGAAGTACAAGGATTGCTGGGGCGTTTAAATTACATAGCCCGATTCATATCACAGCTAACAAATAAATGCTGCCTTCTTTTTAAGCTATTAAAGAAGAACGTGATGATCAGCTAGAATGAGGAATGCAAGGAGGCTTTCACTAAAATTAAAAAATACCTCCTGAAACCTCTAGTGTTAGTAGCTCCTGAGCTTAGAAAGCCATTGTTTTTATACCTGACCATAATGACTGAATCTACGGGATCCATGCTTGGTCAGAAGGATGAAGGAGGGAAAGAGTGAGTTGTTTACTATCTAAGCAAGAAGTTCACAAAAGGGGAGCAAAAATATTCAGAAGCTAAAAGAACCTGTTGTACATTGGTTTGGGTCATGCATCAGCTTAGACAATATACACTTTACTATCAAATTGAGTTGATAACACAATACGATCCTTTGAAATACTTAGCTGAAAAACCAGCTCTCATCGGTAGAGTTTCAAAATGGTAGATGTTGCTGATAGAATTTGACATTAAGTATGTGAGCCAAAGTTCAGTCATGGGGCAAGCCTTGGCCGATAAATTTGCGAAGAATCCCTTTGAGGATACCCCTCAAGAAGCACGGGTTGAGTTTCCTAATGAAAGTATCCTGGTAGCAGGAAATGATTCTGATTATGAAGTAGTCGAAAAATCTTCAGGGTGGAAAATGTTCTTTGACAGGGTACCTAATGTGTCCGGATGTAGAGTTGAGGCAATTCTGGTATCTCCTAAAGGTACACAATTTCCAAAGGTTATGAGACTAGCTTTCCCATGTACTAATAATATTGCAGAATACGAGGCGTATATTTTGGGACTCAAAATCGCATTATATAAGGAGATATGGGGAATTACAGGTGTATGGAGATTCTTCGTTGATCATAGGCTAAGCTCGAGGTGAGTATAAGAAGAAAGACCCCAAATAGTACCTTACCGCCAACACCTTATTGAGTTGATAACCAAGTTCGAAAAGATTACATTTGTATACATACTAAGGGTTCAGAACCAATTTGCTGATGCTCTTGCTTCTTTAGCATCAATGATCTAGATATCAAGAGGAGTGGAGATTTCGCCACTTAAGATTGAAATTGAAGAAAAGCTCGCTTTTCATTTGGTAATGGAAAGTTCATGTGACAAAAAGCCTTGGCAACATGATATCAAAAAGTTTTTACAACATGAAACGTACCCCGAAGAAATAGAGAAGAAGGATAAAAAATTAATTAGAAGATTAGCAACTCAGTACTTGATAAGCGATTCCACATTGTACCTACGTTCCTTTGAGAATACGCTTTTACATTGTGTAGATGAGAAAGAGGTAAAGATGCTAATGAAAGAAATGCACGAGGGAGTATGTAACCCCCACATGAATGGCTACATGCTTGCTAAGAAAATCATGAGGATGGGATATTATTGGTTAACTATAGAAGCAAACTATATCAGACATATTAGACACTGCCATTTATGCCAGATCTATGCAAACAAAATAAATGCTTCACCTTAAGAATTGCATACACTATCAACACCATAGCCTTTTTCGATGTGGGGAATAGATATCATTAGCCCGATCACTCCAAAGGCATCTAACGGGCATCGATTTATATTGGTAGCTATTGATTATTTCACTAAGTGGGTTAAAGCCTCATCCTACTCTAGTGTAACGAAGGGAGTAGTGGTCAAGTTCATCAGGAGAGACATACTGGCTCAAGATGGTACGTCGGAGACAATTATTACTAATAATAGTATGAACTTGAATAATAAATTGATGTCAGAGTTATGCCAGCACTTCAGGATCATTCATAGAAATTCAACTCCTTATTGGCCCCAAATGAATGGAGTTATAGAAGTGGCCAACAAGTACATCAAAAGAATTATTGAGAAGATGGCCATTACGTATTGGGATTGGCATGAGATGTTACCATTTGCACTCATGGCCTATCGAACTTCTATCAGAACATCAACTGGGGAAACCCCTTACTCGTTGGTATACGGGATGGTAGCTATACTACCGATAGAGGTCGAGATCCCATCTCTCAAGATATTGTCAAAAACTCAATTAGATGAGGTTGATTGGATAAAGAAGGGAGTTGAGCAGTTGAATCTAATTGACAAGAAGAGGCTGGCTGCTTTGTGCCATAACATCTGCTATCAGCAACGAATGGCTAGGGCTTTCAACAAGAAAGTGTGACCCCGAAGTTTTGAGTAAGGAGATATGGTGCTAAGGAAGGCTTTGCCTAATACAACTGATTCAAGGGGGAAGTTTGCCGCAAACTATAAGGGGCCTTACATTATGAAGAAAGTATTGCTTGGGGGAGCTATTATCTTATCTCAAATGGATGGTCCAAACTTGAAGGACCCAGTAAACACTGATGCATTGAAGATGTACTATCCTTTTAAATCAATAGAATTTTTGTTCAGATTATGAAACGCAAACAATCTTATTATTACTGTGGTCTCATTTTCATTTCTTACATGCAAAGTTGGTATTCCTAGTAGTCGTTAGCATTGGGTAATATCTTTAGCCCCTTTCTTGTTCCACTAAAAGTCCCCATTTCTTGCTCTATCCTCTATCTAAATAAACCCTACACACAAGAAGTACAAGAAAAAAATAAACACTTAACTTGAAGCGATGCCTACTGATAAAAATTCTTTTAATACTTTATTATGGTTAACCCCCCAAGAAAGGGAGACTTATTTCCTATTTTTCAAGATAGGGCCATGTTCAGAAAGAGTAACGTGTGGCACATAAGTAGAAACTTGCATGAGAATGGATGTTTACACGAAAAGCCGATGTTTGGACTGGAAATTCAAGACAGGACATCTTTGTTTGAGAGATGAATATGTTTTACATTAGTTTTAGGCTTAAATTGCTTTCAAAAAAAAAAAAAAGAAGAAGAAAAAAAAGAAAAAGAAGAAAAAAAGGTAGAAGAAAAAGAGATGGAAGAAGATAGAAGAAGAAGAGCAAGAACAAGAAAAGGCAATAGAAAGGGTCAAAACCGTTGGTTCTAATTGGATTGGTCAATAAGACATTTGATTATTTGGGAACTATCACTAGAATCAGGTAAGTGGTTCTAAGCCAGATAAAATGTTGTATTTGCATTTAGTTTCCCCTTAAAGATGATAGCTTGTTTTCCAAAATAAAAAAGAAAAAACAATTAATTCTTAAAAATTATTAGGATGGCTGGTTCTTAGAGCATAGTCCTAATTTATAATCTCCTAGTAAGCTAGCTAGCTCATAGAGCGTAGTCCCAATCTAGAGTTCCTTAGACTCCCAATTATCTGACTCATAGAATGTTACTCGACTCAAAATTTCTTCAAGGGATTTAGCAAGCTTAGGAAGCACTACCCCAATTCAAGTTTTCTTCATTTCTACGTCTTAGCCAGCTTAAAGGGTGCTTTGACCGCCTTGGTTAGTCAGCTCATTAAGGCATGACCAAGTTTTTTCATTCTTTAGGTCTTAGCTAACTTAAAGGATACTTTGACCACCTTAGTTAGTCAGCTCATTAGGGCATGGTCAAGCTTTCTCATCTTTAGGTCTTAGCCAACTCAAGGAGTACTTTAACTGCCTTGGTTAGTTGACTCATTAAGGTACAACCAAGTTTCTTTATTCTTTAGGTCTTAGCCAGCTCAAAGGGCACTTTGACTGCCTTAGTTAGTTAGCTCATCAGGGCATGACCAAGTTTTCCTTATTTTTAGGTTTTAGCTAACTCAAAGGGCGCTTTAACCGCCTTGGTTAATCAACTCATTAGGGCACGACCAAGCTTCTTCATTTTTTAGTCTTAGCCAACTCAAGGAACACTTTGACTGTCTTGGTTAGTTAGCTCATTAGGGTACAACCAAGTTTCTTCATTCTTTAGGTTATAGTTAGCACAAACACTTTAACTACCTTGGTTAGTCAGCTCATTAGGGCATGACCAAGCTTCTTCATTTTTTAGTCTTAACCAACTTAAGGAGTGCTTTGACCGCCTTGGTTAGTCAGCTCATTAGGGTACAACCAAGTTTCTTCATTCTTTAGGTCTTAGCTAGCTCAAAGGGCACTTTGATCACCTTGGTTAGTCAGCTTATTAAGGCATGACTAAGCTTCTTCATTTTTTAGGTCTTAGCTAGCTCAAAGGGCGCTTTGATTGCCTTGGTTAGTCAGCTCATTAGGGCATGACCAAGTTTCTTCATCCTTTAGGTCTTAGCCATCTTAATGGGCACTTTGACCACCTTAGTTAGTTAGATCATTAGGGCATGGTCAAGCTTTCTCATCTTTAGGTCTTAGCCAGCTCAAGGAGTACTTTAACCGCCTTAGTTAGTCAACTCATTAAGGCACAACCAAGTTTCTTTATTCTTTAGCTCTTAGGCAGCTTAAAGGGAGCTTTGATTACCTTGGTTAGTGAACTCATCAGGAGACAATCAAGTTTTCCTTATTTTTAGGTTTTAGCTAGCTCAAAGGGCGCTTTAACTGCCTTGGTTAGTCAACTCATTAGGGTACGACCAAGCTTCCTCATTTTTTGGTATTAGCTAACTCAAGGAGCGCTTTGACTGCCTTAATTAGTCAGCTCATTAGGATACGACCAAGTTTCTTCATTCTTTAGGTCTTAGCCAGCTCAAAGGGCGCTTTGACCGCCTTAGTTAGTTAGCTCATTAGGGCATGACTAAGCTTCTTCATTTTTTAGGTCTTAGCCAGCTCAAAGGGTACTTTGATCGCGTTGGTTAGTCAACTCATTATGGTACAACCAAGTTTCTTCATTCTTTAGGTCTTAGCCAGCTTAAAAGGTGCTTTGATCGCCTTAGTTAGTTAGCTCATTAGGGCATGACCAAGTTTCTTCTTATCTTTAGGTCTTAACCAGCTCAAAGGACGCTTTGACTGCTTTAGTTAGTCAGCTCATCAAGGTACGACCAAGTTTTCCTTATTTTTACGACCACCTTGGTTAATCAGCTCATTAGGATACGACCAACTTCTCATTATTCTTTTAGGGATTCTAGCTAGCCTACATGGGTGTCACCCTAGCTATTCTTCATTTCAAGCTAATCATCATCAAACGACTTAGTGTTCCTTAGGATAGAGTCATCTCGAGGCAACAACGGTGTCTCATTTGTCTTTATGGCAAAGTTTTACTCAAATTTCACCATAAAGAGGAGCAGCTGTAGACATCTAATTTTTGCTCCTTCGTAGTCTTAATTTTTTATTCTTTTTATTTTTTTTACAAAACGGGTCCTAATTCAAAAAAATAGAAAAATAATAATAATAATAATAAAAGATGAAAATACCCAAAAAAAAATAAGAAAAGAAAATAATTATAAAGATTTTGTAGATTTTTAGGAAGTAACTTATATTAGGGACAAATAGTTTTAGTTTTAATTTTAATTTTAGCTTTAGCTTTAGCTTAGTTCAAATAATTATTTTAGGGAGTCGTGTGGTTTAACTGCAATCCAATTGTACTAAAAATCAAGATACTGGCTAACGGCCTAACGGATAAATATTGAAGTATTATATTAGATTTAATATAAGTTCTTAGGTTCGAATCTCAGTAGATACTTAGGTTTCTTTTATTTCAATCTTTTTATTTTTACAAAAAAATCGATTGAGTATACGGGATTCAGATTTAATTTTAAATCTTATCAAATCTTTTGAATCTAATGCAATAAAGATTTGTGAGATTCAAATCTAATTTGGTTTTTATCAAACCAGGTTTAAATTGATATAAGTAATTTGATTTTTATCGAATTAGATTGATGTCGATATGAAAAATTCGATTGGATTTGATTTGTTTCGAGCTTTATAAATACGAAGGGCACGGGATGAAAAAGGACCTCTCGCCATAATTATATAGTCGCTCAAAAACCACTCTCTCGTTTGAATCACATCCTAAGTCCACATGCCAATATAATAGCTATCTAAACTCCAACAAGTCCCTTGACCGATCAGCAAGTCCACCGTCACCCTCTGACCGAACGTCACTTATCCTCGCATAACCCCTCTATCCTCACTACAAAGATCAATTCGCTAACGCCAGTTGGGCATGGACACACCAAAGCCACATCATAAGCTCTACTGCCGCCTCACACATAATGCTTGGCCGACTTCACTGCAACACCAATAACCCCACTGTCAAAGTCTACACTGCCCACTGCATCAACATGACACACACAACATCAGTCACACCTTCACTCGATAGTCCCGATCCTCCTTCAAACCCAGCAACAATAGCCACGTATCCCATCCATGACCTTTTCTCTCACTCGCACAGCTCCTGCGACTCACACAACCGTGTAACCCATGACTTATACAGCAACAGTACAGCAACACGACAGCAACTTTAGCCTACACCCAAGATTAGTTATTAGCACCGATGCTCTACTATAGAACTCCCACGGATAGCAATAGTGCCAGACTCAAAACTGCAATACACTATAGAAGCCAACCGTACTTCGCCCAGAATTCTTCACCAGTGATCATCACTTTCATGTAGTAGTTCTCCATCTACGAACAGTTATGCCTTGAACTCCAACAACTGAACAGGACTCCAGCCAAGCTCCATGCCATGCTTCACACTACCACCATTGCGCTACTATCTAACTCCAGCCATATTCCTTGAATCAGCATACGAATGCCTAAAGCAATCCCCTTGTATGCACCTTCTCTGATCATCAACACCGATTAGTCACAGCACTCGCCATACCTAGTCGTGCTCCTCTGCTGACCACATTTCATTGCTGCTACGCTCCACTACTGGCCGCGCTTCGTTACACCACAAGATCTAAAGGCTTTTACATAGTTTAGACTAGGTGAAACTCCAAACGAACACAACTCCAGAACAACAAGCCCCGACGTTGAATTGTATACTCCACAGTCCAATATCGTCATTGCTCCATCCACGCCATTGCCACACAAGAACAAGCCAGGTTTAGTTTTTCCAAGTTTTAGTTTTCTTATTTTATTTTATTCTTTTATTTATTTATTTATTATTATTATTATATTATTAGTTCCTCAGTTATCTAATATAGTATATGTGTATATGGCTATATTAGTTTAGGTAACTTANTAGTTATTTGATGCAGTATATATGTATATGACTATATTAGTTTAGGTAACTTATTAGTATTAGTTTTTTATATATTAAGTTACATAACATTACTAATTTATTTAGGTAGATAGTTGTTTAGTCATAATAGTATATATCTATATATAT